>OY997593.1:28247784-28847784 GCA_963921825.1 Erodium maritimum | reverse complement strand
GATGGAAAAAGGTAAAAATACCAAAATACCCCTAACTATTACTCAAATTTTCAAACTCATGCCATTGGTTCAGAATTTGAAAATAAGTGAAATGACAATAATACCCTTCATTGTTAGGGTGTTAAAATGAAAATTATTTTTATTTTTTTTATAATTTCAGTTTTTATTTAAAAAAATTATTTTTATTTTCAAAAAATCAGTTTTTATTTTTATAAATTCATTTTTTTATTTTCAAACAGTTTTTATTTTTATAAATTCATTTTTTATTTATAAAAATTATTTTTATTTTCAAAAATTCAGTTTTTATTTTTATAAATTCATTTTTTATTTATAAAAAATATTTTTATTTTCAAAAAATTCATTTTTTATTTTAATAAATTCATTTTTTATTTATAAAAATTATTTTTATTTTCAAAAATTCAGATTTTAATATAAAAATGCATAAAAATCAGATTTTATTTTAAAAAAATACATAAAATCAGTTTTATTTATTTATATATTTTATTGTTTTTTTTACTTTTGTGTTTAATTCATATATCAATTTCATACCCTTCCATCCCCAATTTTTTGCAGGTTCAATACCCAGATTCAATTCCCCAACCCCGTCTCCTCTACATCTTCTTCATCTGAATTTTTTGTAGATCTGTTTTTTTTTTATTTTTCCAATTTTGGTGAGGAAGAGAGTTCTGTTGCATATCTCTTCATCAGAATCTGGATCTACGCCGTTGCCGCTGCCAGAGCTCCGTCGGATCTACGCCGTCGCCGCTACTAGAGCTCCGCCGGAGATGGGCGAAACGAGCTCGGGTTCGACGACGCCGGTGGGCAGCGGCGGAGCTCCTCCTCCCGGTTCTGCTCTCCGCCTCTACCACGAGCTCCTCCTCCCTCTTCTGCTCCCCGACCTTATGTTTCCAGATCTGATACAAAAGAGTAGAGAAAAACCCAATAGGTACTTGGTTCTGCTGCAACCCAACAGGTCCTCTCCGGCAAGAATTTTTTATGCAGATCTGACCCTATGGTGTTTGAAGAAGACGAAGAGGAAATGGGTAGAAAAATGAAACAATTAATTTGATTTTTAGGAGTTAAAAATAAATTAAAAAAAACAGTTTCTGCAACTTCAGATTCATTACATAATATGTTCTCACATGTTCTCGTGTTTCACATGTTCTCACAAACCATGTCTTCTTCTCTGGATCCATCAAAGAGGTAGTAAATTGAATATTGTCATGGATTCATCATAGAGGAGAGAGAGACGTAATTGAGGAGAGAGAAAGAGAGTAAATTTAGGTATAAAAATGAAAAAATAAAATAAAAAACAAATATAATAAAATATTAATTAAATTAAAAAAACTGATTTTTATGTATTTTATATAAGAAAATCTGATTTTTATGTATTTTTTAAAATTAAAATATGAAAATTTGAAAATAAAAATAATTTTCTTAAATAAAAACTGAATTTATAAAAAAAACTGATTTTTATGTATTTTTAAATTAAAATCTGAATTTTCGATAAATAAAAATAATTTTCATAAAAAAAACTGAATTTATATATATAAAAAATGATTTTATTTTAAAAATAGTGAAAATTTCATTTTAATACCCTAACAATGGAGGGTATTAAGGGTATTATTGTCCTTTCACTTATTTTCAAATTCTGAACCAATGGCTGAGTTTGAAATTTTGAGTAATAGTTAGGGGTATTTTGGTCTTTTTAACTTTTTCCATCCAAACTAACAGAAAGTTAACGGTTGGGTACTAAAGTGAAATTAAATGTTTGGTTTAGGTATGAAAGTGCAAAAAAATTATGCCAAGGTACTATACTGAAATTAAATGTTTGGCAGAGTTTTATACTCAAATTTTCCCTATTTTTCATCAATGCAACTGAAGCTGGAGCTCTTAATCTGAAAAATGCTCTACAAATGTTCAAGATGGCTGCAGGACTAAAAGTCAATTTCTGCAAATCAAGTATCATCACAATGAATCTGTCTGAGGAAGAAGCTGCAACATATCCTGAGATTTTAAATTGCCAATCTGAAAGTCGCCCTTTTAAATATCTGGGTTTCCTACTTGGTGCAAACCCAAAAAGACTCATCACTTGGGAGCCAATTATTCAGAGATTCAAGAAACATCTAGGACTTTGGCAAGCTAAACTTTTATCTTTTGAGGGAAGAATCACTTTAATCAAGTCTACTCTTAGTGCTATTCTACTATACTACTTCTCATTACTTAAGGCTCCAAAATCCGCGCTCAAAACTATGGAAAGATGGAAAAGAAGATTTTTATGGCATAGTGCAGCTCCCTCCAAGGTCTTCTATAAAGTTGGCTGGAACCAAGTATGTAAATCAAAATCTGATGGTGGCCTGGGGATAAAAAAATCTCAATTTGATGAATGAGGCTTTATTGGCCAAATGGGCCTAAAGATTTGCTCTTGAAGAAAAATGTTTTTGGAAGCAGACCATTTGCGCTAGACTTGGCTGGAGACAGAATGAGTGGGACCTGACTAAATTTTATGAGCTTGATAAATCAAGCTTCATCTCTCACATAATCAACCTACTGCAAGATCCAAGGTTTTCTTGGAAACTAGGAAGAGGCAACAAAATCTTCTTCGGAAGATATTTGGTGGGGTGATATTTCTCTCAAGGTTTTATTCCCCAGAATTTATTCATTGGCTCAATCAAAAAACAAGGTAATTGCAGGCCTGTGGGATTGTGTTGATTGGGACTTCTTGCTTAGAAGGTGGCTTAGAGACTGAGATGAACAAGAATGGGATGTCTTCTACATAATTATTGATTCCATTCAGTTAGAGACTTGTGATGATGTTTTGATGTTTTTTTAGCTTCAGCACAACATATGGATTAGATTGATCAACAAAGCCAAAGGGTTGAGAGACAAATACCTCTTCAGCCAAATCACCATTCAGGAACACAGACTTCACATCCATATGGTGAATCTGCCATTTTCTGTGAGCTGCAAGGGCTATGATTAGTCTCACGGTTTCAAGACAAGCTACATGTGCGAATGCTTCCTCAAAATCGATTCCTTCCTTCTGCACATAACCTTTGGCTACTAATCGAGCTTTATACTTAACCCCTCTTCCCTCATCGTCTCTTTTTGCTTTAAACACCCATTTGAGGCCTATTTCTTTTTGTCCTTTGGGTAGTTGTGTCAGTACCCAGGTGTTGTTATTTTGGATTGAGTACAGCTCCTCTTCCATGGCCCTCTTCCAATTCTCGTCTCTTAATGCTTCAGCCGAGTTTCTTGGTTCTTCAGAGGTGAGAAAACAATGCTCATTGAGTTCTACCACTGGTGCTTCTTCATAAATATCCACCAAGCTTATGAACCATTGTGGTCCTTCACTTGATGGACTTGGTTCTTCAGTTTGGGGTGTATGCTTTTCCAAAGGCTCAGGAGCTTCAGGTTCAATCTCGTTTTCATCTCCCCATTCCACTTCGAATACATTCTGGGGACTTGTTTCCTTTGAACTCTCTGAGTCCCAATCCCAGCTTTTGTTTTCTTCAAACAAAGCATCTCTATTGATGATGAGTTTCTTTGTTTCAGGATCAAAGAACCTATACGCTTTCGATCCTGCCTCATAACGAACAAACACAACCATTTTACTTTGATCATCAAGTTTCTGAGTTGAGTGGTTACCTTGATGTGTGAAACACTCCCAAAGATACGCAGGTGGTGCATTGCTGGTTTTCTTCCCTTCTACACTTCATAAGGAGTCATGGTTTTTAGACTCTTGGTTGAGGCTCGATTTAGCTAGCACACGGCAGTCACAACAGCCTCCCCCCAAAAAATCCCAGGTAGACTTTTGCTCTTCAATAGTCTTCGTGCAGTTCCGACTATTGTTTGGTTCCATCTTTCTGCAACTTCATTCTGTGAAGGTGAACGTGGAGTTGTAAAATAATGCTTGATGCCTTGCCTGCTACAAAAGCTTTCAAAATTCCCGGATTTAAATTCACCTCCCTTGTCGTTCCTTATTGATTTCAGCTTCTCATTGACTTCTACTTCAGCTTAATGCATGATTTTCTCAAAGGAGTCCATCGTCATGTCTTTGCTTTTCAATAAAGCAATCCACATATAACGTGAGTAATCGTCAACAATCAATAAGAAGTATCTGTTACCTGAGGGTGTTTCTAGAGTGATCGGTCCACACAAATCAGTGTGTACAAGCTAAAGTTTTTTTTTCAATAATAAAAATTTAAATACACACGCTAAAAATGGAGAGAGAGAGAGAGAGAGAGAGGAAAGGGGCTTCTCGTTTTTGGCGATGGGAAGGGCTTCAAGGAGGCGTTGCTTGCCGGTGGATCTTCGGTGGGGGAAAGGTCATCTTCTCCGATTGAAGAGGCTTGTGTTTTCGTCAATAATCTTCCGGCCGATACTACTGACGAGTGGTTCGCTTCATATTTCGGGAGCTGTGGACGATTGACGAGGTCGGATTTTGTTCACCGGCCGAATCTTCGTGGGCGGTATTTTGGGTTTCTTCAAACGACTTCCATGGAAAAGATAGGAAGATTGTGAGTAGACAGAATGGTGTCAAGGTGAAAGGCCATATCCTGTTTGTGGCGTTGGCGTGGTCGAAGGGTCGGGCCAAGGAGAAGGGTGGGGTTTGGAAAAGGTTTCCCGAAATTGCAAGTCAGGTGAGCTCTGAGAGGGTGCAGTTGGACAATGATCGCTTAAATTGGATCAAGTCGAGCATTCTAGTGGTTAATCAGACTCAATTGTCAAGGGATCAACTCCTCTCTACGTTCTCTGAAAATGGGGAAAAGGGTATGGAAATCCGACATGTTGAGGGGGGGGGGGGGTGTATTTTTGGTTAACTGTTCAGATGTGATGTTCGGAGCCATGCTACGAGAGACGGGCTGGAAGTGGATGGAAAATTGGTTCTCAATTGTGAGCTTCTCTGGTTCTCCGATGCTGTTGGGTGCAGTCTGGATTTGGGTGAAGATTGAGGGTGTTCCATGGCATGGTCGATCTTAGGAAGCATTGAACGCTATGCTGGGAGAGGAGGTAAATCTGTTATGGACACCGGTTCATTATCCAGATGATGGTGAGATGTTTTCGCCTGTCGTTGCACTGGTGAGCTCTTCTCGTCCGTGTTTAATCTCTAAGGCTTATTTTAAGCTCGGAGAAGGTACTTTTCGGGTGAAAATCTCTCCGGCGTCGAGACCGGTCGGAGTCTCTCAGTCAGGTATTTTTCCTCCCCCCTTTCGGGTGAAAAATCTGGTGATTCTGTTTCTGCGAAATCTGTTTCGGATGAGAATTCAAATTCATGTGAGGAAGGAGAAATCCATCCTAATGGGTGTTCGAAATCTGTGATTTTAGGGGATAAGTTTGGACAAGAGATTCAGGTTGTGAATGAATCTACTGCTTTAGTAGTTGTCCCGACCCCAATTATTGAAAGTAAAATCACAGTTCGCAATCAGAATTTATCACTAGCTCGTTCTTTTATTTTGACACGGTCCAGGATGCGATTAGCTAAGAAGGAGAAGAGTGCATGGCTGCCATCTGTAAATCAACTGCAAGCTCTGTCCAAGTTGGCACCAAAGGTGAGTGACAAAGCAATTGCAGTGGGTCAGTCCATTCTCAGCAATCTGAATAAACAGGGCGCTAGTACATCTCGCAGGAAATTGTTTAAAGAGCATTCTGGTGATCTAGACGACGATTGGGAGGAGTGTAGTAGCTCAGAAGACACCAAGGGGCGTGTCACTCCTTTTCCCGCATGAAAGATGATTGTCCTCTCTTGGAACATGAGAGAAATTAATACCTCTCAGAAATACCACAATCTGAGAGGGCTTGTGTCTAAGGTAAAGCCTGATTTTATTATGTTGCAAGAAGTTAAATGGGGTGATATTGATCGGTTGAAATTGAGAAGTTTTGGTTTGAGTTCTGGTTGGGAATGTGAGTTGATCTCGGCAGTAGGGAGTGATGGTGGTATTCTCATTTTGTGGCACACTTCTACTCTGGTTATGGATGTTGTGGACCCTTTGGATCGTGCCTTGGTTTGGAAGTGACAGTGGGTACAGTATGATATTCCAGTTTGTTTCATTAATGTGTATGCTCCATCAACCTTGTTGTCTAGAAGGGTGTTGTGTGATGAATTGGCTGGTGTAGTTTCTCATATTTCTAAGAACTTGGTGATCGGTGGGGATTTTAATGTTGTATTGGCAGATTCTGAGAGGAGAAATGACAATTCTTCTTGGTCGGATATCAGGGCTTTTCAAGAATTTTTGTCTAGTTCGGGTCATATTGATTTGCCCATGGCTGGTCATTACAATCAAGCATCAAGCATCACAATCATAGATCATAGATGGCTGATCATAGATGGCTGGGCAAATCAATATATTGATTATTGTGCCATCTAAGATGAAAGAGGCGGTTGTTATACATTTTGAGGCTCGTTTCTCTAATTCTATGGAAAGTAGAATCCGGTTACCTACTCTACCGTTTCATACTCTTACTTCTGCGCAGGCTCAAGAATTGGAGTCATTGATTTCTCTAGAGGAGATTAAGAATGCAATTGATGCATGTGGAAGCGAAAATTCCCCCGGTATCTAGGCATACCCCCTCGATGCAGGTATCGTACCGGAACCACTCCCCAGGGGATCGCGTATGTGGGACCACACCGTCAGCCTAGATACCACCCTACACCGGCATACCCCCTCAGTGTAGGTATCATACCAGAATACACCTCATCTTGGAACATACATCAAGAGAGTCTCACGCATCACAATGCCATAATTCAACCACGGCATACCAACCGAGCCAACTTACCACAACACATCACATCGGTCTATCAATCACCCGATCACATCACAAACATTGGTTCACATCATATCAAACATGTCACACTTGCCAAAACACAACAACATACTACACCGAGTATACCATATCATGATTCTCAATCTAACAACGGATAAACCACACATCAAGCATCACAATCATAGATCATGGTCATTACAATCAACACACAACCTAAGGGCTCGACATGGCCCACATGCATTTCTATAGCACGGCAATTCCCAAACTTACGGCTCGTAAGCTATCCCTCATTTCACTCGTTCCTCACATCCTACATGCATACTATCATTAAATCAAGTATTCGCAACCTATATGCATACTAGTAACTTTCCGCAATTAAACCTGTAAGACTCGCTTCCGGTCGAACCAGTGACTCCGGAAGTCACTCGGGACTTTTCCGGAACTCAAACGGATTAGCCACTATCACGGTTGGCTTCAGGGGAGAAAACCCTTTCGTTTGAGTATAATATCGGATAAAGTCAACTTTGGTCAAAACGAAACTTTATATCGACTAAAGCTTCTTTTTAAAAGTGCTGGAAAGTAATTTGGAAAATTAATTGAGCTAGAGGGACACTTGTCGTCTTTTGGTTGAAGGAGAGAAAAAGGGATGGTCATTGTCCCTTTTACCCTCCCAAAAGCTACTACAAAGGAATCTAGCTCAAGGGCCTTTAGGTCTTTACTTCTTCTAGGTATTATATTGGATTGGAGAAGCAAAATCAAGTCATTTTGCTCTTGTTGTAGCCGAAACTTGGAGAGGAAGAGAGGAAGAGGAGCTCTCATGGAAGCTTGAAGGAGAATCAAAGAAGAAGGAACCATTTGGAGTCATCCTCTAGCCTTCTACCCTCAAAACCACTAGCATCCTCTTTATCTTCACATTCTAGAGGTAATGGAACTCTCTACTCATCTTTTCTCTTCATCTATTTTCTTGGGTTTTGGGTGAAAAGTGCTAGATGATGTTGGGTTTGAGTAGAGATGGTGAGAGATGATGTTGATGATGAACCTTGTTGGATTTTGGTTGAGAAATCAATAGTTGTTGGGGATTTTGAAGTGGGTTTGATTTTGTTGAAACCTTGGAAACTTGTTTGTGTGTTGATTCCTACCATGGGTAGAGGAGTATTGAAGGATTTGGACTGTTTTGGGAGTTGTAAGGGGTAAATTTCTGGGTTTAAGAGTGGTTTTTCGGAGTTTTGGAGCTGGAGGTCGAAGAAGGGCGAAACTGCCCTGGTGCGCCACGGATCCGTGACGGATCCCGTGACGGGCGACGTCACGGCTCCGTGAGGGAGTCCGTGACGGCACTCGTCACAGCTCCGTGACGGTAACCGTGAGGGTTAGCGTCACGGATCCGTGACCAGATCCGTGACCCACCAGGGTGAGGGTTTCTTGAGGGTTCTTGAGGGTTTTGGCACCTTGGTTTTGAGCTGAACTTTGGAAGGGTTTGGGGGTCTTTCTTACTGTCTAAGTGGAGCCTAATTAGCGTTTCTTTGTGTCCAAGACGTTGTGGATCGAGCTAGAGGAGCGAGGATCACGCCGGGAACCGAGGAAGGAGCAAAGTGGTGATCACCGGACGTCATCAAAGCGTTGAAGAGGAGGACCTTGAGGTAGGGAAAGCCTTAACCTTTCGTTTATGATGCCTAGTATGCATGCTAAGCTAATAAAATCGGAAAAGGTCCTAGACATGCGTATAGGATGCGAATAACTAGCTTAATCGTCTTTCAATGGCTAATAACCGGAGAGTCTAGTGGTGACCGATTAGGATGCCAATCACTAGTGTAATTCGCTTATAATACTTGGGATATGATTGTCTGGTAGAGGAGCCTTGGCAAAGCCCTCGGATTAGTTGCTTGTTAGGATCACATGCTTGGTTGTTAATTGCTTAGTGGATAGGCTAAAGAGTCTAACGAAACTAGTAGAATTGCATGCATGCATGCTCTCTTGAAGGTTCTTATAATTGGTTGATTGTACTCGTATTTGCTCGTTGATTGTATTCGACTGATTACTTGATTTACTTGAATGCTTGTTTGGAGCATCGAGTATGACTGGTTGTACCGAGCGGTGCAATCAGGTGATCGATGCCCCGGTGGTTCGAAACTGGTAAGTGAATGGTAAGTTGGGTTTGTGTGATTGATGTGCTATGTTTGTGTGATTTCGTGTACTGCTGTTGCGGTGAATTGGTGATGTGTGAACCATGTGTGGAATTGAATTGGTGGTTGTTGAACTTGTATTTTCTTCGTGTTCGGTTGAGTACGTATTCAATTATTAATTGTATATCATTAAATTGTCCAAGTGTATGCTCTCCATGGGAGTAATACATTTGGTTCCCGAGGACATAAAATCCCTTGGAGACGTTTCTGAGAATCCCGATGATAAGCGCCCCGAAGGGTTGTTTCCGGTCGCCTCAATGTTATGCGTCTCCTCTGGATTTGAGGGAAAATCCGAGAGGACACGTTATGTGGATCGGAGGGTGGAGACTTCATGTACCACGACATTGGTTGATTTCGCTGTCCCCTGTGTTTGTTAACATATTTGTGGTTGACTTTATCTGTGATCTGTTGATTTGAAGATCCACTTGGTTACGTGTTTTCCCTACTGAGCGTAAGCTCACCCCTGCGAGTTCTTTGTTGTGTCTACAGGTTTGATTGAGGAGTAGAGGCTTGGGAGCTTCTCGGTGTGGGTCCCGTAGAGACTTCTTGTTTATTTCCTTTTGTTTAAAAACAGTTTTGTAGAGACTTATTATTACACCCCCTGAGGGTTACTTATACTTTACATTGAAGTTTATGGATTGAGGTACATACTGGAGGTTTTCAAGATTTAACTATTGTTCCATTGCTTTGTTGTCTTCTATTACCCGTCATGCCTCGAGTCCGGGCGATAACCGGATTTGGGGGCGTGACAAAACCGGTATTCGCTACTTTCCCTACCTCGATCGCTTTCCAAACGCTTAGTCACTTCATGATGTCCACAAGTCTCCTCCGCCGAGCTCGGGTCCCATGTCTAGGGTCACAAATCAAACGATAAATAAGCGTACTTCAAGAGTGGTTTAAAGAGGAAAACATTCCCACTTAACCCCAAAAGGGCTCGGATATAGGTAACCGTCTCAATTACTCGAAATTCACCAAAAAGGGCACAAAAGGCTCAATTCTGATCTGTCACGGTTCGGGTCACGGAGCCTTGACGGGCTCCATAGCAGATCGGGTCACGGACCCGTTGTCTGCACCGTCACGGTTCTCCTCACGGAGCCGTGACTTGCACCGTCACAGTCTCCATCACTGAGCCGTGACGTCCTCCGTCACGGTCCCCGTCACAGATCCGTGACGGGCCTGGACAGCTTCGTCCTTCTTCTTCCTCCAGCTCCGATTTCACAAAAAACAACCTCAAAACCTTCATTTTTGACCTTCCCAAACCTTCAAATCAGCACCATAAACCTCCACACTTCAATACCCATGATGGGTCATCATCAAAACATCAAAATCCAATTGATCTTTACTCAAAAACACCCTCTTAACTCCAAAAACCAATCATCTAAGCATCCAAATCAAAAACCCATTGAATCCAACCATTTTCAAGCCTTTTCTCCCCAACCCATAATCTAAATTGCCACAAAAAGGAAAAAGTTTAGAAGATTCACCTTGGAAATGGAGATTAGAAGAGGAAAATAGAAGAATCCAAGCTTTTGGTGAAGAAATGACCCCAAAGTTCCCTCTTTTCTCTTTTTCTTCTTCTTCAAGCTTCCATGACTTCTTTCCCTTCTCTCTCTCTCTCTCTCTCTCTCTCTCTCTCTCTCTCTCTCTCTCTCTTATTTCGGCCAAGCCTTAGCAAATGGGCTGAAATGCTCTCTCTCTAGTCCCTTTACCCTACTTTGGAATGGACAAAAATGCCCCTTAGCTCCCTTCCTCCTCTTTGGCACAAACAAGGGGAAATGGGTCTTTCTAGACCAATTTCTTCTCCTCCAAGCCACCATGGACAAGTGTCCATGTGTGGTCCCCCTTAGCCTTAATTAAAATTCCAGCACAATAAATTAATTCCTTAAGACACTTGATTTGACCGAAATTGACCCCGGGTTGACTTTTTCACAATTACAGTCGTTTGAAAGGAAACGACCCAACTAAGCTAACTGTAACGATGACTAAGCTTTTTGGGTCCCGGAAAGGTCCCGAATGACTCCCGGAGTCATCGATTGACTTTTCCGGCAAAAAGTCAACTTTCACCGAAAATCGCCGGTTCGACCGGGGGCGGTTCTTACAACTGGGCTTCTGTGAGCAAAAGTTGCTCATTATCTTGTTCTTGTCTTCTCCCTTTAAGGGTGTACTCATATGCTTTGAGTCGCCCCACAACCTCTGTAACTGTCATGTCCTCCATATCATCCATTTCGGAAATTGACCCAATTATAGGCAGGAATTTGTCTGGTACGCAGCTAAAGAGTTTCTCCACAACCTGAGACTCATCCATTTTGCAAGAAAGACCACGAATTTCGTTAACAATTCTATTCAATCTGCAATGAAAACCACTTACAATTTCATTTTCCTTCATGGACAGATTCACAAGGTCACGTTTTAGGCTGAGAATATTTGCTTTCTTAACCCTGTTTTCTCCTACGTACAACTTTTCCAGAGCATCCCATGCTTCTCTTGCGTTTTTGGCATGCGATATGGACATCAGGGTCACTTTTGTCACTGATTGAGTGATGATTGCCAGGGCACCCTGATTTTTCTCTTCACTGACATTCTCGTCCCCTTCAATAGCTCCCCATACGCTCACAGCCTTCATCATGGCTGTCATCTTGTATACACAAATTCCATAGTTTGTATCAGTGAGCATTGGGTATGCAAGTGACAGGCCTCCTCCACTCTTCAATTGCTTTGGAGCTCCTGCACTGGTTGAACCTTTCCTTGGTGATGCGTCGGCCATAGTGGATTTTAGGCTCTGATACCAAATGTGATTTGTGATAGAAGATAGAGTAAACAAAAGATGTATTTGAATACCCGATACTCTGTTTCGGGGTTTAGCTTCATTATTTACAGGGAAAGGACATAACAAGAGTGAGAAGATCTTGCCTACAAATCAGGCAAGATCAATCTGTTACAGCAAATCTAAAGGATTTATTCAACAACAGAAAAATAAAAGGAAAGCTGAGATTATTTTTCTAACATCTTAATGGAGTATCAATCATTGGAACAGGTGCTACTAGGTTTTCATATTCGAACACATATCAGATCTTCTCTTGCAATTCCAAATGCCTGAATCAAGTTCTTCTCTCTACTGTGTCTTCTCAAATGGGAAAAAGTTCAAAATTTCTGAAAATTTGTTAAATTATTTTAGTTTAATAATTTATTAAATTTAAAGAATTTTTGGTAATTAGAAAAAAAGTTAATGAAAAAAGAATATAAAAAAAGGAAAAAGAATAAAAATAGACAAAAAAGATTAATAAAAATTAAAGTTTTATGAAATTTAAAAAGATAAATTAATTAAATTAGGGGCTAGAGCGGAAGGAGATTTACACAAAAAAGATTAATTAAATTTAACAAGAAAAAAAACTTAATTAAAAATAAATTTATTAATATTTTAGATCTCGAGTAAACGCCACTTGGGCTTAGGGGTCTAGAGCCGAAGGGGATCTACATGGTGGAATTCGGGTATCGGGTGAAAATTGGTTATAGGGTTGGGTCGAAGGAAGATGGTCTTGAGGGGTTTATTCGTAGTTTGTGGATGAGGCTTTGGGAGCTTGAAGCCCTGCCCAAGGTTTGGGTTTTCCTGTTGAGCTTTTTCCATGACATCTTGCCCGTAGATCCCCCATTCGATAGAGTTCGTACATACAAAAAAAATATGTTGAATATTGAGTATTGCAAACTTCTAACTGTGAAATTGTTGGAATTAGAGGAGAAGGACATTTCCACCATGAGTCCAGTGAGTTTGATGTGAAGAAGGAGCGACGCAAATACCTCAAGAATCTACTTGACGAGGCAAATTCGAAGTAAGGTTTATTTTTATCGTTGTTTAGTACGTACTCTACACGATCTTGGACGCACAATTTTCAAATTTATGTTGGTCCTTCTCTTAATTAGTGTGTAAGCTATCATGTGCAATCCTAAATGTTTAATTATTTAAATTGCGTATGTTTTAATGTATAATTTATACTTTTTGTATTTTACAAAAAAAAACTATTTCCTTTACGTATAAGTAAGTTTATTAATATTTTAGATCTCGAGTAAATGCCACTTGGGCTTAGGGGTTAGAGCGCAAGGGGATCTACACAGTGGAATCTGGGTATCAGGTGAAATTTGGTGATAGGGTTGGCTCGATGGAAGTTGGTCTTGGAGGGTTTATTCGTATTTGGTGGATAAGGCTTTGGGGGCTTTAAGCCCCGCCCAAGGTCTGGGTTTTTCTATGGAGCTTTTTCCATGACATCTTGCCGCGGGATCAGGGTTGGCTAAGAGAGGAACTGGGTTTATCATAAGGAGCTTGAGAGGGACCATGATCAACTAGCGATACTAGCAAAGGCTGGATTCAAGAGTTTCTTTCCTCTTTCGCCATGGATAGACGGGGTCAGGTGGGTAGTCAAGACAGAAGTCCGGCCTTGCATTGGATTGCTCTTGCTTGTGGAATTTTGAAGTTGAATATGGATGTTGGGGTTCGACTAAGAGAGATTGGCTTGGGAATGATGGTTAGGAATCACCTATTAGAGGTTATTGGTACGAGAACCTATTTTCATGCAGGAGTTTCTTCGTTCATCTTGTTGAATGCTTGGCTTAGAGAGTGGGCCTGAAGTGGTGTGTGGAGGAGGAGTGGAAAGTCTTGGAGGTGCAATCGGATGTCTTAAACGTAGTTTCAACTGTCTGCAATCGTTGGTTTGATAACATGGAAGTACTTGTTATTGAAGACATTTGGTCTTGTTTAAATGCTTTAGAAGATGTGATGATTCTTTGCGTGTGTCGGTGTTGTGATGAGTTTGCTCATAGCATAGTTTAGTTAACTTTTCATAGTTTGATGGTTTAAAAGTAATCGGAAATCACATGTATTTTTGCCATCTAGAACCATTGACTTGGATGATCGTAAATCCTCCAACCAAAATACATATATCTTGTAATGATCTTTTTAAAGGACCTACTTAGAGCACCCACAGTCGTGGGCGAGGAGCAACTGGCAAGATGATCTCGCCGGAGAGGAGGAGGCGGGGAGCAGGCGAGGTGGAGGCGAGGAGCTTGCTGGCGACTTGGATAGCCGTTAGCGAACTCGCCAGCAGATCTCGCTGGCGAGGACGACTTTGACCTTCTCGGGGGGCGCGTCGGCAGTTGGCGAGCCACACGCTGGCGACACGTGGCCTGGTTCGCTGGCAGCAACATTAATTTTTTTTTCACTTTACCCCTATAAATAAAGACCCCAAAACTCATTTTTACACACACTCAATTTCTCTCTTCTACTACACTTCAAAAAGTCATATTCCAATTTCTTTCACTATGTCTTCTTTCGATCTCAACGAGTGGGTTCTCAACTATAGGTCGGTGACGGATGAAACTTTGTCCCAAGAGTTTTTGGAGCCTTGCTTTTCCCCCAACCCGACTGTCCAATCCTCTCAACCCATACCAGCAGTGGGTCGAAGCTGAAAAAACCGACACTTCTGGCATGGACCCCGAGCAGCTAGAGGCCCACATGACGCAACTTAAGATTTTGCGCAATCTGATGGCCCAGTGACTTGTTTTTTTTAAGCTTACTGTACTTGTTTTTTTTAAGTTGTAATTCTAATTTCCTTTAATGAATGTTTTTTAAGTTTCATGTTTTGGTAATTGTTTTACTTTAATGAATTGTTTGAATTTGGTCAAAGAAGAACTTTTTTTTTACATTATGAGTTGTCCATTATTGGGATGTGTGCCATTATTGCCACCACCACCACAAAATGACCAAAATGCCCCATTGTGGCCGGCGGTTTTGGCCTATAAATACCACCCTTTTCCTCCTTTATTCTTCACACCTCTTCTCCAATTCTCTCTCTATCTCCCAAACTTTTGTTCTTCCATTTTTTTCTCCTTTTCTTCGAAGCACCAATGGCCGGCGTAGGCTCATACCCGTGGACCAACGAGGAAGAGATGGTGTTGGTCCTATGTTGGCTGTAGGACGCCCGGCCGGTCCCAAATCATAGGTACTGGCCGGTAGTCTATGCCAATTTTGTCCACGGTGCTCCGGCCAACTCCCCGCCGAGAACCCAGAAACAGTGTCGAGACCATTGGCAGGATCTCGCCAGGAAAATCCACCGGTATGAACTGTGCTACCGTGCAGCAGTTCATAACGCCCCGCCGGGAAGTACCGAGACTTACCTTCGCTCTCAAGCAGCCGCTGCCCACCACACGAACCACGGCACCCATTTCACGAAGATGTTTCTGTGGGAGATCGTTCGAGACCATCACAAATTCCTGCAGTACGTTCACGAGTTGTAGATAGTGATCGTGTCATAAAATTAGATATCGTTTAATTATGTTTAACTTACCATCTGCGTGCTAATTATAGGTATAATTATCGTTTAAGTTTGTTTTAATTATCGTATGTGTGGTATATGTATAATTATAATAAAGTTGTGGGTTTATGTTGCAATTTTTTTTTTTTTTATTTACTTTTTCCTCCATCTCGCCGGCGGCTCCTCGCCAGCAACAGTACCCCACTGCAGACGTCGCTGGCGGTGAGCTGGCGAGATATTTTAAATATTATATTTCATATCATCTCGCCGACAGTCGGCGAGATGACTGTGGATGCTCTTAGTGATGGGACCACCATTTGTCGCACGTGGACTGACAAACAAAATGATAATAAGCCTATATGTCTAAATTTGCTGGTCAATCAAAACTAACCAGTCTCCACCATATAATCATCACCCAAAATGCCGGTTGCAGTTTACCTCATCTCAAACTAGATACTAATATGGCACACTAAGCAATATACACATAGCCTTTTGGGATGGTTTTTCTCTGTTTCTACTTAATCAAATTCTATATATACAGGCAACGTTCTATTCCGTTAAAAATTACTATTATAGTTATAAATTTGGTGAACAAAGTTAAAAATATATTCGCTCGGTTACTAAGAGAAGAGAAAATTTGAATAAAATGGGAAAAGAGTTCCATAGTGGCGGCTAGGGTTCCCCTTCCTGCCGCCATTGATGCTCCACATGTGCGATTTTTTGGTTTGGTTCAGTATGATCCGCTTATGGATCTATTGATTGGCTGTTTGCTCAAGGCAACAAAGTAGGTGCGGTTTGGGCTTTGGGTGGCGGCTTTTTTCCCTTTTCGTTGTCGTTTGGATCGTATGGGAGACCAATCAATTATGGCTTCTTCTTATTTTTAGAATTACAGTCCATCTCTGCCCTAGCGTTGCAGCGGCGCACGATGATGCAGAGGATGATCATGGTCTTGATCAAGGCCATGATCCCAACCATGGTGATGTTGTGTACGTTCGAAGCAACAAACATACATGGGGGAGCGCAGCCTTATTTTCTCCTGGAAAATAGGATTTTGCGATATCAGACGGCGGCGTGGGGAAGTTCCACCACCATCGTGTGTGCGAGAGATGGCGAGTGTGGTAGGGTGTGGTCGGAGGCCGGCCGCGCGTCCCCAAGCCTTCCATCGGATCGGTTTACTCCACGAACTGCGTCGCCGCGGAGTGGTGGAGTGATTTCTGTTCGTCACCATCACGTCCTCACCAGCGTGTGCGCCTCCGGGAAGGTAGAGGTTGACGGCAATGACGCATTTCCTCCGGCCATGCTTGCCGAGTTCACTCTGGACGGATCCGGCGGGATGGACTCCTTCGACGGAACGGCCTGCGGCGGTGGACATCGACGTCAGGACCGTGCCTGGCTCGGGGAGTTCGCCTCATCGATGAAGGGGAAGGTTCGGCCGGAGCAGCGGAAGACAAGGACCTGGAAGTGGCGGCTGGAAACAGAGGCCGGGAAGACGCCGGGGTTGGCTAGGGTTTCGGGAGAAGGGTTGACGGCGCTGCAGGCAAGGGAGGCTAGGGTTCGGTGGTCTTGGGTCGAGCTGGGCTCTGACTACGGGCCGGTCCGGGCTTTCCGGGTTGGGTCGGACATAGTCGAGGCTGAGGAGGAAACCGGTTGGGGTGGCGTGGGTCGGGTCGGGTTGGACCGGGTCGGGTTTGGAGGTCCGGGTGGTCTTGGTTCGGGCTAGGGCAGCTCTCCGTGGATCGGCCTACCATCACTCTCCGGGAAAAAGAGGCTAGAGCGGGATGATATGTCTGAGGAGTCGGAGGGATCGACTGTTGGGTCTCGAGGTAAGGTTGGAGATGAACCAACTCGCAGCGGAAAATCAATGAAAACCAAGAGACGATTAAAACCATGAAAAAACTAACAAAGAATGGATTCACAAGAGAAAAATTCAGCACTAGTTCTTACCAAAACAAGAACACCGGTTAACGAATGATTGGCTTGAGTCTCCAAGACGCCTACGTATCCACATGGGAATCAAAGCCACGTAGTTCTTCTATTTGAGGACTCAAGAACACAAACATGGAGGTGGAAACTAGCCAAACCCGAAATGGCCATGGAAGAGGGAGAGAAAATGTGTTTCCTATTCTTGTCTTGTGTTTGTTATGTTGAAAAAAGATGACTTAAACATAACAAAACCCATACTTGTCCAACTAAAGGCATGGGACAAGTATGGTGTCAAGTAAGGTGTAAATAGGACAAAGTATGGCAAGACAAGATTGGGTTAGGTGGTGAATCACCAACACCTTAATCCTTGTCTTGCTTACTTAGTACTAATTAATCAAGACTTGATTAATTAGTTCCATGGGCCTTGGTTGCATGGGCCTTTCATGGGCCTATTGGAACATGGCCCGTGGCCATTTCCAACGAGGTCCCGTGATTCGCTCATCGCCTCCATGCCTTCCATACCGGAAATGTCCAACATTATCCGACGCGATCAATCCCAAGACTCCAAGCCTTGTCTCGATCCGTAAAGTCCTATTCACTTACGGGCACATGACCCAAAACCCAGTTTTGGTCATGTCCCGAGACAACTCCCTTTTGGCCATTCTCCATAAATGTGTCAATGAGTTTCATCCTCCGGTGTGACCCTTAGGTTTATGCATGTCAATAGATCAACGTAAAATCCCATTTTACTTGATCCTATTTAAGTGGCAACTAACGAGACTTTAGTATTGCCTGACACTACATAACGAATCGACCCTGTCAATTCTAACCTTTCCGTCGTCCCTGTCATTATCCTTTTATCTCCGATATCCTGATTGAGATAAGGCATAGAGCCGTCATCCTTATTATTCTCAATCACCGTTCCTTGATATGTGAGATGACTGAAGATATGATACCCAGTATCATGTGCATGGCCATGCTATTCTTCCAGTCACTCTCGATCAAGCGGCCGAGAACCGATATCTTTCCCATACCTTAGTATGAGGGATAAATCCCTTAGCCGTCTTTCGTGTCACTCATGTAGCCCGTCCCCAAGCCAATCCTGGCCGTTATGGAAGCCCTGTTACGGACAACGTTAGGCTCAGGTCAAACTCAGTTGTTCACTACATAGCGATCACAAAGACTCCTTGGTCTAAGGATACATGACAAGCTACAACACTGAATATGTTCATGACTTAATCTATGGCACATATTCAGGGCGGGTCGTCCAATATCATGTCCCACATGATATCTATGATCAGACTCCGGAATCCCATTCCAATGACTAACAGAACGTAAGCCATAAAGAGCCATCTTTCATACTAGTCGCTTCTAGTGAAGCTTTGTTGACTAGGGACCCATCGAGTGTGATCTATCTCGATCTATGGTTCTATTCGCATGGTGGGCATAGATCAGAGCACACGTCGATATATTACTCCAACACATAAGTAATATAAAGTCGCTTTAATTTTATTGCTAACGATGATATGTACATTTGGACATTTAGGATTGAACTACGGGCACTAAGACTAACATCGACGACATCAGATGGGGTGTCAGATACAACAGCGGCGGGGGCCACAAGCACCCCCGCCTCCAGGAATGAGTCTGAGGAGGCCCAGGAAGAGGTTGGTCGGATGTACCTCCTTCCTAGATGATAGATGGCGTTGGTTCCATCACCAGCCGACAAGAGTCTCCCCTACCAGTCCGGAGTCAGGAATCCCGCGTTCAGGAGCCCTACAACTATCAGTCCAGGGAGGACGACGCACACTGACTTACCGGGGGAGATGTCAGTCCACCATTATTCCCCTCTCACTTGGTTGGCTCGACCAGTGTCTTTTGGTAGAAGTATGCTGTATCGGTATCCCAGGATGCTACCGCAGATATCCCCTTCAACCGCCCCTATGTCTAGAGCAAAGTTTATTTTTCTGTTCTTGCTTTATGTTAGCTTCTTGGTTTATGTCATGTAAGATGAGTACAATTATGTGCTCATCGACCTACTTTATATTTCAGTAATAATAGTATTTGTTCTTCTCAAAAAAAAAAAAAAAGAGTGCTGAGCTGGAGTATGAACGTCAAAAGGATTAGTTGGGGTGGGATTTTGTCATGATTTTTTATTTTGGGTCCCCTCACTGTTATCATATCATTATCAGACACTCCATAAAGCCACAAGCTAATGCTTTAATCAGTAATGACAAAAATATTACACATTTATATGCAGCCATCCCTCTCATTTTCATTTCATTATGTCATTTGAATAACGTTGCTTGGTTACCAAATACATATAGGAAGTCAAAAGTAGTAACATATATGGAACTTTAAATTTCAATCAAATTCATATAACTGTTGTTATAAATGTTTCTTTGCCTAGAATATATTATATGAACTCTTACATATAATATAATCTTCTCCTCAAGCACATAAACTAATATATTATGATGTTTTCTTTTCAAAAAAAATGAAGAAAAAAAATATCAAAATGTACATTTATAGTCATGCATGTATTAGTATTCAAAAAATTTGATGCAATTAACATTCAATAAAGTTTTTTTTAAACGTGAACAAAGGTATTTTATTAATCATGACAATGAATTATAAACATAAATTAGGTCTTTGACCCTGAGTTCTAGTACATGTCCAAAACCCCCTTAAAGATTTTGGCGAACTTAGACCCGTATTGTTGGTCTACTTTGTATCGCTGACCATAAATAACACAAAAACGAATATAAGAAATAAAAGAGGTTGCGATGCCAGTTCTTTTGAACCCCATAACTTTCATAATGGAGCGTTCTGGTATCGCTAACCCATCGTCTGAACAAAGGATGTTTGAATGTGATAAAGATATCAGAGCATGCTCCGGATGTGACTTCACCAATACTTCTTGTAGAAGCAGATTGATCATCATCGGGTCGACCCACAAGGGTCTGTCCAGTTTCGAGGTGTCCGACTTTGGGTGTCGTTGATATAGCCCCCCTCTTATCGTCCCTCCTCTCGGATCCCAAATCCAGCGTATGTATTGTTTCGAGATTGTACCTGATATTCACCGAAAAAGGGAGCATCTGAGGGACGGAGTGAAAGCCTCTTCTCTTGAGAGAATGATGACTTGAGAGAGGTGGATCAACGCAAGCGATGACGAAGACAACCATGGAGGCTAGTGGTGGTCAGCGAAGGAGAAAGAAGGAGTCTGGTAAAATTTTCCTCTTTGACGGTTAAGGTTTTTCCCTTTCAACGCAAAAAACTGGTGTCATACATTCAATAAAGTTATTACTATTAGATTAAAACATAACAAATGTCATACCATATACAACATTTTTGACTCATCAAAATCTTAATGAGGAGGACCATACCATATGGGATATGCCTCTCTTTCTCATCCACCTTCTCCTACAATGCTCCATTTTTCAATTCATTTGATAAACCCAGAACACCTACATACTCATACATTACATTAATCTATATAAAAAAAACTTTTTCCTAAATTTTTGTGTTACAATACTACAAAGACTGGTCACGCCATTTCCAACCTCTCTCTCCTTGTGTGGAGAAAAATTCTCTCCCAACCTTCCAGGCAAAGCAGCCTTTAGTTTTCTTTTTTCTTTCTCTTTATCTGCTTTTTGATTGCTGGGTTTCTGTGTCACTTCTCAACGAGATCTGCTTCCAAAATGGGTTTCTCTCAAGACATTTTCACTGACTTCAGAGACCCACTCAATGCCCAAATTGCTAGTTACACTGGCTCGTCTTTAGTAGCCGGAGCAGATAATTACTGTGTCGACAATGAGTTCAAAATCAAAACCCTTTTGAGGAAGATGGTTTTGGAACTTGGGTTGTCCTGTTTTCTTCCGGGTCGCCGGAGGTCCTCAAAAAATCGCAGCCTTGGAGTTGGGGAACAAGGGAATGGGGACGGCAGGACCAGAAATTCAGACCACAACAAGGCGTGGTTGCTCGCTGAGTCTGGTGGGTGCGGCTCGGAGTTGATAAATGCGGATCCTCAATCGGTGCATTCATCGTTCCGGTTCAGTTTCTGCTCTCAGGTGGAGCTCGAGTCCCTCAACATGAGCTCCTCCACTGCTGCGACTGTTTTGATGGTCAATTTGGACAATGGGTTAACCGAGTCTCTTGCCCAAGAGCTCAAATGGCGAAGGATTGAGTCCTTGGAAAGGAACATCTCTCCTGTGGCTAGTGGTCTGATCAGATTCAGCTATGCTCAAATTCTCTCTGCTACTCGCAATTTCTCCAAAGGTACCCAGTTTTATTTTTTTAATTTCTTAAGTCTTATTTCATGTGTTGGTGAACAAACTATTATTGAACTTTTCTGAATGTGAAAATGGCTGGTGTTGTTATTGGTAATGGGTAGGTAGAGTTTTGGGAAGAGGAGCTTTGAGCTGTGTTTTCAGGGGGAGAGTTGGGATGTTTAAGTCTGCTGTGGCAATCAAGCGGTTGGACAAGGAAGATCACGAGTCTTCAAAGGCATTTTGTAGAGAATTGATGATTGCTAGTTCTCTCCAGAGCAAAAATGTTGTTCCTCTTATAGGGTTCTGTATTGATCCTCAGGAGGGATTGTTCTTGGTGTACAGATATGTTTCTGGTGGAAGCCTAGAGCGTCACTTGTATGGTAATCTTTCTTGGTCTTTAAGAGTGAATCTTTTTGTTTTTAATTAGATGAACTGAGTGATTTTTGATACACCCATAAGTAGAGAGGAAGAGAGGGATAAAGGGTGGCTCGATACTTCCTTGGTCCATACGATACAAAGTTGCTATTGGGATAGCAGAAGCTGTGTCCTATTTGCACAATGGAACTGAAAGATGTGTTGTTCATAGGGACATCAAACCCTCAAACATTCTCCTTTCGTCCAAGAAAATACCTAAGGTGAGATTTGGTTTAATTTCGATTCTTTAGAATTGGATCACATTACCTGTTTCTTAACAATGATGTTTTTTTTTGCAGTTGTGTGATTTTGGATTAGCTACATGGACATCTGCTCCTTCAGTTCCATTCCTTTGCAAAACTGTCAAAGGAACATTTGGGTATGATATCATGAAACCCGCACATGTTATTGTTCACTTGACTTTGAGTCTTGTTGATCTTCCCGTTCTTCAGCTTTCTAAAGCTAAGTGCTTATATGCACTGCAGGTATCTGGCTCCTGAGTATTTCCAGCATGGAAAGATATCCGATAAAACAGATGTTTATGCCTTGGGGGTGGTCTTGCTAGAACTAATAACTGGTCGTAAGCCTATTGAAGCCAAAAGTCCACCAGGAGAAGAGAACCTTGTCTTATGGGTAGGTTAATTGTCTGCTCTATTTTGACACAGTTGCTCTACTTTTTTGGCTACTTCTGATGGCTTTCTCCACTTTCCATGATCACCTTCTCACGTAGGAAAAAGGGCTTTCTTATGAGCTAGAGTTGATTATGCTAAAGTTCAGAAATCATCCATAAATTAAAAAATGAAATACTTACGTTACTTAAGATCAATTTCCAGAACATGTACCATCAGTGCAGTGCTCTATTAGGTGCTCTTCATTAAATAGGTCTTCTGTGACAACATGTGGTTCCAACTTATGATGATGACTTGAGGAGCAGTTGAGACATTTTCTAGTAAAATATGACTGCTAACTTATTAGATTTCTTTAACATAAGACTCCATGAATTGAATACTGGTCAAGGTCATCTATTTTCCGAATAGACTTGCATCATGATTAGTAATTAGAGGTGGATCATATTTGTATGGAAATAAAGAAACATAGTGGGTACATTGTAACAGTTGTAATGTATAAAATATGATTGCTTGAACATAACATAGATAGATGCAATTTCAATGTGAGAAAATCTGTTTTGACAGGCAAAGCCCCTCTTGCATAAAGGAAAAGGAGCCATGGAAGAACTGCTTGATCCACGCCTTAAGTGCAGTTCCAAGAATTCAAGCCAAATATCCCAAGTGATCTTAGCCGCAGCTGCGTGCATAACAAGTGAAGAATCGCAAAGACCTGGCATCGACGAAATCACTTCTATTCTCAAGGGGGAAGACGAACTTATATGTTCCAAAAGGAAGAAGTTTTCCGGATGCTCCAATGAGAACAAAAATGAGACGAGGAGCAGCCACTTGGCTTTGGCAATGGTAGGAGTTTCAGAGACGGAGGAAGATGATAACTTGTACCACTGGTAAAAACATTTTACATACATTTCAGCATTTAAAGTCAGGATTGGTGAATGAGTGTGGAAATGTAGATAGAGAAGGTGTTTGATGCTTTTTTGTGTACAGAACTTGCATTACCAAATTGAAATTGCATGTTTTGACTGATTCCTAATTTCTGGATCATTATGTTGGAGATTTGAAAACGAAACACATTAAACGTTATAATGAATGGTGTATGGTCTCTGTCCCAACAAAGAATCAAAAAATGTAATAAATAATGAATTAAAAGATTTTAGCGACATCTTTCATCAAGCCACGGTTGTCATTGGCAAAATCAATGTACTCCTGGTAGGAAATGAAGCCGTCACCGTCAGTGTCGATCTCGGCCATCATGCGCGCCACTTCGTCGGGCGTGACGGAGCCCAGCGCCTTGAGGGATTCCCCCAGCTCCGCCGCCGATATCTTGCCGTCTCCGTTGGCGTCGAACTGCTTGAAGATGCGCTCCCACTCCGCCATTTCTCGGGCTTTCTTCTCATCACCCATCTCTTCTCTCCTTTCTCCTTCCTCTTGTCTTTGGGTCTCTTAATATACCACAACCAACAATGTTTCTGGTCACCGGAGCAAAGAAAATGATAAAGAGGTGTCAGGTGATCCTATAGAGTAGGCTCTGTAAAGGTTATTTAAGGAAATCTTTAACCGTCAACGGTTTTTATTTACCTAATTTAAGAAAACCAATGCACAGCCTTTCATTTCTCGACAACCCTTGTTTGGATTTCTTTTATGTCTTCGATTGACTGAAACTATATCTAGAAAGGTCTGTCCTAGTGTGGTTAAATATTGTTAGGAAGAAGTGTATGACATTTTGACCAGTGATTCTCGTGTTGTCACCAATAAAGGCAACATGTTTTAGATTTTCACTCTAGTATACACTATACAGCCGCAAGCATGATATTACTTTTTTTGTTGAAACGGGAAAGAGGTAGTTGTATTACGAATTCGTAAAATGATTACAAAGAGGGACATAACAGTCCCGGATACCAGTTTTTTGTCCCAACCGACCGTAGCCCGTCGGGCGCACATGGTTCCATACACATAGTCTGCTTTGATTCGCAGATCCGAACTCAAGAGCTCCTCTATCCAACCTTACAAGGAAATAACAAACCAAAGTCCTAAACTTATTGAGCCAAACGGTTATTCGACCTAACACAGTGAATAACCAATAATTTATTCGACCTAAAACAGAATAAAAAAGTAGCACACGATCGAAAGAGCAAACTACCAAATCTGCGATGCCAGTTCTTCGAGACCCCGTGCCATTGGAGCGACCTGGTATCGTCAATTCTTCGTCTTGATTCGCCCGGCTCTTTCGAAACAGTGCGGAAGACAAGAACAACGATTCAACCCGCAGCGGGTTGTTCGAGATCGAGGGTCCCGACTTCGGGTGCCGTAGAGACAGACCCCGACTTATCGTCCTTCCTCCCGGATCCCAGATCCATCAAGGGAACGGACCCATGTCGGCGTTAGGGACGGCGCATGGACCCCGTACCCCGGAAAGTGGCAGAAGGGCCACGGTGGCTGGTGGGCGGCGATGGACGCGGGCTGAGAGGGCGGCGATGGACGGCGATGCCGGCGGCGACGAACCCTAAGTAGGGTAGACGGGACCTCACCTGGAGGTAGTGGAGAGCATTGAAGCCGGGGCTTCGATGATGGAGGCATGGAGCTGTCATGGAGGAAGGTGGGGAGAGGCTGCGCGCAGAGAGAACTATCGCAAGCATGATATTTAGAACACCTTTTTTGTTTATTAGTGTTAATATAGAATTATAATCGGTTATTTGCTAGACGTGTCTCACATGAATGGCGTGGAGGAACGGATGCAAGGAAAGAAAGAAGGAAGCGACCGGACTTTCCATCTAGGAGCAAGGCGATTCCGCTAAAGAGGAACATTGCCTAATCCTTGGCCGACGCGTGCCCAATACTTCAACAAAAAGAATGGGGGCGTATGAGAGAAAGAAGAGCAAATTTATTTGGATAAAACTTACATATTTTTTATCAGCGAAAGCAAATTGAATTAAACCTCTTTTGAGAGAGAAAAGATACAATCTATAATGTACAACCTACCTACAGTTTGTGAATTACTGGAATGAAATGGGAAAGCCTAAATGCAATACCAAAGGAAGATAATCCCAATGAACATGAAACTTGAGGTCTAAGTAAACAAACTACTCAACTAAAAACATAAATACAATAAAAGAAAACTAAGAACAAAGTCCTCGTGAGGACTTGAGGCTTTGCATCCTTTAATTGTGAGCAAATTTTCTTATGGATCCTTGTGACTGTGGAGTTGTGTTCAATAGCAAATCTTGTGTTGCGTTCAACAGCAAATCTTCTTATGCATCCTTGTGAATGTGAGGAAGGGATCAACGATCAGAGGTGTCTTACCATGATCCAAGAGCAGGTGTTGAAGACTGCAATGAGAGGTGTTTCAGAACCAAGCAAGTGAGCTTGTATGTGTTGATAGCCTTTCCCAAAAATGACGGCGACTTGTCCTCTAAGTAAACCTGAGGAGTTGTATTACTGGTAATCTATGATCCACTTGAAATTCAAGAGTTGTGTTTTCTCTGGCTATTGATGAGTGTCCCTTGTAAGCAAATTCTCAGTAATTTCTTGACATTAGTTCGTTGTTTTCCAAGTAATTATGTTACTTTTGTTCAAGGAAATGGTGCAATGAGGTTGCTGAACTGGTGTTGGAGTAAAAAGGATGGTCAAAAGTGTTCCTTGTGTTTCAAGTTATGCAGATTGTTCTTGTGAGGTTGTTGGTGATGTAGCTGGGGTTTAAATGTCCCAGGCTGAAATGAATTGATGTGTAGATGAGGCCAACTTACAGGGTTGATAAGCAAACCAGAAAGAAGAGAAAAAACACTCAAAGTCTATGAAGAACTACCCTCACACAGAGTAGGAAGGAAAAGAGAGAGAATGTGAAAGAGAACTCACCCTCAAGAAGCACAAACCAGTAAAGGCAAGGCTTCCAAAAGAACTCAAGAACACTTCTAACCTCACAAAGATCTAAAACATCACCCCCAACCACCCAACACCCAACCCAAAACCAAACCCCAGTGATGAACAAGCAGTAACTCATAACTAGTTGAAGAAGAGTTGGGAAAGGTTAACATGATCAGAGAAGAAGAGCAGTTGATGAGTCTGAGATGAAGTGAGAATCCAATCAATGGAGAAAAATTATATTTTGACATATAGCCAAGGAGATGAGACCCAATCTTGTAAGGTGAAATGGTAATTGTGAGTGAATGAGACCCATTCCCAACTGTATGTTTTGTTGATCACTTTAGTAAAAACAGTATCTGCAGATTCCTCAATCCCATTGAAAGTGAGAGCTTTTTTTGCAAGCCATAATCGTCATATTGTTACTTACAGAATGATCCCCCAGCACCTTCCATGTTTTACAAAAACTAAACTGAACCAGGAGATGAAGAATTGTTTTACATCAACAAGATAAACCCAAATGATCCCCTACCATTTGAATATTTGATTCCAGGTTCCCCAAGCCTTTTTACAGTGTAAAAGAATATGTTCCCCATTCTCAAAGTCCCAAGAACAGCAAGGGCATAGTAGTTGTTGGAGTGTAAAATCCATGCCCCTTCCCTTAAGGAAGCACTTGGATTATATTGCTTCAAGACAAGAAAGCCATGAGAAGGTAGAGATCTTTAGAGGAACCCCAGCTACCCAAATCGTGTTTCCATAATGAATTTTCTTCTAATGCAAATCTCCACCACCATTTTTCAAGTAGAGAAATGTTCATTAGATTAAGATTTTTGATACCTATACCTCCATCTGATTTGTCTTTATAGACATGATTTCATTCAACCTTGCAGAAGACCTTGGATGGTGCTGCTCCATGCCATAAGAACCTTCTTTACCATCTCTCCATAGTCTATAGAATTGTTTTTGGTGCTTTGAGTAGAGAAAAATAATATAATGGCAATGCACTGAGGGTTGTTTTGATTAATGTAATTCTTCCTCCAAATGAGAGCATTTTAGCTTGCCATAATCTAAGGCTCCTTTTGAATTTATAAATGATTGGTTGCTAAGTAATGAGCCTTTTAGGATTGTCTCCTAAAGAAAAGCCAAGATAAGAAAGTGGTAATGTCTTAGTTGAATAGACAAGTATATCAAAATAATGATGATTTTTCTCTTCAGAAAGATTCATGGGGATTATTATGGATTTTTTGAAGTTGACCTTGGGACCTATAGATAATCTTAACATTTTGAGAGCATTTTTCAAGTTACTTGGTCTTTTTGTTGTTGCCTTGATAAAGAATATTGTGTCATCTGCAAATTGCATATGAGATATGGTTGGGCTATTTGTTCCTAGTTTGATTCCCTGAAATTGTTCATGAGCCAAGCCAACCTTCATAATCTTATTCAATCCTTCAGCAACCAATGCAAATAGTAGTGGAGATAAAGCACAACCATGTCTTATGCCTCTATGAATTTTGAAGTCAAAGGTTGTGGATCCATTTATAAGTACAGATACATGAGCTTTGAAGCATGAAATCATCCAGAGCCTCCATAAGCACCCATAACCCATCCTAGCCAGCAGTTTCACTACAAACATCCGGTGAACATTGTCAAAGGCATTCTCAAAGTCAGCTTTAAAAATTAAGGCCTTGATTTTTTTATTTTTTTATCTTGTGCACCACCTCATTAGCCACTAAGACTCCATCACGTATCTGCCTCCCTTACATTTGAACCTATTTTCGTGAAATAAGATAATTAGATCAAAAAATTGGATTATATGTACTACTACTAAATCGTTGTTGGCAGACGAATTGTATCTGTTGCTTAAGGCGTACTATCCATCGGCCAGGTTCATGTCCGGCGGATGCGTCCGTCACCTATGTTACGCTGGTGAACATTCGTAAGACAATTTTAGGATCGACGGACCAAAATATTTGTCAATAAGGTCACTCCTTCAACCACAGATGTTATCTGTTGCTGGAGTTTACCACCTTTCCGAAGGATACTACCACTTGTCCGACAGGTGAAATTCGTTTATGAAGTTTACCACCATTCAGAAAGATATTACCCGTTGCTGAAACATATCACTCTTTTGTCGAATGTTATCCGTTGCCAAAGCATGTCACCCTCCTGGTGGATGCAAACCATTTATGAAGTCTTGAGTCGAGATCCCTAAACCGATGGATTATATCCGTCAAATGTTATTATGAATCAAAAAAATGTTTTGAAATCCAACATCTAAACGTGCATATTATAATACCCTGCACAACTTGTTGGTTGCTCAAATAATTGGAGAAAATCTCTTGGATCATTGCTTCCTAAGATGCTTGTAAGGCAGCTTTTTCTTGGACAAGTCTGTCTTCTATCTCTGTACGCAAGGCGTCCTCCAATTGTAGGCATTACTCATCAAACTTCTTTGAGAAATGTGTCTCATGCGAGCCTTCAACTCCTCTAGCTCCTCTGAGGTGTTCCTAGACCTCGCACTAGAGAAACCATCATCGTCCATCTCCCTCGACGTTTGGGAGCTTCACACCTTCCCGAGGCTGGACTGCAATCGTCCCTTCTGTTTTTTACGTGAGACTTCCTGGATGAGGGGAAGCTACTGCTCTAGAGTCATCGGCCTCACAAGAGTGAATCCTCCTAGGCGGTCACCTCTAACGCCGAGTACTTTTCTCGGGCTTCTTCTACAATTATTTTGGCCTATGCCTGAGATACAATGGGAAGTTTGTATGAGACTCGTACGAATTATATATAATAAAATAAAATAAACCTAACATTCTGTAAACATAACTACCATAGAAATAAAGAGCAATAAAGTTCATATGGCAATTTCATTGTACTTAATTGTTTTAAGTTCATTATAACAATTTCCATGTCTTAATTATGGTATTAATACAAGAAAATTAAATAGGATACCCACTTTAAAAAAAATACAAGACATTTTACTAAATAGAATGCATACCACTCGTACAACGTTCTCTTGGTTTCGGTCGTCAGGTTTGTGGTATGCCTCGATGTAAGTGTCCCAGTACGGAGTCTGTGAGGATCGCTTTTGGTTGTCTCGGGCCTAGTCATAGAGTGGCTTACTACCCTCGTGGTAAGAGAGCTTGTTATGCGCTCGAGATGCCTTTCCTCCATTTCTTAAGGCCAACAATATATGAAAAATATGTAAATGGAAAAAACAAAAACTCTCGGAGTATAGGATGTGTTACGTTAACATGGAAAAAAACAGGAATAGTAGCAAACTTTTGTCGATAACCTATACGAATAGCCTAGATGACATAATCATACAATTTCCAATCTATGCATTATTTAATAGAGATTACCTCGGATTCGGATACTTTGGAATTAATATGTTCGAGATGAGGACCTTTGGTATGGTGGTATAGGCGCCTAAGCGTTTGCCTTATAAAGGTATCCACACGAGAAAATTTGATCCACAACTAGACCCTCTAGTAGCTCTTGAACGAAGCCTCACAACTCCTAACTATGTTTGGCCGAATATCACAATGGAGTAGTTCTCTTGATGTCTTGTGTTTTGGCTAGCTCTCCAACCATGTATTTATAGGTGTAGGTATTACTTATATCTCAAACCAAGTAGGAATAGAAAACCATAAACTAGTTCTCATTGTTTTCTAGACTTTCTAGAAAGAGGTTACTCCACCACCTTTCGTTTATTACTAAATCCTAACTCAAGCAAACGTATTGTCATATAGTAACGTTGACCGTAACTTTGGCATTTTTGTCCAAAAGTTTAACTGCCGTTTAGTGAGTAACATAAAAAGTTGATGGCTCATAGTTATGATTTGAGAATAAACGAAAAGGTTTACGTTATGATTTAAGAATAAACGAAAGGTCTACGTTATGATTTCAGAATAAACGAAAAGTTGAAGTTTCTATTTTAGGAAAGTTTTAGAGCATGTGACAAGCATGTGATTGGTACTTCACGGCGTCAGTCACACTTAACAGATTTTGATACATTTTGACAATTAATTGGTGAAACATGTTACCATTTGATACTTTTCATATATGTGGGTTATGATTTGATGTTTAATCCTAGTACAATGAGGTGACATGGAGTTTCATCTTCTAGAAATAGTATTTTCTCTTTTAATCCTATTGAAACAATTAAAGGGATAAAATTATATCAAATAATTGGTTTGGCCGAATCCTTTATTGGGATACAGGGGTGTTCGACCAAGCTCTATTATTTTAATATAATTGACTCTTTATTTTTTTATTTAATTATTATAATTTATAATAATTAAATATCGATTTAATTTTTCCTCGTGAGTGTTTAATTAAATTAAAGCGCTAAATTATATCAAATATAACTAGTACGCTACTTTAATTAATCAAAATATTTTCGTTTTCGTTGTAGACTTTATGTATTGTGTGTGACCCTTTAGTATTCGTATGATCATTGGTAGTGAAATGAAACGAGGCGTTTCATCCACAAGTCATGGTGACGTCTAGCAAGTCCTATGACCACCCAAGATAAGAATTAATGACCAATACTTAATCAAGTCCAGTTACCTCGTGTATTCTTATCCTCTTGTCATTTAGTGATTGTCACAACTAAACAAAAGAACCGTCATCCTTTCTAATTCAGTCTTAACTTGTTCTCTTGATTGTGAGTGAGGAATATAGGTAACTTATCATACACATGGCCATGCTTCTAGTACAATCTTCCGATTCATCAAGAGCGATCGTTTTAATGACATCTTCCTTGTGTAACCCCAAGCGACAAGTCCCTTTGACCATCACCCGGATGTCTCACATGTGTGTATTCATGTCCAAGCATAACCTTTATAGCTATCAGTTAGGGTAAGTATTTGGTTAGATCAAAACATGAATCCCTATCATGTAGATCACACGGTGATGTCATGGTCGTAGGACTAAGGACTACGCGCGTAGTTGAGATGTACTCATGTCTTAGTTCTATGAAGTACTCTCAAGGTGGGTCATCCAAATATCAATCTCTTTGGCATTCGTGACGTTGACTCATATCCCTATATGCATGACCAGTAAAACATGATCCTCTCGTTTAAACACACTCTAGATCTAACTATCGAGATGTTACGCCCCAAATCCGGTTTTGGCCAGACTCGAGACGTGAACTAAAATAAATAAAAACAATAATAATAAAAGGAAAATTAAACGAAATATAACTCCGAAATTTAGTTCCAAGATAAAAATCTAATGTCACGAGTCAAACGCTCAAATTTAAATAAAGGAAGACACTGTTTAGTACATAAAAAGAAAGTACGTCTTTACTAAATGGTAAATCCCCGGACTCTCGATGAGCTCCCGAGCTCTGAGACGTCCTCTAAACTGACTCATGATCGAAACCTGTAAAACAGTAAAAAACAGAGGGGGTGAGCTTTCGCTCAGTAGGAAAAAGTAGTAACAGGAATGGACTTCCGTTCCGTCGCCATAATTACCCGATTAATAACACTTACTAATAAATGACACACAAACCGAAACCAACAAGAAGCACAAAATTATCGACAATAGAACCAAGCTAAAGAACATACAACAACAGAACATTATGTTGTTACAACCACTACGAACGTCACTCAAACGCGACATCACACGAACATAAGATAAGTAAACCATGATGCTCTAATCACCACACGCAGCTCAACATATCGTACCGGAACACGACATCGGTCTAGATATCTTCCCGGACACACAACATCGGGGTGAAACAAATACATCGTACCGGAATACACCCTCGGTCTAGATGTCTTCCCGGACACACATCATTAGGGTGAAACAATACATCATACCGGAATACCCATCGGTCTTGATGTCTTCCCGGACACACAGCATCGGGGTGAAACAACACATCATACCGGAATACCCATCGGTCTAAATGTCTTCCCGGACACACAACATCGGGGTGAAACAACATACATCGTACCGGAATACCCATCGGTCTAGATGTCTTCCCAGAAACGCAACATCGGGATAAAGCAACCATACATCATACCGGAATGCACCATCGGTCTAGATGTCTTCCCGGAAACGTAGCATCGGGGTAAATCTCATAACAAACATACCGGACCGGGACACACCTCGGTCGGGTATCTTCCCGTAGCACGGGGTACAAGTCACACCACACCATACCATATCAAACATGTCACACCGAATTTATCATACCATCAAGCTTACCGACATAACTTACCAAGCACACCACATCGGTCTATCATTCACCCGATCATATCACAAGACAACAATTCATATCACAATCATCACATTCATTCACCCATTCACATCACGAGGCAACCATCCATATCACATTCATTGCATTTATCACATCCTAATAGCATAACATGATTCTTAAGTTAACCAAGGAATATACTATACGTCATCATTAAAGGACTACTAGTCACAACCAAACACAACCAGCACACATAGTCTTAAGGCCCGACATGGCCACATGTGATTCTACAGCACGACAATTCCCATAATTTAAATACGAGTACACTAGTTAATCACGTCCTATATGCAAGCTAAGACTTTACCGGTTATTAACGTCCTATATGCATACTATTAATATTTCTTAATTAAAACGGTAATTACCACTCTTCCCTACCTCAATTGCTATCCAAACGCTTAGACAACACGAACACCTAGTCGTCTCATCCTCCGAGCTCAAGAATCACGTTTAGGATCACAAAGTAGTACTAGAATTAACAATCATTCAAGGTCGGTTTTAATGAGAAAATACCTAAATTACTCCTAACGAAAAAACTTGGGCCGGGACAAGGCCTGTTCGGGCAGCCCACAGGCCCAGCACTCGGCCCGGTCCGTGCTTCTCAGAGGCCCGGTCAGAGGCCCGAACCATGCCTATCAGAGGGCCGGTCAGTGACCCGGACCGTGCCCCTCAGAGGGTCGGCATCAAGCCCGGACCGTGCCTCTCAGAGGGCCGGCGCCAAACCCGGACCGTGCCTCTTAGAGGGCCGGTCAGGGACCCTCTCCGTGCCGCTCAGAGGGCCGGCCAGAGGCCTTTTCCGTGCCAAACTAGGCAGAAACCATCTTCTTCTTCCCCCAACTTCGTTTCCACGAATTTACACCTCAAAACCTCCATTTCTAACCTCATCAACTCCAAAATCAGTCACCAAAACCCCCCAAACTTCAATATCCATAATGGGTTTCATCAAAACCCATAAGATTTCTAGCTAAAACTTCCACTTCTCTTCATTAAACAATCATCTAACAACAAATAACTCAAAACCCAACTAGTTCATGCAATTTCTATAGAATCCATAACCCCAACTTAATTGAAAGTAGATTGTTAGAGCTTACTTACCTTGGGGATGAAGAGGGGATGAAGATGAAGGTGTTTTGGAGAAGTTTGGTGATGAAAATCCCTTAAAGTTGCTTCCTTTCTTCACTATCTTCTTTTCCAAGCAATGGTGTCTCCAACTTCTCTTCCTCTCTCTATAAATTTCGGCCAACACAATGAATGAGCTGAAATGTTGGCTCAAGTGAGTCTTAAACCTAAGGTTGAATTGACTAAAAAGCCCCCTTTGCTCCCTTTCTTATATTTTGCAAAAATGAGGGCAAATGGGTCATTATAGACCCATTTCTTCTCCTCCAAGCCACCATGGACACATGTCCATATGGGTCCACCTTGACCCTTAGTATTTTCCAACACACTTCAATTAAATTCGATAAAGCTCCGAATTTGGCTCCGTTGACCCGAAATTGACTTTTTCGTAAAATTAGTCATTAGAAAGGAAACAAACAAACTAAGCTAACCGTGTAAGAACCGCCCCCGGTAGATCCCGGTCAAACCGGAGGTTTTCAGCGAAAGTTGACTTTTTGCTGGAAAAGTCAACTGATGACTCCGAGAGTCATTCGGGACCTTTCCGGGGCCCAAAAAGCTTAGCCGTCGTCACGGTTAGCTGAATTGGACCGTTTCCTTTCAAATGACTGTAATTGTGAAAAAGTCAACTATAAGTCAACTATAAGTCAACTCGGGTCAAAATACGCCGATTTAAGGACAAAACCGATTAAATTAGAAGTGCTGGATTTAATCTGAGTAGAGGTGGTCCCCACTTGGACACTTGTCCTTAGAAGCTTGGAAGGGAAGAAAGAGGGTTAAAATGACCCATATGTCCCTAAATTGAGTTGCCTTGAAGAGTTACGGGTAAGGGGGTGTTTTGGGGATATCGAAAGTAGGTTAAAGGCACAAAAATCAAGACCAATTCAGCTCATTTGTGCTTGTGGCCGAAATTGAGAGAGAGAGGAAGAAGAAAGGGGGTTTTGGTAGCTTAAAGAAGAAGAAAGAAGGAAAAAGGGGGTCTTGAACCCATTTTCTACCCAAATCCTCTCCTTTTCACATGTTTCTTCACCTATTCTCCATCCTCAAGGTAAATCCCTCTTCCTTTTTCGTTTTGAGTGATTTTAGTTCTTGGGTTTTGAGGAGAAATGATGAACTTGGTTGAGGGTTTGAAGCTTTAATGGTGGATGATGATTTTTGGAGAAAGAAAGGAGTTAGATGATTGTTTTAGCTTGGTTTTTAGTAGTTTTGATGAAACCCCTTTGTGAGTATTGATTTACTGAAGCTTTGGGTCTGTTTTGGAGTTTTGAGGATTCATCAATGGAGGTTTTGAGAAGAATTTCGCAGAAAACGAAGTGGAAGAAGGAGGAAGAAGGGTTGTCTGGAACGACACAGAACGCCGCACGGAACGGGCCAGATTCCGGCGTGGAGTGCTGCACAGACCGGCCCAGGGTCCGGCACGGACCGTGCCTGGTTCCGGGCCGGTCTGTGGCACGGATCGTGCCTGGTCCCGGGCAGGCGTGTCGCACGGACCGTGCCTGGTCCCGGGCAGGTCTGTGACACGGGCCGGGTCGGGTACCGGGCCGGTACGCTGCATGGGCCGGGTCGGATACCGTGCATGTGGGCCTTTTGGTTGGGCCTCATTCCAGCCCATTCTCCTTTTAGCCTATGTTGGACATTCGGGCTTAATTTAGTTGTTTCTCGTTCTTATTGCAACTGAATTAGTATTGATTCGAGTACTTGTTTTGTAATCCAAGACTTTGGATCCGAGCGTGACGGGAGAGGAGACAAGTTGGATCTCGTGAAGTGGAGGAGGAAGCTAGCCAGGTCGTCAACAGCTAGGAGTTGAGAGTTGTTTACTTTCGAGGTAGGGAAAGTAGCGAATACCAGTTTAATTACGGAAAGTTACTAGTATGCCTTTATATTAATAATAATAACCGGAAAGGTCCTAGTTTTCATATAGGATGTGATTCACTAGAATAACCGCTTTCAATTACGATAATAAATGGAAGAGTCCTAGTTTGCATATAGGATGTGATTCACTAGAATAATCGCTTTCAATTATGGGAAATTGTCGTGCTGGTAGAATGGCCATGTCGAGCCTTAGGGTTGCGTGTTGATTGTGATGCCATGATCTATGATTGAGATGCATGATGCGTGTTGTAGTCGTTGATTAGATTAAGAGTCATAATAAGATATACTCGGTGTAGCATGTTGTGACTATGTTTGGGCAAGTGTGTCATGCGTGATTTGAGGTGAATCATTGATTGTGATATGATCGGGTGAGTGATAGACCGATATGTGTGTTATGGTGAGTTGGCTCGGTTGGTATACCGTGGTCGAATTATGACAGTGTAATGCTTGTTATGCTCTTGATGTGTGTTCCAAGAGGAGGTGTAACCGGTGTGATACCTACACCGAGGGATAGTTCCGGTGTAGGGTATCGAGGCCAAGGATGCATGATCAGTACCCCGATGACTTGTGGTCCGGGACGACGTCCGACCGAGGTGTGTGCCAGTCCGATACGTATGGTGAGTAATGCCCCGAGTCTATGTGCCGGGAAGACATCTGACTGAATGTATTGCCGATCGAGGATGTTACCCCGCGTCTCAGTGACGGGAAGATATCGGGACTGATGTTGTGTGATCCGGTACAATATAAGTGGCTGTGTGCATTCGGTGATATTGGAAACTGTTGTACGAGATCTGTGTTTGTTCCGCTGTGTGTTCTATGCTTGCTGATTGGCTATGTGCGTTGTTTTAAGTATGATTATGGTCTTGTGAGAGTGAGTAGTGGTTGGTGATTTCTCGTGGCGTTGTTAGTATTTATGCTTTACTAGTATGCCCTAATTGGACGGTTACTCGTGGTGGTGAACAGATGTTCATAACCTTAACTACTTTTTCTACTGAGCGAAAGCTCACCCCCTTTACCTTGTTGTTTTCAGGTCTTGAGCGGGACTTGTGCTAGCGGGATTCTCGGCGCTTGGGAGCCAGAGAGGGTCTTGTCTAGTGGTCTAGAGACGTACAATTTACTTTTACTGAACTCTTTTACTATGTGTTTTTACCGAGTTGTTGACTCGTGTTATTACTTGGAGCTTTAAACTACTATTTGAGGAATTGTTTTGGTTTCAATTAGGTGGGTAGAGTTGGGTAGCCAAGTTACCGTGTGTCGGTTACGCAAGTTGGAGTTGTCCTACGTGTAGAAGCGAGACGGAGAGAGTCTAGGGTTGGTGGTTTGTTCGTTCTAAGTACCGTGTGCCTTTAGTGAACCTGTGTGGTTGGTGTCATTGTTTGAATTAAACTGTTTTTCGAGTATGAACTTGACCAGGCGGTAAGAGTGAAATTACCGAGACCCGAGGTGTGTGGCTGAGATAATTTGCTATGTGCTGTGTTTGTGATTGAGTGTTGTGTGCAGGTTGTGATTGGTTGTCCCGCATAAGCGGATGATTAGTGTAAATTACGAACGGATCATGCCCGATTTTCTGCAGAAACTGAAGTGTATGTACCATCACTATTCAGCTGTAGGGGCCACTATAGCTGGACGTGAATAGGGGGGATGCCAAGTGGTTACAACGTAATTCGGGGACGCCTGAACCGGGTTATAACGACGCGACGTCAACATGAATGTTATGTTAGAAAGAGGACGTGTTAAGAATTTAAATATAAGTTGATGTTGTCTAATGTGTGATTGTTGTGTGTGAGTGCGTTGTGGAGTGGTTAACTGTGTGATCTGTACACTCGCTGTTTGATTGTGTGACATGTGCACTGTTGTGTGAAACTGTGTGTAACCTCGTTGTTGAGTGTGTGATCTTTGTGACGCACTAGTGTACAGACTTCTTTGCTGTGTGCAATTGTGTGACTATACTATACTGAGTATATTATTACTGAGTACTAGTGTGTTGGACTGTGTGTGACGTTAGTTATTTTAAGCGCGTCGTTCTGTAAGAGTAAGAAACTGAACTTGTGCGTTATCCGTGAAGTGGATTTACGACATGACACCGACTTCAGTTCCGCGAGGTACCAGGAGACGGCCAGCTAGGGGCCGGGGACAGCCATCGACTGTCGAGTCGGCAGGGGCGACTAGTGCCGAAGATGCACCCGCTGAGGGGCACGAGAGGGTTGAGACTACCCAGGCGGCAGCTCTGGAGGAGCTGACCCGCATTGTTCAGGGCTTGACAGAAGCCTTTGCCCGGAGAGAGGCTACAGCTCCGACGCCGGAGGCTGTGCCTGCTGCTACTACAACAGCCACCGAGGGACCTAGTCAGGTCGAAAGCTACACTGGGCAGGCGCTGCGAGACTTCCGCAGGCTGGGCACGCTTGTGTTTTCCAGGGAGCCAGACCCCGAGGCAGCCGAGAGGTGGCTGGAGCGGATCACCCATAACCTGGACAGGTTAGGGGTCCTGAGTGGTAGCCTGGGAGTATCATTCACAGCTTTCCATCTGGAGGGAGAGGTCTACCACTGGTGGCGGCGCGAGCAGGCGCGAGTAGGAGATGACTTTGCGCTGTTCGGACAACGTTTTCTTGAACAGTATTTTCCACAGTCGGTACTGGACGACAGGCGTCAGCAGTTCCTGGAGCTGCGAGAGGAGGGACTGTCAGTGTCCGAGTACGAGGCGAGGTTCACCTCCTTGTCTCGTTTTTCTTAGGAGATGGTACAAACTGAGGCTCTTCGTTGTCGACGCTTCGTGGGTGGGCTTCGCCCTGCGATCGCGGACCGGGTCGCTGTTTTGAGGACCCAGGTGTTTTCTGACCTAGTGGAGCAGGCCTTCACTGTGGAGCGACGCTTCCGTGAGACAGCTAGAGCTCGGGAGGTCAGGCCGAGATCGAGCAGCTCCCTGAGGCCATCTGAGTCTCGAGATCCGAGAAGGCAGAGGACCTCAGAATCGTTTCAGTCTCAGACACAGTTGAGAGGACCGCGACAGGTCGGGTCAGTGGCTTCTGTTGGACCTTCCTTGTCAGGGCGCACGTGTTACCGATGCGGGCGGTCAGGTCACATGGCTCGAGACTCTCCGAGGAGCAGCGGACGAGTAGACCGTCCAGCGGGTAGACCAGAGGAGAGGTCGAGTGCCAGGCCACCACTTTGTCACCGGTGTGGTCGGTCGGGACACTTCGCATCCAGGTGCCCTGATCAGATTTTGGAGGTGGCGGCCCCGCGACTACAGCAGTCGCAGACTGGGCAGTCGCCACAGTTCCAGCAGCGTCAAGCACAGGCGCAGAGAGCACCGAGACAGGCAGCGAGCGCGCCAGCGCCGAGGTAGAGACCTGCGCAGTAGGTGGCACTTCCACCACCTCCGAGAGGCGGACCCCAGGCACATCAGGGCCAGTTGTATATTGTCACCGACTCTCGGGCTGAGGGACATTATGCCGGCCATGAGGCTACACAGGGTATGTGCTTGCTTTATAATCCATGGGCATCTTTCTTGTTTGATACTGGAGCATCTCATTCTTTCATATCTTCTTCTTTCGCTCGTATGTTGGGGTTGAGGGTGGAGTTTCTGAGTCGACCTTTATGTCTTGACACCCTTGTTACGGGAGATGTAGTTTTGAGTACCGTTTGTCGTGCATGTGAGATTCGAGTGGCTGATTGCCCGTTTTATGGTGATTTGCTTGTGTTGGATATGACAGCTTTTGACGTGATTCTGGGGATGGACTGGATGACGAGGTATCGGGCGTCGATCGATTGTTATCATCGGTAGGTGAATGTAGTATCGGGCGACACGATCGTCAGTTGCGTCTTGGGCAGTAGGAGCGGAGTTCTCTTGTCTACGTTGACCGTGGGAGATGAGACGAAGACCGTGCAGAGTAGAGAGCTACCAAGAGTGGTGTGCGAGTTCCCGGAGGTCTTTCCGGAGGAGCTGTCAGGATTACCGCCGACGCGCGAGGTGGAGTTTATGATCGACTTGATCCCGGGTACGACGCCGATCTCTATGGCCCTGTATCGGTTTACACCAACCGAGTTGGTCGAGCTGAAGCGACAAATCGAGGAGCTTCGGGAGAAGGGATTTATCCGACTGAGTGCTTCGCCGTGGGGAGCACCCGCCCTCTTCGTGAAGGAGAAGGGTGGAGAATTGAGGATGTGCATCGATTACCAGAAGTTGAACCGGGTTACGGTGAAGAACCGTTATCCGATGCCAAGGATCGATGACCTGTTTGATCAACTGAGAGGAACGAAGTGCTTCTCGAAGATTGATCTTCGATAAGGGTACTATCAGCTGAGGGTTCGGGAGGAGAATGTGGAGAGACCGCATTTCGGACTCGGTATGGGCACTACGAGTTCTTGGTGATGCCGTTCGGGTTGACGAACGCACCTGCAACGTTCATGGATCTGATGAACGGGATCTTCCGACCCTACCTGGATCAGTTCGTCGTGGTGTTTGTGGATGACATTCTGATTTATTCGCCTAGTGAGGAGGCACACGCGGAGCACCTGAGGACAGTGTTGACATTTTTGCGTACTCACCAGTTGTATGACAACCTGGAGAAGTGCGAGTTCTGGCTTGCCGAGGTGAAGTTCCTTGGGCATGTTGTGTCCCAAGAGGCTATACTCGTCGATCCGGCGAAGATCGACGCGGTCTCGAAGTGGGCACCCCCAAGAGTGTCTTTGAGATCCGCAGCTTCCTAGGCTTGGCAGGGTACTATATACGGTTCGTCTAGGACTTCTCATGTCTGGCCGCGTCGATGACTGCCTTGACACGCAAGGGAGCTGAATTTGTGTGGACTGTCGAGTGTACGCACTCCTTTGCCGAGCTGAAGGCTCGTTTGACTACCGCACCCATGTTGATAGTACCGGAGCGCGAGATCGGTTATGACGTGTATTGTGACGCGTCCGGTGAGGGAATGGGGTGTGTGTTGATGCAGTCTGGGAAGGTAGTTGCATATGGCTCCAAATAGTTGAAGACACATGAGCGCAACTAAATGACCCACGATCTCGAGCTGGCAGCAGTTGTCTTTGCGCTGAAGAGCTGGCGACACTATTTGTATGGATAGCGATTCCGAGTGTTTTCGGATCACAAGAGCCTCAAGTACATCTTCTCCCAGTGCGACTTGAACATGCGTCAAAGGCGATGGATGGAGCTGTTGGAGGAGTTCGACTTTGAGCTACTATACAATCCGTCGCCGATGCTCTGAGTAGGAAGTCGACTCACAGCCTTGCTGGTATATCTGTCCAAGAGTGGGACATGATGGAGGAGCTGAGCATGTTTCGGCTCGAGCTCGATGAGATCACCGATGGCGTGGCCATGTGTTTGTTGGTGGCGCAGCCCACACTAGTTGCCCGTGTGCTGGAGGCACAGGTCGAGGATGCCGAGACGGCAGAGATCCGGGAGAGGATTATCAGCGGTGTTGACACCGAGGGTTGGGAGCAGAGTACTGATTTGGGTCTGCGATACCGAGGAAAACTGTTTGTGCCGCGTGGTTGTAGAGATGATGTACTGAGAGAGTCTCATCACTCCCGTCTTGCTGTGTACCCGGGTGGCACCAAGATGTATCGGGATATCAGACAACAGTTCTGGTAGAGTGGGATGTGTAGAGCAGTGGCGGAGTTTGTTTCGAGATGCCTCACTTGTCAGCAAGTGAAGGCCGAGCACCAGCGTCCCACCGACTTACTACAACCGTTACCGATCGCAGAGTGGAAGTGGGAGCACGCCACGATGGACTTCATGAGTGGCTTGCCGAGGTCGCCGAGAGGGCACGACGCAGTTTGGGTGGTGGTCGACCGACTGACCAAGTCGGCACACTTCTTGGCCATGAGGATGACGGATACAATTGACACTTTGAGCCGTCAGTATGTTCGGGAGATCATCCGTCTTCACGGGGTGCCGGTGTCGGTAGTGTCCGACAGAGATCCGCGATTCACCTCGAGATTTTGGGAGAGCTTGCAGAAATCGTTGGGGACCGAGGTCTTTCTTAGTACAACGTACCACCCACAGACCGACGGTTATTCAGAGCGCATTATTCAGATACTTGAGGACATGCTACGAGCTTGTGTGCTGGACTTCCGCGGGTCATGGGAGGACCACTTACCATTAGCGGAGTTTGCCTATAACAACAACTTCCAGGCCAATATTGGGATGACACCGTTTGAGGCATTGTATGGTAAGCCGTGCAGATCGCCCGTGTGTTGGGCAGAGGTGGGAGACCAGAGTCTACTTGGTCCGGAGCTTGTCCGGGAGACGACCGAGAAGGTCGCACTGATTCGGGATCAGTTGAGAACCGCACAGAGTCGTCAGAAGAGTGATGCAGATAGACGACGCATGCCTCTTGAGTTTACGGTTGGCGATCATGTGTTTCTGAGGGTGAGCCCAAAGAAGGGCCTATTGCGGTTCAACCGTGGCGGAGGCAAGTTGGCCCCACGGTTTGTTGGACCTTTTGAGATCTTGGGCAGAGTTGGAGCTGTCGCTTATCGCCTTGCATTGCCACCGCAGCTCGGGAACGTTCATAACGTTTTCCACGTGTCCCAGCTGCGAAAGTACACTACGGACCCCTCCCACGTGATTGAGTGGACGGACATCGAGGTAGCTGAGGATGTTTCGTATGAGGAGCAGCCAGTCAGGATTCTGGATAGGCGAGAGCAGGCCTTGCGTGGCAGGACTATCCCGCTGGTGCGAGTGTAGTGGAAGCACCACAGAGCAGAGTCGACCTAGGAGCGCGAGAATGATGTTCATGCGAAGTACCCCAGCCTGTTCGACCCTTGAGGTACGTCTGTTTTAAATTTCGAGGACGAAATTCTTTAAAGGGGCTAGATTGTAAGAACCGCCCCCGGTCGATCCTGGTCGAACTGGAGGTTTTCGGCGAAAGTTGACTTTTTATCGGAAAAGTCAACCAATGACTCCGAGAGTCATTCGGGACCTTTCCGGGCCCAAAAAGCTTAGTCGTCGTCACGGTTAGCTTAATTGGACCGTTTCCTTTCAAATGACTGTAATTGTGAAAAAGTCAACTGTAAGTCAACTCAGGTCAAAATACGCCGATTTAAGGAAAAAACCGATTAAATTAGAAGTGCTGGATTTAATCTGAGTAGAGGTGGTCCTCACTTGGACACTTGTCCTTAGAAGCTTGGAAGGGAAGAAAGAGGGTTAAAAAGATCCATATGTCCCTAAATTGAGTTGCCTTGAAGAGTTAAGGGTAAGTGGGTGTTTCGGGGATATCGAAAGTAGGTTAAAGGCACAAAAATCAAGACCAATTCAGCTTATTTGTGCTTGTGGCCAAAATTGAGAGAGAGAGGAAGAAGAAAGGGGTTTTTTGGTAGCTTGAAGAAGAAGGAAGGAGGAAAAAGGGGGTCTTGAACCCATTTTCTACCCAAATTCTCTCCTTTTCACTTGTTTCTTCACCTATTCCCTCTTTCTTTTTCGTTTTGGGTGATTTTAGTTCTTGGGTTTTGAGGAGAAATGATGAACTTGGTTGAGGGTTTGAAGCTTTAATGGTGGATGATGATTTTTGGAGAAGGAAAGGAGTTAGATGATTATTTTAGCTTGGTTTTGAGTAGTTTTGATGAAACCCCTTTGTGGGTATTGATTTGCTGAAGCTTTGGGTCTGTTTTGGAGTTTTGAGGATTCATCAATGGAGGTTTTGAGAAGAATTTCGCAGAAAACGAAGTAGAAGAAGGAGGAAGAAGGGTTGCCCTTCATTCTTCAAATACATTTCTTCCGCCAACGATGTAACTTCGTCATCGGATTGGCCGTTCCCATGTTCCTTCATAATCCGTTTGTAGTACCCTTGAAACTTCATCACTTTGGGGCTCACTTGACCCCCGTGGTCCTTGCACTGCTTATCAGTCTGCAACAGATAATTTGGTCTACGCATGGAAGCGACTTCTTTCCCAATGCCCCCCAGTACTTCATGTTCGTCTTACTATTCTCATGAACTGAATCATAAGAATTGACCATTCAAGCGCGAACAAGATGCTCATCCTCATCGACACTCCACAACCTTCATGTCACCTTTTTGGGTTGAACGGTCTTCCCTCCAGTAGCACTGGTGTTTGACACCACGACACTTTCTTGAATTTTTGCTTCAAAGTTTTGGCTCAGGGGGAATGGCTTTTGAGTTACGGGGACCACGAAATCGTCTTTCGCCAACTCGGTAATCAGCCCACTCCAATTGTATTCCATTGCGAGAAAAAAACAAATGTAAAGAAAGAGTAGAGTAGTATTTGAAGTGAATTTTGTTGACGTGTAAAAATGAAATGAATTTGCTGTTTTTTATAAGGGAGGAGGAAAAACTTAGGGTCTGCCGACGCTGCCACGTGTCACCAACGTGGCCAGCTCCAATGGCCGACGCTATCTTCGTGACCGAACGACTCTCGACACAAGCGGTAAGAGTCAATATTGAGCTTACAACCGATCCTCACCGTTAACGTTGATTCGCCACCTCTCTATCAATTTTACTACCAAAATTGGAGATTTAGACGGGAACCACACATTGGAATGAGGCCCAGAGTCCAAACCAAAATTATTGGATTACAAGCGCAATTAGCACCATCGTGTGATTGAGAAAAAACCAAACTCGGTATAACACGTGTCAAGCGTCTCTCTCCGTAGCTCCACTCCATAGTCCATAGAACAGATAAACAGCGCCCCATCTTTTCTCTATTCTCAGACTCGGCACTGTGAAATTATACTTCCTTCAACCGGTACGTGTCTCGAAAACCCCTTTCAGGTCCATTTTTAATTTTCTGCAAATACCCATTATTTTATAGTTCCCGTTACTGGATTTTGTTTGGAGTTTTATCTCAAATTTGTAATGGTTCTTTGTGTTTAGTGATTGCAGGCCAGTTTAGATCTCTTTTTGCTCTTGTAAATGGAAATAAGTTGTGCAAGTCCAAGGTAAAACATCAATGGGTATCCAAATCTTATGTTAAATATAATTTTATGATCAATTTTTTAGTGCTTGCTTGAGTTTTTTTTAAAGCAAAATCCTTGTTGCTGTATGTTTATTATGGTTGAATGTGTGGTAGGTGTTGTTTGGACAACCAAGTGATATGGCTGCAAGCTCACCACAAGCACAATGTCTTCTTCTCTGCCCAGAATTTAAGAATAGGCTATCAATATCAGGTTCAGTTTTGTCAAGGTTTTGTCGTGAAAAATAAGAAAAGGCATCTTGAACCAATAGGCCGTGTTTGGTGGAGAGCATTTTCAGTGCCTGTTAATGTGGAGGAGTCCTTGCTGCAATCCCCAGATGAAGATATCCCCACTGATGATGCTGAGGTTTCACCTGAAGCCGTTCTGGCCAAACCCCTTAAAAGTGATGAGGTATTATTATATTAGCTTTGCTTTGCTTTCTTATGGTGTCTATTTGTATTTGGCGTTTTGGAGGAATATGATGCTGGATGGTTTTCACATTTTATCTTGTATAACCCAATTATGAATTGGGTTGACTAATTACAAGGGTTAAAACGCAAGTTTATGATTGGTTGGACCATGATATCTTAGAAAGCATATATAGGCAGATAACAAGATTACGAGTTAACAAGGGTTTGGTAGCAGGTGGAGTATGTTGAAATAAAGATGCGAAAACAGTAAACAATAATAAAATCAGAACGTCCAAAATCGGCTATGAAGTGCAAAATTCTCTAAGTAGCTGTGCCGTGGTAGTCTCGACTCACTGGCTTAAAAAGCAATTTGCATGGGTGACTTTGGTGGCGATCAGCAGCTGTTACTCCCCGAGGTTTAATCCAGCAACTCACCTAATCGCTCTATCAGACGTGGAGCTTACGGCAGTACCCAGGAAATATGTGAGCAAAAGAGAGTACAATGATCATAGTATATTTGATGAGAGGTTCGGTCATCAGAGTATAATTGATGAGAGGTTCGCCCAGAGAGGAGAGGAGGTTGAAGCTCTCTGAAATGAAGCTGGTATATATAAGTGTAGGCAGGCGAGGGTAGAGTCGGAATTTCACGGAGATGGATCCCCATGATCTTCTCATATGATTTCGATCGCGTAACAAACGCAGTCTACGTCTGACTCCCGTAACTGCTGCACGGCTCATTCAATGCATTGAAAAATCAGCTAAAATTAAATAATTTCCACAAAAGCCTGAAAACTCATAGATTCTATTTCATTGCATATGGTCTCTAATCAGTAGATAGCACTGTGTATGAATGATTCAAACCTTAAGTCATTTACTAGATGTTTTTCTCCATTGCACTGGTCCTGCTGTCAAGTTTATGAATACCTTCGATTTCCTGTTGAGGTTTCCTATTACTCTCTCATAACGATGTGCACATTTTTTATCCATATAACTATGAAGGCTGGGGCACATTTTTCTTCTTAACTCTACTGATTAGAGACATGCTGTGTAATTCTCTAACAGCTGAAGGCATTGCTTGCTGATTCCGAAAGAGCAAAGCTGATAAAAAAACTCAGTGAAGCCAATCAACAAAACAGGTTCTTAAAACGTCAGGTTGGTATAACTACAATCATGGCTATTTAATTATAATCAGATCTCTTGAGGCTAATATCAGCTAGATGTTCACCAATCTGCTATTTGCTCTCCATGTAAAAGAATGATCTGTATGTGTGATGTTAATGCCAAATTATGGTACGGTGCATATCACTTGCTGTTGGTTAATGAACCAATTAGATACAATGACTGATTGGTGGACGCTAGAACGGAAAAGGAAATGGCATGCTGATTTACCCTCATTACCTTTAGAGCACTCATCTGTAAATTCTTGTTGATATGATTTTATCAGATACGGAAGGGAAGTATGAAATTTTGGTATGAATTTCTTTTCTGACGACTCTGAGAACATTGAATGACAATCATCATTACCTGAATGTTTTTAAATTCAGTAGCATAGCTTAATGCTTAGAATTGTATGTTTGGAAAATGCCTTCAGGCTGAAATCGTGTATTGGTTTTGGTTCGCTTTCCAGTTACAGGCAAAGGAGGATGCATTGCTTAAATTCAAAACTGACCTTGCTTCAATGGAATTCGAAATTCAGGTCTACATTTCTCCCAACTTGTTTGTCATTTCTTATGTTCAAGCTTTATAATTTTTCAATCTTCTTTTGCAAGCTTAGTTGGGGCGATGGTATTTTATTGTTTGCATGAGTAAACTAAAATCGCATGTAACAAAATCTAAAATCCCTTTTGGTTAATCAAAATGATTAATGAGTGGAGTATGTACTCAATTTCCATGGGTATCCCTGCAGAACTTCCATAAGTAGCATGTCTCTAATACTTGGTTTCAGTATTGCTCTGTCGAAATTATTGTTTACAAAAAGCCAAAAGACAATGTTGACCTTAGTTAGTAGTGTTTTTCACACTTGATATTCTCACATCATCTTTGTATCATGTGTAATGAACACTTCCCTAAAAGCTCTCTTAGGAACAGAAAGATAATAGAAATTCTATATTAGTGTTACCTTACAGTAGAACGTCTATCACCCATTTGACCTTATGATGCCAGCATTATACCTTCTTAACATTATATTTAGGTGAACTGAAAATAACTGCTTGATATTACGATCAGAAGTAATAACATGGAGATGCAGCTTTGTTTATCTTAGCAAACTAATGATCTTCGTCACATTTTAACACATTTATATACCCTGTTGGCTATTCTTACCCTTTGGCCAACAACAGAGTAAGAAAATATATTTGGGAAACTAGTAAAGGCTTCATCTCTAGAAGCCAAGCATGCGAGAGACTTATGCTTTGATGTACCTCCATGGATGACATACATTGCTGAGTGTGACATAGAGAATCAAATTAAAGCTATGTAGATTGGTATGCACATGTATATATAGGAACATGATGATGCATCTGAAGATATGATTTCATGATTTCCCTTTTTGTTTTTTTATTGGGTAGGCTTTACTCAGATTAACAGAAGAGATAGCTAAATCTGGTGTTCCACGAGGCACAAGAAAGATCAATGGGAAGTATATCCAATCTCACCTTCTTTTCCGTTTAGAAGGTATGATTTTATTGTACATATCTAATAGGAAATATTGCAAAAAACGACCTTCATGTATGTAATTTTGGCAACTTCTGTCCCTGAAGAAAATACCAAGCAACTTGTATCCCTGAACTGTTATTAATTTGCACCTTCAATGAAAGTTACATTTTCTATCCAAAATATGTCACGTGCCAGTCATGTACCATCCAATTTTTTTAAAATTCCATTTTTACCCTTACAATAAAATGGACTGTTTGTAGAAAATACCCCTCAGGTATGATATTTTGACAATTTGTGACCATGAACTAAAGAATAACGGCATCAAAGTACCTTGAGCTATTCCGTTTTTTCAATATGTAGCCATCTTCTTAATTGTGAAAAAGCACCTTGAACTTGTCTTTTTGTTACATTTTGTACAAAATTTGTTTCAAAATTCCGAATTTACCTTCGAAAATTTAAATTTTTGAATAATAACTAAATAATAAAAAAAATTGTAAATTCAAAATTTCATATCCCTTAAATTTCTTGCTATTAAGAGATATGAAAATAATATAAATTTATTTTTTAATCTAAACTGTATGTGTAATCATCATTTTTGTACGAAGTACACTAATAAGATAAGTTCAAGTTGTTTTTTATAATTATCGAATGTATTACAAATTGCAAAAAGTGAATAGTTGTAAACAGAAAAAGTTTTTGAGTACTTTTTTTTGTTGTAATTTGTATAAAAAGGATGATTTATACTTACAATTTAGATTTGAAATAATATGTAAAAAACAATAAAAAGATCATATCCTTTAATTTTCTTCCTATTTGTGCCATACAATGAGTGAGAAATTTAAGGGGCATGATTTTTTGAATTTTTTATTTTTTAAATATTGTTTTTAAAAGGGATAATTCCATCTCACTACCCTGCAACTATGAGATTTCAAAATTCCTATTTGGAGTTTTGTTTGTCTCAATTTAGCACCCATCGTCTGTTTTTGGTAGTTTCTGGACGGAACTCAAGCCTTTATTTTTTTTCTTCTCGCTACCCTGGAGTTTCGTTTTGTCACAATTTAGTACCCGTTGTCTGTTTTCGGTAGCTTTGGACAGAGATTTCCTTCAAAAACTGACGGAAACAGACAGTGGGTACTAAATTGAGACAAACGAAACTCCAGGGTAGCTAGAGAAAAAAAGGCCTAAGGTAGTAATTTTGGATCCCCATAGTTGCAAAGTAGTGAAATTGAATTCTCTTCTTAAAATTTTAATTTTCGAAGGTAAAATCGTGATTTTAAAAAAGGGTTAATTGCCAAAAGTTACCTCTTATGTATTGTCTACGTGCGGAAGCTACCTTATGTTTTGTCTATGTTTTTAAACCAAGATTGTAAAAAACGTTTGGTGCTAGTTGGGCGGGAAGGGCTCCTAGGCGTTAGGCGGGGATTAATCGGATTATTATTTTATTATTTTTTATTACATATTATCAAAAATTGTATTATATTATATAAAAATATTAATAATATCGAACATTAAATATATTAAAAACATAAATATTCTATTAAACTAAAAGTAGCATACATTAAAAGAATATCAATAAGTATGACTATCAACTAGTATAATTTTATGATTTCACTTGGTTTATAGAAGGTTAGAAATTGTTTTTTAACTACAAATCCGACCCAACGTCTGACCGACCCGCTCAATTAATCGGCCAGGCGGTGATTAATCGGCCGAGTCGGGGATTAATTGGTCATATTTCGCCCAAACGGCCTGGAGCGACCTAGGAGGATAACTCGGGTCGGTATAGCCCATTTCAACGCCTAGGCGGTGATTAATCGGCCGAGTCGGGGATTAATTGGTCATATTTCGCCCAAACGGCCTGGAGCGACCTAGGAGGATAACTCGGGTCGGTATAGCCCATTTCAACGCCTAGGCGGGGCCTAGGCGCTTTCAGGCGGAGATTTTTACAACATTGTTTTAAACTATCCTTTCTTTTGCCCACGGTCTTCTGTTACAAAATACTAACGGTAGGACATGAAGTGACTTATTTACTCTTTTGCATTTGCATTGAATTTAAGATATAAATTGAAAGATGATTCTACCCTCTCTTCATCATTAAATCCTTAACAATATCATTAATTTCTTCAATAGTTCGTATTTAATCATTTTTATTATTTTTTTGTAATTGTTTTGTTGTATAATTTTCATTAAAAATGATTTAACTTTCACTATTTTTAATTTTCAGTAATTGAAATATATATTTAAAATATATTTATTTATAAAAAATTAATTTTGTTATTATTTATAAAAAATAATTTTTTATTAATTTATTATTTATTATTAAATGAGGGTAGAATGATAATCTCCGCCGCAAAATCCATAGGTTTTAAATTAGTAAATACAAAATCGCCATTTTACTACATTAATGAAACATGTAGAAATTTGATATTTTTTTTCCCGTCTCAACAAATTCTATTTTTCCCCCAAGGGGTAGTGATGTCTTTCTATGGTATTGCAGGTATGTTTATTAGCTCCTATTTGTGGTGCACAATTTCATGGAATGTAGGCAGTGGGTATGATCGATTTGATAGAAAAGAAGGAATAGTGGTGTCATATGACTAATAGAATGGGATATTCCATTAGTTTTGTCTATAACAGAAAACCATGGGAAAAAGATAGGTTCTTTTAAAAGCATGGACAAAAACATAACGTAGTTTTCCACACGTCGGTAATACATAAGAGTAACTTTTGTCAATTAACCCTTTGAACAAAATTTATACACAATGCAACAAAAAGACAAGTTCAAAGTAATTTTTTACATTTTCGAAGAGGGCTGTAAATTGAAAAAAAGTGAACACCTCTATGTACTTTGATACAATTATCCCTTGGTTCAGGGTCTCAAATTGTCAAAATATCATACCTGACCGACATGTTTTGCAAACAGTCCATTTTATTGTAAGGGTAAAAGTATTATCTTAAAAACAGGCAATGACATGTGCATGTCACGTGACATATTTTGGATTGAAAATGTAACTTTCACTGACGGTGCAAATAATTTAAGTTCAGAGGTTCATGTTGCTCGAGTTTTTTCTTCAGGGACACAAGTTGCCAAAAGAGCATAATTAAGGGTAGTGTTTTGCAAATATCCCCTATCTAATATGAATGGTCTACTGTATGTGGTTAAGGCTATAGGCAACAGTTGTGGCCAACTGCTTGGAAGTTGATACGTTTAATTTTGTTTTTATGGTCTGTATAACAAATTTGGAGATTATAAATTGTGTTTGCGGTGTTGTACTCCAAAAAAAGAAAAATTGGTTTGGAAAGTGTTATTGCTTGGTTTTTGTGTCATTGGATTTGGTTCTTTATATGAGATATGGTCTGGAAACCAATCTTCACGATGTTCCCATGTTCTGTATGAGAATAGAATTTCAAGTTCTTATTTTTCTTTCCCTTTTCATCCTTATTGTTGAAGATTTACATGAAAAAATAAAGGAAAAGATTGAAGCTGTTGATGCGGCCAAATCTAAGGAGATATCCTTATACTGGAGTGGCATGGCTGAGGTAAGCATGCTAAATTTTATACGGAACAAGCTTTACATGTATCTTTCTAGAACCCTGCGCATGCTTTGAGATGAAATTCTTTATGGTTTTGTGCCTAACAGTTGCTCATGAAAGCCTTGAGATGAAGCATATGTGAAGTTTCCATAGTAATGTAAATTTAATCATGCTCTGAAACCGAAACTTGTCTACTGTCAGTGTGTGCAAGTGATGGGATCCTTCGACGGTTGGAGTCAAGGAGAGGACTTATCGCCAGAGTACACAGGCTCGTTCACGAGGTTCTCAACAACATTACTGCTCAGACCTGGAAGGTAACATCTATGCTCTACTCCATCAATTTCTTTTTGGGCTTCCCCAACTAACCAATGGGTATGTGGTGTGAAGGTACGAGATAAAGTTCTTGGTGGATGGGGAGTGGCAATTATGTCCTGATTTACCCGTAGTTGGTGACGGATTGATGAAAAATAACTTGCTAATTGTCGAATAGCCATAGTTTTTCAGGCTAAAAAGCACCTGAGAGTACAGGTTTTGATTTCTAGCCTGTTTTAAGAAAACAACTAGCATTGCAGCTGTAAAAGCTTCTGTAGAAGAACAAGCTCTTAAGAAATCATATAGTGAATATTAGTTCATTCCCATAGTAGTGAATGTGTATATGGATGGAATTGTTACCAAGGGAAATTCAAGGTGTTCCTGTCAAGAGTCTTTGACGGGTCAAAGAGGCCTATTAAGAGGAACAAACTCGTTATATATGTATATAGGAGCAGGTGCGAACCCCTCTTAAAATGTGAACAAGAATTCCATCTGAAGGCGTCGTGCGTCAGGCATCTAGAGTGTATCTTTTTTTTTTACCAAGTTTACTAATTTAATCATTCCCTCTTTATTTTAATTCCAATTTGTTTCGTTTCTTAAATATTTTTTTCCTAATAACTATCATCAAGTAACATATTGAATATGTTTTGAAGCAAGAAAAGACATCGACAATCAAAAGTTATTATAAATTCGATATTTACATAATATTCACAAACCAAATCACTCATATTCACAAGAATATTCAACACATCTACAAATCATATTGGGTAATCTACAAATGTATACCCTGAAGTTGACACGTTTGACCGATGGTTACCCTGAAGTTCAAAAACTACTAATGCATACCCTGAAGTTATAACTTGTAACTAAAAACCCCTTCTGCTAGTTAAAATGACAAAAATACCCTCAATGATTTTTTAAAAATAAAACTAAAGTGACTTTTTAAATAAAAATGAAGTCATTTAATAAGTAAATATATATATATAACAAAAGTGATTTTTAAATAATAATATTTTGAAGTGTAGTTGAGGGTATTTTCGTCATTTTAGCTGACGGAGGGGTTTCTAGTTACAAGTTGTAACTTCAGGGTATGCATCAATAGTTTTTGAACTTTAGGGTCAGCATCGGTTAAACGTGCCAACTTAAGGGTAGTCATTTGTAGTTTACCCAATCATATTCGCGCATATTCAACACATCCACAACCTTATTAAAAACACATCAAGATTCAATACATTATTTGATAGAAAGCTCTTGGAAAAAGAAAAATATTGACGCAAGAAAAAGTCAATTGCATTTGAAACGAATTGAGAATGAGTAAATTAGTCAATTTGATAAAAAAAATGACACTTTCCAAAATAGACACGTGGGCTCTCCAAAAGCAACTGATGGAGGAAAGTGAAGATGCCATGATCGCTCAACTAAAGGAAATGTTCCAAGAGAAAACTAGGGATAAAAGGTTCAATGTTGGGAAGAGCCTAGTGTCATGCAAGATGTCTTCTAGAAAATATGTGATCCCGCACGTACTTAAAATGAAGGGTTATCTTGAGCATCCCAGCAGATTTGGTCTCAAGATAGAAAAAGAATTGGCTACAGACATGATTCTCTAGTCTTTTAATTATCATTATGATGGTTCCATTATGAAATTCAACATGCATAATATGAAGAAAAAAAAACTGTTTGAGAGTTGTATGTGATGCTTCAAACTGTTCTAATGATCAGAAAGGGAATGAATTTCATAAGGAAAGGAGTGGGTAAGGCCTGTGTATACATAAAGGCATGTGTATGGGCAAAGGACCATGTATGCACAAAGGCTTGGACACAAATTCGAAACCCAAATGAACCTGTTTGGAAGAGAAACTACAAGAAATATGAAGATGATCTAAAGAAGAACAAGGATAGTGTACGGAGCTCTTCAGTTATTCATTATATAGAAATAAATGCATTTACTTTTGGTTCTTGGATACTGGATATGAATCTCACATTTGTACTAACGTGCTAGGCCTCAAAAGTAGATGGACTATGAATGAAGGCAAAGTGGAGCTACATGTTGGGGATGACCATGGTGTTATTGTCTTTATTGTAGAGACATATGATTTATCCTTGCCAAGTAGACTTATTTTAAAGTTAAGTAATTGTTATCATGTGACTACTTTTCGTAAGAATATTATTTCTATTTCATATTTAGACATGGAAGGTTTTGAATTTACTATTAAAAATAATAAATTCATTTTTTATCATGATATTGTTTATTATGCAACTGCTTCACGTGTTAGAGTTATTTATGTTTTTAACATAGAAGACACTAACGAAAGTCCCTGTATAATATTAATACAAAAAAAGTTTATATTGTTGTGATTTGATTACTGAAACTCAAACACTAAGCCTCTTGTTGTGGTGACAAGAACTGGAGCAAACGCTATAAGCCAAGGATTTGAACAAATATTATGAGTTTAGCAAATAAACATATAGTATTTTGATAAAAAAAGAGGAACAATGGTGTAAGAAGCATGTGTTTCTTTTTATTCATCTTCTCTGTCACAGTACACACCCATATATATAGGCAAAGAGCTTCATCTACATTGGACCAAAAGTTGGTCCAGTAAAATACAACCACATGTCCATATTAGTGGTGACCACGTGTAGTATTTTATAACACTTCCCCTTGGACACCACTAATTTATAAATGATGTAAAATGTGCTTCAAACTTAGGTTGCCTCGTTAAAAACCTCCTCAGGAAAACCCGGTGGGACAAAACCTGTGAGGAAAAGAGTGCAACGCATAAAATGTGCTTGAAGCTGTGCTTGATGCTGCCTCGTTAAAAACCTTTCCAACAAAACCCTGTGGGACAAAACTTGGATAAGAGAAAAAGAGTGCATCGCACAAAACTTGTCTCCCCCTGACTTCAGGCAGGTTACTTTGGTTGTTCGGTTGAGTCGGTGCATCCTGATCTTGAACATTAACTTCTCAACAAGTGGATGTCAAGAAAGCCATATCGAGTAGAGTGTTTCTTCCATTTACTCACTTCTGGTGAGTTGGACGTGCATAACAGTTGCCTCGTTAAAAACCTTTCCAGGAAAACCTCGTGGGACAAAACCTGAATAAAGGAAAAAAGAGTGCAGCGCATGAAAACATACTCCCCCTGACTGTCGCTCCCCCTGAAGACTGACTGAGTAATCTCGGTTGCTTGCGAAGTCAACTCATATTATCTTGTACACTGATTTTCCCCAAAACTGATGTTGCCCAAATTTCAGTGAACCAAACTTGCAGGATTTTCACTACTGATTCTGATTGACGTCAATCTCATGACTCTTCTGGAGTTCATGATAAAAGGATTTCTGAGCACCTAGTGGTTGCAACCAGAACACTGAACAATGAACACTGAAAAACTGTCTTCTCAAAACTATAACCATCCAGGGACATGCTTTGCAGATCTGCTTCTTTCTCAAACCAATAAGTAGTTTCTGAGCTCAAACTGGCTAGCACATTTACTACGAATTTTCTGTCAGGCCTTGTACATCATAACGTCTCAAATTTAGATATGGTACTTCAGGACCAAATATCTTTTCAACTCTTTGATACAAATGAGATCCTCTTTAGGACCTAAATATCGATCGATCGTTTGAATATTAAGTCGAAAGCGCTTCAGGCGTTTCTTAACATATGCATATTTATGGATCCATTTGAAAATACACTCGATCTTCAGGCCGAGACAATACTTAATCATCAAAGCTTTCATTTGAAAATCTTTCTTTAGACATACTGCAGTTTCAAGGACCTCTTCAGGAGTCCATATATTATCGACCCACACTGCTTACTGAGTACATGGTTTCTCATACCATGTCTCATTACCTCATGAAAATCGAACCCTTTAAAGAATCATTTCTCTAGATAATCATAAATCCTTTGGGGAATGACATTGCTTCTGGAAATTTAAATTTTCAAGGGATTTGCTTTAGGAAAGTTGCAATGCTTCAGGCAATGCATGGGTTTTGCTCCAGGCAAACTACAATGCTTCAGGCAAACTGCAATGCTTCATGCAATGCAGGTCCTTCGGGGACTTTTATAAATGTCGCCACTTAAAAGTACCATTAGTAGTGGGTACATATATCTAATATACCATGGTGATCACACAACATAACTTTATCAAAAGTTGACTTCAAGTTATTTGAGAAAAATACCTTTATAAGGTGTGCTTTATATTCAGCATCTTTGTTTTCTCATTTATCTATACCCAGCTGGGAAAACATCCTTCGACGTTTTGATCATGATTTTGAACATTGGACATTATGCTAATAAGTCAATTCTTCTGGAATGACATTTTCTCGTATTGGCCAAACATGCCTTTAAATGACGTTAGTCAATAGCACGTGGTTCAATGTCAAAAATCATCTACCATTTCAATCATGGTAATAGTAATGCCTTTATCAATGGAAACCGATTTTCGATTCCATGATTTCTTTTATGTGTGAGTAATTCATATGAATTTCCTCATTTCTTTTCTCTTGCAACTCTTCTGGAGTATTAGAGTCTTTCGGTACTTCCGGGCAGATTGGTTCTTCTGGAACCGCCTCTTGTGGTTCTTCTGGGACCACCTCTAGTAGTTCTTCTAGAACTAACGCTTATTTTATCATGTTCATGATTTTCCTAATGGAATCAATATTCTTTGATCCAAGTAGCCTCTCACGCTTCCGGCATGTAAGAGGAGCCATTCCCCGCGTTCACAAAGCTTTTAAATCTTTGCAGGTATCTTGGCATGATCTGATTATTTTTCTATATGCGTCTAGCATTTAGTCTGCAACATTTTTCAAATGTGCGAACTTATGTACTTCAGGTACATACGATGAGTTAGAAATAAATTTTCAAGAACATTTCACGCCTTACTTCGGGAAGGCCTTTTCTTTTCACTTCAAAGTGAAAGATGTCGCCTCATCAAAATGAATATAACAGATCATGATATAAATATCTTGTCCTTCAGGGACTCAAGATATCATAAGACCATCTTCTGGATGCGTCTCTTATAAAGTAAGTATCAAAATACCATAAGACCATCTTCTGGATGCGTCTCTTATAAAATAAGTATAGTCATATATATCCTCATGAATTCTCTACATGAGTAATTGAAATTCCATACTAAAACTGCCTTTAGATGGTTGGATCATTAATTTTCCTTGTGAACAAGCTGTACATGATATCTCATTGGACATTAGGATCTTCCGGCCCTTTAATGAATTTCCACATGAGTTCTTAACAATCTTACGCATCATCATTGATCCAAGATGACCAAGACGATTATGCCAAAGCATAAAAATATCTGGACTAATGAACTTCTGGTTCATAGTCGCGTAGGTTTCAATTTGCTCTTATGGTTGTATAATTCAAACCTGATGATAGAGCCTTTAATTTCTTCAAGTACATGCTTTTCACCATATTTATCACTTCTGGTGATACAGAGAAACTCAGTCTCATTTGTGGTATCAACATGACATGTATGTTGTTAACACTGAGTAGATACTTCTAGATCTACTTTGATATAGAGCATCAATGCTTAACTTCATTGTAAATCTCAATGACATGGTAGCTCTTCTGGAGCCCTTAATCATAGTGATACACATGTCATTTCATTTTCGCACATGAACTGATCGCTTCAGGGATCCATATATAATTTTCGAAATAAACCATGATCATATCGGCGACATCATTATATAGAGTTGTTCTGAAATATTCAATTCATTTAGATCTTCCGGATCTAGGTCATCAATCAGACTTTATCTCTATAGCCCATTTTCTTTGCCCTTGTTTGATGCTTGATATAAATTCATCAAAATATTTGGTCATACAACATGTAATCGACCAATGATTTTTCCATCTCATATATAACATATCACTTCTGGGAGTTTAGGTTTATATGAACTTCTGGCCATATAAACTGTAAGAGCGCATCTTGAAATAGAATCTCAATTTCTGTGAAAGTTTAAGTCGATATGATCTTCTGGCCATACGACATTTAACAACACTGCACATATCAAATTCGCATTAAAAATAACGGTTCATTACATTTATTTCAAATTCTATGAAACTTTAAGTCCGTAAGAACTTCTGGCCATACGACATTTAGAAATAGTGCACATATAAATTTCCACTTGAACGATGGTGTAATGAACTTATCTCAAATCCCGTGAAATGTTAAGTCTGTATGAGCTTCTGGTCATACGACATATATCAATGGTGCACATATCTATTCCATTTGAGCGATTGACCTACTAAACATATGTTTAACAATTTTGAAACTTCAGACCCAAATTATTTCAATATTTGTAAACTTCGGGTTTGATGCGGGTGCATTTTAACACATAAAGGGCCACATTTTATCGAGTTATATAGGCTTTTAGTCCTGTTTTCTATCATATAGTTAGGTTTATCTTGAATAATTGTGTTTCTCTGTTTTTTTCGGTGTTTCAATGGAAAACCGATGTATTTTGGGTGTTTCGTGCTTGAGGATCGTCGAGAGGGTCGATTTAGTTCGCTCCGTAATATATTCATGATTGGTCTTGTTTTGTAGGTCTTGAAAAGAGGAATTTTTTGGCGCAAGAACGAGATCGATCGGAGTCCAAATGAAGCCGGAGCGAGCAAAATAGAGGAAAAAGAGCAAAAATGGAGCAGCCCATCCGAGTCTGACACGTGGCGCCGCCATCTTCCCCACGTCTGACGCGTGGCTTTCCGGATGTGCGACAACTGGCGCGCCCCAGCCGCCGCTCACCAGCTCGCGCCACGTGGCGCCGTCCCCCAGCCGCCAGGCCAGCCACCCTTCTCCTGTGTGCGACACCTGTCCCAGACAGCCGCCACTTCTCCCCCTCGCGACACCTGTCCCCATCTGCTCCCCTCTCTCCCATTGACACGTGTTAGGGCTTCAGCAGCTCCTCCCCTCCATCATTTGGGTACGCCGCAACCCAATTAAAAAGGGGCATCTTCTTCATTTCAAAAGGAGGCAGCTTCACCATTTTTTTGAGAGGAGAACACGAACGCAGAGAGTAAAAGCTTGTACAGTTTTATTTTTTTATTTTGATTTTCGTTTAGAATTTTAAGAAAGTTGATTATCTTGAATCTTTTGTTGAGAATCAATTTAAGTGAGTAGAGAATTATTTTGAGAGCATAAATTCAAGTCTTTTGATTGGGGATTTTGTGAGAGAAGCTCCAAATTGTTGGTGGATTTTCAAGAGCATCAAGGCTAAAGATTGGAGGAGGGGAAGAACAAGCTTTGGACAACTAATTCGGTGATTGTATCTCAACTCTCATCTTAATTATGAGTTTATTTGTTTGCTTATTTTCATCCTTGTATTTTCTCACCATGAACACCTAAACCCCCAATTTCTAGGGTTATGGGGGATTAGAGTAGGGATTTCTGTAAATTGAATGCTTCGATTGCGATGATTGTTGATTTGCTTTAGTGTCTATGATTGATTTGTGCATAATGCTTTACCTCCCGTGTAGGCTTGGTAATTGTTTCGAATTAGGATCTGTAGCTCGAAAGAGGAGGATTCTAGTTAAGTCAAAAATCGATCATAGGTTGGATTTAAATCCTAGCTAGAACTAGCGGGGTTGATACAACTGCAATAGCTATAGGCTTATTTGGTCGAAAGTTAGAAGTTGTCATATAGCTTAACGCTTTGGGTCTTCCTACATCGTGATTCGAAAGAACTCGTTGGTTAGATTCCATTAGGGTCCGAATCGTTCGAAAGAAGTTAGGACTAGAGTCGAGACAACTCGTTGCCTCTAAAATAAATCGACATCGCTACAATCGAACGTGTTCAATTTTATGGAATGAACTCGATGAACCCATGCCCTTGATTTCTCTTCACTTGATTTAAGATAAGAAAACTCTCTGTTAAATTCTGTATTTTATTTCTAGTCGTTATAGGTTTATTTTTCAAACTTAAAAACTCGATTTTTACCGAAACAGTTTAGCTACAAGCTTTGAATAGTAAGTGATTGTCTATTGCTCCTTTGGGCTCGATATTTCGGACTTCAAATCCGATTACTACTTGACGGCCGGTGCACTTGTCGTGCTCAAGTTGGCGATTAAAACCCGCAGGGCGTCAAGTTTTATTTCAATATTTGTAAACTTCGGGTTACAAATATACAACATTAAGTCATCACAATTAGATATATAAAACCGCACAATGAGCGAACTCATGGGGTAAACATAATAAGCGCGGGAATTAAATACAAGTATAACCGCACAACGAGCGAACTCGCGGGGTATAATAAATTAAGTATATATATATAACCACACAACAAGCAAGCTCGTGGGGTAGACAGAATAAGTAATTTCATATAAAAATTTAGGCTTCAGGCCCTGGACACAAGTCACAGGCTTCGGGCCTGTGGTTTCGTCTTGTGACTTTTAATACAAGTTACAGGCTTCAGGCCTGTGGTCTGTATTTTGGCTTTAACCCGATTTTACAGGCTTCGGGCCTCTGGTTTATCAATCGGTTATAAATACAAGTATCAAGCTTCAGGCTTGTGATTTATCGCTTGACCGTAAAAAAAGGCAAGTATCAAGCTTCGGGCCTGTGATTTTTCATTTGACCGTATAGGCAATCATCATGCATCGGGCCTGTGATTTTTCATTTGGAGCTTCTGGTCTCAAATGATTTAGTTTCGATATAAGACTGTTTTACTTCATTGATACATGAAGAAGTCCATATTACAAAAGTTCGTCATCCTTAACATGGATCGAAACCTTTATACATCAAGGTATTTCAATATGAACATATCGACATTCATCATACATGACCTCAAGTCGTCGATATGGAATACTTGGAACTTCTGGCCCAAAGTATGCCGGGTCGCTGGTATTATGTATTTGGAACTTCTGGCCCAACATGCATCGGGTCGCTGGTATTTGTAAGCTTTCGGTTACAAATATATATAACCAAATAAAAATATAATCGCATAATGAGCGAAGTCGTGGGGGTGTGTTGTCTACCCAAACAGTACATGCACAATAGATGAACAGTGCCTAAATAGTACCGAGCGAAAAACACCTCCGACGTGTGAGACACACGTGCTTGTCAATGTTAGGTCCATGTGAACTTCGGGTCACATTAAATTCAGTTTTATAAGACACACAATCTTAAAACAGAACTACAGGTTCCGCGAAACTTTTCTCGTCGATATTTAAAATTCGGATTCAAAATGCTTCAATTTTAATAAACCTCAATATTACGAGTACCACATATAAAATAATTAATTAAATACAAATATATGTGTTAGCCGTCAAATTTTCTGATGTGAAAGATCCAATTTATATTGGCAGCCACAAAGCATACTTAATAGGGTATAAAAACAAGATCCAAATAAGTATGCAATGAGCACAAATATATTTTACTACTACCGTTAATAAATAATATCAACGAATAAAATTTATGATAATATGAAACTTTATACCTGAACGATCGAACAGAGCTGTTCGTGCTGATAACGTGTTGTGATTTGATTACTAAAACTCAAACACTAAGCCTCTTGTTGTGGTGACAAGAACTGAAGCAAACGCTATAAGCCAAGGATTTGAACAAATATTATGAGTTTAGCAAATAAACATATAGTATTTTGGTAAAACAAGAGGAACAATGGTGTAAGAAGCATGTGTTTCTTTTTATTCATCTTCTCTGTCACAGTACACACCCATATATATAGGCAAAGAGCTTCATCTACATTGGACCAAAAGTTGGTCCAATAAAATACAACCACATGTCCATATTAGTGGTGACCACGTGTAGTATTTTATAACATATATCTAATGAGTCAAACTCTACATTTTTATGATAATGCTGTTTGGGTCACATGAATTAGAAATGCATATCAAAACTCCAACATTATGGACTTTGAATATTTTTGATTGCGAATCATTTGAAACATGCGAGTCTTGTTTAATAGGAAAAATGACAATGACACTTTTTTCAGGAATTGATGAAAGATCTAGTGGCTTATTAGGACTTATACAATCATATGTATTAATCCTCTATGTGTAACTGTTAAAGGAGGATTTCAATACTTTATTACATTCACATATGGTTTTAGTAGATACGACTATGTCTATCTAACGAAACATAAATATGAATCTGTTGAAAAGTTCGAAATTTTCGAGAATGAAATTCAAAATCAACTTGGCTAAAATACTAAAGCACTACGATATGATCGATGAGGTGAGTGTTTGAGTCAAGAATTCATAGATCATCTAATAGATTGTGGGATAATTTCTCAACTAACTCCCTCATGAACACCATAATTGAATGATATCTCTTAACGGAGGAATCAAACCTTATTGAATATGGTTCGACCTATGATGAGTAACATTAATTTTCCAATCTCATTTTTTGGATAAGCTCTAAAAACTAACGTATTTATCTTGAATAGAGTTCCATCAAAGGCAGTAGATATGACATCATATGAGATATGGACAAGAAAACTTCCTAGTTTGTCTTTTCTTAAGATATGGGGTTTTAAAACTTATGTGAAGCATCTGATTCAGATAAGTTAGAACCTAAATCCGATATGTGAATTTTTGTAGGATATCTTAAGGAAAGTAAAAGTTATTACTTTTACAATGCCATAGAGAACAAAGTGTTTGTTGCTCGGAATGCCATATTTTTGGATAGAGAGTTCATTTTCAAAGAAAATAGTAGGAGAACAGTTGAACTTGAAGAAATTCAAGATCCAAAAGGTAGTGTTATACCTAATAAGGATACTCAATTTGATCAATATGAGGATGTAATACCTAAAATTGTACCACAACGATAGATGAGGTCTGATAGGATATGTCAAGCCTCTATGGCATACGAGTTTCTCATTAAAAGGCCATCAATAGTTCTACATCTAAAAAATGACTAGAATCCATGAGGTTTGAAATGAAATCCAAGTATGATAACCAAGTTTAGAATTTAATTGAATCTATTGATGGTACAAAATCCATTGGATACAAGAGGGTCTTTGTAATAACCACTCCCGGTCAACGCCAGTCAAACCTGCGAAAAACAGGAAAATTTAAATTTTTTAAGACAGACACTTAATTGAACCTAAATTGACCCCGAGGGTCATCCCGGACTTAAGATGACCCCGATATCGACCAAAGTGAGTTCCGAGGGACTCATGGCAACTTTCTGACCAATTTGGGAAATGATGACTTTTCGCTGGAAAAGTCAACCAAGCGACGTTTTGGTCCATTCGAGGACCATTTTGGATCCAAAAAGCTTAGCCGTCGTCGCAGCGGTCTTAGTTGAGCCGTTTCCTTGTAGCCCGTGAAGTTTCATAATTTCTTAGAAAAAGTGCCCGTTCGGGGCCCGAGACGGCCGAATTTCGAGTTTCTGATAAAAAATATCTACAAGATATTTTGTTTAAAAAGGGGGCCCACTTGCCACATGTCACCAAAGGGGTAGGGTTAGGTAATTTTGAAGCAAGAAAAGGAGAGAGGGGGGTGGGGGGGGGGGGGGGTGGGGGGTGGGGGGAAATGGTTCGGCCATTAATCAAGAAAAAGGAAAAAAATTAGAAAAGAAGAGAGTTTTAGAGAGAGAAGGAGAAGAGAGAAAAAGAGAGGTGTTCTTGAGGATCTGTGACGTTTCCCTACCATCCAACCATTGGATCATCTCAAAGCTAGGAGAATCAAACTCCCCTCGACATTCTCTACGGTGAGCAACTATCCGATCTTCATATTGGTTAATTTAAAAAAGTTAGGGTTTGGTTAAAATGAGTAGTTTATGGTGGAATTGAGGTGTGGGGATAGTTGGAGACATTTTGGAGACGTTTTGGAGTGAGGAGGGACGTTTTCCGGTGACCGGGAGCTCGGGGGGAGCTACGGCCACCATGGAGGGTGGCCGGCCAGAGCTAGGGCCGGCCACCACCATGGTGGGCCGGGCCCATTTGAGCCCTAGCCACCGACGGCCAAAGTTGTTCGGGTGGGGCCCACGTGCTAGGGTGCTCGGGTTTCGTGTTCGGGTGGTTTAGAACGTTCCCCGGGTCATTAATCCACAACCGGATCGAAATTTGGAATTAAATTGTGAAAGTTGTAATTGACGGGTTTAGAAACTTTAAACGCTAATTAAATAACTCGGAAGTCGGAATTGGCTTCCGTCGAGTGCATAGGAACCCTTGAATTATTCTAAGACCATAGAAACGAAAACGGGAATTTTCGGAGCCCCGGAAGGGCGTTTCCAAAACCCGGGCAGATTCGCCATGTCGGGCGAATCGGGCTTTTCCGGGTCCATTATCGACAATGTCGAGTAATTGGGAAGTTTGGGAGTGATCGACATTGTCGGGGTTACATTTGGGCGTCAAGTTTATTGAATTTCAGTTTATTCCTGCAAGTTTAAAAGTACCTTAAAATTGTGTTCTTTTAGATCGTGCTGCAGATAGAGGGAAGGGAAATCTAGGCGAGTGACCGAGATCACGCCGGAGCTTATTTGTGCGCTTTTGGAGAAAGCATACGAGGTAGGGAAAGGTAGCCGGATCTCGGCCCTGAGTAGGGAAAGTTAACAGTAGAAATGCATGTGACACTGGGTGTCGTGGGTTTAGTAAGTTTATCGAATATTAGAAAGGCAGGCGATACCGGGTGGTGTCGTATGATACGAGAACGTATCGAACATTAGAATTACATGTGACACTTAGTAGTGTCGTAGGAGCAGTGAGCTTTCGATATTAGAATCACTGGAGGAATATGACCATGCCCGGAAGTTGATTATTTAGTTTGTGTCTTGGGTGGCCATGAGAGCCCGTGCTTTACTGTTGTGTCTTGGGTGGCCATGAGAGCCCTTGCTTTACTGTTGTGTCTTGGGTGGCCATGAGAGCCCGTACTTTACTGTTGTGTCTTGGGTGGCCATGAGAGCCCGTACTTTACCGTTGTGTCTTGGGTGGCCATGAGAGCCCGTGTTTTACTGTTGGTGTGTCTTGGGAGGGCGTGAGTGCCCGTGGGGTTGTTGAGCCCGTGAGTTATTGTCGGTGTGTCTTGGGTGGCCGTGAGTGCCCGTGGGGTTGTTGAGTCCGTGTTTTACAGTTGGTGTCGTATGATACGGGAACGTATCGAACATTAGAATTACATGTGACACTTAGTAGTGTCGTAGGAGCAGTGAGCTTTCGATATTAGAATTACTGGAGGCATATGACCATGCCCGGAGGTTGATTATTTAGTTTGTGTCTTGGGTGGCCATGAGAGCCCGTGCTTTACTGTTGTGTCTTGGGTGGCCATGAGAGCCCGTGCTTTACTGTTGTGTCTTGGGTGGCCATGAGAGCCCGTACTTTACTGTTGTGTCTTGGGTGGCCATGAGAGCCCGTACTTTACCGTTGTGTCTTGGGTGCCCATGAGAGCCCGTGTTTTACTGTTGGTGTGTCTTGGGTGGCTGTGAGTGCCCGTGGGGTTGTTGAGTCCGTGTTTTACAGTTGGTGTCTTGGGTGGCCATGAGTGCCTGTGGAGTGTTGAACCCGGGTTGTTGCTGTTTGTTGAACTTTTCTTGTGATTGTGATTGTGGTTACCTGAGGTTGGAGACCCGACTTTGTGTCGGGGAAGTTGCGTGAGGTGTGGCTAGCCACCCGACTAAGATCGGGGGTAGGGGAGAGGTTGTGGGCTAGCCTCCCGACAGGGATCGGGAGAAGGTGCGCGTGGGTGTGGCTAGCCTCTCGACCGAGATCGGGGGTAGGGGAGAGGTTGTGGGCTAGCCTCCTGACTAAGATCGTGAGAAGTTGCGCGACAGGTCGACCGCCTGACCTGACAGGGATCGGTAAAGGGCGAGAGAGAGGGGTTACTGAGCAGCTGGCGTGCGATCCTTTGTGATCTTGTTTGGTGTGCGATCCTTTGTGATCTTGGGTGTTGCGTGGTTGTCTGTCGTGTCTTTGGAGGAGGTCGTCAATCGTTGTGTCAGGTCTACATTGCGTGTCCGAGTGTTGAGTCGGTTGAGGAAAGTAACAGTGTGTGTGTGTGTCAGTCGGGTTACTTGAATTTGGGGATAGTAGTCCCCGGTGTTGAGTTGTTGTTGGTGTTACCGGCATTGTCTGCTAAGTATGCCGTAGTCAGTGTGTTATCCGTGGTGGTGAGCGAACGCTCACCCCTAGCTGCTTTTCCTACAGGTACCGGTCGCAGGTTGGACTGGGTGAGCTTCCGAAGCTTGAAGAGCTAGGAGCGGGATTCTGGGTTTACTTTTGAGTCTGGCGACGTATACCTTGCATTTTGTCTACTTGTGGGGACGTACTTTTGAGTTGTAAATTATTCTTTTGATGAACTAATTGGTGGTTTTAAAGTTGTTTATTTAAAAGGTTTCAAAATGTTTTATGGTTTTAAACGTTCGCGTCCCGAGTTCGGTTTTACTGAAATTGGACCGTGACAGCTTGGTATTAGAGCTCGAGGTATCACACCTCGGACTGTACGTCAATTAGGTGGGGAGAGTCGAGTCGCTAAAGTCCCGTCGTGCGTTGGGTACGCAAGTCGGAAACCGTGTGTAGACCCGTAGTGTCTTGAGTCCTGTTTGTGATTGTGTGTATGTGTAGTATTTTGTTGCTGGCATAGTGATCGTGTGTTGCTGCGTGAAAAGTTTTTAGGTTGTCGCGACTTGACTCAGGGGCGCCTCTATAGTCAAGCGTGACGGTGCTGATGTCAAGTGGGTACAATGTAGTTCGGGGACGCCTGGACCGGGTTGTAACTACGTGATGTCAAGAAATGAGGTTTTTAATGAAGTGGAGAAAGTTTTAAAATTTAATTGGCCCTGTGGGCTTGTTTTGATTTTGATTGGCCCTGTGGGCGTGTGTTGTTGTGTTTTGTCCATGTTGGCTAGTGATTGAGGTTGAGTGAGTTGTGTTTGGTCTTGAATTGTTGTACGTGTGCTGTTGGATTGGTGGTCGAATGTCTGCGACGCACTAATGTGCGGGTCGTTATTAACGGTGAAAGAAGTGAGTGCCCTACCTAACGTTTGACTTAAATAGGGTTGGAAAAAAAAAACGAGTCTGAAACGAAGTGAAAAAGGCCCAGTAGCGTTGCTAGGGCCTGGGCCGCGGTCTGGTGGCTGAGGCCTTAACAAAATAGAGGATCAGGAGGGCCTGGGCCGCGGTCTGGTGGCCGAGGCCCCTGCGGCCTGGAGGGCGGTCTGGTGGCCGAGGCCTCCGCGGCCTGGAGGGCGGTCTGGTGACCGAGGCTTTAGCAGATCAGAGCAATCCGAGGCTTTATCTTTTTGTTTCGTTATGCGGTTAGGATTGTCGTTGCGTGACTTAGTGCACGTTTGTACGGTTTATTTGAGGTTTCTCTTACGTATTCTAGTAATTAAAGTATTAATAGCGTGAGCGGTGGGACGTTTTACTAATGAGTACGCTAGAGATAGATGTAGACCTTGTGAACGCTAGTATTTATGGAGCACGTCGTCGTTATTTAAAAATGTATGCGTGTATCCGTGCAGAGGATACTGAGACATGGCTCGTGGCAGACGAGGACGATCAGTAGTGACACGGGGACGGGCGCCCGCGCATGGCAGAATGGGACGGTCAGCAGGGACACCAGGACGGGTGCCCACCGTTGAGCCCGCTGAGTACGCGGAGGCCCAGGGTACTCCTATCGGAGAAGACAGGAGGAGCGACGCGGGACCGTCTACGGGCACGCCCAGCGTCCCGCCGGTCGCAGACCCTCCCACTACGACCGCCCTGGACGAGCTGACCAGGACGGTACAGAGTTTGGTGGCGATCATCGCCAGTCGAGAGTCGGCATCGCCAGCTCCGGAGGCAGCAGCGGTCCCAGTGAGGCCCGTTCAGGCAGAGGACCATACGGCCCGGACCCTGGTGGACTTCCTGAAGCTAGGCATACCCATATTTGTCGGGGAGCCGAACCCCGACCTAGCCGAGAGGTGGCTAGAGCAGGTCACGCGGGACCTCGACACATCAGGTATCGAGGATGTCCGCCGCAGAGTGTCCTTTGCAGCTCATCAGGTGAGGGACAGCGCCTACCACTGGTGGGGGCGTGTGAGGGACAGAGTCGCCCACAACTACGGCATCTTCCAGACGGTCTTTCTGGCACAGTATTTCCCCGAGTCGGCTCGGTTGGACCGACATCGGCAGTTTCTGGACCTGCAGCAGGAGGGGATGTCAGTGGCAGAATACGAGGCCAGATTCACGGCCGTGACCAGATTCGCGCCAGAGATGGTGGCGACAGAGCAGAACCGTTTCCTGCGGTTCGAGGGGGACTGAGGCCGGTGATTCGGGATAAAGTTCTCGCCTTGAGGTTGCGGGAGTACTCAGAGCTCGTGGACACTACAGCGACGGTGGAGCAGGGTATCCGGGATGCGGCCAGGACCCGTGAGGTTCGACAGCAGACGACCAGCTTTGCAGGGCCGTCCGAGTCACGAGACCCGAGGAGACAGAGGACCACGGGGTTCTTCCGACCACAGGCTCATCAGGGTGGAGCGAGACAGCTTGGGTCGGTGGCGTCAGTGGGGCCGGTCGCGTCAGAGAGGGCGCCGACATGCTTTACCTGCGGGCAGCGAGGCCACTTTCATCGAGACTGTCCGATGGGAGGAGGGCCCGCGACGCTACCAGCGACCAACCGGACGGGCCAGGGCACGGAGTCGAGAGCCGACGAGATCGGCTGTTTCCGGTGCGGCCGGGTTGGACACACTATTGCATGGTGCCGTGAGCCGTTGAGGGCAACGTCAGCGCAGTGACCGCATCAGTCGCGTACATTACAGTCACCTAGGGGTCGCCCTCGTCACAGTCAGCAGTCGAGGTTTTCGCAGTCATCAACGAGTGCGCCAGTTCCGAGACAGCAGCAGAGATCTGGGTATCCAACAGTCAGTGCGCCGGGTCAGAGGCAGCAGACGTCACATGGACGAGTGTACGCAGTTACCGACTCCCGGGCCCCAATATCTAGTACATACCGCGAGACCATTCAGGGTACGTGTTTATTGTATCATTTATGGGCGTTATTCTTATTTGATACCGGGGCGTCGCACTCGTTTATTTCGTTGAGTTGTGCTGAGAGGTTGGGGTTGAGCTTAGAGCCGTTGAGTATACTCCTGTGCCTGGACACCCCAGTTGGGGGTGGAGTATCGTTGACTAGGGTCTGTCGTGCCTGCGAAATTAGAGTCGCAGACTGTCCTTACCAAGGTGACCTTCTCGTGCTGGGAATGACGACCTTTGACGTGATCTTGGGAATGGATTGGCTAGCGAAGTACCGAGCCAATATCGATTGCTACAGGCGATGAGTGACAGTGTCAGTAGGCAGTACAAAGGTGACGTGTGTTCTGGGTAGTAAGAGCGGGGTCCTCCTGTCGGCGTTGTCCGCAGAGGAGGAAGTATCGGCTGTGCAGAGCCGAGAGTTACCGCGAGTGGTATGCGAGTTCCCCGAGGTCTTTCCTGAGGAGTTGAGCGAGTTACCACCGGAGCGTGAGGTAGAGTTCGGGATTGACCTGGTGCCGGGAACGACAGTGATATCGATGTCACCTTACAGGTTTGCCCCGACAGAGTTGACCGAGTTGAAACGTCAGCTCGAGGAGCTTCAGGAGAAGGGGTTTATCCGTCCGAGCGTATCGCCGTGGGGAGCACCAGCACTCTTCGTGAAGAAGAAGAGTGGAGAGCTCCGGATGTGTATAGATTACCGGAAGCTGAACTGGGTTACGGTGAAGAACCGATACCCGATGCCGAGGATCGATGACTTGTTCGAACAGTTGAGAGGGTCAACATGTTTCTCGAAGATCGATCTGCGATCCGGATATTACCAGTTGCGAGTCCGAGAGGGGGACGTCGCAAAGACTGCATTCCGGACACGCTATGGGCATTACGAGTTCTTGGTGATGCCGTTTGGACTGACGAACGCACCTGCAGCGTTCATGGATCTGATGAACAGTATATTCCGGCCGTACTTAGATCAGTTTGTGGTGGTGTTCGTAGACGACATCCTGATCTATTCGCAGAGCGAGGCGGCACATGAGGTACATCTGAGAAATGTTCTGACCCTGCTACGCACGCATCAGTTATATGCCAACCTGGAGAAGTGCGAGTTCTGGCTCGCTGAGGTGAAATTCCTCGGTCACATCGTTTCCCGTGACGGTATACTGGTCGATCCGTCGAAGATCGACGCGGTTTCGAAGTGGGCACGGTCAACGAGTGTCTTCGAGATCCGCAACTTTCTGGGGTTGGGGGGCTATTATCGGCGATTTGTCCAGGACTTTGCGCGACTAGCCGCGCCGATGACCTTGTTGACGCGCAAGGGAGTCGGGTTTGTGTGGACGGAGGAGTGTGAGCGTACGTTCTCTGAGTTGAAGACTCGTCTGACTACCGCTCCAGTGTTGGTAGTGCCAGAGCGAGGGATAGGGTATGAGGTTTATTGTGACGCGTCCAGGGAGGGACTGGGTTGTGTACTGATGCAGTTGGGTAGAGTTGTTGCTTATGGCTCCAGGCAGTTGAAGACACACGAGCGCAATTATCCTACCCACGATTTGGAGCTAGCAGCAGTCGTGTTCGCACTGAAGGGCTGGCGGTATTATCTGTATGGCGAGGGATTTCAGGTGTTCTCGGATCACAAGAGCCTCAAGTACATCTTTTCCCAGCGAGACCTGAACATGCGCCAGCGGCGATGGATGGAGCTGCTTGAGGAGTACGACTTTGAGGTACACTACCATCCGGGTAAGGCAAACGTTGTCGCCGATGCCTTGAGTAGGAAGTCGGTTCCGAGTCTTGCTAGCTTATCAGTCCGAGAGTGGGACATGATGGGGGAACTGAGCACGTTCGGGCTTGAGCTAGAGGAGATTACTGGTGACATGGCCATGTGCTCATTAGTGGCCCAACCCTCACTACTTGCCCGAGTGTTGGAGGCGCAGTCGGTGGACGTCGAGACGCTAGAGATCCGAGAGAGGGTCGTCCGAGGTGACGAAGTGGCAGGCTGGGAATTTAGTGCTGATTGGGGGTTACGGTATCGAGGAGGGTTGTTCGTGCCGGGAAACTGTAGAGACGACGTGTTGCGAGAGTCGCATCATTCGCGTCTTATAGTGCACCCGGGGGGCACCAAGATGAACCGTGACGTCAGGCGGCACTTCTGGTGGCGCGGGATGCGGAGAGCACTCGTAGAGTTTGTGTCGAGATGTCTCATCTCTCAGCAGGTGAATCAGCGTCCCGCAGGATTGTTGCAGCCACTACCGGTTGCCTAGTGGAAGTGGGAGCATATCACGATGGACTTTGTGTGTGGACTACCGAGATCGCCGAAGGGACATGACGCCGTATGGGTAGTAGTCGACCGGTTGACCAAGTCGGCCCATTTACTGGCTATGAGGATGACTGATCCGGTCGACAGGTTGAGCAGCCTGTACATTCAGGAGATAGTGCGTCTCCATGGGGTCCCTGTGTCGATAGTGTCTGACAGGGATCCCCGTTTCACGTCCAGGTTTTGGCCGAGTCTGCAAACCGCATTGGGGACCGAGGTTATACTCAGTACAACACACCATCCCTAGACGGACGGTCAGTCCGAGCGCACTATTCAGATCTTGGAAGACATGCTGCGGGCATGTGTGCTGGATTTCAGGGGATCGTGGGAGACTCACCTGCCGTTGGTCGAGTTTGCCTACAACAACAACTACCAGGCCAGTATTGGGATGGCACCGTTCGAAGCGTTGTATGGGAGGCCGTGTCGATCGCCAATGTGTTGGGCAGAGGTGGGGGCCAAGAGTCTGCTGGGGCCAGATCTTGTCATAGAGACGACAAAGAAGGTCGCGCTGATACGCGAGCGGTTGAAGACCGCGTAGAGTCGGCAGAAGAGCTATGCCGAAAGACGACGTCGACCTCTTGAGTTTGCAGTCGGGGATCACGTGTTCCTGAAGGTGAGCCCGAGGAAGGGGCTGGTACGGTTCAGACGCAGCGGGGGCAAGTTAGCCCCGCGGTACATTGGCCCGTTCGAGATCTTGAGCAGAGTGGGAGCAGTGGCTTATCGTCTGGCGATACCACCGCAACTTAGGAGAGTTCATAACGTCTTCCACGTGTCCCAGTTGCGGCAGTACAACGCGGACCCCTCCCACGTCACTGAGTGGACATATATCGAGGTGGTTGACGATGTCTCCTATGAGGAGCAGCCGGTTCGGATCATGGACACACGGGAACAAGTCTTGCGTGGCAAGATTATCCGCCTAGTACGGGTGCAGTGGAGGCATCACAGGGCTGAGTCGACTTGGGAACGCGAGGACGAGGTTCACGCGAAGTACCCCTACCTGTTCGACTCCCGAGGTACGTCTGTTTTAAATTTCGCGGACGAAATTCCTTTAAGGGGGGTAGATTGTAATAACCACTCCCGGTCATCGCCGACCAAAGTGAGTTCCGGTGGACTCATGGCAACTTTCTGACCAAGTTGGGATATGTTGACTTTTCGCTGGAAAAGTCAACCGAGCGACGTTTTGGTCCATTCGAGGACCATTTTGGATCCAAAAAGCTTAGCCGTCGTCGCAGCGGTCTTAGTTGAGCCGTTTCCTTGTAGCCCGTGAAGTTTCGTAATTTCTTGGAAAAAGTGCCCGATCGGGGCCCGAGACGGTCGAATTTCGAGTTTCTGATAGAAAATATTTACGAGATATTTTGTTTCAAAAGGGGGCCAACTTGCCACATGTCACCAAAGGGGTGGGGTTAGGTAATTTTGAAGCAAGACAAGGAGAGGGGGGGGGGGGAATGGTTCGGCCATTAATCAAGACATTTTGGAGACGTTTTGGAGTGAGGAGGGACGTTTTCCGGTGACCGGGAGCTCGGGGGGAGCTCCGGCCGGCCATGGGGTGGCTGGCCAGAGCTAGGGCCGGCCACCACCATGGTGGGCCAGGCCCATTTGAGCCCTAGCCACCGACGACCAAAGTTGTCCGGGTGGGGCCCACGTGCTAGGGTGCTCGGGTTTCGTGTTCGGGTGGTTTAGAACGTTTTTGGGTCATTAATCCACAACCGGATCGAAATTTGGAATTAAATTGTGAAAGTTGTAATTGACGGGTTTAGAAACTTTAAACGCTAATTAAATAACTCGGAAGTCGGAATTGGCTTCCGTCGAGTGCATAGGAACCCTTGAATTATTCTAAGACCATAGAAACGAAAACGGGAATTTTCGGAGCCCCGGAAGGGCGTTTCCAAAACCCGGGCAAATTCGCCATGTCGGGCGAATCGGGCTTTTCCGGGTCCATTATCGACAATATCGAGTAATTGGGAAGTTTGGGAGTGATCGACATTGTCGGGGTTACATTTGGGCGTCAAGTTTATTGAATTTCAGTTTATTCCTGCAAGTTTAAAAGTACCTTAAAATTGTGTTCTTTTAGATCGTGCTGCAGACAGAGGGAAGGGAAATCTAGGCGAGTGACCGAGATCACGCCGTAGCTTATTTGTGCGCTTTTTGAGAAAGCATACAAGGTAGGGAAAGGTAGCCGGATCTCGGCCCTGACTAGGGAAAGTTAACAGTAGAAATGCATGTGACACTGGGTGTCGTGGGTTTAGTAAGTTTATCGAATATTAGAAAGGCAGGCGACACAGGGTGGTGTCGTATGATACGGGAACGTATCGAACATTAGAATTACATGTGACACTTAGTAGTGTCGTAGGAGCAGTGAGCTTTCGATATTAGAATCACTGGAGGTATATGACCATGCCCGGAGGTTGATTATTTAGTTTGTGTCTTGGGTGGCCATGAGAGCCCGTGCTTTACTGTTGTGTCTTGGGTGGCCATGAGAGCCCTTTCTTTACTGTTGTGTCTTGGGTGGCCATGAGAGCCCGTACTTTACTGTTGTGTCTTGGGTGGCCATGAGAGCCCGTACTTTACCGTTGTGTCTTGGGTGGCCATGAGAGCCCGTGTTTTACTGTTGGTGTGTCTTGGGAGGCCGTGAGTGCCCGTGGGGTTGTTTAGCCCGTGAGTTATTGTCGGTGTGTCTTGGGTGGCCGTGAGTGCCCGTGGGGTTGTTGAGTCTGTGTTTTCAGTTAGTGTCTTGGGTGGCCATGAGTGCCTGTGGAGTGTTGAACCCGGGTTGTTGCTGTTTGTTGAACTTTGCTTGTGATTGTGATTGTGGTTACCTGAGGTTGGAGACCCGACTTTGTGTCGGGGAAGTTGCGTGAGGTGTGGCTAGCCACCCGACTGAGATCGGGGGTAGGGGAGAGGTTGTGGGCTAGCTGTTAGTCTTAGTGCCCGTAGTTCAATCCTAAATGTCCAAATGTATATATCATCGTTAGCAATAAAATTAAAGCGACTTTATATTACTTATGTGTTGGAGTAATATATCGATGTGTGCTCTAATCTATGCCTACCATGCGAATAGAACTATAGATCGAGATAGATCACACTCGATGGGTCCCTAGTCAACAAAGCTTCACTAGAAGCGACTAGTATGAAAGATGGCTCTTTATGGCTTACGTTCTGTTAGTCATTGGAATGGGATTCCGGAGTCTGATCATAGATATCATGTGGGACATGATATTGGACGACCCGACATGAATATGTGCCATAGATCAAGTCATGAACATATTCATTGTCGTAGCTTGTCATGTATCCTTAAACCAAGGAGTCTTTGTGATCGCTATGCAGTAAACAACTGAGTTTGAACTGAGCCTAACGTTGTCCATAACAGGGCTTCCATAACGGCCAGGATTGGCTTGGGGACGGATTGCATGAGTGACACGAAAGACGACTAAGGGATTTATCCCTCATACTACGGTATGGGAAAGATATCGGTTCTCGGCCGCTTGATCGAGTGTGGCTGAATGAATAGCATGGCCATGCACATGATACTGGGTATCATATATTCAGTCATCTCACATATCAAGGAATAGTGATTGAGAATAATAAGGATGACGGCTCTATGCCTTATCTCAATCAGGATATCGGAGATAAAAGGATAATGACAGGGACGACGGAAAGGTTAGAATCGACAGGGTCGATTCGTTATGCAGTGTCAGGCAATACTAAAGTCTCGTTAGTTTCCACTTAAATAGGATTAAGTAAAATGGGATTTTACGTTGATCTATTGACATGCATAAACCTAAGGGTCACATTGGAGGATGAAACTCATTGACACATTTATGGAGAATGGCCAAAAGGGAGTTGTCTCGGGACATGACCAAAACTGGGTTTGGGTCATGTGCCCATTAGTGAATAGGACTTTACGGATCGAGACAAGGCTTGGAGTCTTGGGATTGATCGCGTCGGATAATGTTGGACATTTCCGGTATGGAAGGCTTGGAGGCGATGAGCGAATCACGGGACCTCGTTGGAAATGGCCACGGGCCATGTTCCAAGAGGCCCATGAAAGGCCCATGCAACCAAGGCCCATGGAACTAATTAATCAAGTCTTGATTAATTAGTACTAAGTAAGCAAGACAAGGATTAAGGTGTTGGTGATTCACCACCTAACCCAATCTTGTCTTGCCAGACTTTGTCCTATTTACACCTTACTTGTCACCATGCTTGTCCCACGCTTTTAGTTGGACAAGTATGGGGTTTGTTATGTTTAAGTCATCTTTTTTTAACATAACAAACACAAGACAAGAATAGGAAATACAACTTCTCTCCCCCTTCCCTTGCAATTTCGGGTTTGGCAAGCTCCCACCTCCATTTTTGTGTTCTTGAGTCCTCAAAGAGAAGAACTACGTGGCTTTGATTCCCATGTGGATATGTAGGCGTCTTGGAGACTCAAGCCAATCATTCGTTAACCGGTGTTCTTGTTTTGGTAAGAAATAGTGCTGATTTTTTTTCTTGTAAATCCATTCTTTGTTAGTTGTTCCATGGTTTTAATCGTCTCTTGGTTTTCTTTGATTTTCCGCTGCGAGTTGGTTCATCTCCAACCCTACCTCGAGACCCAACACTAGCCTCCCGACATGGATCGGGAGAAGGTGCGCGTGGGTGTGGCTAACCTCCCGACTGAGATCGGGGGTAGGGGAGAGGTTGTGGGCTAGCCTCCCAACTGAGATCGGGAGAAGTTGCGCGACAGGTCGACCGCCTGACCTGACAGGGATCGGTAAAGGGCGAGAGAGAGAGGGGTTACTGAGCAGCTGGCGTGCGATCCTTTGTGATCTTGTATGGTGTGCGATCCTTTTTGATCTTGGGTGTTGCGTGGTTGTCTGTCGTGTCTTTGGAGGAGGTCGTCAATCGTTGTGTCAGGTCTACATTGCGTGTCCGAGTGTTGAGTCGGTTGAGGAAAGTAACAGTGTGTGTGTGTCAGTCGGGTTACTTGAGTTTGGGGATGGTATTCCCCGGTGTTGAGTTGTTGTTGGTGTTACCGGCATTGTCTGCTAAGTATGCCGTAGTCAGTCTGTCATCCGTGGTGGTGAGCGAACGCTCACCCCTAGCTGCTTTTCCTACAGGCACCGGTCGCAGGTTGGACTGGGTGAGCTTCCGAAGCTTGAATAGCTAGGAGCGGGATTCTGGGTTTACTTTTGAGTCTAGCGACGTATACCTTGCATTTTGTCCACTTGTTGGGACGTACTTTTGAGTTGTAAATTATTCTTTTGATGAACTAATTGCTGGTTTTAAAGTGGTTTATTTAAAAGGTTTCAAAATGTTTTATGGTTTTAAACGTTCGCGTCCCGAGTTCGGTTTTACTGAAATTGGGGCGTGATAGTCTTCAAGAAGAAGACTGATATAGATCACAATATGCATACCTGGAAAGCAAGGTTGGTGGAAAAAAGTTTCAGACAAACTCATGACATAGACTACAATGAAACCTTTCCACCAGTATCAATGATCAAATATCCATTCAGATTATCCTTTCCACAACCGCATATTATGACTATGAAATAAGGAAAGTGGATGTCAAAATAAAGTTCCTGAACGGGAACTTAATTGAGGATGTGTATATGACACAACTTGAAGGTTTTGTTGATCCTAGGAACTCTGGAAAGGTATGCAATCTTCAAAAATCCATTTGTTGATTGAAGTAAGTTTCTTGAAGTTAAAATCTTTATTTTAATAAATCGGTTTAAGAATTTTGCTTCATTTAGAATGAGGATGAACCTTGTGTGTACCAAAGGGTTAGTGGGAGTGCAATCTTTTTCTTTGTGTTGTATGTAGATGATATATTACTAATTGAAAATGACATCTCTATCTTGAAAAATGTTAAAGTGTGGTTAGGAAAATGTATTTCAATGAAAGACATGGGCGAAACTATCTATATATTAGGTATCAAAATCTATAGAAATGGATCCAGAAAGCTTCTTAGCCTAAGTCGAAGCACTTACATAGGTAAGATGTTAAATATGTTTTGTATGCAAGATTCTAAAACATGAACTTTGCCAATGTCCCATAACATTAGTCTTGGTGAGACTCAGTGTCCTGTGACGCAAGATGGGCCAGACCACATGAGAAATATCACATATTCATATAATATTGGATCTATCATATATTCTTTTCTATATCCCTGAAGTACTAGGCACACTACTTCATTGATGTATTTTGCGTCTCTTTAGAACGGAGATGGCTAAGTCATTCATTGTAACTTTATTTTTTTTTATTAAATCATCACAAATGCAAATCCTAAATCAAAAACCAACTTTATGTTTTGTTTGAATTTTGAACCTTCGTGCTCTATTTAGGTTTTTATCAATCATTTATCATGATTTAATGAGTTTTTCTTAAACCATTGCCAATAAACTCGTTTTCGATAATGATTGATCCATACTTAGTTGCGAATCACTTAAATTTATGATTTTTGAGTTAAATTACGGTGATAATTGTTGGGGATCAAGTTCAGAACATTCAGATAAATGTCTATGAGTTGATAAACGTTTCGATTTGATTAATGAAGTGTTTTGAGTTGATAAATGTCTTGCATCTAAGTAGTGTGTATGGGGATAGATGTTTCTGGGTTGATAAACATTTTCGGTTAATTAAGTTTCGAATAGATGTGATAAATGTAGTATTCATAGTTGATAAATATCTTGTATCAAAGTAACATTGTCATGATAACGTTTCCAGTTGATGAATGTTTTGAATGGAGTCGATAAAAGTAGCGTTCTGAGTTGATAAATTTCTTACATCTAGGTAGCGTGTGAAAGAACCTCCCCCGGTCAAACCGGAGGTTTTTGGCGAAAGTTGACTTGTTACTGGAAAAGTCAACCGATGACTCCGAGAGTCATTCAGGACCTTTCCGGGACCCAAAAAGCTTAGCCGTCGTTACGGTTAGCTTAGTTGGGTCATTTCCTTTCAAATGACACCCTTTGTGAAAAAGTCAAACCCGGGTCAAACTAGGTCGATTTTGGATTATTAACGAATAAAATAATAAGAGCTGAGATATTTTGGAGTAGGAGTGTTCCCCACATGGACACATGTCCATGTTAGCTTGGAGGGGAAGAAAAGGGGGTTAAAAGACCAAATGGTCCCCACATAAGGACACAATGGAGAGAGAGGGGCTAAAGGACGAAAGAGACTTTTACACTTAGAAGATAAGACCAGTTGGGGCAAAAATTTCACCATTTCTTCCTTGTTTGGCCGACCACTATTGCTAGAAGAGAGAGAGTGCAAAAACTCCATTGAAGCTCCTTTGAAGCTTGAAGAAGAAGCAAGAGAAAAGAAGCTCCTTTTTGGCCATTTATAAACCAAATCTTCTCAAATTTACTTCATCTTCTTCATCTCTTCATTTCCTAGAGGTTGGTATGCTTTATTTCCTCATTTGATGAAATTGATGTTGTGGGTTTGAGTAGAGATGACTTGAACTAGTGGGTTTTGGGTGTTGGAAGGTTCAAATGTTGATTTGTGAAGAAGAAGTGGAGTTGGATGATGGAAATAACTTGGTTTGAGTAGTTTTTGATGAGACCCACTTCGGTCTTGAAACTTTGGATGATTTGAGGTGAATATTGAAGTTCTAAATCTTAAAAATGGTGTTATGGAGAATGTAAGAACCACTCCCAGTCAACGCCAGTCAAATCGGCGAAAAACAGGAAAATTTAAAATTTTTGGACAGACACTTAAATGAACCTAAATTTGACCCCGAGGGTCATACCGGACTTAAGTTGACCCCGATATCGACCAAAGTGAGTTCCGGGGGGACTCAGGGCAACTTTCTGACCAATTTGGGAAATGTTGACTTTTCGATAGAAAAGTCAACCGAGCGACGTTTTGGTCTGTTCGAGGCCCGTTTTGGATCCAAAAAGCTTAGCCGTCGTCGCAGCGGTCTTAGTTGAGCCGTTTCCTTGTAGCCCGTGAAGTTTTGTAATTTCTTGGAAAAAGTGCCCGTTCGGGGCCCAAAACAGCCGAATTTCGCGAATCTGATTGGAAAATATCTAAAAGATATTTTCCAAAAAGGGATGGGACCCACTTGACACATGTCACCAATGTGGTGGTGTTAGGTTTATTGGACAAAACAAAAGAAGACTACATGAGGGGTAGTTTTGCAATTGAAGTGTTAGTTGTTATTTTTTTTAAACAAAACAAAAGGGAAAGCAAATGGAGTGTTCGGCCACTTTGTGAAAAAAGGAGAGTTTTAGAGAGAGAAAAGAAGAGAGAAGAAAGGGAGAGAAAGAGAAGGAGGCTTGGGGGTTTAGTGATTTTTCCCGACTATCTAACCGTTGGATCGTCTCAACGATAGAAGAATCAAGCTCACACAGTCATTCTCTACGGTGAGCATCTAACCGATTTTCGTTTTGTTAAGTTTAAAAGTTAGGGTTTGGATTGAAATGGGTTGATTATGGATGAGTTGAGGTGTGTGGTTCGTTGGAGGTGTTTTGGAGCGAAGGGATGATCGTTTTCCGGTGACCGGAGGCTTGGGGGGAGCTCCGGCCACCGTGCACGGTGGTTGGCCGGACATGGGGTGGCTGGCCGGAGCTAGGACCGGCCACCACCATGGTGGACCGGCCCTAGCCACCCACGGCCAAAGATGATCGGGTGGGGCCCACACGCTCGGGTCACGGGTTTTCGTGTTCGGGTGGTTTAGGACGTTCCCCAAGTAGTTAATCCACACCCGGATCGAAATTTGGAATTAAATTGTAAAAGTTGTAAGTGACGGGTTTAGAAACTTTAAACGCGAATTAAATTACTCGGAAGTCGGAAATTTATTCCGTCGAGTGCATAGGAACCCTTGAATTATTCTAAGACCGTAGAAACGAAAACGGGAATTTTCGGAGCCCCGGAAGGACGTTTTCCAATCCCGGGCAGACTCGCCGGGTCGGGCGAAACGGGCCTTTTCGGGTCCATTATCGACAATGTCGAGTAATTGGGAAGTTTGGGAGTGATCGACATTGTCGGGGTTACTTTTGGGCGTCACGTTTATTACAATTCAGTTTATGTCTACGAACTTAAAAATGTGTTAAATTGTGTTCTTATTAGATCGTTCCACCGACAGAGGAAAGGGAAAGCTAGGCGAGTGATCGAGATCACGCCGGAGCTTGATTGTGAGCTTTTGGGGAAAGCATACGAGGTAGGGAAAAGTAGCCGGATCTCGGCCCTTGTCACGCCCCAAATTCAGTAGAACCGAACCCGGAACGTGAACGTTTAAGACAATAAAACATTTTCAAACCTTTTAAATAAATCGCTTTAGAACCACCATTTAGTTAATCAAAATAATAATTTACAACTCAAAAGTACGTCCCAACAAGCGGACAAAATACAAGGCGTACGTCGCTAGACTCAAAAGGAAACCCGGACTCCCGCTCCTAGCTCTTCAAGCTTCGAGAGCTCACCTAGTCCGCCCCGCGACCAGTACCTGTAGGAAAAGCAGCTAGGGGTGAGCGTTCGCTCACCACCACGGATAACAGACTGACTACGACATACTAGCAGACAATGCCGGTAACACCAACAACAACCCAACACCAGGGACTACTATCCCCAACTCAAGTAACCCGACTGACACACAACTATTACTGTCCTCAACCGACTCAACACTCGGACACGTATTGTAGACCCGACACAACGATTACGACTTCCACCAAAGACTCAAAAGATAACCACGCAACACCCAAGATCACAAAGGATCGCACGCTAAACAAGATCACAAAGGATCGCACTCCAGCTACTCAGTCCCCACACACTTTACCGATCCCTGTCAGGCCTGGCGGTTGACCTGTCGCACTTTTCCCAACACGTCGGTTGGATCAGGCGATCGACCTGTCACACTTTTCTCGACACAAAGTCGGATCAGGCTGTCGACCTGTCACCACCACGCACGCGGGGCCAGGACCCCTTTACTCTCAGGCGGGCCCCCTACCTCGTCTGAACATGCATACGCGTGCGATCACGGGACCCCCGTTATTATGAAGCGGGCCCCCAACCTCAGGTAACCACAATCACAATCACAAGAAAAGTTCAACAAACACCAACAACACCGGTCTAACACTTCACAAGCACTCATGGCCACCCAAGACACACCAACAGTAAAGACACGGGCTCAACAACCCCACGGGCACTCACGGCCACCCAAAACACATCAACTGTAAGGACACGGACTCAACAACCCCACAGGCACTCACGGCCACCCAAAACACACCAACTGTAAGGACGCATGCTCAACAACCCCATGGGCACTCACGACCACCCTAAACACACCAACTGTAAGGACACGGGCTCAACAACCCCACGGGCACTCACGACCACCCAAAACACACCAACTGTAAGGACACGGGCTCAACAACCCCACGGGCACTCACGGCCACCCAAAACACACCAATTGTAAGGACACGGGCTCAACAACCCCACGGGCACTCACGGCCACCCAAAACACACCAACTGTAAGAACACAGGCTCAACAACCCCACGGGCACTCATGGCCACTCAAGACACACCAACAGTAAAATACGGGCTCTCATGGCCACCCAAGACACAAACTAAACAATCAACCTCCGGGCATAATCAGATGCCTCCAGTAATTATAATATCGATAAGTTCACTGCTCCTACGACACTACTAAGTGTCACATGCATTTCTATTGTTCGATACGTTCCCGTATCATACGACACCACCCGGTGTCGCCTGCCTTTCTATTGTTCGATAAACTTACTTAACCCACGATACCCACGTGTCACATGCATTTCTACTGTTAACTTTCCCTAGTCAGGGCCGAGATCCGGCTACTTTTCCCTACCTCATATGCTTTCCCTAAAAGCTCACAATCAAGCTCCGGCGTGATCTCGATCACTCGCCTAGCTTTCCCTTTCCTCTGCCGGTGGCACGATCTATTAAGAACACAATTTAAAACACTTTTAAGCTTGCAGGCATAAACTGAATTTTAATAAACTTGACGCACAAAAGTAACCCCGACAATGTCGATCACTCCCAAACTTCCCAGTTACTCGAAATTGTCGATAATGGACCCGGAAAGGCCCGTTTCGCCCGACCCGGCGAATCTGCCCTGGATTGGAAAACGTCCTTCCAGGGCTCCGAAAATTCCCGTTTTCATTTCTACGGTCTTAGAATAATTCAAGGGTTCCTATGCACTCGACGGAATCAATTTCCGACTTCCGAGTAATTTAATTTGCGTTTAAAGTTTCTAAACCCGTCAATTACAACTTTCACAATTTAATTCCAAAATTCGTTCCGGGTGTGGATTAACTACTTGGGGAACGTCCTAAACCACCCGAACACGAAAACCCGATACCCGAGCAAGTGGGCCCCACCCGGCCCTTAAGACCCTAGGGTGGTTGGGCCGGTTTTGGGCCGGTTCACCATGGTGGTGGCCGGTCCTAGCTCCGGCCAGCCACCACCCCAACTCCGGCAGCCACCGTACACGGTGGTCGGAGCTCCCCCGTGCCTCCGGCCACCGGAAAACATTCATCTTTCGCTCCAAAACGTCTCCAACGAACCCCACACCTCAACTCATCCATATTCTACTTGTTTTAACCCAAACCCTAAACTTTAAACGTACCAAAACGAAAATCGAAATGGTACTCACCGTAAGGAATGACGATGGGAGCTCGATTCCTTGATCGTTGAGACGATCCACCGGTTGGATCGTCGGGAAAACCCTAAACTCCCAAAAGCTTCTTCTCTTTTCTCTCCTCCTTCTCTTATTTCTAACTCTCTTTCTCTCTCTAAAAACTATTTTTTACAAGTAATGGCCGAACATCAAGTCTTCCTTTCCTTTCATTTTATTTTAAAAACAAAACAACTATCATTTAATTACCAAACTAACTGTCACGCCCCAAATTCAGTAAAACCGAACCTGGAGCGTGAACGTTTAAAACAATAAAACCTTTGAAACCTGTTTTGAATCAACACTTTAAAATCGCCATTTAATTAATCAAAATAATATTTACAACTCAAAAACGTCCCAACAAATGGACAAAGTACAAGGTATCCGTCACTAGACTCAAAAGATAAAAACCCGGACTCCGCTCCTAGCTCCACAAGCTTCGAGAGCTCACCTAGTCCGTCCTATGATTAGTACCTGTAGGAAAAGCAGCTAGGGGTGAGCGTTCGCTCACCACCACAGATAACAGACTGACTACGGCATAATTAGCAGACAATGCCGACAACACCAACAACAAACTCAACACCGGGGAACACTATCCCCAACCCAAGTACTCCGACTGACACACACCCACTGTTACCTTCCTCAACCGACTCAACACTCTGACACGTAAAGTAGACCCGACACAACGATTGACAACCTCCTCCAAAGACTCGAAAGACCACCACGCAACACCCAAGATCACAAAGGATCGCACACTAAACAAGATCACAAAGGATCGCATACCAGCTGCTCAGTAACCTCCCTCAATCACGCGCTTTGCCCAACCACTCAGGCCAGGCGGTCGACCTGTCTCAGTAACCTCTCTCACTCACGCGCTTTGTCGAACCACTCAGGCCAGGCGGTCGACCTGTCTCAGTAACCTCTCTCACTCACGCGCTTCCCCGACACAAAGTCGAGCCAGGTGGTCGACCTGTCTCAGTAACCTCTCTCACTCAGGTAACCACAATCACAATCACAAGCAAGTTCAACAAACAGCAACAACACAGGTTCAACACTCCACAGGCACTCATGGCCACACAAGACACCAACAGTAAAACACGGACTCAACAACTCCACGGGCACTCACGGCCTCCCAAGACACACCAACAGTAACTCACGGGCTCAACAACCCCACGGGCACTCACGGCCTCCCAAGACACACCAACAGTAACTCACGGGCTCAACAACCCCACGGGCACTCACGGCCTCCCAAGACACACCAACAGTAACTCGCGGGCTCAACAACCCCACGGGCACTGACGGCCTCCCAAGACACACCAAACAGTAACTCACGGGCTGAACAACCCCACGGGAACTCATGGCCACCCAAGACACACCAACAGTAACTCACAGGCTCAACAACCCCACAGGCACTCACGGCCTCCCAAGACACACCAACAGTAACTCACGGACTCAACAACCCCACGGGCACTCACGGCCTCCCAAGACACACCAAACAGTAACTCACGGGCTGAACAACCCCACGGGCACTCACGGCCTCCCAAGACACACCAAACAGTAACTCACGGGCTCAACAACCCCACGGGCACTCATGGCCACCCAAGACATACCAACAGTAACTCACGGGCTCAACGACCCCATGGGCACTCACGGCCTCCCAAGACACACCAAACAGTAACTCACGGGCTCAACAACCCCACAGGCACTCACGGCCTCCCAAGACACAACGGTAAAGTACGGGCACTCATGGCCACCCAAGACACAACAGTAAAGTACGGGTTCTCATGGGCACCCAAGACACCAACAACAAAACACGGGCTCTCATGGCCACCCAAGACACAACAGTAAAGTACGGGCTCTCATGGCCACCCAAGACACAAATTACACAATCAACCTCCGGGCATAACCAATGCCTCCAGCAGTTCTAATATCAACAGTTTCACAATCAACCTCCGAGCATGGTCATATGCCTCCAGTAATTCTAATATCAACAGTTTCACAATCAACCTCCGGGCATGGTCATATGCCTCCAGTAATTCTAATATCAATAAGTTCTCTGCTCCTACGACACTACTAAGTGTCACATGCATTTCTAATCTCCGATAACCTACTTAACCCACGACACCCAAGTGTCACATGCATTTCTAATATTCGATAACCTACTTAACCCACGACACCCAAGTGTCACATGCATTTCTAACTTTCCCTAGTCAGGGCCGAGATCCGGCTACTTTTCCCTACCTCGTATAAGTTCTCCAAAAGTGCCCAAGTAAGCCCCGGCGTGATCTCAGTCACTCGCCTAGCTTCCCTTTGCCTCGGTCCGCAGCACGATCTAAAAGAACACAATTTTAAGGCACTTTTAAACTCGCAGGAATAAACTGAAATTCAATAAACTCGACACCCAAATGTAACCCCGACAATATCGATCACTCCCAAACTTCCCAATTACTCGACATTGTCGATAATGGACCCGGAAAAGCCCGATTCGCCCGACACGGCGAATCTGCCCGGGTTTTGGAAACGCCCTTCCGGGGCTCCGAAAAAAACCCCGTTTTCGTTTCTACGGTCTTAGAATAATTCAAGGGTTCCTAGGCACTCGACGGAATCGAATTTCGACTTTCGAGTCATTTAATTTGCGTTTCAAGTTTCTTTTTTTTGATAAGCTAAGAATTTTATTAGGCAAGTGTTCTATATGGTTATAGAACAAAGCAAGAAAAGAACCAAAAAGGTCTTTTCCTCAAACCAATACAACTCCAAAGAGCAACCAAGAATAGGAAAAACAAGAGTGTCTACTTCCTATTCGGGTTCAAACAAGTAAACCGGTTCGAAATCGGGACAGGGGTTAAAGAAGGAACTGGAGTCGGTTCCACAAAATCCTTGTCCATTCCATCCTCGGCGTCCTTCTCGAGCGCCAAAGCACAGAAATCCATAGCTTTATGACCAACTTTTGAACTGTAACTCTAAATACCCGTGCTATCTTTTTTGGCAACGTCCACCACGAAACACCCCATTTTAACCCCTTTATCAGCAGAGGTCCTAGCTCTTGTCTGATAAACAACGATTGGTTGAGCGATCACCCTCGAGTGGCCCTTCTTTGGGCGTCCACGTCTCTTTGGCTCAGCACTAGATATCGGTTTCTCCAAGGCCTCCTTCCATGGACTTCCTTGAAAATCGGCTTCCAAAAACGGTTCACCAGCCCGAGAATTGACAGTGGAAGACCTAATATCATTCCCAATACGACTAAAAACGGTTGCCAGAGTTGGATCTTCACGGGCCAACGATTGGACCTTGCCGGATAGATCAGAAAATCCACCCAACGCAGGCCCAAAATCCCTTTGTTGTAGACCCGAACCTCCCAAATCAGTATCCAAACCTGTTATGCATGGGTCCGGCCCAACTTGACAAGGTGAGCCCAATTTACCAGGCCCGGTAATACGTCTACACGATTCCAGCATATACAGAGTCATTCCCGGAGACGAAATCACGTCCGTGATCTTCGGGGACAAGGATCCCAACTCTCCAGGATTCGAATTAAACTCATTCGAAATTGTAACCCTTTTCAATGTCGACATCCCGTGAATCACGGAATCAACAGTTCCAGAGACGGGTGCGACTGAAACGGGTAGCAGCTCATCCGCGTCCATTGGAGACACCGACGGAATGGTCGCCGGCGAGGGCCTGGGTACACTAGGAACCTCTCGAGGACACTCCTGTACCTTACTTGACGCCCGGAAAAAAAACCCGGAACAATTTTCCGGTGAAACACGCAAAACAGAGCATGGTCTCTGTTTTTCAACTCCGATCGTTTCAGTCACCGGATCTCCCAAAGGCCGCCGCGAAAATGCCAGAAAAGGACGTGACCATTCAAGTTAAACCCATTGAACGTCTCTAGTGCCTGAGCAGCTGCAGAGTGCGAATTAAAACGTACAAAACCAAAAAAGAACCCCTTCTTGTTTGCTCTCTTCAGCAGGGAAAGTGACTCGATGTCGCCGAAAGGAGAACATGGCCCGAAACGAATCTTCTGTGGTGGCGAAAGGTAAATTGCGTACATAAATTTCCGTCTCACTTACCACAAACTGAGAACGAGTGTGTCGCCTGCGAACCGCATCGCTATCCCTCTTCACAAACTCATAAAGAGCACACTTCTGGTCAGTGCTCTGTTCGACGTCCTCATGGGTGGTGGTCGGACAATCTTTGACCCCAACTTGGCCGGATCTTATGTCCACGTCTATGTGATGAACCTGTTGATTGGCCGGACCAATATCACTTACCCGAGTCCGTCGCCGGCGAGCCCCGTCGCTATCCCTCTTCATAGACTCATCCAGAGCACACTTCTGGCCATTACTCTGGTCGACGTCCTCATGGGCCGGACGTTCTTTAACCCCAACTTGGCCGGATATTCTGTCTCTGTGATGAACCCTTTGCACTGGACTGAAGATGGATCTGTACTCACGGTACAAATTCAAAAGGTTGGAACAAAAAGAATTGAAGGACATAATATCACCCTTGAATTCGCCGGAAGAAGAATTCCGGCTAGCGACGCGATGAGAGCGTTTCATATCATCCAATTTCACGCGTTTCAAGTTTCTAAAACCCGTTAATTACAAATTTTCCAAATTAATTCCAAATTTCGATCCGGTTGTGGATTAATTACTTGGGGAACGTTCTAAACCACCCAAACACGAAACCCGAACACCCGAGCATGTGGGCCCCACCCGACCCCCTTTGGTCGTGGGTGGCTAGGGCCGGTTTGGGGCCGGTCCACCAAGGTGGTGGCTGGTCCTAACTCCGGGCAGCCACCCTACAAAACCGGCCAGCCACCACACACGGTGGCCGGAGCTCCCCCGAGCCTCCGGTCACCGGAAAACGTTCATCTCTTCGTTCCAAAACACCTCCAACGAACCCCACACCTCAAATCAATCAAAAACTAATAGTTTTAACCTAAACCCAAAATTTTCAAACTTAACAAAATGAAAATCGGTTAGGTGCTCACCGTAGAGAAAGTCGATGTGAGCTTGAATCTTCTATCGTTGAGACGATCCACCGGACGGATGATCGAGAAATGGCAAAACCCTAATCGACCCTCTCTCTTTTCTCTCCTTCTTCCCTTTTCTTTTCTCTCTCTAAAATCTCTCCTAAAATCACAAAGTGGCCGAACACCACCATGTCTCATCTTTGTAGTTTTTTTCAAAACTAACACATAGCAAAAAGACCAAAATACCCCTCCTTTCTATTTTGTCTTTTCTTTAAAGTCAAGGGTAAAGTTGTGCTCCCTTTTTCCTTCCACCACATTCATGACATGTGTCATGTGGGTCCCACACCTTTTTGGCCCCAAACGGGCACTTTTTCCAAGAAATTACGAAACTTAACGGGCTACAAGGAAACGGCTCAACTAAGACCGCTGCGACGACGGCTAAGCTTTTTGGATCCAAAACGGTTCTCGAATGGACCAAAACGTCGCTCAGTTGACTTTTCCAGCGAAAAGTCAACATTTCCCAAATTGATCAGAAAGTTTCCCTAAGTCCCCCAGAACTCATTTTGGTCAATATCGGGGTCAACTTAAGTCCGGTATGACCCTCGGGGTCAATTTTAGGTTCAATTAAGTGTCTGCTTAAATTTTTTAAATTTTCCTGTTTTTCGCAGGTTTGACTGGCGTTGACCGGGAGTGGTTCTTACAATCTCCCCCCCTTAAAGGAATTTCGTCCGCAAAATTTAGAACAACGCCCATATATGATACAATAAATACGTACCCTGATAGGTCTCGCGGTAGGTAGTGGATCCTGTGGCCCGGGAGTCGGTAACTGCGTACACTCTTCCCTCTGACGCCCGCTGCCTCTGACCCGGCGTACTAATTGCTGGACACCCATAGCTATGCTGCTGTCTCGGAGCTGGCCCGCTCGTCGACGGCTGCGAAAACCTCGACTGCTGACTCTGACGAGGGCGACCTCTGGGCGGCTGCCCGGTATACGACTGTTGCGGCCGCTGCGCTGACGTTGCCAAAATCGGCTCGGGGCACCTTGCAACAGCGTGCCGAACCCGGTTGCACCGGAAACAACTCCTATCGTCGGCCCTCGGCTCCGTGCCCTGGCCTATCCAGCTGGTCGCTGGTAGCGCTGCGGGCCCTCCTCCCATCAGACACTCTCGATAAAAGTTTTCTCGCTTCCCGCATGTAAAACATGTCGTCCCCCACTCTGAGGCGGCTGGCCCTACTGATGCTACCGACCCCATCTGTCTCGATCCACCCTGCTGAGCATGTGGTCGAAAGAACTTTGTGGTCCTCTGTCTCCTTGGGTCTTGTGACTCGGACGACCCTGTAAAGCTGGTCGGCCGCTGTCGAACCTCGCGGGTCCTGGCCACATCCCGGATACCCTGCTCCACCGTCGCTGCGGTGTCCACGAGCTCTGCATACTTCCGCAACCTCAAGGCGAGGACCTTATCCCGAATAACCGGTCTCAGTCCCCCCTCGAACCGCAGACAACGGTTCTGCTCGGTCATCACCATCTCCGACGCGAATCTGGTCAAGGCCGTGAATCTGGCCTCGTATTCTGCCACTGTCATCCCCTCCTGCTCCAGTTCCAGAAACTGCCGATGTCGCTCCAACCGAGCCGACTCGGGAAAATACTGTGCCAGAAACACCTCGTGGAAGATGTCGTAGTCGTGCCCGACACTGTCCTTCACACGCCCCCACCAGTGGTAGGCGCTGTCCTTCACCTGGTGAGCTGCGAAGGACACTCTGCGGCGGCCATCCTCGATACCTTATGTATCCAGGTCCCGCGTGAACTGCTCTAGCCACCTCTCGGCTAGGTCGGAGTTCAGCTCCCCGACAAATGTAGGTATCCCTAGCTTCAGGAAGTCCAGCAGGGTACGGGCCGTATGGTTCTCTGCCTGAACGGGCCTCACTGGGACCGCTGCTGCCTCCGGAGCTGGCGAAGCCGACTCTCGACTGGCGATGATCGCCACTAAACTCTGGACTGTCCTGGTCAGCTCGTCCAGGGCGGTAGTAGCGGGAGGGTCTATGACCGGCGGGACGCTGGGCGCGCCTGTAGAAGGTCCCGCGTCGTTCCTCCTGTCTTCTCCGACAGGAGTACCCTGCGCCTCCGCGTACTCAGCGGGCTCAACGGTTGGCACCCGTCCTGTGTCCCAGCTGACCGTCCCCGCCTGCCTCGCGCGGGCGCCCGTCCCCGTGTACTGGCTGAGCATCCTCGTCTTCCACGAGCCATGTCTCAGTATCCTCTGCACGGATACACGCAAACATTTAGTTTGCGAACTTATAATACGACGACACGCTCAAAATACTAGCGTTCATAAGGTCTACATCTATCTCTAGCGCACTCGTCACTAAACGTCACACCGCTCACGTCATTAATACTTTAATTATTATAATACGTAAAGAGACCTCAAATAGACCGCACAAACGTGCACCAAGCCATGCAACAACAAACCTAACCGCACAACGAAACAAACAAAGATATTTTTTTTTGAAAGTAGCTGAATGGACCAGGCCGGTAAGTGGGCCGGGCCGTGTCACCTACCGGGCCGGCACGCCAGATGGGCCGTGCCCCATTCCGGGCCGGTAGGCCATATGGGCCGTTCCCCATTCTGGGCCGGCAGGCCATATGGGCCGTGCCCCATTCCGGGCCGGCAGGCCATATGGGCCGTGCCTCATTCCGGGCCAAAACAAAGGCTCCAACCACGTTTTCTATCGGGCCGATCCATGGCCCGTCCCGTAACTGCAACAACTTTGCACCTAACACACCGTCACGTCTATCCTAGGGCACTCACATCCTACCCTTCTCCTAGCAACCCGCACACTTGTGCGTCGCAGACATTTGACCACCAAACCAACGCCACACTTAAAACAATTCAGGACCAAAACACCACTCACCCAACGTCAACCACAAGCCAACACGGCCAAACAACAACAACACACGCCCACCGGGCCAACCAAAGTCACACACGCCCACAGGGCCAATCAAAATTAGAACACGCCCACAGGGCCAGTCAATATCAAACACGCCCACCGGGCCAATCAAAATCAAACATGCCCTTTTCATTTTAAAACCTCATACTTGACATCACGTAGTTACAATCCGGTCCAGGCGTCCACGAACTACGTTGTACCGACTTGATATCAGCACCGTCACGTTCGACTACAGGAGCTCCTGCGTTGAGTCGCGACAGCTTAAAAACGTTTCACGCAGCAACAAACAATCAGCACACCAGCAATCAAACACTGCACATACGCATAATCACAAACAAGACTCAAACCACTACGGGTCTACACACGGTTCCGACTTGCGTACCCAACGCACGACGGGACTTAAATGACTCGACTCTCCCCACCTAATTGACGTACAGTCCGAGGTGTGAAACCTCGAGCTCTGATACCAAGCTGTCACGCCCCAAATTCAGTAAAACCGAACCTGGAGCGTGAACATTTAAAACAATAAAACCTTTGAAACCTGTTTTGAATCAACACTTTAAAATCGCCATTTAATTAATCAAAATAATATTTACAACTCAAAAACGTCCCAACAAATGGACAAAGTACAAGGTATCCGTAACTAGACTGCGCTCCTAGCTCCACAAGCTTCGAGAGCTCACCTAGTCCGTCCTGTGATTAGTACCTGTAGGAAAAGCAGCTAGGGGTGAGCGTTCGCTCACCACCACAGATAACAGACTGACTACGACATAATTAGCAGACAATGCCGGTAACACCAACAACAAACTCAACACCGGGGAACACTATCCCCAACCCAAGTACTCCGACTGACACACACCCACTGTTACCTTCCTCAACCGACTCAACACTCTGACACGTAAAGTAGACCCGACACAACGATTGACAACCTCCTCCAAAGACTCGAAAGACCACCACGCAACACCCAAGATCACAAAGGATCGCACACTAAACAAGATCACAAAGGATCGCATACCAGCTGCTCAGTAACCTCCCTCAATCACGCGCTTTGCCCAACCACTCAGGCCAGGCGGTCGACCTGTCTCAGTAACCTCTCTCACTCACGCGCTTTGTCGAACCACTCAGGCCAGGCGGTCGACCTGTCTCAGTAACCTCTCTCACTCACGCGCTTCCCCGACACAAAGTCGAGCCAGGTGGTCGACCTGTCTCAGTAACCTCTCTCACTCAGGTAACCACAATCACAATCACAAGCAAGTTCAACAAACAGCAACAACACAGGTTCAACACTCCACAGGCACTCATGGCCACACAAGACACCAACAGTAAAACACGGACTCAACAACTCCACGGGCACTCACGGCCTCCCAAGACACACCAACAGTAACTCACGGGCTCAACAACCCCACGGGCACTCACGGCCTCCCAAGACACACCAACAGTAACTCACGGGCTCAACAACCCCACGGGCACTCACGCCTCCCAAGACACACCAACAGTAACTCACGGGCTCAACAACCCCACAGGCACGCACGACCTCCCAAGACACACCAAACAGTAACTCACGGGCTCAACAACCCCACAGGCACTCATGGCCACCCAAGACACACCAACAGTAACTCACGGGCTCAACAACCCCACGGGCACTCACGGCCTCCCAAGACACACCAACAGTAACTCACGGGTTCAACAACCCCACGGGCACTCACGGCCTCCCAAGACACACCAAACAGTAACTCACGGGCTCAAAAACCCCACGGGCACTCACGGCCTCCCAAGACACACCAAACAATAACTCACGGGCTCAACAACCCCACGGTCACTCATGGCCACCGAAGACACACCAACAGTAACTCACGGGCTCAACGACCCCACAGGCACTCACGGCCTCCCAAGACACACCAAACAGTAACTCACGAGCTCAACAACCCCACGGGCACTCACGGCCCCCAAGACACACCAAACAGTAACTCACGGGCTCGTGGGGTTGTTGAGCCCCGGGCATAACCAATGCCTCCAGCAGTTCTAATATCAACAGTTTCACAATCAACCTCCGAGCATGGTCATATGCCTCCAATAATTCTAATTTCAACAGTTTCACAATCAACCTCCGGGCATGGTCATACGCCTCCAGTAATTCTAATATCAACAAGTTCTCTGCTCCTACGACACTACTAAGTGTCACATGCATTTCTAATCTCCGATAACCTACTCAACCCACGACACCCAAGTGTCACATGCATTTCTAATATTCGATAACCTACTTAACCCACGACACCCAAGTGTCACATGCATTTCTATTGTTAACTTTCCCTAGCCAGGGCCGAGATCCGGCTACTTTTCCCTACCTCGTATAAGTTCTCCAAAAGTTCCCAAGTAAGCCCCGGCGTGATCTCAGTCACTCGCCTAGCTTCCCTTTGCCTCGGTCCGCAGCACGATCTAAAAGAACACAATTTTAAGACACTTTTAAACTCGCAGGAATAAACTGAAATTCAATAAACTCGACGCCCAAATGTAACCCCGACAATGTCGATCACTCCCAAACTTCCCAATTACTCGACATTGTCGATAATGGACCCTAAAAAGCCCGATTCGCCCGACACGGCGAATCTGCCCGGGTTTTGGAAACACCCTTCCGGGGCTCCGAAAATTCCCGTTTTCGTTTCTACGGTCTTAGAATAATTCAAGGGTTCCTAGGCACTCGACGGAATCGAATTTCGACTTCCGAGTCATTTAATTTGCGTTTCAAGTTTCTAAAACCCGTTAATTACAACTTTTCCAATTTAATTCCAAATTTCGATCCGGTTGTGGATTAATTACTTGGGGAACGTTCTAAACCACCCGAACACGAAACCCGAACACCCGAGCATGTGGGCCCCACCCGACCCCCTTTGGCCGTGGGTGGCTAGGGCCGGTTTGGGGCCAGTCCACCAAGGTGGTGGCTGGTCCTAACTCCGGCCAGCCACCCTACAAAATCGGCCAGCCACCACACACGGTGGCCGGAGTTCCCCCGAGCCTCCGGTCACCGGAAAAACGTTCATCTCTTTGTTCCAAAACACCTCCAACGAACCCCACACCTCAAATCAACCAAAAACTAATAGTTTTAACCCAAACCCAAATTTTCAAACTTAACAAAATGAAAATCGGTTAGGTGCTCACCGTAGAGAAAGTCGATGTGAGCTTGAATCTTCTATTGTTGAGACGATCCACCGGACGGATGATCAAGAAATGGCAAAACCCTAATCGACCCTCTCTCTTTTCTCTCCTTCTTCCCTTGCCTTTTCTCTCTCTAAAATATCTCCTAAAATCACAAAGTGGCCGAAAACTACCATGTCTCATCTTTGTATGTTTTTTCAAAACTAACACATAGCACAAAGACCAAAATACCCCTCCTTTCTATTTTGTCTTTTCTTTAAAGTTAAGGGTTTCCCTTCCACCACACTCATGACATGTGTCATGTGGGTCCCGAACGGGCACTTTTTCCAAGAAATTACGAAACTTGACGGGCTACAAGGAAACGGCTCAACTAAGACCGCTGCGATGACGGCTAAGCTTTTTGGATCCAAAACGGTACTCGAATGGACCAAAACGTCGCTCGATTGACTTTTCCAGCGAAAAGTCAACATTTCCCAAATTGATCAGAAAGTTGCCCTGAGTCACCCGGAACTCATTTTGGTCAATATCGGGGTCAATCTAAGTCCGGTATGACCCTCGGGGTCAATTTTAGGTTCAATTAAGTGTCTGCTTAAATTTTTTAAATTTTCCTGTTTTTCGCAGGTTTGACTAGCGTTGACCGGGAGTGGTTCTTACACTAACACTCAAGTCTCATCTTTTGTTTTGTTCAAGAAACCTAACACCACCACATAATTGACACGTGGTAAGTGGGTCCCACCCCTTCTGGAAAATATCTTCTAGATATTTTTTAGTCAGACTCGCGAAATTCGGCCGTTTCGGGCCCCGAACGGGCACTTTTTCAAAGAAAATACGAAACTTCACGGGCTACAAGGAAACGGCTCAACTAAGACCGCTGTGATGACGGCTAAGCTTTTTGGATCCAAAACGAGTCTCGAATGGACCAAAACGTCTCTCGGTTGACTTTTCCAGCAAAAAGTCAACCTTTCCCAAATTAGCCAGAAAGTTGCCCTGAGTCCCCCGGAACTCACTTTGGTCGTTATCGGGGTCAACTTAAGTCCGGTATGACCCTTGAGGTCAAATTTAGGTTCATTTAAGTGTCTGTCTAAAAATTTTAAATTTTCCTGTTTTTCGCTGATTTGACTGGCGTTGACCGGGAGTGGTTATTACAGCCCTGAATAGAGAAAGTTAGCAGTAGAAATGCATGTGGCACTTGGGTGTCGTGGGTTAAGTAAGTTTATCGAATAATAGAAAGGCAGGCGACACCGGGTGGTGTCGTATGATACAGGAACGTATCGAACAATAGAAATGCATGTGACACTTAGTAGTGTCGTAGGAGCAGTGAACTTTCGATGTTAGAATTACTGGAGGCATTTGGTTATGCCCGGAGGTTGATTGTTTAGTTTGTGTCTTGGGTGGCCATGAGAGCCCGTACTTTACTGTTTGTGTCTTGGGTGGCCATGAGCGCCCGTCCTTTACTGTTTGTGTCTTGGGTGGCCATGAGAGCCCGTATTTTACTGTTTGTGTCTTAGGTGGCCATGAGAGCCCGTATTTTACTGTTGGTGTGTCTTGGGTGGCCATGAGTGCCCGTGGGGTTGTTGAGGCCGTGTTTCACTGTTGGTGTCTTGGGTGGCCATGAGTGCCTGTGGAGTGTTGAACCTGTGTTGTTGCTGGTTGTTGAACTTTGGTTGTGATTGTGATTGTCTGAGGTTGGGGGCCCGACAGAGATCGGGGGAAGTTGCGTGGGGGTTGGCTAGCTTTCCGACAGAGATCGGTAAAGTTGAGCATTCTTTGGCTAGCCTTCCGACAGGGATCGGTAAGGTTGAGCATTCTTCGGCGATGGAGGGTTGCTCCCCTTCCGACTAGCTATCGGAAAAGTAGCTCGGTACATATCGGTAACAAGTCGACCGCCTGGCCTGACAGGGATCAGTAAAGTTGTGTGGGGCAGGCTCGAGCCCAGCCGGTTAGCAACTGGCACTGAGCAGCTGGAGTGCGATCCTTTGTGATCTTGTTTGGTGTGTGATCCTTTGTGATCTTGGGTGTTGCGTGGTTGTCTTTTGTGTCTTTGGTGGAGGTCATAACCGCTGTGTCGGGTCTACTTTGAGTGTCCGGTTGTTGAGTTGGTTGGGGAAAGTAATAGTCCGTCCGTCAGTCGGGTTACTTGAGTTTGGGGATGGTGGTCCCCGGTGTTTGGGTTGTTGTTGTTTCCGACATGTTCTGCTAAGTATGTCGTAGTCAGTCTGTTATCTGTGGTGGTGAGCGAACGCTCACCCCTAGCTGCTTTTCCTACAGGTACTGGTCGCGGGACGTACTAGGTGAACTCTCGAAGCTTGAAGAGCTAGGAGCGGGAGTCCGGGTTTCCTTTTTGAGTCTAGCGACGTACGCCTTGTATTTTGTCTGCTTGTTGGGACATACTTGTGAGTTGTAAATTATTATTTTGATTAACTAAATAGTGGTTTTAAAGTGATTTATTTTAAAAGGTTTGAAAATGTTTTAGTGTCTTAAACGTTCGCGTTCCGGGTTGGGTTCTACTGAATTTGGGGCGTGACAGAGAACATAGAACTAGTTAGGAGCTTGTTGGAGGAATTAGATATTTTTCCGCCGACCGGAGGCTCGCCGGAGCTCCGACCGGTCGTCGGAATCCGGCCACCGAAGAGGGAAGTGACCGGCCATGGTTCGGCCACCCTTAGAAGGGACCGGCCATGGCTCGGCCACCCTTGGACGTGACCGTCCGGCCCGGTCCGGCCACACAGGGCCATTTGTGGCCGTGGGGCCCACATGGCCGGATTTTGGTTGTTTCGTAAATTGGACGAACGTGGGTGAACACCGGGACGATGTTTCACACTCGGAACGAATTATGGATGTGATTCATGAAACGTCGGGAAAATGGTTAGAAACTTTAAATGCGAATTTGGAACGCTCGGACCTCGGAATTTAATTTCGTTAAGTGCTTTGGAACAAGTAAATTAATTATATTGGATAGACACGAATAGGGAAACTTTCGGAGTTCCGAGGGACGTTTTCCTGATTTCGGGCAAAATGTGCCTTCTGGGCCCATTTTGCCAAGTTGAGCAATTGGGATTAGTTTGACTATTTCCCTCTTTAATCCACACTTGAATTAGCATTAATTCTTGTATTGCTTGTAATCTTAGACATTGGACCCGAGCTTGGCGAAGGAGGATATTTTTGGACCGCGTGAAGTGACGAGGAGGAAGCTAGCCAGGTCGTCCGCTGCTAGGATTGAATTGCTTTCGAGGTAGGGAAAGTAGCGAATACCGGTTTAATTGCAGAAGGTTACTAGTATGCATCTAGGTTGTAATTACTTATTTTAATTGTTAGAATTGCATGATTAGGATGTGAGGAACGAGTGAAATGAGGGATAGCTTACGAGCCATGTCGAGCCATAAGTTTGGATTGTTGTGCTGTAGAAGTGCATGCGGGCCATGTCGAGCCCTTATGTTGTGTGTTGATTGAAATGCCATGACCTTTGATTGAGATGCATGATGTGTGATTTAGCCGTTGTTAGATTGAGAATCATGTTATGATATGCTCGGTGTAGTGTGTTGATATGATTGGGCAAGTGTGCCATGCTTGTTATGACGTGAACCGATGGTTGTGATATGGTCGGGTGATTGATAGACCGACGTGACGTGTTGTGGTAAGATTGGTGGGCTTGGTAAGCCATGATTGATCTATGGCATTATGATGTGTGTTATTATCTTGATGTGTGTTCCAAGAGGAGTTGTATTCCGGTATGGTACCTACACCGAGGGGGTACACCGATGTAGGGTAGTACCTAGGCCGACGGTGTGGTCCCACGTATGTGCGGTCCCCCAGTGTGTTATTCCGGTATGAGACCTACATCCAGGGGGTATGCCGGTGTAAGGCATCTAGGCCGACGGTTTGTGATTTGGCACTAGATGTCGTTTTTGGCACTACGTGTCGTGTTTATGCCCCGACGGATTTCCGAGAAGACATCTAGGCCGATGGTGTATTCCGGTACGATGTATTGTGATTGTGCCCCGATGGATTTCCGGGAAGATATCTAGGCCGATGCTGTGTGTTCCGGTGTGATATGATAGAGTCAGGCTGTGGACAGCCGGCGGAGTCGGGGACTGCGGTACAGGACGTGTGCTTATTTTATTGTATGTTGTATGCATGATACTTGAATAAGTGAAGTGAGTATAGTGTGATAGTGGTCGTGTAAGTATGTCAGTGAGAGTGGTTATAATCTTGGAACTAAGGATTGTGGTTATGAAAGTCCGTGTTGTGTTTAGTTGTGTGCTGTACTAGTATTCCCTAATTGGACGGTTACTCGTGGTGGTGAGCGGAAACTCATTGCCTTAACTACTTTTCCTACTGAGCGAAAGCTCACCCCTTTACTCTATTGTTTTACAGGTCTTGAGCGGGATTTGTGCTAGCGGAATTCTCGGAGCTTGGGAGCTAGCGAGGGTCTTGTCTAGTGTGGTCTAGAGACGTGCTGTTTATTTGACTTTTAAACTCATTTGTTACTTGGTTTTGTCGAGTTGTGACTCGCGTTGTTATTCGAATATTTTAAACCGTTATTTGAGACCCCTTTTGATATTAAAATTGTTCTATTATTTATTATTTTAAATTCACGTCTCGAGTCCGGTCAAAACCGGATTTGGGGCGTGACAGCGTGTGTGGAGATAAATATTTCCAATTGATAAACTTTCTAGTTAATAATATTTTGGTGTTACTCCATGTCCTAACGATCAACTTTCAGAAATTGTTAAATCCAAACCCTATACAATTGAAATTGCCATGTAGTAACAGTCAATTAACTGAAATCGCGAACTCTTTCTAATTTTAAGCGGACGTTAACTTGGCCAAGTGAAAAGTTGAGTTTACCCTCAAATATGTTCTTCCTTCGGACGTTAACTTGGCCTAACTTCTTCTCTTCGTGACCTCATCTCTTCATCTCAGCTCTTCGAACTTCATCTCTTTGTGTCCGAGCTTTGAATTTCATCTCTTCGTGACATCAGCTCGCCCAAGGTCCATTATAAAATGAGTCACGTGAGACGCACGTGATTCACTGTTCACGGAAACAGTCAATTTAAACAATACTTTTTGGTTTTTAATAATTCAGTTCTGAAATTCGTTACTATTTGACAATTTTCCAAAGCTTGGGTGCGGATTTGACAATTAAGTGTAGTAGGGGGTTAGGACATGGAGTAACCTCTAATATTTTTTAATACTGTTGATAAAAGTAGTGTATTGAGTATATAAACTTCTTGCAACCATTATGTTGGCTCCGGAATCATCAGGGGTTGTTTTACAAAAATTTCGCTGCCACTTACCAAATGTGTGGTGTATTGATATATAAAGTGAACATATGTCAACTTTGCATCTCATGTACCAACTTATCAAATGACTGGGCATGATTGGGTTAGCTTGGTGGTGAATACTTCTTCATGTCTCACTTGTCTTTGAGGTTACATGTTTAAATCCCGGTAGGTACTAATCTAACCCACCACCCACACTTGCTTGGGAGCAAGTGTGGGTGGTGGGTTAGATTACTCCAAAATAGGATTTTCATGTATTTTTATGATAAAATAAATAAATGAGTAGGGTTGATTCTTAATTTAAGAGATAGTTTTTAATAGATTTCTCCTCTCAAGAATGATATGTAATTCCTAATTATTACTTAGAATTTCTCTCATAAACTAAAATCACGTACTCCAACCCCTAAAGTTTTTAACTAGACTTCTGATAATTGGTATTGTATTATTTTATTAAAATGTTGTATGTATCAAACAAAAGATAATCTTCATTCATCTTTATCGTTAAGTAACCCCTAGTTTGCATTATGTCACTCCTCATATGTTGTTAATACATTTATCTTTATAATAGTGAATTTAACTATCAATAATTTTCTCAGCTTCTTATATAGCTGGGTGGAGCTATCTAAGCAATCTTCTAGACAGCAATGGAGAATTGTACTACTGGTGACAATTTGGTTTATTTGGTTATCTAGGAATGATCTGGTTTTCAACTGCTCATCATCCACAGTAGTGATCATCCTTCATAAAATTCAGAGTTACACTTTCAACTTAGAATGGAGTCTCTTCAGGAAAATTCATCCTTTCTCCTTCAATGATTGGTTTAAGACCCCTTTCCTTTGTATAAGAAGAAAGATCCGAGCCTTGGCTTGTTGGGTTACTGGTTTTTTTTTTTTTTTTTTTGGGGGGGGGGGGGGGTTCTTTGGGGTGTTTTTTGGGTTTTCCTTGTTAATGGTGATGTTAGGTCTCTTTGGGGGTTTGGTTCAGTCCCCGCCTGGGGATTTACTTTGTCTTGACTGGGGGTAGTTCTGTTTTGGTTGTGGTTCTTTTTAGCTACTCTTAGGTTGTGTGTGGGTAGCTTGCTAGCTTAGGTTGAGTGGAGTGTTTATGTTGTTCTTTTCTGTGGTCTTTGTTAGCCTTTGGTCCTCTGTGTGCTCTGATCCTTCTTCTGTTTCTAGGAGCTGTGTTTTTCTCTTTGGTTGCTGGTGTTTGTTGTTCTGAGGGCACTTTGCCTCAGATTTTAGTGAGTTCTGATTCTCTGCAGATCCTTGGAGCTCTTGGAAGTATTGATTTTGGGAGGTTGTTGCAGTTGTTGCTGTTGGAACATTTTGCTCTTCATATTGGCTGATTTTTAGAAGACATTGGGGGTTTGGTTGCTGGTTCAAACTGTTTCATCTACTTTCAGCATAGAATGAGTACTGGTGGTGGGGGTTTTTTGTTTTACAGCAACTCGGGATTGGCTATTACAATTATTTCTGTTATTTGTTGTTGGGGTTTTGTGTTGCTTGCGTTACAAGCATGGGCGTTGGGTTTAATTTTTCAAAGGTTTGGGTCGTTTCTTGCGGATCAAGCAAGGTGTAGTGTTGGGCTTTGGCCTTGTATGTGTTGTCCGGTTCTCTTGAGTGGCCACTTGATTCACTTGGCCCTTTCTTCAATTTGAAGAATTGGTCCCTCAATAATACTATTGCTGATAAAAAAAAATATCAATAGACTCTCATACACCTTTACTCGATTAACGATTTATCATAGTCCATTAACTCTTAGAACATGTACATCGAGCGAACCACGCCGCGCACCTCGATTCGCGATTCGCAAAATTATGGTTTGCGAATCGCACGATGTGGGTCACGTGATTCGCGAATCGCGAGTCGTGGCTCACACCGCGAACCACAATTGTGGTTAGCGGGTTCACGAATCGTGCGTCACCAATGCTCAATCACAGGTCGCCACATGGCGGGTGAAGAGGAAAAAACCGGACCGTTGGACAACGGTCCGATTCCAACAGGCATTTAAAAAAATCAAAATAATACATTTTAAAACACAACAACACCATTTTCCCGCACCTATAAAAATACCCCTCACCCCATTCATCAAACCACCAATATTTCTCTCAAAATTCTCTCTTCTTTTCCTCTCTAATTCTCTAATTTATATAGATAAAAAATGTTCGACGACGAGGCTCAAACGAGGCAAGATGTCGAAGCCAAACGTCTCGTACTCGAATCAACATCATAAATGATGAGACCCATCAGTAATTTCAACATGACCTTATTGAGCACATATGGGGTCCGTTTGGCGCGACTTACCATGGCTCAGACGACGATGATTACGACGAGTAGTGATATGAGTTAATATATTTGATGCACCAAAAGCATTTGTAGTTTGATGTACTATTTGGGAAGTTATGAAATTTCAAGTTTAATTATCCATTTTAGTTAATTAATTTTATTTACTAATTATTTTTGCATTTTAGTTGATTGATTGATTTATTAATTAATTTTATCAATTTTATTTAGTATTTACTATTTTAAATATCAAAAGAATAATTAATTATCTAGTCAACATTCACTCAGCACTTCTGCAAACCATGATCCCCATACACGATCCCCTTGATATGGTCCTCTCTCAGTTTCAGGGGTTCACATCACAATTCATCCTACTCACCACATGAATCCCGAATCTTGATCCCCTATATGTGATCTCCTTGATGTACATGCTCATACCTTCCCATTCTTTGTTTAGCTTCTCATAAAATGGTAGTTGTGGCCAATTGCTAGTTCTTTCTTTATTTATTTTGCAAGTTTTGGAGCTATTTAATGCATATCTTCCCTATATGGCTTTTTTTCTTCTCATTATTAAATGATGCATATATATTTAATTTCAAGTATACATTAAATTTTATATAATTATTATTTAATTTTCAATTGACTAACTCCTCAAACCATCTAATTACAAATCTAACAAACATTTATTTGTGATCACCATCAATATATGTATCGTATGAGATAGTCTTAGCCAGTCATATTACTTATTTTGTAAATGGGCACGAAATTTTGTATTATAATTAAATAGACTAAAAGAAAAAATTTGAACACAAATCAACACAACATTATAAGAGTGTTTGATGTGGACATTCTTGAGCTTTTTAGTCCCGGGATTGTATAATTTGGTCCACTTTTCTCTCGTTACTCATATTGTGTCTCTCATTGTGTTTTGTAGGTGCTTTGATCGATAAAAGGTTAAAATGGAGGAAAATCGGTTTAAGAAGTTTTTGAGACTAACTGATCTTGCGAAGGATATAACTTACTCATACGAATTCCGATTTTCTCTCGTGTCATATCAAATCGAAGGGAATTCAATTTTATGTTGTCCGGGCCGGTCTTGAGTTCGAAACGATTCATTTTTCGGGTCGGTTACCAGGCTGGTCCGTCCCCCTCAGAGGGCCGGTTTCTAAACCGGTCCGCCCCCCTTAGAGACCCGTTTTACAGCCTATTCCTCCCCCCTAAGAGGCCCATTTTCCATCCCGTTCCGGCCCTCGTTAAAGCCCATGCGCACCTGCTGATTTCCTGTTATGTTTTCTGATAAAAAAGAGGGTTTTTCCTCTTTTTGAATCCGATTTTGAGGAGGAAAAAGGTGTCTTGAAGTCCTATAATAGAGGAGCACGAATTGGGAGAATAATAACTTGTATTAGGCATAATTTCAGAGAGATTGAGAGTTAGGGCTTGGGTTTTGGTGAGAGAGAAGTGATTAGGAGCAAAGATTAAAGCAAACTATTGAGATACGATCAGTGAATTATTATTTTGTATCAACTTTACCTTTCCAATATGTTTTTTTCTTGTTCATCTTCTTCTTTGTGTTTTTTTGATAAACGAGGGGAAATTCCATTGATAAAAGACTTCTTCTTTGTGTTCTTCCTTTATCTCCATGAGCTGAATTTCTATTGATCTAAGGCTAGGGGAAACAATATGATGAAATAAATTAAAGCTTCTGGTTTACTCTATGCAATTTGTGTTTAGGCTATTGTTTGCATAATTTAAACTTAAACCTTGTCAATTTGTCACTTGATAGATGATTAGGTTTTAGCATTCAACAATTGTAAAATGGGAATTACTAAAAGGACTACGGATTATGCAACTCGGGTTTAAATATAACCTCTAGTACAGTTAGGTTAACACGATTGCGATAACTATACGATTACAATCCCGAAAACTAAAAAGTTCATGAGTCTTAATGATTTATGTCTCTCTACACCTAGATTATAAATAACTAGGCGGTTAGATTATAATAGGGTCTTAATTCGACCGAGATTAGTTTATGAGTAGTTGAGAGAACTTCCGTTGCCTTTAAACTAACCTTGTTTGCACATGTAAACACGAATCCCTGAGAATTACTAGCTATAGTGTAACCCCATTAAAGTCTTAGATCACATTTTCTTCTGAATTTCGCAAACACTTGCTATTTTTGCCTCGTATTTGATTTCAATTTCTTTTACCTTAAATTTCAAAATGTTATTTACATTTTTAAAATCATAACCAATATTTTCATAAATAGCTTAAGCAAAGGATTTTAAGTCGAGTAACTATTTTATTGCTTCCTTGTGTACGATAACCGGACTTCAACTGAAATACTACTTGGTGACCGATGCGATTGTCACGCTCTTTTTGTGAGTTAAATCTCACGGCATCAAGTTAATGCCACTGTTTCCGGGAAAAACTAAAGAAACATTTATATTTTTAATATGTGTTGTGTCTGTTTTATCAGTTTTGTATATATATTTTTAGTTAATTCATTGCAGCATAAATTTTATGGAGAATTGGTATGATGATAATGTGTATTGTGATTTGTGTGGGGCAAACAGTCATGCTAACTACGATTGTGAGTATTTTGTGAATTCTATTTCCTGTAGTCAGTATTGGGAGGACGATTCCGCTTTTGATCAAGGTTACCAAGTAGAACCATAATGATCTCGTGATGAGGAGTCATCACTTGAAAAAATCTGCATTGCTTTCATGAACCAAATATTGGAGAAGGATAAGAAAGAAGAAGCAAGAGAAAAAAAAATGAAACAACAATTTCAAAAGCTTGAGGATCAAATGAATCTTCTCATACATGTGATAAATAAGAGAGAACTACATGATTAAGCAATTCACATTGAGGATGATCATTCCGAGTACTTATGTGACACAACATAGCAAGAAACTCATAATTCAATCATGAGTTTAGAGGTAAGTGTGGAATGTGAGGTATCAAGTTCTAATCCGTCTTGTATATTATCTATGTCATCTCCATGTAATTCTGATGCATTGAATTCTTTTGATGGAAATAATGATTGTACAATTGTAAAAAATAGTTCACAAACTCTTGTTGAGCCGAATCCTTCCGCAATATCCATAGAGTTGGCTGGAAAATCTATTAGATATCCAAATGGTACTATGGAAGATGCTCTCAATAAAGGGGTTGTATTTGAATATCCCATTTATTTTATTTTGGTAGAAATCGAGCATGATGTCGAAATTCCCTTTGGTATGGGAGATTCATTTTTGGATTCTAGGAAATCAACTCTGTATGTTCAACCCATCGCATTGATCTTCACATTTAATATTGAGCATAGAGTGTTTAATATAAAGCATAATTTTTGTGATGTATTTGCTAGTTCTCATTCCCTATTTGTGAGTTGTCACTCTATTGTGGTAGATGGTCTTGACCCTTGTCGTCATGAGAATTTTCCGATTCATGGGATACATATCCCTATCAAGTTCTACCAAAACGAGTCAAATCATAATTATTTTGTGAAGATGAGCTTGATTACATTATCCTTGAGTTTGGAACTTTTTCAAAACTTGGGGAATAATATCTTGTGCTATATGGTATTTCTTCTCCTACTTGTTCACTCACATTTAAAGATAAGGACATAATGGAAGTATGAGACATTTGGGAGGCCTCTTGATTGATCATCGTACCCATCGACCCAACGGCGTTAAACAAAGGTGCCAGTTGGAGTACTTGATGCTCCCTTGAACAGTGTCTCCTTTAATCATGAAGGAGCTGTTCATAAATGGATGTATGCGTACCTGCACAACATCAACCTTAAAAGAGAGCCGTCTAAAGAAACTATAAGCAAAGAGCATGTCATGAATGTCATACAAGATGTCAAGCTACAAAAGACTGTCATGAATATTGGTTCATTTTATTCTCAACTTGTAAGGGAATTTATTTCCAATCTTGCACTTGGGTTTGATGATCTAGACGATCCAAATTACCACAAAGTGGTTGTGAGAGTAAAGGAGATAGATGTTCGTGAAGTTTATATACACTCTTATCTAAGAAGGCAAACAACACATGATCAGTAGAAGGATGCCACTCTTCGTACTGTGACAATGGAGATAACTGAAAATCCAGAGAAGTAGTGGCCAACAAAAGGAAAGCTATCTTCCTCTGAGCTCACACTTGTGTATTCCATCCTCTTTAGGATTGGAATAACTAATTGGGCACCCTCATCTCATGGATCAAGCATCACCTTAGAATCGGCTAGACTTATCTATGTCATATGTATGTCCTCTCCTTTGAATTTTGGCTCATGTGTTATCGACCATCTTTCTCGCCATACAAGATCTGTTGCACAAAGTTGCCTATTGGGTTCCCTTCCCTCATTTTTGGACTGATTCTGAATCATTTTCCAAAAATACTGAGGGAATATGATGGTAAAGGGAAGTAGTCTACAATGCCGATCTTTACCAAAAAACGTTTTGAAGGCTCAAATGTCACTGAAGATGTCAAGACATCTGACATAAAGCACAAGGAAGGAAGTATATCTAGAGGACTAGTCTATACCATAATTATTATTGAAAAAATATGTGCTTCAATTGCTACCATGGACAACCAAAAGAAAACTCTGGAAGATCTCCTTCAAAACCAGTAGGTTGCTCAAGATGTCATAGAATATGTCGCACTAGAAAACTCCTCCACATAATCATATCCTCTTAGCAAGCTATGTGTTCTCCTATCCATTATGATATGCGAATTGTTTTGTTTGGATATGGTATAGTTACTATCCCAGCGAATGGCCGATGTACTCCGTCGCGATGTCTTCAATGTGAGACATCTTGTTCCTTTTATAGGGGATTCCTCATCCGAGGACGATGGCGCGGGTCCGGATTCGGGGACGATGGCGCGGGTCCGGATTCGGGGACGAATATTCTCTACCCTTAAGGGAATGATGCAGTCCAAATTAAGGACAAAAAAGATGTAATAACCACTCCCGGTCAACGCCAGTCAAACCTGCGAAAAACAGGAAAATTTAAAAATTTTAAGACTGACAGTTAAGTGGACCTAAAATGACCCCGAGTGTCATACCGGACTTAAGTTGACCCCGTTATCGACCAAATTGAGTTCCAGGGGACTCAGGGCAACTTTCTGATCAGTTTGGGAAATGTTGACTTTTCGTTGGAAAAGTCAACCGAGCGACGTTTTGGTCCATTCGATGACCGTTTTGGATCCAAAAAGCTTAGCCGTCGTCGCAGCGGTCTTAGTTGAGCCGTTTCCTTGTAGCCCGTGAAGTTTCGTAATTTTTGGGAAAAAGTGTCCGTTCGGGGCTCGAAACTCCCGATTTTCGCGAATCTGATTGGAAAATATCTAGGAGATATTTTCCAAAAGGTGTGGGACCCACCTAGCCACATGTCAACTATGTGGTGGTGTTAGGTTTATTGGACAAAACAAATGAAGAGACATTAGTGTTAGTTTGTAAATAAAGAGAAGTTAATGTTAGTTTTGTAAATAAAGAAAGGTTGGTGTTAGTTTTAAAACAAAAATAAGAGGGAAAGGTTGATACACGTCCATTTTAGAAAGAAAGAAAAAAAGAGAGTTAGAAAGAGAAAGAAGAGAGAGAAGGAGAAGAGAGAAAGTAAGGGAAAAGCTTGGAGTTTTGTGATTTCCCGACAATCCGACCAACGGATCGTCTCAACGGTTGAAGAATCGAGCTCCCATCGTCATTCCCTACGATTTTCATTTTGGAACATTTGAATTTTAGGGTTTGAGTTTAAATGGGTTGATTAAGGTTGGGTTTTGTTTAAGATTGGTTTAAAGATGATTGGTTGAGGTTTGGAGTTCGTTAGGAATGTTTTGGGGCAAAAAGGGAATTTTCCCATTATGGCCGGGTGGGGCCCACGTGCTCGGGTGATCGGGTTTTGTGTTCGGGTGGTTTAGAACGTTCCCCAAGTAATTAATCTACAACCGGATCGAAATTTGGAATTAAATTGTGAAAGTTGTAATTGACGGGTTTAGAAACTTTAAACGTCAATTAATTGACTCAGAAGTCGGAATTCGATTCCGTCAAGTACATTGGGACCCTTGAATTATTCTAAGACCGTAGAAACAAAAACGGGAATTTTTGGAGCCCCGGAAGGGCATTAACAAAACCTGGGCAGATTCACCATGTCGGGCGAATCGGGCCTTTACGGGCCCTTTATCGACAATGTCGGGTAATTGGGAAGTTTGGGAGTGATCGACATTGTTGGGGTTACGTGTGGGCGTTAAGTGTATTAATTTCCGGTTTATTTCCTGCGAGTTAAAGTGCATTTAAAATTGTGTTCTTTTAGATCGTGTTGCGGACCGAGGCAAAGGGAAGCTCGGCGAGTGACTGGGTTCACATCGAGGTTTAGTGGAGCGCTTTTGGAGTTATATACGAGGTAGGGAAAAGTAGCCGGATCTCGGCCTTGACTGGGGAAAGTTAACAGTAGAATTGCATGTGACACCGGGGTGTCGTGGGTTGAGTAGGTTTATTTAAATATTAGAAAAGCATGATACGGGATTGTAGCGTTTATGAGGAAAGCATGTGACACTTAGTAGTGTCGTAGGAACAGAGAACTTAGCGGTATTAGAATTACTGGAGGCATAAGACCATGCCCGGAGGTTGACTGTTTAATTTGGTGTTTTGGGTGGCCATGAGAGCCCGTGTTATTATTGTTGAGTTTGGGTGGCCATGAGAGCTCGTGTTATCATTGTTGAGTTTGGGTGGCCATGAGAGCCCGTGTTATTATTGTTGAGTTTGGGTGGCCATGAGAGCCCGTGTTATCATTGTTGAGTTTGGGTGGCCATGAGAGCCTGTGTTATTATTGTCGAGTCTTGGGTGGCCATGAGAGCCCGTGGTATTATTGGTGGTATTTTGGGTGGCCATGAGTGCCCGTGGGGTCGTTGAACCCGTATCTTTACCTTTGGTGTTTTGGGTGGCCATGAGTGCCCGTGGGGTTGTTGAACCCGTGTCTTTACCTTTGGGATTTTGGGAGGCCATGAGTGCCCGTGGGGTTGTTGAACCTGTGTCTTTATTGGTGGTGTGTCTTGGGAGGCCGTGAGTTCCTGTAGGGTTGTTGAGCCCGTGAGTTACTGTTGTGTGTCTTGGGAGGCCGTGAGTGCCTGTAGGGTTGTTGAGCCCGTGAGTTACTGTTTGTGTGTCTTGGGAGGCAGTGAGTGCCTGTGGGGTTGTTGAGCCCGTGAGTGACTGTTGGTAGTTTTGAGAGGTCGTGAGTGCCCGTGGGGTTGTTGAGCCCGTGAGTTACTGTTGGTGTGTCTTGGGAGGCCGTGAGTGCCTGTGGGGCTGTTGAGCCCGAGTTTTACTGTTGGTGTCTTGGTGACCATGAGTGCCTGTGAGTGTTGAACCTGTGTTGTTACTGGTTGTTGAACTTGCTTGTGATTGTGATTGTGATTGTGATTGTGATTGTGATTGCGGATCCCGGTAGGTTGCAAGCATTCGTTGGCTGGCCTGACCAAGTTTGAGTATCAACGGGTTGCAAGCATTCTTTGGCTGGCCTGACACAGTTTGAGTATCAACAGGTTGCAAGCATTCTTTGGCTGGCCTGACATAGTTTGAGTAACAACAGGTTGCAAGCATTCTTTGGCTGGCCTGACACAGTTTGAGTATCAACAGGTTGCAAGCATTCTTTGGCTGGCCTGGTCCGAGTTTGAGTACCACAGGTTGTAAGCATTCTTTGGCTAGCCTGATCTATGTTCGTGTGAGTGGGAGAGGTTACTGAGCAGCTGGTATGCGATCCTTTGCGATCTTGTTTGGTGTGCGATCCTTTGTGATCTTGTTTGGTGTGCGATCCTTTGTGATCTTGTTTGGTGTTGCGTAGCTTTCGTTTGAGTCCTTGGAAGAGGTCGTGATCGTTGTGTCGGGTCTACTTTACGTGTCAGGGTGTTGAGTTGGTCAAGGAAGGTAACTGTGGGTGTGTGCTCAGTCGGAGTACTTGGGTTGGGGACAGTGATCCCCGGAGTTGAGTTTGTTGTGGGTGTTACCGGCATTGTGCTAATTATGCCGTAGTCAGTCTGTTATCTGTGGTGGTGAGCGAACGCTCACCCCTAGCTGCTTTTCCTACAGGTGCTGATCACAGGACGGACTAGGTGAGCTCTCGAAGCTTGTGGAGCTAGGAGCGGAGTCCGGGTTTTTGTCTTTTGAGTCTAGTGACGGATACCTTGTACTTTTGTCCACGTGTTGGGACATATTTTAAGTTGTAAATATTATTTTGATTAATTAAATGGAGATTTTAAAGTGTTTATCCAAAACAGGTTTCATTGTTTTATTGTTTTAAAACGTTCACGTTCCAGGTTCGATTTTACTGAATTTGGGGCGTGACAAAAGATGTCGGACTCCGAATCCGATAAAGCCCAAGCATTTTTCTATTAGAAACAGGCTTATAAACTAAACTCATGCCAACATGAGCCCATATGGTTTTCGGTCATCCGATGTCATCTGGAGGGTTAAAATCCTACTTTTAAAGTCCGAATTATTATTTTCTTTTTTGTTTTAGGGTTTTGAGATTTTTTTTCTTCTTTTATTGGGACTCCGAGATTTGATTTCCTTATTGTATTAGTACTTTGAAATTTAGTTTCCTTGTTGTATTAGGTTTATGGGTTTAGTTTTACTATATAAGAACATGATTCTGTGAATGTAAGACATATTATTTAAAATTTATAAGAAAAAACGAGTTGCAAACTCAATCTATCTTTTTCGGGTATTCATTATGAATCAATGAATCTGATAACTATCTTGTTTTTCATTCTTTCTGAATAAATGAACTCGATAAAGAACTCTACCTTTCTGTTACGCGCTCTACATAAGTTGGTATTAGAGCCTCACCTAGCCTCGGAACATATCTACCCGGCACACAGCATCGGCCTAGATATCGTCCCGCCACACCACCCTCGGCCTAGATATCCTATACCGGAATCCTCCTTCAGTATAGACATCATACCAGAACACCTAGCCTCGGTCTAGATATCCTATACCGGAATCCTCCTTCGGTATAGATATCATACCGGAAGCCTCGGTCTAGATATCCTATATCGGAATCCTCCTTCGATATAGGTATCGTACCGGAACACATAGCCTCGGAACATATCGTGCCGGTCAACACAGTATCGGCCACGATATCAGACCGGCACACCATCCTCGGCCTAGACATCCCAACGGGGTACACACATACAGGGTCTCAAACACATCACAAGCAATAATGCACACCAATATTCACCACATCATATCTTACTGAACACACCACATCGGTCTATCATTCACCCGATCATATCATAAGGCAGTAGTTCACGTCATACCGAACATATCATAGCAGACATATCATACCAACATATCATACCGACCATATCATACCATGATCATTAATTAACAACGGAACATACCACATATTAATCATACCAAATCTACTAATCACAACCAAGAGCAATCATCACACAATCCTACGGGCCCAACCAGGGACCTACATGGAATTCTACAGCACAACAATTCCCACACTTACGGGCACGACCTGGCCCGCAGGTCGTTCCATGTTATCAACGACTACCCTAGTTATTCACATCCTACATGTGATTCTACAAGATTTCGGTTACTTAAATCCTATATGCAATTCTAGTAACTTTCCGCATTTAAACCGGTATTCGTTACTTTTCCCTACCTCAACCGCTATCCAAACGCAAGAAATCAACGAGTCGCCTAGCAGCCTCCTCCGCCGTGCTCGGGACCAACGTCTAAGATGACAAAGTAATACGAGGATTAATACTAATTCAAGTGTGGTTTAAAGTGAAACTACCCAAACTAACTCCCAATTACTCAACTTGTCGAAATGGGCCCGTAATGGCCCATTTTGCCAGGTATCGGGAAAATGTCCCTCGGGACTCCGAAAATTTCCCTTTTCGTTTCTATCATCCCTAATTAAATTTACTTGCTCCAACGCACTTGACAGAATCAAATTCCGATATCCGAGTGTTCTAATTTCGCAATTAAAGTTTGTAATCGCATTTTCCGAATTTCACGAATCACTTCCATACTTCGTTACGGGCGTGAAATTATCGACCCGAGGTTCATCCAAGACCACCCGAACATGACACACTCGTACCCCGGCCGAGTGGGCCCTACGACCACACGTGGGCCGTGGGTGGCCGGACCGGACCACCACCGAGTGGCCGGTCACGGCTCCGTGCCCTTCCTCCGGCCATGGTCGGTCATTCCCCCCCAGTGACCGGACTCCAGTGACCGGCCGGAGCTCCGAGGAACCGCCGGTCGCCGGAAAAATACCCATTTTCTCCAAAAAGTCCGTAACAAGCTCTAGATTCTCCAAACTCCATTGTTAAGTTCTAAAACCTCAAAATTAACCTCAACAACTCCAAAAACTTCAAACTCAAAGTGGGTTTCAAGCAATTAACCACAAACCCAATTGATTTCCAACAACTCTTCCACTTTCTCTCCACAAATCCTCTATTTAACCAACAAAACCCCAAACCCATAAAACCCAATTCTTGTTCATGCACTTTCTACCAAACCCACAACTAGAAATTTACCAAAAGGGAAGTTAAGTGCTTGAATACCTTAGAGAATAGGTAGATGATGAAGAAAATGGAAGAAAATGAGGGTTTTGGGGTAGAAATCAAGTGAAAGGAGTCGCTTTTCTTCTCTTCTTCTCCTTTCTTCTTCTTCAAGCTATGGAGGCTTCACCCACTCACTCTCTCTCTCTAAAGTTTCGGCCAAGGTGAAGAAATTGTGCTGAAATGTTGCCCCATGTGGTCCTTAACCGACAAGGTAAATGTCATTTTCGTCCTTTAGCCCCCCTCTCTCTTTTGTCCACAAGTGGGGACCAAATGGTCTTTTCTCACCCTTTTCTACCCCCCCAAGCCATCATGGACATGTGTCCATGTGGGGTACACCTATACCCAAAATATCTCAGTTAAAATTAAATTAATTCGTTAAGACCTCTAATTCGACCTAGTTTGACCCGGGTTTGACTTTTTCGCAAAAGTAGTCATTTGAAAGGAAACGACCCAACTAAGCTAACCGTATCGAAGGCTAAGCTTTTTGGGTCCCAGAAAGGTCCCGAATGACTCCCGGAATCATCGGTTGACTTTTCCGACGAAAAGTCAACTTTTCCCAAATTTTCCCGATTCGACCGGGGGCAGTTCTTACATATAGTGTTGATAATTTGTTTTTCTTTCTGACACTTAAATCTTCTGCACAAACTTTTGGTTTCCACTTTGAAATTGGTTTATGAAATTGGCCGTAAAAATGTGTTGTGAAATGATACTCTAATATGCAAAGATGATGTTGGGATTTTGGCAAGATGGATCGTGAAATGCTACTGTTATGCAAAATACTTTGATATGCCCACATAATTAATGAATAAATACAATAATAATAATAATAATAATAATAATAATAATAATAATAATAAAGAAAATATAGAAATAAAAAAGAATAAAATAAAAATAAAAATAATAATTTAAAGATAATTAAAAATATAAAAAAAACTGATTTTTTTAAATAAAATTCTCATTTGTTTAAAATAATCTGATTTTAAAAAAGTATGATTTTAAATATAAAAAACTGATTATTATATATTTTTTTCAAATTAAAATCTAGTTTTTAAGGAAATAAATATTAAAAAAATTAAATAAGAATGTTTAAGAAAATAATTAAATGAAATTAAGAAACTAATTATGAAAATAAATATAAAAAAATAGTTAAAATAAATTATAAAAGTATAAGAAAAGAATTTAATTAAAGGAGATGAAAATAAAATAATTAGTGAAATTAGAAAATAATAATTAAACTGTAAATTTAAAGGATATTGAAGGTTAGTTTGGACATTTCATAATATTTAGGTTTTGTTGAACTGATGGTATGATTTTGAAAATTTAATGGTAAGTAAGAGGTATTTTGTACATTTGATATCCATTAGATGAAAAGTTAACATCGTTGGATTAAAGTGAAAAAAAAAATAAAGTTAGAGTGTTAAATGTCAAAAAAAAATTAAGGAGGTGATGTGAAAAAACTGAAAGGTTAAGGAGGGTTATGTGTAATTTTTCCTTACATTTTAACACGTCCCTCGCGTACAAGCTCATTTATGGATTTGGAGGTGAATTGTTTAGAAGAGGATAGAGATAAAGGTTGGCTCATTTAGGGTAATTTCGTAAATTAAAAAGAAATTAGTATTTTATTTGTAAAGAGTGAAATTTGAACTCGTATCCGTGAGGTACCAAACTCTGATACCATATTAGGGGATCAATTCAACTAATGGACTCATATAATATTCTAACAATTTTTTTAACTTGGAAAATTCAGTTGAAATGACATCAACTAGTTTGGTTTGAGCATCGTTTCTTATAAAGGAAAATCAACTAGTTTGCTAGCAGCAAGTATAAAGAAATTTAAAGAAAGATTTGACAACAGAGACATGTCCTAAATGATGAGCCACTAGTGAGCTTCGAATGACTTAAACACTCTCTCTAATTTAACCTCCATTGATCTAGTCGACTTACTCCCTTGCATGGTTAAGTAAGCTCCTTAACCACAATAAACTTGAGATCCACTCTTTTCTTCTTCCTAACAAACGAAGAGGCTACCTGTGCCCCACTGTCTTCGTTAATTGACGACCAAGCTCGCCACCCAAACTTACTTCTCCATCGTTGAATAGGTCGACATGTACACGTAGAGCATGTCAGTAGAGCGTGCTATGGTCTTTGATATTATTGTCCCTACAAGTACAACTACGTTCTCAACTCTGGCTATTCCAAATATAAACTGCCCGCCCTTTTCTCAATATGTCGCTTTTTTTCTCATGTTTCAAACTATTCATAAATATTTTGTTGGATCATTATGAAGATTAATTAATAATTCAGCATATAATATTTGATGTTTATTTCTTTCTTTTTTATATTCTTTTTTTATCAGAAAGAAATAAATATATTAATGAAGCACACGGTACAAAGCAGAAAACCTTATTCTCATAAATGAACAGGGAAAAACGCATACAACAAAAGGATCAACACATGAATAATGCACTCAAGTGACCCAATAGGGTTAGCAGTTCCTCTACCATAGTGAGGACGCAGCGTCGTCTCGATCTTCTTGAAGCCTTCCTCGGTCGAACCTTTGTAGCAGAGCCTAAGCTTTCCGCAAACCTATCCACAGTGTGGGTAATACTCTCCCTTGTACGACCATCAATCAGCGACAAGGAAAACCCCGAAAAGGCATCCAGTTGAGGGAGGGCACCACCCAAGTCGACTTGGAGCGACGACGTGGACCTATCTAAGAGAGAGACCAGTGCACCATCTAAACCATCGTACATGTCCATGGAAGAAGCCGTGTCCGACTTGTTAGCATCCGAGAGTTGATCTACCCACATGTCCGACTTATTACCTCGAGGACCCAGAAATCCTTCATAACAGGCGAAACAATAGCCCCCGGGAAAACTTGTTCAATCAGACGAGCACCTGTTGCAATATGGGGGTATTAGAAGTCTTCCCGAAATCATGACTGAGGTCGGATCAGTGGCCGGAACAAAGGTTGGATCAATGATCGGAACTGAGACCAGATCTGAGGTCGGGTTTGAGTGACCACTCCTCTCGCAAGTATTTATCCACGAATCGACCATCTGAGACTGAGGGAGGTAAGGCAAGGTACATGAACGAGCTCAAGAAGCACATAAACACATATGCCCGCCCCCTTAGCGGTGATCACCTTATTATCAGCTGTGACATCCAACACGTGAACGAGATCCAAGGCCCTGGACGAACCAAGCGAACCAGACACACAATATGAAGGTCGATGATGTCTATCCAGCAAACCAAAGAACCAAGCTTCCTAGGAGTCTCTGCTATGGAGTCCTAGTTCCAGCACACAATAGGAAGGCCGATGATGTCTATCCAACGAAGCCGCCCCCTAGACAAAACTGTTGCGTATATTTCGAAAAGGAAAAGAACCATCGACGCAACACATTCCAATCGTCAGTAGAAATGGTTTCCCAAACAATCTGGTCCTCGTAAGACACCAAAAAGGAGCGCTCTCCTATGTCGAGGAGATCCATACCCGAGATCCCTACCAACCTAAGTCTCATGCTGACCGCGGGAATCAAAATGGAAGTAATAACAATGTCAATTGCACTGAACACTGGCATTTTCTCAAAATAGGGAGCTAACGACAACGTGCAAGATGTCGGACGGAGCTAGGTAGAAGCAACGTCACTAGGAGGGATATGGGAGAGTGTCATCCAGGAGACCGATCTTGGAGCGTCCCTCTTTTATATCTTCTTATGTTTCTTATAAATATGGGAAAACTACAATTGCCTACCCTAAACTTGTCACGATTATCTGATACATACCCTCATGTTTATTTAATTGATACATACCCTAATATTTCCACGTTTAGCGATTTACGCCATTCCATCCAACTTTATTAGTATTTTGTTGTAAAATGATAAAAATGCTCTCAACTACCCTCCAATATTACACAATCCCACCCTTCATTAATCATTTTAGTTTTTTTAGCGCCACGCGCAATACAGAGAAGATAACCTGTCATGGCCATGATCACGGCCATGGTCGTAGCCATATGGCTGTTGTCCTTTTTAGAAGCAACATCCATACATGGATACGGTTTCAATCGACATAGCCTTGGTGGAAGACGCAGCCCTCTCCTTAGGGTTTTGCGATCAGTGGCGGCTCCCGAGGGCGTTTCGTTGCAGGTGGGGGACGACGACTCATCCTCTGACGCCACAGTTAAGCGGCAACAATCTGGTGATTTTCTCCTCGTAGGGAAAGGAGACCGGAGATCGGGACAACTAAGCGCTGGGCTGGAGATCGTGAGGCGAGGTGTTCCGATGGAACACGACGTTGATCGATGCTTGGGACGACAACATCGAGGAGGAGGTGTGCGGAAGAAAGAGGGGGCCCTGCAACCGATAACAATATCGACGGACATGATGCTGGTGGAGGAGGAGGTGCCGGAGAAGGTGGCGTGGCGACGAACAAAGAGAACAGGGGTGGCTAGGGTTTCGCAGACACCGGACATGACGGATGCGGGCCTGGACCGAGGAATCAGGGCGGATGCGAGACGGGCATGGGGTTCTTGGCCCGAGTGGATCCCAAGGTCCGAGAAGGGGCCTGGTCTTAACAGGATCTGGGCTGGTTCGCGGGACATCGGGCCGAGAGCTGAAAAGTCGTGGGCTGGATCGGAACTGGACAGGTTGCGGGCGGCGAGCGCGGGCCTAGGAGACTATGGGTAGGCGGTTCAGGTACGGGTCGGGGCAGAGGTCCGGAATCAGACCCGACTGGATTTCTTAGCCGGGTCGGGGCGGGTTCTGGATGCACTACTCACTCGGATGAAGCGTCACATACAGCAGCAGCGGGGGGCTTCAAGCACCCTCGCCTCGCGGAATGAGTCCAGAGGGCTCCAGAGAGGGGTCGGTCGGCTGCACCGCCTCTCTGGCCATACGGTGGCAGCGGTTCCACCAACAGCCGACATGGTACCTCCCTACCACTTCAGGGGTCAGCAATCCCGCGCTTTGGAGCCCTACTCCTATCATTCAAGGGAGGAGGGCGCACGCTGATAACCTGGGGGGATACATAGTCCACCACTACTTGTCTTCACACTTGATCTGCTCGATCAATGCATTTTGGCTTGGCTCATACTGTATCGGTGTTGATAGGCGCTACCGCAGTCCCACAGTCCAGACAGCTTCCTGATTTCCAAGAGCGCATTTACTTTACAGTCTATGTTTTTTTATAATTAGTTGGTTTACTTTCCAGTACGTTGATTTATGTATGTCGGGGTTTGCATTTTGCAAACTATTTTAATTTATAATATCTACCTGTTTTGATTAAAAAAAATTATTAGTTTTTTCTTTAATTTTCATTTTCTAATTCATTTTCTTTAATTTTTTCTTCTAAATCCAACACTAAACCAAATTTAATTTTCAAAAATCAGATTTAGTTTACAAAAATCACATTTTAATTTCAAAAATCGTTTTAATTTTTAAAATCATATTTTTTAAAAAAATAAGTAAATACTACACAACCCCTAAAAGGCTCTCAACATGACCTCGGTTGGCCGAAAAAAACTTTTCGGTAAGTGCGAGGAGGAGATGTTGTCTTTGTCTTCTTTTGGTGTTGTGTTGCTATCTCTTTATAGAGATTATCGTGCAATATTCTCAACCAAAAAAAGGATAGAGTTTCGGGAGAAGGTAATACTTCCAGCCAAGGCTAAAGTACAGGCTAAGCATCCGGCCAAGGTGGAGGGCCAGCCAGATTCAGCCCCGCCTTTGCGGACGGAGGAGCAGCCCGGACCTGTTTCAGGGACGGAGAAGAATGGTTCAGACGAGGTGGAAAATGGGAAGCTCTTCCTATACAACTTGCCATATGGTACGTCCGAAGACTGGGTTCGTAATGCACTTGGTTCCTTTGGTGAAATCGCTACCGTCTCGTTGCCGAAAAGAGCAAATCGCCATGGCTACTACTTCGGTTTTCTCACATTCAGAAGCAGGGACTCGGCACAGCAGGTCATTGAGACTTTTAATGGCTTCACTTTGAACGGGTACAAGCTTTTCATTGCGTTTGCTCGTCCCCGAAAGACTGTTTCCTCTCCGGCGACTTCCCCTATTTTACAGGTTCAAAAACATAGCAAGTCTAAGGAGGGATCGCAGGTGAAATGGGGGGTCGAATCGGGAGGAAAACACGACACCAGCTCGTCCCCGGTTGGTGTCGTCTCCGGTGAGCAGGTTCGCGACGTGGGCACGTCTTCTTCACCGAAGTCGTCGGAATCAAAGGGGATTCGCACACCCAGATCTTTTGCGATTGATGGTGTGAAGATCCCTGATTTTCCGGCCATGAAATCATGCCCCGTGATTTCAGAGGCGTTAGAAACTCGTGAGATTGTGTTTCCAAAAGTTACGCCTGCGTCTGTATCGCGCGAAGAAGACGCTGAACGTGGAGACGTGTACAGTGGAAGTGGGTTAATTGGGCCAAGTGAAACAGACCCAGTTTTGGTTAGCCCTGTTTTAAATGCAGCAGCTACTGGTGAAGCGCGCGACGCTGACGAGGTCTGCGAAGGTGCTGCAGTTGGACCGGTCCAAAAATCTGTAACAGGGCTGACCCCTTTTGGTTCTGGACCAAATAAAGGGTCTTCTGGTGGCTCTGGCCCAGTGGAGCAGCAGCGGGTCAATCCACGTTTGTCTGAGGTTTTTTCCCGCATTGGTACCGATTTGGGCCCGTTAGAGGTGGCGGAAAAACAGACTGTGCAGGAAACAGTTAGAGAGTTCAAATATCAGGGTAGCCCGTGGAAGGATGCCTTAGAAAAACCGATCTCCAAGGTCGAGCCAAAAAAACGTGGACGTCCAAAGAAAGGTCAGCCGAAGGTGATCACCCAGCCGGTGGTTGTATATCAGACAAGAGCCAAGGCTGCTGATAAATTGGGACGTTTCATTGTGAATGCTTCCAAAAAAGATAGCTTGGGCATTTGGAACCATAGCTCGAAGGTTTGTAGAAAGGCAGTCGATCTTGGTTCACTAGCGATGGGTCAGTACAAGCAGGGTTCCGAGGTTGGGAACGAGGAGCACTGCGACTTGAATACGGAACAAGATTTAGCACCCGTTCCGATCGCTAACCGGTTTTCTTGTTTTGATTCCGATTAGTTATTAGGCAGGTGTTTTTTCTGTTCTATTTCTGTTTTTTGTTTTCCGTTTTGTTTGTTGCTCTTTGTAGCTGTTCTGGTTTGGGAACAGGTCCTTTCGGATCTGATCTTGGTATGTGTCTATTTTTCATAGACTATATCCTTAATAAACTTTTCGCTTATAAAAAAAAAGTCTTTTTTATTTCTTCTCTATATTTCAATTTAATTTATATTATTTCTCTCTCTTTTTCCATTTTTAAATTCTATTTTATAATTTTGAGCTAATTCTTTTTTACTTTATTTTTTCAGTTTTCATTCTGAAATTTCCAAAAATATTCATAAAATTGATTTATGAATTTAAATTTTAAAATATTTTATTAAGTCATTTTAATTATATATAGTATACAATCATTTTATTTATTAAATCTATATATAAAAAAATGATGAGGGAGGAAAATGAAGGAAATGATCTAGGTTTTTTTTTTTATCAGCAAAGCATAATTAAAATAAAACCTCCTTAGAGGATAAAGAGGAGTACAACTTAATCTAGCTACAGATCAAGTACAAAAACCATCACATGAAAACCAACAGAACAAAAGGGTAATGAAATGAAACCCCATGAAACAGAACCAACAATGAAAGAGCTAATGAGGCAGGGCTATAGCTAATAGTAACTACAGCAACTACTGAAGAGGATGAATTGTGAACGTAACAAATATGTATCTAACCTTTGAGTAAAGCGCTAATTGAAAGAGAAAATACAGAAACTTCAACTAAATTTGAATTCCACAAACTTACACCAATAACTAGATCAATACCTTGTAAATTCCAGGAAAAAAAAATGAAATGCTTCTTTCCAATAAACACAACAAAATTGATATTTTTTTTAGGGAAATATTAGCTCTAAACCCATAATCTTTCACTGGTATTATAAAGCCACAAAGCTTTATGAACTCAAAACCTAAAATTCATTGCTCTCACACAAACACAATGGATTCGTGAGTAGGTTGCAGATTTACAAAAAAAAAATAGTTTTCCTCAATATGCAAGACCATTTTTTTATTGGGCACCAGAGCTTCTCGATTCGCGATTCAGATAATGGAGCTTGCTGGTGCGGGGCTTGTGCTTAATAGAGAAGGTTTGTTTAGAGCATGAACAACAGAAAGGACCTTGGTAAGGTCCTGGGAGTGCAGAACTTGTGCTGACTAGACAAAAGTGAGGTCCTGGGAGTGCAGAAAAGTGGGTGTTTTGCAACAGAAAGACCCTCTGAGGTCCTAGGAGTGCAGAACAGTGCTGATTGGATGCTGACTGGATTATTAATTGATATTTTGTTGTTTTATCTCATTCTTTATCAGAAACCGTTTAAATTATTTATAATTTAAACAATTTTGGAATAAAATAAGTAATGAAAATAAATAATTAATAAATAAATTCAACACGAATATAAATGAACTTCTAATTTTATTCAACCCCTTTTAATACAACCCACAAAAAACCAGCTCGAAGAGCACAAACGACTACTCGTCGTCTTGGAAACCAGCTCCATAAGATCATATTGTAGTTGATGGCGGGTCTCAGGATTTAGGACACTTTGTTGACAATCAACTCGGGCCTGGTATTCCAATGGCCCTCCGTGGTGCCATCGTTTCGGTGGTGTCCAATTCGGCATTTCTGGAGGTTGCGCGTACAACAACTCTTCATCCCCATACTCGTACCGGTCGCGCTCATCCTCTACAATCATGTTGTGTAGAATTATGCAAGTGTGCATGATATCAGCCAAAGTGTGTTTGCTCCAACTACGAGCGGGACGGGAAATGATGTGCCACCTTGCTTGAAGTACTCCAAAAGCCCTTTCAATATCTTTCCGAGCACCTTCTTGGCATCTAGCAAACAACTTCTCTTTGGGCTCGAAGGGATGCCGAATAGTCTTCACGAACCGTGCCCATGTTGGGTAAATGTCGTCCACCAAGTAATAAGGTCAGTCGTACCGATGGCCGTTGATCTCGTACTCCACAGCTAGGTCACGGCCGTAGTAAGCGTCTTGGAATAGGTGGTTGTTGTTGAGGACGTTGATGTCATTGTTCGATCCAGCCATCCCGAAAAATGCATGCCAAATCCATAAATCACGGGAAGCTACAGCTTCAAGCATAATCGTCTTGTCCCCGTGGTGACCTCCCCATCCATGGGCTCCCTGGTCTTCGGTTGGGCAGTTCTTCCACTTCCAATGCATACAGTCAAGACTTCCCGCCATTCCGGGAAACCCTCAGATGTATCCTTCTCGGAGTAAGCGCTCCATGTCAGTCGGTGTGGGTGTACGCTCATACTCGGCTCCGAAGACCTCAATGACGGACTTGTAAAACTTACGTAAACATTCAAGTATGGTGCTTACCCCAATGCGCAGAGTTTCGTCCAATGAATCGTTCGAGGACCCATACGCAAGCATCCGTATAGCGGCGGTGCACTTCTGCTCCGTTGATAAGCCCAGCCGTGAGGCAGCGTCGGACCTCTGTTTGAAATAACTGTCGTGAGCCTTCACCGTGTCCATAATCCGTTGGAAAAGTGGTCTGCACATACAGAACCGACGCCTAAACATATCAGGGTCATATAGGGGTTGTTCGTCAAAATAGTTCCTCATCAATTGGATGTGGGCTTCCGAACGACATCTGTTAATCTCTCATCGCATTGGTTCCCCACGGATGGCCATCTGGATCCTTGGCATTACTCTATGCATGTGCCTCTTCATCATCCGGCGGAATCGTCGATCAACTGGTCGCATTTGGGCTGTCATCTCCTCATATGTCGGTAGTTGGGCTGCCATCTCCTCATACGTCGGCATCTGAGGAGCCAGTTCCTCGTACGTCTGAACCTCAACGTCGGACATAACCTCGTCGTCGGACATTTTCGAAAATAGCGAGTAGAAATTGAGAATGAAATAGTGAAAGTAGAGAATGGTGCGGGAAAAATGAGGAATGGGGTTGGGTATTTATAGGGTTTAATTTATCTGATTTTTGAATTAAAAAAAATAGAGCTGTTACCCGACCGTTGTCAAACGGTCAAGTTTGGCGACGCCACGTGGCGGCACGGGACAGGTCCACGCCAGACGAGGGAGCGAGGAGCGAGGCACGGCCAGCAACCCGGGAGCGAGGAGCGAGGAACGGACCCGCTGTTTTGGGCGTGCGGACCGCGATTTTTAGACTCCACAGCGGAACGGCCCGCGGTCCTCGGACCTGGCACGGGCGGAGCGGGGAGCGGGTGCGTTTCGTTGTTCGTGCTCTTAGCTCTTGAAAATCATTTGAAGAGTAAAAAGGAGAGAAAATCGTGTAAAAGGATTTTTCTTTGAAGATAAAATGAGGTTCGTACATGATATAATAAATTAGGTTTATTTTATGTTTTTAACTTTTAATTTAGGTAGAAAGTTCTGGGATTTAAACTCAATTCATATGACAATGGAAGGCCAAATTGGATAGTAGCCGCCCTCTCTCTTCTCTGCTAGGTTAGGGTTCGGTTTTTTGTTCTCTCTGAGCATCCATGGCATACTCGGCGGCTCGTCTATCAAGTATCTCCGGTGATCCTTCGGTGTGGTGTGATGAGCCGATAGAGGACGGCGTGGGGGATGTCGATGGCGTGATCGGTGGGGGCGTCGGGGACGCGGGAGGGGAGAACGACGTGGAGTTTAAAGGTCTGGCCGAGGATGATGGCCGAGACCTGGAGTCGGGGGAGGGTCTGGGGGCGGAGCCTGGGCTGTTCCCGGCGGAGCCAGCGGAAGGGACGGCGGGGAAGGAGCTCTCCCTCACCGAGCCGGAGCCTGTGACGCCGCGTGACGGGTCATCTTCTCCTATGCGGTTCTCGGCCCTGAGGGGCAGCGAGAACCCGATGTTGGGAGGGAGAGGGCAGCATACGGCGACGACGGCGAATAGAGTTCGCCGGACGACGGCTAGAGGACCGCGGCCACGAGTGGCGCGGGGGTCGGGATCGGGACCAGCACGTGTGGCCGCGCCTGGGGTACGGGACCAGTTGGGATCGGAGCAGGTGGCGATTGGCATCATGGAGCCGGTGGTGGTGTCCTCGGAAAAGGATGGCAAGATGGAGGAATCACCGGCGGCGGTGGCTTGGCGAAGAAGCAAAGGCAAAGGTGTGGCGCGGGTAAACCCTAGTGGGCTGGAACTGGCGGATGGGCCGGGCCGGGTCACATAGATAGCAGCGGCGGGGGGGCACAAGCACCCCCGCCTCCAGGAATGAGTCCGAGGTGGCCCAGGAAGGGGGTGGTCGACTGTGACCCCTTCCTGGAAACTAGATGGCGAGGGTACCATCGACAGTCGAGATCTGTCTCCCCTACCAGTCCGGTGTCAGCAATCCCGCGTTCAGGAGCCCTAACATTATCAGTCAAGGGAGGACGACGCGCGTTGACATACCGGGGGAGATGGCGGTCCAACAGTATTCCCCTTTCACTCGCCTTGCTCGCCCAGTGCCATATGGTAGAAGTATGATGTATTGGTGTTCAGGGATTGCTTGTTCGCTACCGCAGATTCCCCCTTCAACCGCCTCTAAACATTGAGCAACTTTTAGATTTCTGTTATTGCTTTACGTTCTGTAGTTGGTTTCAATATTGTAAGACGGGCACAATTATGTGCTCATCATCCTATTTCTATTTCTATTTCAAGTAATAATATTACCTGTTCTTCTCAAAAAAAAAATATTAAGTTTTATTATTATTTATTCTTTTATACAATTTATTTTTATTTTTTTTAATTCGTGATTTATTTATTATTTATTAATAAAATAAATATATCTACCTCAAAAAATAAAATAAATATATAAATAAATCAGATTTAAAAACTAATTATAAAACTAATTTTTTTTCATAAATCTATTTCAATAATTCTGATTTTTTAAATAATTTATTTTTTAATGAAAATTATATAATTGTTTTTGTATATATAAATGAATTTTAAAAATAATTTTTTTAATAATTTTGATTTTCAAAATTTAAATTTAACTTTAATTTTAAAATATAAAAATTTTGGATTGGAGAGAGATTTTAGGGATGGATTTAAGTTTGTATAACTAAGGGTATTTTAGAAAAAAAATGACATAAAATGGATGGAAAATTAAAAGGATTGGGTAAATCGTTACAAGATGACACATGAGGATATGTATCCGTTAAAAAACATGAAGATACTCAGCAGATAATCGTGACAAGTTAAGGGTAGACAATTATTATTTTTTGAGCGGGTAACGAGAGTAATATATTAATAAAAGGAAATCTCCGGAGGTACAGTCCCAACACAGGTAACCCAAGAAAGACCACTAACAATTGAAATAACTGCAAGGAAACAAAATAAAATATTCACACAACATGGGACAACTACAACATTGAAAATTACTCTTTCACCAAAGTATTTCAAGGGTGTCGACATGAGAATGTTGCGATAGCGACCGAGGCACCCAATATAGCGGCTGAAGACTATAGAGTAAGATTGAGTAAACCCTATGATCCGAACAAGCACAAATTGACTCTAGACTGTGCTCTAGTAGGATGCTGAAGCCCAAGAATAACGGCTTGGGCAGCCCTGTTACAAGGGACTGAAATGGCTTAATTCGACTATACATCCTCCCGAGTATCCAACTAATGTCGTCCCCCATCTAATGATAATGAGGGTCTTTAGAAACGTAAAAATGCTGGTTCTTGATCTGATTGGAGAATGTCGCGTTGGTACTTGGTGGAACCGATGCCACCCTACATCCAATGAGGCGGTATTATCGACAGACCCCCACTAGACCACGAAGTCTTTATTGATCAAGGAAAGGGTGTGTTACCCCCTCGCTGGTTGGAATGTCAATCCATTGGACCCCGTAGGCCCCTCTGAGTCAATGCTTAGGAATAGCATTAGAGCATTGAACGTCTGAGCACTAACAACAGACAAGTACATCCCGTCACTGACTGAGGACCAGGTCGTGACGATACATATCTCCTCTGCATTCAAACGAACAACATTTATGGATCGAAGCAGTCAATTATTCCTACTGCCTCCACTTTGTCCTCTACTGCTGCTACCGTCGTCGTCTTGCCCGCCCAGGATCCCCCCGACGTCGACGCGACCAATGACGTCCCGATGTTCTGCAACGCCCGCCACCACCGATGACCGGCCACTTGAACATCGCAGCCCACCAAACGATGCCGAGATCGGTACCTCCTTGACGACCCTCACAAATGAAGCCTTGCTTTGCCCCGCGCTGCCGTCATGGCTCGTCGTTATCAACCTCTTAACCCTCGGATGGGCCAATCCCTTCTCCGTCCCTTGACCAATATGGCCACCTGAGACCAAGCAGGTCCTTGTCCCCCTGACATCGCACCCCATCACTATTCGATAGCAAACCTTGTCCCCAAATATCCAGTCTTTCACCGCCGATCAATACCTACGAACAAACAACCCCCCACCAGCTCTACATGACCCGTGTCTTGAACATATCATGAGGAGCTTCCATGATGATACAATCACCACCAATACCGTGATTAATCACTCGCGCAAAAGCCCAGAGGCAACCATTAAGGGCACCACCGATGCTCAGCCACTAAAAGAAGTGCAGCCACCACCCATCTCCCGCCTCCATACTCGTCTCCAAGGGCCAAACCTTCCGCGTACCGCTTTCGCGCATCGACATCAACAATTATGGAACAAGTTGTTAGACCACCCAACTTTACCATGTATACGGGAGCTATCCGTATGAGATCCTCCAGACTACCATCTGGCAAGATCCCATGACTTTGTACTATTAGGATACACACATATTAAGCAAGAAGAAGCTTGATCGATCACCAAAACTTTCAGCGGCCGCAAAATTCAAACTCTAGCTGTCGCCGGAAGAAGATAGACTATTATAATTTTCTCTATAAGATGAGAAATCAAATACAAACCATATCTTAACCTAAAAACTAGAGAACCAATCTAAGCCATCCATTTTAAGAACGGATGGATGAGATGCAATTGAGTAGTTGACTTGTTGACTGCAAAAAAACAGCACTTTTTAATAAGTGGTAAGAGCTTTTTAGTAAAACTATCATGTTATTTTTTTTTAATCAATTCACTAATTTAATTTTTACCGCTTCCTTTGAACTCTGATTGGCTTCAAACTTGCGTCATTAGTTTTGTTTTTTTAAGGGCTTTAAATCAAGATCAGTCATGAATATATTTTGAAGCACGAAAATTTTTTTATTTCGGTGTTGATTTTTTTTTATAAAAAAATCTGGGTAATTTTTATCAACACTTTGCTCTGAATTTATCAACACTTTTACACTGGTTTTATCAACACTTTACACTGGTGTTATCACCTCATTTTCCAAAACTGATCATGTTTTTATCACCTCATCGTGTGCTTTTTATGAACACTAGTTTTATCAACACTAAACACTAGGTTTATCATTCAATTACGTGTGTTTTATCATCTCCATCACATGGTTTTTTTGAAGCACGATTTTTTTTTATTTCGGGGCTGGTTTTTAAAGAAATTATATCTGGCTAATTTTTATCAACACTTTGCTCTGTTTTTATCAACACTTTACACTGGTTTTATCAACACTCTACACTGGTTTTATCACCCCATTCTCCAAAACTGATCATGATTAGTTTATCACACCTATTATCAAAATTGAACATGATTTTTATCACCTTAGTACATGTTTTTATCAACATTTAGCACTAGTTTGATACCTCCGATATAAAACATTTATTAGTGAAGATTTATCAACACAACATTTTTTTATCACTCCGATATACATTTTTATTTTCGTGCTTCAAAATATATTCATGATTGATCTTGATTTAAAGCCCTTGAAAAAATAAAAATATTAGCGCAAGTTTGAAGCTAATCGGAGTTCAAACGAATCGGTAAATATTAAATTAGTGAATTGGTGAAGAAGAAAAAATGGACACTTGTCCACATGGCACCATGCTTTTACAATTATGCCCTTGCTTGTGTGAGAAATGATGAAATTGACGTGAAATTTAGTGAAATTGGGGTGATGATGTGGCATCATGGTGAATGTTGGATCTTAAGTGTGTGTGGTTAGGATTGGTTCTCTAGTTTTTAGGTTAAGAGTGGTTTGTAGCCGATTTCCCCACTTCTCTATAAATATATAAAAAAGCAAAAAACATTATAAAAGGGATGACTTTATTTTACTATAACGGAGTATTACTCTCCATTGAATACAGTCCTCACCATTTATTGAAAGCGTTTTAATGTTAGATACACATTACCATTCATCTAATCTTGAAATAGAAACAAATCTAGGAAGTTCCGTCCAACCACTTAAAATTCCACCATGTAATAAAAACTTTTGAAAAAAAATAAAAATTACTCTATAAATAAGTAAGAAAAACAAGTCGTTTCAAAAAAAAAGAGTAAGAAAAACAAGTGGTATTATTAATTACACACTTGGACTTGGTTATGTTTGTTTGGGTTTTAATTCGACAAGACTCCTCCGCACAGAGTTGACTCATCTGGCGGCGGCGAGTTGCCAAGCCGATGTGGCAATAAGCGGCCTTGTGTGCCACCCAAGCGTGAAAGACCCAGCGGTTTCTTCCACCCTATACCCGTCTCCGCCGCCGTTCAGGGCTAGGAGCATGCTCGCCTGCTTGAAGGCGTTGGACCCGAGGTGTACCGGGTCGAACCCGGCTGTTCGCATCCGAGTCCGCCACTGAGTCAGACTCTCGTGCCGCTCCACCCGGTCCGTCCCTTCACATGCCACCACGTTGCATATCTGCCTCCCCAGGTACACCTCCGACATAACCAGGTCCTGACTCGGCGGCGCCTCCTCCAGCGAGTCGAACAGGGTCGAGTAGTAGTGCAGGGCCTCGTTAAACCTGTCCACAAACACCGGGCCATTGTGGTTCGCGTCTTGCTCGACGATGGTCACGATTTTGGGCTTCATAGCCTTGATCGACCCCAACACCTTCTCCATCGCCCCCGGACGAGCTAGAAGGCGGTGAAGCTCCAACACCGAGTTCACCGCCACCACCTCAACCTCCGGGCGGATCTGGATCACGCCCGGGTCGAGATCAGCCAAGCTCTTGGCCACGAACCCGCGAAATTCGAATTCGACGCCGAGCGTGTCGGCCAATTGAGCCAGTTTGCAGCCAACCTGGAGGAGGGCGTCGGTGTTCTCAGGCTGCGGCGGGCCGATTCCGGTCAACCGAAACGACGGCGGGCCGCCGGGGCGCAATGCGAGGGCCTGGATCAGCGCCGGCCATTGCATCCCTTCCTTTAGACTGAAATCGATGACGTGGACTCTAGTTGCGGTTGCGAACGCTTCGAGGATGGCCTGATTGGCTGTGAAATGGGCGAATTTGAGGTAGGGGCTGGACTCGTACAAGTGAATCTGGAGCGTATCGGTGTAAGAGGAATCGAGACAAGCTTGTGGGTAGATTTTGTAAATCCGGCGAGCCAGAGCTTCGGCGAAATAGGTGGCCACCTTCCTCATGGGACCGGCTTGCGACGCCGCCAGGAGTCCGATATGCTTGACCAGGGCGTCGGCGACTTTGAGGTTCTGCTGCTGGACCGCCTCCGCACAGCCCATCAGGGTATGGACGAGTCGCACTCCAGCCTCCTGCGAATCTACCAGAACCACTGGACGGGAAGCTAGAGACGGCGGAGAATTGGACCCAATTGACGTCTTCAATCGCTTCCGACCACCGTCGCTGTCTTCCGGTTGTGGTGGGTAGGCGGCGGCACCCGGAATCACCCTCAGATCGTACTCGGAGTCGTCAATGATCTGGCAATCGTAGGTGCTGGGGCGGTGGTGATTGCCGCCGAGCTCGGAGAGCATGCTCTGGACCCAGCCGGAGAGATCGGAGGGATTGTAGTGGACGGTGTCGGAGAGGTGGGAAATCCCGTCTTCCTGGGCAGAGAACATGACCCTCTCGAGCTGCTCGAGCTTGGTGGCCACGTCAGCCATCTCGGAGGATCGGACCTTGTAACCCAATACGGCGAGAAGCTCGTCCATGCCGCCGGAGGTATCCTGTTCTTCATCCTTGGCCTTGCCGGCGGCAGAGAACGAAGAAGAGACACGTGAAGCAGCTGATTCGCCATTGCCAATACCATAGCCGAGTCTTCCTCCGGCTGAAGCTGAATTTCGCTTCATTTTCGATCTAAGGAGTAGTTAAGCTCAGATCAGGTTTGTTCATCGGCGAATACAGATAGAGAGAAGACAGGTGATGTGATTTTGGTGGACAGAGAGAGAAAGAGCAGTGCAGGAATAAGAAAAGAAAGGAGGGGCTGAGAAATGGATAAGCAGCCCTGATAAGGACGTCTTTTTCGCATAATTTTACCTTTTCTTTTCTTCATATCAAATAGTGACTTCTATAAATGACGTGTGTTTCTCTTAATTTTACTTATTTTTTTTGAAATAGGACTCATGTAATTCAAAGCCACGTGTAGCCAAGATATTTGCAGAAATGTTTGAAAGTTATTTTTTGAACGGAAAGACTCGTTAATAATTAACAAACCTTACACATCGAACTAGCATACCAAACAACACAAGCGTTGCATACGTTGATCGTTCTCGGGAATCCGAGCGACGACCAACGAGATGAATAGCTCTCAAAACAAGACGACGTAACGTCTAGATAAACAACTACCACCAGGTCGATCATCCTTATCAGCTGTCCAGAGAGATCCGCCGATAAAGATTCCCGACCGGATACGACACCACAGGCGGCAACCATTCTCACCGAAAATCCGAGATTCCGGTAGAATGGACCAAGAAAAACTAAAAGCTTACAAACTAAATAACTAACAAAATAACCAAACAACAACGAGCATAAACTACTCATAACCGGCCTCCGGAGGGTGGAGTTAAGATCAGAGCGAGGGGGGCGGCATCGACGGGTGCAGATCTGATACTCATGGGACTGGTGTAAGGATCTGGCCAGGTAAACACGATATGCAGGAGCACGGCTAAACGGCTCGGTCTCCGGTGCTCTGGCGGAAGCTAGGTGCATATCTGATCGTTTGGCCGGAAGAACATGACAGAGAGGCTCGGCCGGAGAGAGTCTGGTCGTGTCGTCGGAAGATAAAGCCCGAGGTGGGGGCCTTTTCGGTCGTCCGTGGTCGCCGAGCGGGATATGAACACAGCGGGAGGCAGGCAATGGTCAGCGGACCTGACCGCCCTGGTGGCGGATCTGACCACCGTGGTGACTGATCTGACCACTGTGACGAGCAGATCTGAGTGGCGGTGCGCAACATGCCGGCGAGGAGAGAACCACGTAGAGGCTGCCCGGAACGGACCTGAGGGAGGACTCCGGTGGGGGGGACGACCGGAGCTGCAGATCTGGGCGGCGGAGCTTGAAACTCCGGCCAAAACTCGCCGCAGTTCAAAACGCCTTGTGGCATGCCGGCGGCGACTACGAAAGTGCCACGGTGACGAGGGGGCCGGTCAGGAAAACTCTGGGGGAGAACTCCGGCTAAATGGGTGGCCGGAGCAACAGATCTGGTTTGCTCACAGCTGCTCAAATCAACCTGAAAATGGGGAAGCTCGGCAAGATAGACAAGATGGAAAAGAAAATAAACATAAAATTTTGAAGAAGGAGACAAACAACCGCCGGAGGCACTCATGGCCAAAGCCAATGGCCACCGGCGGCTATGAGATGTATACTGGCTGGGTAGGGTTGTTCAAAGAGAGAGAGGATAACGTGTGAGATAGAGAAGGTGAAAAAAAATTAATAATAGCAGTTGTTTCTTACCCGTTTAAGTGAAAGTTTGGAATTTCAAAAACTACTTATGCATATCCTTAAGTTACAACCTATAACTAGAAACCCTTTTTGTTAGTTAAAATGACGAAAATACCCTCAGTGATTTTTTTAAATATATATTTTTTAAATAAAACTGAAGTGATTTTTTAAATAAAAATGAAATCATTTAATAAGTGTATATATATATATATAAGTGATTTTTAAATATTTTCATCATTTTAGCTGGCGGAGGGGTTTCTAGTTACAAGTTGTAACTTCAGGGTATGCATCAGTAATTTTTGAACTTTAGGGTAAGCATCGGTTAAACGTGCCAGCTTAAGGGTAGTCATTGGTAGTTTACCCTTAAATATTTTATTTATACGGTTTCAAAATATTTCTTTTTAAAGTGATTTTATGTTATTATTTATCCTGGCTTTCGACAAGATACAAACAAGTGCATCAGAAACAATAAATCTTGATTACGGACGAACATATAAGGATGTAGTAACCCTGAAAAGTAAGTTGGTCATAATATTTGTTGACCTCTTAACAAAAACGAGTCGAGCCTCTTCGATAGAATTTAAAAGCAACTTACAATCTTGAAGAATATCCCTCAAGAAAGAAGTTAGAACAATATTATCTGAAATCGGGTTTAGCACAACCCGAGCATCTAAATGAAAAACAAATCTTGAGCAGTTTATCTCATTTCCCAATGCAACGACTGGCGGATAGTTATACCCTCAACCATAAGAGGAGAAAGAGTACCTGTAATCGTATCATTTCGTCCTTCCACCACTTCGTCAGCCCCATTCCTGCATATAAAAATCTATTCCTATTGGATTGAGTTTTGAAAGATAGCCCCATCTGTGTGAACATAGAGCCTTGACGATGGAGGTTGTGTCCAAATAGGAGAAGACGGAAGGGTGGTGGTTCCTTCCTTTAGAGGTTTAATATTCGGTTCCTTCCAATCCTAAAAATGTATTTTTGAGGAAATTTCCATGGACGCTGGGAGCAACTGTTTATCATTCCAAACAAATCCATTCCATTTTTTTTTTCATAAATTCCATATCTATAGAAGCGCCTCAAATTTCAAATCATCACTAGAGAGTTGGAAGACTTTCTACCACCACACCCAAAAGTCCATTCCGAGGGAACATCAATGGAGTAGGTCCGAAAGTGACCAACAATCCATAGCAAAAGGGCAGTGAGGCAAGAGGTGGGACGTCAATTCAGGTTCAATGAGGCAAATAGGACATAAAAGGCATATGGGAACACAGTTTGTGTTATGTTTCTCATCCATCTGGAGGGAATTCGTGAGGCCTCGCCATAAAAAGATCTTAACTCATGAAGGAGCCTTGACATTCCACGTATCATTCCAAAATGATTTTGATCCCGTGCGGAACTAGTCCCCCTTAATTTGCTGCAAAGTTCGATAGCCATTTTTTGTAGCATAAAATCCATTATTGTCCCCTCCTAATACCAGTTTTCATCCACACGGGAGGTGGAGAGAGGGATAGCCAATGTAAGACCTTGGTCTCTGCAATTAAATTTGTTTATGATTTTCTCCATAGTCCACACTCTTTGTGCTAGAAGAAAAAGGGAACTCACGTAGTTCACTACCATGTCTAGTGAGTCCGTTTGGGCCCATGGGTCATTACCCGATAGCCACGGATCACCACGGATTTTTGTAGATGTACCCGGTCCGACGGCCCTCTGAGCGTCATGGATAAGCATGGTTTGGGTAGCCCGTACACTAGTCCATAAGAAACTCGGGTTAGCCCCATTTCCTACCGACAAGAAATTTCCATCCGGGAAGTATCAGGCTTTAAAGATGCGGGAAACCCAAAGCGTCTAGTTCCGTCATAAACTTCCAGCCCATCTTGCCGAGTAAAGGCATATTGAAGTCCCCTAGGTTTCGAAATCCCATACATCCATTTTTTTTTGGAATGCAAAGCTTCTGTGAATCTTTCCAAATAATCGGGCGTCGTGATCGACTTGAGTATGTCCACTAGAACCTGGCCAAGGCCACCTGAGTCATCGAAATTAGATATTGGGGGAGTAAGAAGACCCCCCATCTATACACTGGAAGGGTCGTTAGAACATATTTAATTAAGACCTCATTTCCTCTTTGCGATAAGATCTAGTTGTCCATGGTGTTAATTAGTCTATTAAATATAATATTGACTCGTTTCCTTCTAGAGGTAGCTGCAAAGAAGTTTTAGAGTTCTTGTCCCCATCGGTCAACCAATTCTTCTTTTCCCTCTGTCTCCAAAAAAATTCTTTAGACTTCAAGATTAATGCATATTGCTTTTGGATTACTTCCCTCTCCATAATACTTAGTCTATTATCTCTGCCATTCAGATAAGCCAACTACTTGTGGCACCTTTTGATTTTCTTTGTTGTGGCTTTGAATGTATCTTTTCCCATTGATGGATGATATAAGAGACATTTTTGATACTTTCATTCATCACGGTCGTAGTATTCTTATCCAATTCTTGCTGGATTATCTGGCCACATTGAGGATCCACTATCCATGTGTTCTTAAATTTGAATTTTGGGGGATTCTTATGAGTATGCTACTTTGAGAGATCGGCCAAGAGGGGCTTGTGGTCAGACGTCAAGAAACCTACATTGCAAAGAGAAGCTTGAGGGTATTCTTGAAAAAAATCCAACTAAGACTAGCCCCCGGTCTAGCTTGGTCTCAACCCTCTTTAAAGAATCTTTTCCCATGTACCATGTAAATTAGTACACTTTCATCGGCATATATTCTATTCCAATCTCTTCTATGACTTCCCTGAAATTATTTATCAATGGACTCGAGTATGGATTTCCTCCTTTTGTTTCCGAAGGATGGAGGATGTAGTTGAAGTCACCTATAACCATATATTTATCCCCCGTAATCTCCTCGGCCAGCTCTCTCAAGATCCTCCATGTTTTGTGTTAGTTTGACCTATTGGCCTCCCCGTAAATACCTATAAGCCGAAACTCTGTCCCCTTGGTGGGGTTAGTTAAATATCGATGCAATGGGCTGTGAACCGACCTCTCCTAATACTCAAACCATCACACATGACACATCGCCGCCCTCCCTAGTGACCGTTTGCTTCCTTCCACGTACCTGAAAACCAAGATTCTAGAGGAGAATTTTTAGGACTCCATCCGAGAGAAAAATTTCAGAAATGAACAACACAGATGGTCTGAACTAATTTAAGTAACCCTTAGACTCATGTTTGTGAAGATCGTTTCCCAAGCCTTAAAATTCCAGGCTAAAATTTTCAATGTCACCGCCATGAATACAAATTGAAACTCAGGGAAGCACAAAAGGTGGAAAAAGAAAAACCACAAGAACCCATGGACATACAAACAAGCAATCATCGAGGAGCAAGAGCAAGAGCAAGGGGGGCCCTAATCATAACAGAGAAACATAACAACAACATGCTGTCACGCCCCAAATCCGGTATTGACCGAACTCGAGACGTGACTTAGTGAAATTTAAATAAAAGTAATTTAAAAGCGATGTAAGAGATGTAAGGGTTCAAAAGTTTCTCCAATACCCAATAGTAATAAAGCCAAAGCGAGTCAATTACAAGTCTTAAAATACAACGTACGTCTCTAATAAATAAAATAAAAACCAAGACTCTCGCTAGCCCCATGCTCCGCGATGTCCTCTACTCCAAATCAAAGCTAATACCTGTAGTAAACACGGTAAGGGTTGAGCTTGACGCTCAGTAGGAAAAAGCCACGAAAACCACCTCATTACAGATTTACAAATAACGTCTTTCCAAAGTTTAAAGTTTAATAAAAGGGTTGATAAACCGATGTGACCTTTAAATCGTTTTAAAGACAATATCCGTTTACCCTGATGCTCAACATAATAACAATCTCCAACTTCGAACTCAACACTAAAAGCCATACCGAGGCAACACCGAAGGAACATCAAGGAAAACACTCATAGCCACAAACACACACAACACTCATTCAAATCCAAGGCATTATCAACACAAACAATTCACACACATGCACGGTTTCGGGAGCAACCCGCTCAGCCCGGCGAAGCCACACGCAACTTGCCCCAACATCGCGGAACACAGGCCCAACCTCTTCGCGGTACAACCTCATCGCGGAACACAGCGTTTTACCGATACACGGAAGGAAGGGAAAACGCCTCTTCGCGGAACAACCTCATCGCGACACAACACAGCATTTTACCGAGTGCTAGTCGGAAGGTAGGGAAACTACCTCTTCGCGGGACACAGTGTTTTACCGACTCAAGGTCGAAAGGTAGGGAAACCACCTTTCTCATGTAACCACGGTACCACAATCACAATCACAATCACAATCACCATCACATTCTCAATTTACTCCCATAACCACCACACACTTACCATCACTTACAGACACCATACTCAACAAGGTAACCCCACCGGCTTAACCGGTATCCATTCCCCAACACCCCCACTTCAACAAGTCATATAAACCGGAAATAACCACTCAAGTCACCAATATGCATCACTAGTTCAACTCTACTCGTTTTCATGTTTGTTATTTATTAACCGTTCAAACAACACAGAGTACACGATCAACACAATCATCAAACAGTCCTACAGGCGCGACATGGCCTGATTATACCAGCACGACATGACTCGTAAGTGGTTCGCAGTTTAAAAGGCGACACTAGTTAATCACACCCTATATGCATGCTAGTTGTTTATCTGATTATTAAGGTTTCCCTATATGCGTTCTAGTAGATCCGTAATAAAGTAAGGTTCCGAGGTATTTCCCTACCTCTCAAATCTCTATCTGGAACACCTAGCTGTTGACGTCTGGGCCTACCTCCGGTCTTCTCCACGATCGAGGTCAAAGCATGGGTTTAACAAAAAGGGACGGTAATCAGTCCCGGTCCAGTCCGTAACAGTCCTCTAATTTTATCAGGAAGTCCTTTAAATTATCCGATTTAAATCCATTTATTTCTTTAATTTAAATTAAATAAATTAAATTAATCATTAAATAATTTGTCCTGATCCGGCCCCGACCCGAGTCCGACCCGAATCCGGATCCGAACTGACTCGGATCCGAGTCCAGACCCGGTCCTGACCCAAGCCCGACCCAGACCCAGATCCAGACCCGACCCAGACCCGAGTCCAGGTCTGGCCCAGATCCTCGTCCAGGTCCGACCCAGATCAAGACCAGGCCCGAGGCCCAGATCAAGACCAGGCCCACGTCTCTTGTCTGGCCCAAGGCCCGTTAGAGAAGAGGAGGGAGCTAGGGTTTGCTCCGTCCTGACGGCGGCGGCCGGTGGCCGGCGGCGAGGAAAGCTCGGGGGAGAGAGACGAGTGATGGTGGCAAGGACTAGCGGCGGGGCTCTGGTTTTCCCTAGAAAGGAGCAGAGGCGGTCGTTGGTGCGACTCTATGGCCTCACTGCTCCAGATCTGGTGGCGCATGCGCGGTTGGTTTGTAAAGCTTTCCAACAAGTCATGCCGAAATTTTCTGTAAAATTGGAATGTATGTCCTATTATGATTTGACTGTAGCAAATCATGATAGTTGGGATACCACGTAGTTGCAACGTAGTTCGGGGACGCCTGAACCGGGTTGTAACGATATGATATCAACGTGGACTATTTTGCTACAAGAATAAGTTTTTGCAACCTGTGATATTGGGTATGGTTGAGATTGTGAGGAATTGATCGGCGATGTGAAATTGTAGACCGTTTGGTTGCATGTAAGCTTGTTACACGGCTTGTTGTACTTGAGTGATTGGGTGATTGAACTGTGAGACTTGTTGGCACCCTTTAAGGCGTTGTATGGTAGGTCGTGTTGATCGCCCGTGTGTTGGGCCGAGGTAGGAGATAAGAGCTTGTTGGGACCGGAGTTGGTCCGAGAGACGACCGAGAAGGTCGCGCAGATACGAGAGCGGTTGAGGACCGCATAGAGCCGACAGAAGAGTTACGCTGATAGGCGACGCCGATCTTTGGAGTTCACCGTGGGTGACCATGTAAGTAGATCTGGAGCTCGTGAGCTCCGGCCGCATTGCTCCGGCCAAAAAGAGCTCGCGCTCGCGCGAAAATCAGAGGAGGGACTGACGGAGATATTGAAACGAGCCCGAGGGACGGCTCACATGCACGGATTTCTCATTGCCGGTGCGGCGAGGATCGAAACGAAGACGGCGACGGCGTAGGGATTTAGGATGGTGCGCTTCGATCTCTGACATGGGAAGGAAGGGTGGAGAGAAGGGGCTTCTGTCGTGGGTGAGGGAAAGGTCGTGGGTGGAAGTAGAAGAACAAGAAGATGGAGGGAGGTCGGAGTTCCGACGAAGGTTTTGGTGCCCCGACGAGGTTCGAGAGAGGGGGAGAAGACGAAGGAGGTGTGTGACTTGGGAAGCGTGCACGAAATGGGGAAGAAGCTGAGTCGGTGTTAGGGTTAGGGAGCGTGGGTTTGGGCGTGACGAGTGGGCTTGGCAGGCTGGGTCTGCTCTGTCTCGGCCCAAAGTCTGAGTTTGGCCTGGCCCAGACCTAGTCCTTTTTTTTGTGTTCTTTCTTTTTTTTGTTCTTTTTTTTGAATTCGATCCAAAATTCAACTCGTTCTCCAACCCTCGACGTTCCAAACAATAATTTAAAATATTAAATTCTCCGTTCTTTACACATGCCAAGAGCAAAGACATAAACAAAACAAACCAAGAGGAAAGAGAGAGAACAAGAGGTTCACCTGATGGAGGACGAAAGAGGAGAAGAGAGGATAGCCCACGACCTTGGTCGCAGTTCAAACACACTTACACGCGTAGACGTTGTTGAAGGGAAAGAGGATAAATTGCAACGTCGTCGAGGGGATTCGAAAGCTTAGGAAGAGGGGTGCATGACGGCACATTCCTTATCTTTTTGTGACTATACATTTCTTCCATTTAAATAAATTAGTGATTAAAGTATCCACAATATGAATATATCGATTTGGTTTATTTTCAAGCCAATTAAGAGGAATTAGAAAGGATTTTACTTTGAATTGTGAGTCAAATGTATTTTGTTCACAATGGGAATAGGCTGCCATGGTTTAATGTGGGTCTGTATTCGTGAGAATTACCAAAATACCATTGACATATTTCGGTTTCGTTTATTCATATAATAACATTGAATTTTTTGTTGGATAACGTCGAATCCTAACGGTCTCAGAAAGGTCATTTGTAAATCCTAACTACTCCCCACCTTTGTCACAGATCCTAACAAAAAGGTGGTACACGTTCACAAAAAGTAGCAACCATGTGTAAGATAATTATGAAAAAAGTGACGTTCCTTGTAACAAAATAACACCTTTATGTTACTTTGTGCAACAAAATATCACCTTTGTGTTAGGATCTGTGACAAAAGGTAGAGCGTAGTTAGGACCTGCGAATGACTTTTCATAAATAGTTAGGATTCAACGTTTTCCTTTTTTAAAAAAAATGAAATGGAAATTACAAATAATAAATTAAATGCTCGACTAAGCCCTCTTCCCCTTTCTTATATTAGTGGTGGTTTGTTAGTACTTCTCTAGTGGAATGTTTTTTTTTATCCGCAAAAAAAAATGATTTTATTGATTTGTATGGAGCCTGTTACAAGCTGAAAGGCATTGGAAATTAAAAGATGTTACAACCAAAAGATTATACCAAACAACTCTGAGGAGAGAATTTCCAAAGCTCAAGGTCTTCAGATCTGCAATCCGAAGATTTAAGGCTCTACTAAAGAGAAGCTGAAAAGCTTGATTCTAACGGTGACCATCTCAGGTGGTTCCAAAGAATCAGAGAAGACGGCCGAATTCCGGGAAAGCCAAATGTGCCAAAAACTGATAAACAGGATCTTCTTCCAAAAGAGGCCTGCCAATCCACGAGGGGCCATGCCTTGCCAATGGTAGATTAAGGCCAAAGGGGACTCAGGGAGACAGCCGGATATACCCCACCAATTAAAATCAGAATACCATATAGAAGAAGCTCGGGGGCAGGTCAGTAACAGATGAGAGATGTCTTCGAATTTGACCTTGCAGAAACTACACATGGCCGCCGATAGAGGGATGGGAACCCCTCTATCTTCTAGGAAGGATTTGGACGGGACAGCCTCCAAAGCAACCAGCCAACCAAAAAGGGTAATTTTTGGGGGGAGTTTGGCTCTCCATAAGATTGAGCACCATTGCAATTTAAATCCAACCAGGTTCTTTCTAATCTCAATATAGACTTCCTTGACAGAGAATTCCTTGGAGTTGTGAACCCATCTGATTTTGTCAGGAGCGCTGGAGGGTTTGAAAAGAGAGAGATGCTAAAGAAGAAGAACTGAGAGATCAGATTCGTATACCATAAGCTCTCGCCTGAAAATTGGCGACCAATAACAATCGAACCAATAATCGCTAACCCTGACTGATTTATCTGCGGTTAGTAAAAATAGACGGGGGTATAAAGAGGAGAACGGCTCAGAACTGGCCCAGCAGTCGGACCAAAACGGTAAAGACGAGCCCAAACCCAATTCCCATCTCATCCCGTCCGGCCCAAAAAGACTGGCAATCCTTGTGTCTTCGAACAGGCTTAGGATGTTGCTGATATTGGTAGAACAATGAGCGGAAGGCATGAGGGATAGATCCCAAGCACTATTAAGCCAGTTGTAGATCGAGCAAAGAACTTTCTTCCACATCGAATTCTCCTCAGCTGCGAATCTCCAAAGCCATTTTGAGAGTAATGACCGGTTGAAGTCTGAGAGGTTGCGAATTGATAGACCACCATGAGATTTCGGCTTTTGGACTTGATTCCAGTTAACTTTAGGGAAGGGTTTCCTATTGGGTTTAGCTCCCCAAAGGAAGGATCTCTCAATTGCTTCCATCTTCTTAATAACCACTGATGGAGCTTTGTAGAGGGACATATGGAAGACGAGAATCGAACTCAGGTGATCTGATTAAAGTGTGCCGACCACCAAAGGACATAAACTTGTATTGCCAAAGTTGAGAGGCTTGATTAAACTTAGCTATCACAGGACCCCAAGTGGCAGCCAGCCGAGCATTAGCGCCCAAGGAAAAACCGAGATAGGTAAATGGTAGAGCACCTGAGGAGCATCCGAGTGAGGAGGCAAGGCTAGCAGCTTCTTCCGGCAAACCATTAAGTAGGGTGAGATGCGATTTGGAGAAGTTGATCTCCAGACCGGAAGCTAGATGAAACGCAACAAGTAAAGCTTTGACATTGATTAGAACCTGGGGGTTGGTCTCGAGGAAGAGTATGGTATCGTCTGCATATTGAAGATGGGTAATTGACTTTGCAAAGTTTGGGAGAGAGACCCCTTTGATCATACCCAAGGCTTCACTTTCTTCAAAGAATAGGTGCATGCCTTCAGCTGCCAAAAGGAAGAGGAATGGGGAAATCGAGCAGCCTTGTCTTACCCCGCAAGAAGAGGAGAATTCGGCCGAGGGGGAGACATTGATGAGTACCGAGGCATGAGCTTTCAGGCAGGAGCTGATCCATTTCTTCCATTTAGGACCGAAACCCATTCGGGATATGACTCTCTGAAGGTAATACCAATTTAGACGGTCGAAAGCTTTGGTGAAGTCAAGCTTTAGCAGAATCAATTTGATTTTCTTAGCTTTGGCGAACCAGATTATCTCGCTAGCAATCAGAACAGGATCGACTAGTTGCCTCCCCTTGACAAAAGCTGATTAGAAGTCGCTGATCAAATTTGGTACAAGAGGTTTGAGTCTCGAGGCCAGCAATTTAGAGAGTATCTTGTACGGGGCTGAGAGTAAACTGATAGGATGGTAGTGGCTAAAGGTTGCTGGAGAAGGGATCTTGGGCAGCAAGGTTATGAAGGAGGAACTAAAACCCTTTCCTAATTTGCCCGTCCGATGAAACTCATCGAAGAAGTTCAAGACATCTAGCCTAATGATGTGCCAGGATTTTTGATAAAACTTTAGGGAGAAGCCGTCGGGCCCTCTAGCCTTATCTCCATTTAGGCTAAAAATACTCTCCACAATATCTTCTTCAGATAAGACGGCCTCGATGCTTAACGCTGCTTCCAATGGGATGGATTTAAAAGGAAGATGTGGGAGGCTTAGGTGCTTGGAGAGTTTGTCTGTGAACTGATCAGCAAAAAAAGAAGAAGCCAGGGCTTTAATTTGGGTCGGGTTTGAGATAGTACCTCCATCACAGGCAATCGAGCTGATACTGTTTTTGAAGGCTCTACGATTGGCAAAAGTTTGGAAATACTTTGAGTTTAGATCACCAGCAGATAACCAGAGTGCTTTAGATTTTTGGCGCCATAATTTTGTGTGCAACTTGATTAATCTGAGATTTCCTCCGGAGATAGAAGTCTTGAGGCTAAAATAGCGTCTAGGTCTGAGATCTCTAGGGTTGTTTCCTTGATACTAAAATCCAGATTTCCGAAGACCAACTGGTTCCATTGGCTTAAATCATGCCTTAGAAGTTTAAACTTACACCAGATCTTAAAGTGTTCATCCCCTTACGGCTTGTAGGATTGGCATAGGAGACTGGCCATTGGGAGGAAGTCCGGATGCTCCAGCCAGATATTCAGAAACTTGTTGGGTCTTGGACCCCAATCCTTGATGCCTTGTTTCAAGAGAATTGGCTTGTGATCTGAAAGCAGACGATCTAGGCAGTCGATTGATATAGAGGGGAACTGAGAAACAAACTCATCGGACAATAAAAATCGGTCAAGCCAACTAGGCTTTGAATCTTTGCCGAACCTGGTGAAGTTGTGGCCGGTCAATGGAAGAACTATAGCTTGAATGGTGGAGACGAAGTTGCTGAAAGCCTCAATGTCCGCAGGGCAAGAATGGCAAACAAAGGATCTCTTGGATCGATGGAGCACTGCATTGAAATCACCTGCAAGTAAAAAGGGGTTAGATAATAAATTGATGGCGCTTTGGAGTTGGTTCTAGAGCACCATCTTGCCAGCGAGGTTGCAAGGTGCATAAACATTGAAGATGGTGACAGGCACCCGATCATCGCCAATGAGACCGTTCATGATAATATGCCTGGGTAGTTCGTCAGATGAGAGTAAACTGAAGTAGCTAGCATCCCATAAACTTAAAAGACCACCAGAGGCTCCTTCTGCCAGAGAAAAACAAATTCCCAGCCTGGTTGAAAGCCGTAGATTCGGAGGAAGAGGGGAGGGATTGAAGATAGTTTGGTTTCTTGTAGTAGGACTAGATTGGGTTTGGATCCTTGGATAATGTGTTTGAGAGCTTTTTTCGTTTGATCAGAATTCAGACCTTTGGCATTCCAAGAGAGGATCAGCATGGCTTAAGATGTGACTCAAACCTAGTGGAATGTTGTTAGGATTGTGCGATAAAATAATAAACCTAATTAACGCGCTGAAACATAAATGCAGTAGATTAATACTATCGGAGGATTGCAAGCTTATCATATGTGGGATTACAGGAAAAAACATGAACAATATATTACACCAAACTAGAGATCCTCTTCGCCATGTGATGTGAACGTAAAATGCATATATTCTAGATGTTTTAGCTCATATTTCTAAGCTTTTCAGTACCGGTATTGTGTGATTTAATGTATTTTTCTCTCTATTTATGTAATTGGCCTCTTTTCAAGGGTATTTAGGAGTTTGATGTGAAATAAGGAGTATAGGAGGTAAATGGAGCAAAAATCAGCAAAAAACACACTTTGGAGAGAGATTTTGGAAATATTTGGAGAGAGCTTGAAGATCAAAATGTTAGTCTTAGTGCCCGTAGTTCAATCATAAACATCCAAATGTATATATTATCGGTAGCAATAAAAGTAAAGTGGCTTTGTGTATTACCCATATGTTGGAGTAATGTATCGATATGTGTTCTGAATTATGCCCACCATGCGAATAGAACCATATATCGAGATAGATCACACTCGATGGGTCCCTAGTAGATAAAGCTTCACTAGAAGCGACTAGTATGAAAGATGATTCTTTATACCTCACATTATATTGGTCATTGGAATGAGATTCTGGAGTCTAATCAGAGATATCATGTGGGGCATGATATTGGACTACCGACATGAATATGTTCCATAAAGCAAGTCATGAACATATTCAATGTCGTAGCTTGTCATGTATCCTTAGACCAAGGAGTCTTTGTGATTTCTATGCAGTAAACAACACAGTTTGACCTGAGCCCAGCGTTACCCATGATAGGGTTTCTATAACAGCCAGGATTGGCTTCGGGATTGACTGCATGAGTTACACAAAAAATGGCTAAGGGATTTATCCCTCATAGTACGGTATGAGAAAGATATCGGTTCTCGGCCGCTTCATCGAGAGTGACTGAATGAATAGCATGGGCATGCACATGATATTGAGTATCATAGATTCAACCATTTCATATATCAAGGAACAATGATTGAGAATAATAAGGATGACGGTTCTATGCCTTATCTCAATCAGGATATCTAGAGATAAAAGGATAGTGACATATACGACATAAAGGTTAGAACCGACAAGGGTCGATTCGTTATGAAGTGTCATGCAATATTGAAGTATCGTTAGTTGCCACTTATGCAGGATCAAGTAAAATGGGATTTTACGTTTATCTACCGAGATGCATAAACCTAAGAGTCTCACCGGAGGATAAAACTCATTAACACACTTATGGAGAATGGCCAAGCGGAAAGTTGACATGGGACATGACCAAAACTGGGTTTTAGGTCATGTGCCCGTGAGTAATTAGTACTTTACGGATCGAGACAAGACTTGGAGTCTTTTGAATGATCCCGTCGGTTAATATTGGACATATCCGGGATGAAAGGCGTGAGAGGCGATGAGCGCGTCACATGACCTCATCGGGAATGGGCACAGGCCATCACCCGCGAGGCCCATGGGCAGCCCATACCACAAAAGGCCCAAGGAACTAACTAGTTAGTTCTTAACTAATTGGTTTTAACTAGATTAATTAGATTAGGTAGTTTGCGATTCAATCCACCAACACACTACCAACTTCTAACTACTTTACACCATCCTTATCTTATTTACTATTAGTGTAATATGTTGATGGTATTAAAATGACATAAGGGTCATCATTTCACCATAAGCGACATAACACACATAAAGGAAGAACAACTTCTCCTCCCTCTTTCCCATAATTTCGGTCAAGGCTTCCATTCTCCTCCATTTTTTTGTTTTCTTGAGTCCTCTAAGCTTATAACTATGTGGCTTTGATTCCTTGGAGGATACGTAGGCTTCTTGGATACTCAAGCCAAATTATTCTTTACCCTGTGTTCTTGGTTTGGTAAAACATTGTGTTGATTTTTTGTCTTGTGATTATAATCTTTGGTAGTTGTTTTATGCCTTACATGGTCTCTTGGTTTCAATTGTTATTCCTTTACGATTTGGTTCCTACCCTACCCTACCTTGAGACCTAACACAAAGGAGACATATGACATCATTATCGAAGGTTCTTCATAATTTTTATTCAACTCTGACCTTTTTATTACTTTTATCGATTAATATGAATTTCAATGGTTTTATCATTTACTTGTGTTCATATTTCATTATTATGATCTAAAATTCTCATGATCTAGGACTAAGGGAATGATTTGTTGAACTAATTTAATTTGTTTTGGTTATACAATTGTTAAACTTATATTCAGTCTACTGTTTATCTAATTCTGTTCGTAATGTTTTGTCGCCTTGATCACGTGATAATTGATTCAATCGTGTTAACCAAAAAGTGAGAAATGAGGTTAATAGGAGGGAATAGGAACTAGATAGCTCAAGTTTCAATCTAGACTAGCATATGGCTAGACTGACACGAGTGCAATAACTGTATGGGTAAAATCCGAAAGTTAGAGGAATTCATAAATGGTAATGCTATATACCGTTCTACACCTAGATTAAAGATAATTAGGTAGATTTGGTGTATTAGGGTCCTAATACGATCGAGAGATGGTTAGGATTATATTGAGAGAATTCCAGTTGCCCTCAGAGTAATATTAGTCACAAATGAATACCGAATCTCGTTAAGTTATTCATCACTTTTGAACCCCGTTAACCTTTTAGATTGCCTTAAAACCCTGCTTTACCACCCACATGTGATATTGTGTTTTATTCTCAGATCATTTTTTATATTCTTATTGCTTGGATTAAATTGTTTTATTACAAAAAAAAAACACTCGTTATAGGAATAACTTGAGGAACGAATTAATTAATTAAAGTGTTTGTCTAATTGCTCCCTTAGGTACGATAACTCGGACTAAATCCCAATGACTACTTGACGACCGATACGCTTGTCGTGCCATTCTGAGAGTTAATTCTCAGGGTGTCAAGTTAATGGCGCCGTTGTCGAGGAGCAACTAAGAGAACTCTGATATATTTATAATTCGTGTTAAGACTATTTCATTTTTTGTTTATATTTGTTTAGTTGATTCATTGCCTTATAACTTTTATGGAGAATTGGTATTGTGATACCTTGTATTGTTATTTTTGTAGAGCTTATGATCATTCTAACTACAATTGTGAGTATTTTAATTCAAATGTCTATTGTTTTTTTTATCAGAGAGAAAGAAATGCATGAAAAAGGAAGTGTGGGTCCTGGGATAGAAACCACAACCACCAAAACAAAGTCCAACAAAAACGGCCGAAAGAGCAAAAGAAACAAAGAAAATAAGAGAAAACAATCACCCCGGTCCCCCTCAACAACCACATTCCCACCAGACTGGTGAATAGTGCCTCAGGAGATCGCTCGGGCAACTTTGGTCGGACTGGTGAACAGTACCACAGGAGACTGCATGAGCGAATCCTCTGGCCTCAAGACGGCTAAGTAATCCATGCTCATCCACCCGAAAACGACTAGATCAGCCCCAAACCGCGACCATGGAACAAGTACTCACCGGACCCCACCAAGATAAAGCAACCCCGAGACGACTCCTGAACAAGCACTCACCAGACCTGGCGAGAGAATCCACCGAAGAGGACCAAGGGACAAGGTGCTAAGCTCCTCAAACATGATACAACAATCCTCAAACGCTCCTAGTCAGCGCAGCAGCCGGAGACTCGATCCACTCGAGAAAGCTAAAAAGCCGATTGGATGCTCTCAGGCTGGAGAAGGACCCATATTGTACCCTAGCTAGAAGAATGTCCAGCTCAATGCTAGCAGATCCAGAGAAAATACGACGGTTGCTCTACAACCATATATGCCAAAGACAAAGAAGCTCGATGCCAACCTACTCCGACCTCAACCTTCTAGATCCCACCAAGGAGATCCAAGACCCGAGGAAAATAGAAGAAGCCAACAGCAACACTCCCACAACACCCCACCATCCCATAATCAAGGACCAGACTCTCCAAGTCCAAGAGCAAGCAACAAACAAGTGCCCAACATCCTCACCACCTGAACAACACAGAACACATCTCCAACGGGCTAACGGAATCGGCACACCTCTATCCACCAAGAAGGAAATAGTAGGGACCCCATTATGAGCAAACAACCAAGAAAACAACTGAACCTTAGGCGGAACAGTGGCAGACCAGATAACAGAAGCCCAAGGCACAACACCACAATCATCCCACCCAGCCAAAACCTGAAAAGCTCTAGCTGTAGAGAACCCCCTCGGATCCCAAGACCGGACCAGCGTATCCGGGCGATCGCTCACCAAACGAAAACCCACAAGGCGGACTCTAATCTCCTCTAAAGCCACCTCATCCCGCACTTTAAAATCCCTCGAGAACGGGAACGCCCCCCCCCCCCTCCCCCCCCCCCCCCCCCCCCACAAAGAACTCTGCAACCGACCCATGATGACCCTCTGCCACCCTGTAAAGACGAGGGTAACGAATCGCCAGAGAAATATCAAAGAGCCACGGGTCCTCCCAAAAACGAACCGTGGTCCCAGCACCGACCACCCATCGCAGAGTGTCAAAACCAAAAACTCTACCGAACCCAAGGTCCCGAGCTAACCTCATCACATGCCGAACGAACAACGAAGAGGTACCAGAAGGCACCGAGAGCGCTCCCAGATACCACTCAGTCTCCCTCCACCCAAAACAAGCGCATAAAACACACCTCAAGAAAACAGGCCCCTCAGTCGCAAAATGCCACTACCACTTCAGGAGAAGACTTGTGTTTACCTCAGCGAGAGATTGAACACCAAGCCCCCCTGCGTCCTTGGGAATACAAACCACCTCTCATGGTACCGTGGAGAGACACTTACTCTCTCTACCCGAACACCAAAAGAATCTCCTCTGCAATCTCTCTAACAGATGAACCACCTTCTTAGGGGCTCGAAACAAGGACATGAAAAAGAGCGGCAAGCTTGCCAGAGTCACCCTGATGAGCGTATGGTGCCCCTGAAAGAGATAAACCAGGTCCGCCAAACAGCCAGCCTATCTCTGAAACTAGCTACCACCGGGTCCCAAAAAGAGGCGAGTCTAGGATTTCCCCTAAGGGGGAAATCGAGGTAGGTGAAAGGGAGATGGCTCAAAGAACACTGCAAGGCTTCCGCAAGAGCCTCACGCAACGGATCAGACGTATCCAACGCTACCAAGGACGACTTGGCAAAGTTGATACGAAGGCCAGACACCAACTCAAAGGTGTGTAAAACATACCTGACGGCGCGAACCTGCTCCACGCCTACCTCCAAGAACAAAAGAGTATCATCCGCAAACTGGAGGTGAGAAACCTAGATGATCGGACCAACCCTAATACCTCCAAACAACCCCTGCCGAATCCCCAACTCAAAGATCTGATGAAACCCCTCAGTAGAAATTAAGAATAAATAGGGTGACAACGGACACCCCTGCTTGATTACCTGTAAGACTCTGAACTGTTCAGATGGAGACTCATTGATTAGTACTGAGGAGAAGCCCCGTAAACACGAGGAGACCCACATAATCCACTTGCCTCCGAAACCCATGCTATGGAGAACGGGAGTCAAGTAGGACCAGTCAACCTTGTCAAACGCCTTCTCAAAGTCTAGCTTCACCAGTACGGTCGGTTGACAAGAACGACGCACAAACCCTAGAACCTCCATAGCAACGAGGACACTGTCCGACAGCTGTCTCCCCTGGATACACGCAGACTGGGTACTACTGAATTAGCAGTGCTGATAAGGTCTCCAATCACCCCCCTGAGACGCCGCGACAAGATCTTTGCCAAGATCTTGTAGGTAGTAGTCGTAGGACTGATCGGGCGATACTCCGAGAAGGTTCTGGGAGAAGGAACCTTTGGAATGAGAAAAATAAAGCTCGAGTTCACCCCTCTGCTTGGTTGAAACGAGGAGTGAAAGAAATGCAGGAAACTCATGAAATCATCCCTAATAACCGGCCACGCCACCCGAAAGAAGACCAGATTAAAACCATCTGGTCTTGGAGCCTTATCCCCAGATTAAGCGGACAAGGCCTCAAGAACCTCAGTCTCAGAAAAAGGAGACTCCAACAACCCAGCATCCACAGCGCTCAACCTGGCGAAAGGAAAGTCGGGAAGGATATGACGAGTCGACTAGCCCGAGAAAAAACGAGCCCTAAAGTGAGCGGGGGCCTGAGACTTGACCCCAATAGGATATGAGTACTCCGTGCCATTCTCTATCACAGAGAAGATCTGGTTCCGCGACGCATGGGCCTGAGCTACCCGGTGGAAGTAGGCAGAGTTACGATCCCCGTCTTTGGCCCACTTCACCTTAGCCTTCTTCCTCCATAAGCTAGACCGTTTCCCCGCCTTAGAGGCTCACTGAGAGGTGCAGAGAGCCCTCTCAGTCACCTCATCCTCGGAAAGAGGCCTAGTGTCAACTAACACATCAAAAGCATCGATACGAACCTCAAGCTCAGAAATAGTGGAATCTATGTGACTGAAGACTGTCTGATTCCACTCACGTAGATCTCCTCTCAAGGATCTTAACTTAGTCCACCACTTGAACTCAGGATCTCCCTGAACCGAGTATGAGGACCAACGCTCACTCACAAAAGGAAGGAAGTCCTCGTGCTCAACCCACGCGTCAATGAACCGAAAGGGACGAGGATCACAATCAACCCTCTCAGCGGCTAACAAGATCGGGCAATGGTCAGATAGAGACCGAGAGAGGCCCTTTTGGACAAGACCGGAGAACATGCCGAGGAGATCAGGGGTCAGAAGAAACCTGTCAAGACGGCTGCATCTAGAAGCAGGGCCAAACAAAGTGAACCGCCTATTGGCAAAAGGGAGATCGAGTAACCCTACTGCCGAAATGAAATCACAAAACTCCGTGCTGTCACCATGGAGAAGGCCCCCTAAAGAAATCTCCTTCTGCGCGCAGACTGTGTTGAAGTACCCTGCAACAAGCAACATAGGACCAGCTAAATCAACAACTGAACGAAGAGAGGACCAAAGAGCGCACCTTGCAAGAACCGAGGTGGGGGCATACACATTAAGGAATGTCAGGGGAGTGCCCGAAGGAAGATAAACCCCAACCCAAACCAGAGCGCCATCAACAGGGTAAACACGTCCGACCTAAAACAAAAGACCCCCAGACAAACCAGCGGAAGGAACAAAAGCATAGGCAAAATCCGGTCCCAAACCACAGGAGCAAGCAACACTGAGACTAGCATCAATCAACTTCGTCTCTGGAATCATGAAGAAGTCAGCCCTGTGAGCCCGAATAAGAGAAGCCAATAGACTCCTCTTCGAAGAGGATCCAAGTCCTCTCGCATTCCAAGAGACAAAAATCATGGGATCACCGAGGGGTCAGCGACCCTGCTGCAATAAGTATGACTGAGAAACGTCTCGACCTTCCGAAAGGCCTCCTCGGCTGAACCCCTATAAGTTACACCCAAATTCTCGGCTAACCGCGCCACAGTATGGGTGGTACTCTCGCATGTGCGACCATCAACTAGGTTCAACCGAAACTCCGAAAAAGTTGGCGGGTGGGCACACGCTAAAGGTTGAACCTGCACCCCCAAAGGAGGGTCATCCACTCTCCCCAAAACACGTCCACCCAAATTCACCGGCACTAAAGGCCTACCAAACACAACTAAAGCTGTCTCCCCTACCGCACCAGCCTCCTCTCCAGGACTCTGATCAGTCTCAATCTCTGAATCACGCTGAGTATCAAATAAAAGTAGGAGGACTCTACTCTTGAGGAACCTCCAAGTCGACCGGAAGGCTTGGAGGTGGCGCCGAGAAGGGAACCAAGGACTGAGACGAAACGCCTCCCGTAGATCTGATCGACAACCGCAAGGAGCAAGGCCTTTTCGTGAAGGCCTGAATAATCCGATCAACACCTGATCCCGAAGGAGCTGTCGGTGGGGATCTGGGGGATGGACAAGAGGGAATACTATCTGAATTTTCCCTCTTGACCAGTACCTCAGCACGAACCCCATCCCACCTCACTGAAAACGGCTGACTATGGAAGGAGACGTCTTAAGTGTGAATGAGAGCCAGAGCCCTAATCATCTGTCTTGGAACTAAGGAAGTCAGATGGACTGCAACCGGAAAATCAACCTTCTCCAAACCCGAATCATGTTGTCTTTACACCACCGAAAGGGAGGTAAACCAATGATGTCTGCCCACAACAGTCGTCCACCGGAGAGAACCCTATCCAAACAATCAGTAACCGAGAAGAACCAGGGTCTCAAACAGGACCAATGATCCGCAGACAGGGTCTCCCAAGTCCGGCGATCGCCACAAGTAAGGAGAAAGGTACGAGACCCTAGGTCAAACAGCTGCACACCTGAGATGCCCGCTCTCTCCATAGCTGAAGCCAAAGAGGCGGAGGAAGAAGAAGATACGACCACCACGAGGACTCCGAGGTCAGTCCGCCCAGCCAAATCGGGATTAGCCATAAGGAGGCTAACGTCCTCTAAGGGCGGAGAGGGGAGGCATTGGTCAACGGTAGGACTACTTACCATAATAGGACACACGCTAGAGGGATCGGGAACAACAGAAGTTCTCACCCCACCAAGTCCCTCAACAGGCTCAGTAACCTTCGTGAGGGAAACCACAGGTATAGAATTTTCCGCACCCAAACCCGAAGCCTCAACACTCGGAGGAGCATACAACGGAACAAAGTTAGAAACCACAACACTAGGGCCAACGTGTATTCCCTTTTCAACCAACAACTTACATGAACCCCACAAATACCCATTCAAAGACGCCACTGCATTAACCAAATCAGATAAATGAGTGAATTAAATAAAGGCGAAGGACCTACCTCTCGAAAAGAAACGGGGAGAAAAACCAATCCCAGAAAGGTTCCTGAACTGGCCAAAGAGGTTCTGCACCTGATCTTTTGTGGAGAACTTGGGTAGATTCGAAACAAAGGCCGGAAACCCACGACCCTTAGCAGGGGCCCTACAAAACATGGCTTCCGACTTCTTTGACCTCATACTCTAAACCATGGTCCAACCCTCCAGATCGTCCATAGTAACCGCCTCACTTGCTCAGGGCAATAAGGTGGGTTCAGGGTGAACCACTCCTTGCAAGAGAGCTCGATCATAGGCGCCCTCGTTGGTCGGGATAGGGTGTTGGGTTTTGACGATACCTTGCTGCCCCAAACCAATTCGCTCATCAGGTGAATCGGACCGACAACCACGACCCTAGGACCACCGGGAACAGTAGCACCACTCCTCCCTAGCCGCTTCTCCACTGGAATTTACCCTAGCCTTTTGCTTGCCTGAGTAACACCGGGAGTGACAATGATGGAGGTCCTTCCCGGAGACAACCTCCTTTGGCTCGTTGATGACCCAGCTTCATCTGTACCCAACCTCCCCAGCACAGCCAACACACCGCCACCATCAACCGGAGAGAGTTGCGCCTTCCCTTTCACCACAGCCCTGAGAAAAGACAAAGCTGGGACGGAGCCACGGTGAGCAGACACAATCGACCTCGCCATCTATTGCCCACGGGAAGGAAACGCAAAGTCATCTGCTACGCTCGAATCAGAGCAATCCCCCCACCTCCGAGGATCTCTGCCCTTCTGAACCAAACTCGACGTCGTCCTGTTAACAGCAGCCCTCCAGATCTGAACCAGTCCCATTGCAGTAGTTCGCGACCCAGGTTCCCATCTGGTTCGATCAGCATCGTAGGACCCAAACCAGACGACTTCAACCCATTGCTCTACACACCTACAGCCCACACAAACGGGGAGAAGAAGCCATGCAGGCTGGAGAACACCGATCGCCGCTGCAAAAGGAACCGTAGAACGCAAAAACAGTCGCAGGAGAGAAAATCTGTCACGCCCCAAATTCAGTAGAACCGAACCCGAAACGTGAACGATAAAACAATAAAACCATTTTCAAACCTTTTAAATAAATCGCTTAAAATCACCATTTAGTTAATCAAAATAATAATTTACAACTCAAAGCACGTCCAAACAAGCGGACCAAAGACATGGCGTACGTCGCTAAACTCAAAAGGAAACTCAGACTCTTGTTCCCAGCTCTTCAAGCTTCGAGAGCTCCCCTAGTCTGTCTGTCTCGCGACCAGTACCTGTAGGAAAAGCAGCTATGGGTGAGCGTTCGCTCACCACCACGGATACCAGACTGACTACGACATACTAGCAGACAATGCCGGAAACACCAACAACAACCCAAACACCGGGGACTACTATCCCCAACTCAAGTAACCCGAATGACACACAAACTGTTACTTTCCCCAACCAACTCAACGCTCGGACACGTAATGTAGACCCGACACAACGGTTACGACTTCCACCAAAGACACAAAAGATAACCACGCAACACCCAAGATCACAAAGGATCGCACACCAAACAAGATCGCAAAGGAACGCACTCCAGCTACTCAGTGTCGGTTGCTAACCGGCTGGGCTCGAGCCTGCCCCACGCAACTTCCCCGATCCCTGTCGGGTCAGGGGGTCGACCTGTCTGCGATATACAACGCAATACTTTTCCGATAGCTGGTCGGAAGGGGAGCTTCCCTTCATCGCCAAAGAATGCTCAACCTTACCGATCTCTGTCGGGAGGCTAGCCAACACCCACGCAACTTCCCCCGATCTCTGTCGGGTCCCCAACCTCAGGCAACCACAATCACAACCAAATTTCAACAACAAGCGACAACACAGGTTTAACACTCCACAGGCACTCATGGCCACCCAAGACACCAACAGTAAAACACGGGTTCAACAACCCCACGGGCACTCATGGCCACCCAAGACACACCAACAGTAAAATACAGGTTTAACAACCCCACGGGCACTTATGGCCACCCAAGACACACCAAAAGTAAAATACGGGTTTAACAACCCCACGTGCACTCATGGCCACCCAAGACACCGATAGTAAAACATGGGTTCAACAACCCCACGGGCACTCATGGCCACCCAAGACACACCAACAGTAAAATATGGGTTTAACAACCCCACGGGCACTCATGGCCACCCAAGACACACCAACAGTAAAATACGGGTTTAACAACCCCACGGGCACTCATGGCCACCCAAGACACCAACAGTAAAACACGGGCTCAACAACCCCACGGGCACTCATGGCCACCCACAAACAATACAATCACCTCCGGGCATAACCAAATGCCTCCAGTATTTCTAATATCAATACGTTCACTGCTCCTACGACACTACTAAGTGTCACATGCATTTCTATTGTTCGATACGTTCCCGTATCATACGACACCACCTGGTGTCGCCTGCCTTTCTATTGTTCGATAAACTTACTTAACCCACGACACCCAAGTGTCACATGCATTTCTACTGTTAACTTTCCCTAGTCAAGGCCGAGATCCGGCTACTTTTCCCTACCTCGTACGTTTTCCCAAAAGTTCCCAACCAAGCTCCGGCATGCTCATGATCAATCGCCTAGCTTTCCCTTTCCTCTGTCGGTGGCACGATCTAATAAGAACACAATTTAAAACACTTTTAAGTTCGCAGGCATAAACTGAATTTTAATACACTTGACGCCCAAATGCAACCCCGACAATGTCGATCACTCCCAAACTTCCCAATTACTCGACCTTGTCGATATTGGGCCCGGAAAGGCACGTTTCGCCCGACCCGGCGAATCTGCCCGGGATTGGAAAACGTCCTTCCGGGGCTCCGAAAATTCCCGTTTTCGTTTCCACAATCTTAGAATAATTCAAGGGTTCCAACGCAATCGACGAAATCAATTTCCGACTTTTTGAGCAATTTAATTCGCGTTTAAAGTTTCTAAACCCGTCATTTACAACTTTTACAATTTAATTCCAAATTTCGTTTCGGGTGTGGATTAACGACTTGGGGAACGTCCTAAACCACCCGAACACGAAAACCCGAGACCCGAGCATGTGGGCCCCACTCGTCCATCAATGGCCGTGGGTTGTTGGGCCGGGTTTGGGCCGGTTCACCACCATGGTGGCCGGCCCTAGCTCCGGCCAGCCACCCCCCCAACTCCGGCAGCCACCATACACGGTGGCCGAAGCTACCCCAAGCCTCCGGTCACCGGAAAATGATCATTTTTCGCTCCAAAACGCCTCCAACGAACCCCACACCTCAACTCATCCAAAGTTTACGCGTTTTAACCCAAACCCTAACTTTTAAACGTACGAAAACGAAAATCGGATAGATGCTCACCATAGGGAATGACGATGGGAGCTCGGTTCTTCTATCGTTGAGACGATCCGTCGGTTGGATCTTCGGGAAATCACAAAACCCCTAACTCCTTCTCTTTTCTCTCCTTCTCTCTTCTTTTCTCTCTAAAAAACCCCTTTTTTCTATGTATGGCCGAACACCCCCCCCCCCCTCTCATCCTTATCTTGTTTCAAAAATTACCTAACACCACCACATAATTGACATGTGCCAAGTGGGTCCCACACCTTTTGGAAAATATCTTCTAGATATTTTTCAGTCAGATTCACAAAATTCGGCCGTCTCGGGCCCTCAACGGGCACATTTTCCAAGAAATTATGAAACTTCACGGGCTACAATGAAATGGCTTAACTAAGACCGCTGTGACGACGGATAAGCCTTTTGGATCCAAAACGGACCTCGAACGGACCAAAACGTCGCTCGGTTGACTTTTCCAGCAAAAAGTCAACCTTTCCCGAATTGGTCAGAAAGTTGCCCTGAGTCCCCCAGAACTCACTTTGGTCGATATCGGGGTCAACTTAAGTCCGGTATGACCCTCGGGGTCAAATTTAGGTTCATTTAAGTGTCTGTCCCAAAATGCTCACTTAATATTTCACTTTTGATCAAACTTATCAAGTTGAACCACAATTGTTCCATGGTGAGGAGTCATCACTCGAGAAAATGTGTTTTGCTCTCATGAACCAAATGTTGGAGATGGATAAGAAAGACGAAAAATGAAAGACAATAATGATTGAAAATATGAGAAATGTATATGAAAACATAAATGATCGGTTTATAAAGCTTGAAGATCAAGTAAATCCTCTCAAAATGAGAGGGCTCTACACGATCAAGCAATTCACATTGAGGAAGATCATTCTGAGGACTTTGGTGACACAACAAAACAAGAAACTCATTATCCAACATGAGTTTAGAGGTAAGTGCGGAATGTGAGGTATCAAGTTCCAATCCCTCTTGTATAATATCTTTGTCAACTCCATATAGTTTTGATGCATTGAAGTATGTAAATGTAAATCTTGATTGTATAGTAGTTGAAAATAGTTCACAAACCCTTGTTGAGCCAAAGCTTCCCATAGTATCCATAGAGTTGGCTCATAGATATATTAGATATTCAAGGGGTACTATGGAAGATGCTCTTAAGAGATGAGTTGTTTTCTAATCTCCCGTTGATTTTATTTTGCTAGACATCGAGCATGATGTCGAAATTACGTTTAGTGTGGGAGATTTATTTTTAGATTCTAGCAAATCAACTCTCTTTGGTCAACCAATCTCATTGGTTTTTAAATTTAACTTTGAGCATAAAGTTTTAAATATTAATTATAATTTTTTTGATATATTTACTAGTCATCATTCCCTGTTTGTGAGCTCTTACTTTATTGTGGTAGATGCTTTTGACCCTTGTTGTCATGAGCGTTTTCCGCTTCATGGGATTCATATCCCTATCAAATTATGCCAAGATGAGCAAAATTATAATTATTCTGTTAAGGCAAGCTTGATGAAGCTGGCATTGAGTTTGGAACTTTTACAAAAATCAAGGAAAATAATCTTGTGCTATATTTCATGTCTTTTTTCGCGTTTGCACTCAAATTTATAGAGAAGGATGCAATGGAAGTATGATATTTTTGGGAGGTCTCCTAATTGAGCCTCTTTCTCGTCGAGCTAACGATGCTAAATACATGCGCTTGTTGATGGCAACCCAATATCCTTACCTTTCTTCGTTTTTATATGTTTAATCTTGCTCTTTTTTTGATTATTTGTGCAAGTTTGTGATACAAGATGGAAACTTGAGGGTTAAAGTTATATTTGTCGTCGCCGATTTTTCGAGAACTTACTTTGGCAGAGTAGCATTCCATCTACCATGCACAAAGGAAATTTCCAGTATTTAGAAAAAAGTATTACCGATGAAGGGGTAATATATATATCCTTCTATTGTTTATTATGTTTAGTCTCTACTTGTGAACTTTGATGTTTTTCTGGTAGGTGTTGAGTACCCGACTTGTTGTGCTGATAGGTTATACATCTTAGTTCTCTTAAATGCTTGATTGTTCTATATAAGTGTTGGGATGCTTGTATGTGGTTAGGAGCATGTTTAAGATTGAATCGCATTGAGGACAATGCAAGGTTTTAAGTGTGGGGTGGGAGATAATAAATCTTAGTGTGTTTGCATTGTGTGCTTCATGTATCATTGTGTTTCAAAAATTTCTAGAATATCAAAAAAAAAAAATTTCTTGGTGGTTATTGAGTTTAATGCACATGATTTTAAGGTTTTAATGATTGGATTGTTGGACATGCTGATTTTTCTTGCATGATTCAAAGGGTGTATCAACTTAGTATGAATGAATTGCCCTATGTAAGTACATGTAGTGAGACATGCTCATTTGTTTGCATTCTAGTTATTTACTTTGATGTGAGCTTGATTCCTCTAATTCCTATGCATGAGAACCTGAGTCTAGAAATTCACAGATATCCACTCGAGACGAAATAAAAATAAGGAATAAGGTGGTTAGGAAATGATCATAGGCCATTATTGGACCGTTTGTGCTAAATTGCCTACCTATGCATATATTGTTGTCTACTACTCACCCAAATTGAGTTTTGGCCTTTTGTTTTTTGACCTGAATATTAAAACCCTATGTACCCTTCATTTCATTTATATATCCTCTGTTTGATTTGAACCCATACTCTTTGGTTTAGGTGCTACTTTAGTGTGGTTAGTGGTTGAGAATGAGATAGTCAATGATTGGATAAATAAGGATTTTGTTAATGTACCGAATATATTGTAATATTTTTTGCTTTCAGCTTTCCCCCTAAAAGATAATAAAAGGGAAACTTAAAATCTCATTTGTGCATAAAGAAAAGTGTGGGGTAAGGCTAAGAATTAGAGCATGTGGAAAGAAAATGCATATAAGTCCGTGTGAAAAAATGTTCTTATTTATGCTCACAAGAAAACAAAAGGGTATAGAGAAGTGAAAAAGGTATTAGTGCACAAATGGGAGTTATGGGACGTGAGATACAATTTTGGGGATGGGAGTCGAAGCATGTTTGTCAAGATGTATTTATTGAGCTTCTTTTCATGTTCCTTACCATACCCTATGCTTAGCCTATCATTATAAGTATAATTAAAGCCCTATGTGATTCGTGATTGCCTAAATTCATTATAATTAGTGGATAGGGGATTGAAAATATTTGGTTATGAATCTCTAAGAACTGTGTATAAGGAAAAGAGGAACACCTATCTACGTTGACAGAAGGTTTGTAAGCTAGATTGAGTACGCTTCATTGAAAGTAGCTTTACATGCGGTATGTTCATCGGTTTATGCATTCTTTTGAGTTGCGTAAGAACTTTTAGCATGTGGAAACTCTGAGAAAAACATTTTAATCAATGTGTGTGTTTAAGCTCGTAATTCACCAACTTTTTTTGAATTTTTTCATGCATCATGTAGTTGAGTCATAGGTTGCATTAGTACTAGGATCATGCATTACACGTGCATATTTATCTTCATTGTTTTTTGATAAAGGAGGCCCGGACTCCTCCTATCGAGGTGAACCTTGGGGTTTAACCGGGACATATCTTACTGCTTTAGTTAGTTTAATTTTTTAGGGGCGATAAAAGATTTAGTGTGGGGTGTTGATGTGAAGGTAAAATGCATCTATTTTAGATGTTTTACCCCACATTTCTAAGCTTTTCAGTCCCATGATTATGTGATTTAATGTAATTTTATCTTTATTTAAGTAATTGGTCTCTTTTCATGGATATTAAGGAGTTTAATGTGAAATAAGAAGTTTTGGAGCTAAATGGAGCAAAAATCATCTTTAGAAATTTTGGAGTCTGGCTGAACTTGTGAAGAGCATAAGTTTTTCATCCGAGCTCCGATTTTCTCCCGTAAGATATCAAATCTAATATAATTAAAATATCTACCACTTTTATGAAGGATTCACCAGTTTCCAAAATTAATGTTGGCCACATAGCGTGCACACGACGTGCACACGTTAAAATCGGTGTTTTTCAAGTCCTTTTCCCTATTTTGCCCTTAGTTTTAACAACGTATAAATGGAAAATTAGGGCTTGAGACTTGGGATCACGAATTTAACAGAGGAAACACACTTTGGAGATATTTTTGAGATTTTTGGAGAGAGCTTGAAGATCAAAGGAGAAATACGACATCATTATTGAAGGTTCTTCGTAGTTTTGATTCAACTATGACATTTGTATTACTTTTATTGATTAATATGAATTTTAGTGATTTAATCATTTCCTTGTGTTCGTATTTCATCATTATGAACTAAAATTCTCATTATCTAGGACTAGGGGAACGATGTGATGAACTGATTTAATTTGTTTGAGTTATACAATTGTCAAAGTGATATTTAGTCTACTGTTTATCTAATTCCGTTCGTAATGCTTTGTCGCCTTGATCACGTGATAATTGATTCAATCGTGTTAACCAACAATTGAGAAATGAGTTTAATAGGAGTAAATAGGAAATAGATAGCTCGGATTATCGAGGATGACGAGGAAGTCGAGGTAGTAGTTCCCTACTCTCTGGTTAACTCGGTGATTATCTCTCGATAGTAGTGGGGAATGACTGGGCACCTCTGGTCGGACAGGGCACCGAGGAAGGAGACGCTCTTGCGAGTTGTCAAGGAACCACCGCCTAGGGAAAAGCGGCGGATAGCTTGGTCGTCAAGGAATTGGGCTCGGGTTCTATTTTCGGATGGTAGAGGCTATGGCTTGGGTTAGAGCCAATGAACCCTGGTGTTTTAATGGACGTCCCCTGCTATTGGGCGACCTCATTCCCTATGCTCGGGACCCACCCACCCCCACCCCGTGTTGGATCACATTTAGCTCTAGGTTCATGTTCGAGGTATGCCACCCTTGGTCTGCACTCAGGTGACAGGGCACACAATTGGAGATACTTTGGGTGCTTGTGTGACTGTACCGAGCGATCAATGGGGCATGTGTTGGGGAGGTAAGGTAATGGTATGATACTGGCACCTCATCGATCGGCCTCTTCGGCGAGGACTAGTGTTGCGGTTCACAGAGTTGCCAGATCCTGTCAGGGTGGAACTCACCCACTCTAAGTTACCGAGATTCTACTACAATTGTGGGTGGATGGGCCACGTTGTGCAAGATTGCAAGTTGGAGGTTCGGGGTGTACTAAAGTTTGGGCCCTTTATGTTGGAGTATCAGAAAGGCAAACAGGGTAAGTCATATGCCACAGACTAGGAGGAGCCGAAGCTGGCAGTACCTCCTGATTTTAGGCAACTTTCCCCAAGCACTGTATCTAAAGGCATCCCGTCTCTTGTGAGGAGTCTGGGGGTTTCCCCGAGCATTGTTTCTAATGTTACAGGGACTCGGGGCACCGGGGTACTTGATCCGGGGTGGAAGAACTTGGTATCTGGCCAACTCTCTAGTAACCGGGTCCCTGAAATTTCATCGCCTATTTCTAGGCGCATGGAAGTACCTACGCCCGTTATTGTTGGGCTTGAAGATAATGGAGCTTCTTCTACTAGTAGAGTCAAGCGGACTGCTGCAGATGCACCCAGGGATGATCAGGCGAGGGCTGGTAAGCAGTCTCGCCAAGAGGAATGTTAAACACCCGGGGCGTTAGGGACCGATCTTGGAGGGGTCCCTGGTTTAGGTCGTACCTCATTTTACTGATGCAGTCCTGGTCCATGGATTGGACTGGGACTTCCAATACCACTTCTGTTTTTTCTATAGGGAAAACTACCAATACCTACCCAAAATCATGCCCATTTAACTTATGTTTACCCTGAAGTTTAAAGTTAACAGATACATACCCTTAAGTTTCAAAATGTAACTCAAAACCCCTTCCGTCAGTCAACTCAGTTAGTTTACTGTTCATTTTTTCAAATATACCCAAATTACCCCCTCATATATATCTGTTTTTATTTTAATAATACATTTGATTTTATTTTTATTTTAATAACAATTCTTTTTGAAAAAAATTGTTTCCTTCCCTTACAAATCACCTACCTTATCCTTATCCTTTACTTTCTCAGATCTTAGAAGCTCCCAGAGACAAAGCTCGGCGTGCTCTTTCCCTCTCTTCTAGAGCATGAGGATGCTGGCGACAGAGGAGCAGACGGTGGCTCGCCTGAATCTGGCGGTGCCGTCACCGAATTTCAGAGAGACCGAGCCCTCCTCTTCTCTCAGATATACTCGCTCCGGACCATGGATCGGGCTCTCCGACCTACTCAGATCTGGATCTAGCTGCGAGGTGGTGGCGGCGTTTAGAAGCGAGATGGGCTTGGGTTTGGGCGGCCACGGCCTCGAGGGGTGGTCCGGTGTTGTGCCTCGCCGGAGTTGTAGGGGTATGATCCGGCCACGGCCTCGGCGGCCACTTTGTTTTTTCGTCTTCTCTCCTTCATTAATTCATATTCTGGTTTTGTTCATTAATTCATATTCTGGGTTTGTTCAACACATTTGTTTGGATTTTGTTCATCAGATTATGGATTGATCAGAGATTTTGTTTATGGTTTTTATAGTTTGGAGTTTGATGGTTTCAATTTCTGGAGCTTAGGTTTTTATATGTCCTGATCTGACAAAATTTTGATTTTGATTTTGGATGTCTGGATATCGATTTTGATTTTCAAATAGATGTTTGGAACCAATTCTCTCCATCTCGACTAGCAGAAAATAATCAGAAAAAAGAGGAAAATAATTGATGTCTGAAAATCAATTTTCAAATTGATTTTCCAAAAACAGAGGAAAATAATCAGAAAAAAAATTTATTTTAACAAAAAATTCTGAAAATTTAAAAATATATATAATAAAGTAAAATAATTTAAAACAAAATTGTTTAAAGTAGTTTAAAAGAAAAACTTAGATACACTGAAATCAGATTTATTGAAAAAAATTGAAAAAATATATAAAATATAATTCAAAATATAAAATTAAAAAAATCAGATTTATTATTAAAATAAAATAAAATAAAATTATATTTATTTTTAAAATAAAATCATATATATATTAGGGGCATTTTGGACATTTTTGGAAAAGTGAACAGTAAACTGACTGAGCTGACTGACGGAAGGGGTTTTGAGTTACATTTCGAAACTTAAGGGTATGTATCTGTTAACTTTAAACTTCAGGGTAAACATTAGTTAAATGGGCATGGTTTTTGGTAGGTATTGGTAATTTTCCCTTTTTTTTATCAGCAATTTTTTTTTATAAATAACCACTGTTTTAAAACTAAGAGCAAGGGCAAGGGTAAACCTGTCACGCCCCAATTTCAGTGAACCGAACTCGGGACGCGAACATTTAAAATAATAAACACCTTGAAACCTTTTCCATTTAATCACTTTAAAATACCAGTTTAGTTCAACAAAATAATAATTACAACTCAAAATAAAACGTCCCACAAGCGGACAAAATGTGAGGTATCCGTCGCTAGATTAAAAAGTAACCCGGACTCCCGCCCTTAGCTCTTCAAGCTTCGGAAGCTCACCTAGTCCGACCTGCGACAAGTACCTGTAGGAAAAGCAGCTAGGGGTGAGCGTTCGCTCACCACCACGGATAACAGACTGACTACGGCATAATTAGCAGACAATGCCGGTAACACCAACAACCAACTCAACACCGGGGATCACTATTCCCAAACTCAAGTAACCCGACTGACACCCACGCATTGATACTGTCCTCGACAGACTCAACACTCGGACTTGTAATGTAAACCCGACACAACTATCGACGACCTCCTCCAAGGACACGACAGAAAGACTACGCAACGCCAAACAAGATCACAAAGGATCGCATACCAAACAAGATCACAAAGGATCGCATATCAACTGCTCAGTAACCTCCCTCACGCCCTTTACCAATCTCAATCAGGTCAGGCGGTCGACCTATCGCAATTCCTCGAGATAAAGTCGGATCAGGCTGTCGACCTATCACACTCACAACCCCAAACCACACACGCGCGGCCAGGACCCCTTTGTTGTCGGGCGGGCCCCCTACCCCGTCTGAACATGCAGATGCGTGTGCTCGTGGACCCCCCTTTCATGAAGCGGGCCCCCAGCCTCAGGTAACCACAATCACAATCACAAGCAAGTTCAACAAACAGCAACAACACAGTTTCAACGCTCCACAGGCACTCATGGCCACCCAAGACACACCGACACTAACTCACGGGCTCAACAACCCCACGGGCACTCACGGCCACCAATGGTAAGTGACGGGCTCAACAACCCCACGGACACTCACGGCCACCCAAGACATACCAACAGTCAAGACTTGGGTTCAACAACCCCACGGGCACTCACGGCCACCCAAGACACCAACAGTAAACAAGGGCTCTGATGGCCACCCAAGAGACCAACAATAAACACGGGCTCTCATGGCCACCCAAGACACCAACAATAAACACGAGCTCTCATGGCCACCCAAGACACCAACAATAATAATACGGGCTCTCATGGCCACCCAAGATACCAACAATAATAATACGGGCTCTCATGGCCACCCAAGACACCAACAATAATAATACGGGCTCTCATGGCCACCCAGGACACAAATTAAACAATCAACCTCCGGACATGGTCATATGCCTCCAGTAATTCTAATATCGCTAAGTTCTCTGCTCCTACGACACTATTAAGTGTCAAATGTTTTTCTAATATTCGCTACGCTCCCGTATCATGCTTTTCTAATACTCGATAACCTACTTAACCCACGACACCCCGGTGTCACATGCAATTCTACAGTTAACTTTCCCTAATCAGGGCCGAGATCCGGCTACTTTTCCCTACCTCGTATGTAACTCCAAAAGTGCTCAACTAAGCCCCGGCGTGATCCCAGTCACTCGCCTAGCTTCCCTTTGCCTCGGTCCGCAGCACGATCTAAAAGAACACAATTTTTAATGCACTTTAAACTCGCAGGAATAAACTGAAATTTAATAAACTTAACGCCCAAACGTAACTCCAACAATGTCGATCACTCCCAAACTTCCCAATTACTCGACATTGTCGATAAAGGACTCGGAAAGGCCCGATTCGCCCGACATGGCGAATCTGCCCGGGTTTTGGAAATGCCCTTCTAGGCCTCCAAAAGTTCCCGTTTTCGTTTCTACGGTCTTAGAATAATTCAAGGGTTCCTATGCACTTGACGGAATCGAATTCCGACTTCCGGGTCAATTAATTAACGTTTCAAGTTTCTAAAACCCGTTAATTACAACTTTTCCAATTTAATTCCAAATTTCGATTCGGTTAAGGATAAATGGTCCGGGGAACGTTTTAAACCACCCGAACACTAAACCTGAGCACCCGAGCACGTGGGCCCCACCCGACCCAACTTGGCCGTGGGCCCTAGGATTCCAATTGGGGCCCGGCCACCACGGTGGTGGCTGGTCCCAGCTCCGGCCAGCCACCCCATGGCCGGCCGGCCACCATCCACGGTGGCCGGAGCTCCTCCCGATCTTCCGGTCACCGGAAAGCGTTCCCTTCACCTCCAAACACCTCCAAAACGTCTCCAACACTTCCCCAACCTCAATACAACCCTAAACTAATAGTTTTACACAAACCCTAACCTTCAAAAATTAACAAATCGACGATCGGTTTACTTCTTACCAAAGAGGAAGACGAGGCGAAGTCGATTTCTCCTTGCCTTGAGACGATCCAAAGGTTGGATATTCTCCAAACCCTAGCTCTTTCTCCTTCTCTCTTCTTCTCCTTCCCCTTCTCTCTCTAAACTCTCTCTTCTCCTTTTTTCTATTTTTTTCTTTTGATTTAACCCATGGCCGAACCCCCCTTGTAGTCTCACTTTCATTTTCCCCCCAAAACCTAACACCACCACTTGTTTGACAAGTGGCAAGGTGGGTCCCACACCTTGGTCAAACGGGCACTTTTTCCAAGAAATTACGAAACTTGGCGGGCTACAAGGAAACGGCTCAACTAAGACCATTGCGACGACGACTAATCTTTATGGATCCAAAACGGTCCTCGAATGGACCAAAACGTCGCTCGGTTGACTTTTCCAGCGAAAAGTCAACTTTTCCCAAATTGATCAGAAAGTTGACCTGAGTCCCCCAGAACTCACTTTGGTCGATATCGGGGTCAACTTAAGTCCCGTATGACCCTCGGCGTCAATTTAGGTTAAATTAAGTTTTTGTCTTAAAAATTTTAAATTTTCCTGTTTTTCGTAGGTTTGACTGGCATTGACCGGAAGTGGTTATTACAGTCTACCCCCCTTAAAGGAATTTCGTCCGCGAAATATTAAACAGACGTACCTCGGGAGTCGAACAGGTCGGGGTACTTCGCGCGAACCTCGTCCTCGCGTTCCCAAGTCGACTCAGCCCCGTGATGCTTCCACTGCACTCGTACCAGGCGGATAATCTTGCCTCCCCACAGGACCTACTCCCGTGTGTCCATGATCCGAACCGGCTGCTCCTCATAGGAGACATCGTCAGCCACCTCGATATATGTCCACTCAATGACGTGGGAGGGGTCCGCATTGTACTGCCGCACATGGGACACGTGGAAGACATTATGAACTCTCCCAAGTTGCGGTGGCAACGCCAGACGATAAGCCACTGCTCCCACTCTGCCCAAAATCTCGAACGGGCCAATGTACCGCGGAGCCAACTTGCCCCCACTGCGTCTGAACCGTACCAGCCCCTTCCTCGGACTCACCTTCAGGAACACGTGATCCCCGACTGCGAACTCAAGAGGTCGACGTCGTCTGTCGGCATAACTCTTCTGCCGACTCTGCGTGGTCCTCAACCGATCGCGTATCAGCGCGACCTTCTCTGTCGTCTCTCTGACAAGATCCGGCCCCAGCAGACTCTTGTCCCCCACCTCCGCCCAACACACTGGCGATCGACACAGCCTCCCATACAACACTTTGAACGGTGCCATCCCGATACTCGGCCAACGGAAGGTGGGTCTCCCATGATCCCCTGAAGTCCAGCACACATGCCCGCAGCATGTCCTCCAAGATCTGAATAGTGCGCTCGTACTAACCATCTGTCTGGGGATGATGTGCGTACTGAGTAGAACTTTGGTCCCCAACGCTTTCTGCAAACTCGGCCAAAACCTGGACGTGAAGCGGGGATCCCTGTCAGACACTATCGACACCGGGACCCCATGGAGACGCACTATCTCCTAAATGTACAGGCTGCTCAACTTATAGACCGGATCCGTCATCCTCATAGCTAGAAAATGGGCCGATTTGGTCAACCGGTCGACTACCACCCACACGGCGTCGTTTCCCTTCGGCGATCTCGGTAGTCCACACACGAAGTCCATCGTGATATGCTCCCACTTCCACTGGGCAATCGGTAGTGGCTGCAACAATCCTGCGGGACGCTGATGCTCGGCCTTCACCTGCTGACAGACGAGACATCTCGACACAAACTCTGCGACTGCTCTCCGCATCCCGCGCCACCAGAAGTGCCGCCTGATGTCACGGTACATCTTGGTGCCCCCCGGGTGCACTGTAAGACGCGAATGATGCGACTCTCGCAACACGTCGTCTCTATAGTTGCCCGGCACGAACAACCCTCCTCGATACCGTAACCCCCAATCAGCGCTAACATCCCAGCCTGCCACTTCGTTACCTCGGACGACCCTCTCTCGGATCTCTAGCGTCTCGACATCCTCCACCTGCGCCTCCAACACTCGGGCAAGCAGTGAAGGCTGAGCCACTAACGAGCACATGACCATGTCACCCGTAACCTCCTCTAGCTCAAGCCCGAACGTGCTCAGCTCCCCCATCATGTCCCACTCTCGGACTGATATGTTGGCGAGGCTCGGAATCGACTTCCTACTCAAGGCGTCGGCGACCACGTTCGCCTTACCCGGATGGTAGTGTAGCTCGAAGTCGTACTCCTCGAGTAGCTCCATCCACCGCCGCTGGCGCATGTTCAAGTCTTGCTGGGAAAATATGTACTTGAGGCTCTTGTGATCCGAGAACACCTGAAACCCCTCGCCATAAAGATAATATTGCCAGCCCTTTAGCGCGAACACGACTGCTGCCAACTCCAAGTCGTGGGTAGGATAGTTGCGCTCGTGCGTCTTCAACTACCTGGAGCCATAAGCCACAACTCTGCCTAACTGCATCAGTACGCAGCCCAGTCCCTCTCCGGACGCATCACAGTAGACATCATACCTGATCCCTCGCTCGGGCACCACCAATACTGGAGCGGTAGTCAGCCGAGTCTTCAACTCCGTGAACGCCCGTTCACAGTCCTCCGTCCACACAAACCCGACTCCCTTGCGCGTCAGCAGAGTCATCGACGCGGCTAGTCGCGCAAAGTCCTGGACGAATCGCCGATAATAGCCTGCCAACCCTAGAAAGCTGCGGATCTCGAAGACACTCGTGGGCCGTGCCCACTTCGAGACCGCGTCGATCTTCGATGGATCGACCAGTATACCGTCACGGGACACGATGTGACCGAGGAATTTCACCTCAGCGAGCCAGAACTCGCACTTCTCCAGGTTGGCATATAGCTGATGCTCGCGCAGTAGTTTCAGAACGGTCCTCAGATGCACCTCATGTGCCGCCTCGCTCTGCGAATAAATCAGGATGTCGTCTACGAACACCACCACGAACTGATCTAAGAACGGTCGGAAGATGTTGTTCATCAGGTCCATGAACGCTGCAGGTGCATTCGTTAGTCCGAACGGCATCACCAGGAACTCGTAGTGCCCATAGCGTGTCCGGAATGCAGTCTTTGCGACGTCCCCCTCACGGACTCGCATCTGATAATAACCGGATCGCAGATTGATCTTCGAGAAGCAGGTCGACCCTCTCAACTGGTCGAACAAGTCATCGATCCTCGGCATCGGGTATCGGTTCCTCACCGTAACCCGGTTAAGCTTCCGGTAATCTACACATCCGTAGCTCTCCACTCTTCTTCTTCACGAAGAGTGCTGGTGCTCCCCACGGCGATACACTCGGACGGATAAACCCCTTCTGCTGAAGCTCCTCGAGTTGACGCTTCAGCTCAATCAACTCCGCAGGCGCAAACCTGTAAGGTGACATCGATATCGTCGCCGTTCCCGGCACTAGGTCAATCCCGAACTCCACCTCACGAACCGGTGGCAATCCGCTCAACTCCTCAGGAAAGACCTCGGGGAACTCGCATACCACTCGTGGTAACGCTCGGCTCTGCACAGCCGATACTTCCTCCTCTGCGGACAACGCCGACAGGAGGACCCCGCTCTTACTACCCAGCACACACGTCACCTTCGTACTGTCCACTGACACTGTCACTCGTCGCCTGTAGCAATCGATGTTGGCTCGGTACTTCGCCATCCAATCCATTCCCAAGATCACATCAAAGGTCGTCATTCCCAGCACGAGAAGATCACCAGGGCAAGGACAGTCTGCGACTCTTATCTCGCAGGCACGACAGACTCTAGTCAAAGATACGCCACCCCCAACTGGGGTGTCCAGGCACAGGGGTGGACTCAACGGCTCTAAGCTCAACTCCAACCTCTCAGCACAACCCAACGAAATAAAAGAGTGCGACGCCCCGGTATCAAATAAGAATAACGCCCATAAATGATACAATAAACACGTACCCTGGATGGTCTCGCGGTACGTGGTAGATCCTGGGGCCCGGGAGTCGGTGACTGCATACACTCTCCCCTGCGAGGCCTACTGCCTCTGAACCGGCGCACTGGCTGCTGAATACCCATGACTCTACTGCTGCCTCGGAACCGGCGCGCTCGTAGACGGCTGTGAAGACCTTAACGACTGACTCTAACGAGGGCGACCCCTGGGTGACTGTCCTGTACGCGACTGCTGCGGTCGTTGCGCTGACGTTGCCCCCAACGGCTCACGGTACCATGCCATAGTGTGTCCGAACCGGCCGCACCAGAAACACCTGGTCTCGTCGGCTCTCGACCCCGAGCCCTGGCCTGTCCGACTGGTCGCTGGTAGTGCCGCGGGCCCTCCCTTCTTCGAACAGTCTCGCTGCATGTGGCCTGGCTGCCCGCAGAAATAGCATGTCGGCCTTTTCTCTGAGGCGACTAGCCCCACTGATGCTACTGACCCCAGCTGTCTCGCTCCGCCCAGATGAGTCGGTGGTCGAAAGAATCTCGCGGTCCTCTGTCTTTGCGGGTCTCGTGACTCGGACGGCCCTGCAAAGCTGGTCGGCCGCTGTCGGACCTCACGGGTCCTGGCCGCATCCCGGATACCCTGCTCCACCGTCGCTGCGGTGTCCACGAGATCTGTATACTTCCGCAACCTCATGGCGAGGACCTTATCCCGAATCACCGGTCTCAGTCCCCCCTCGAACCGCAGGCAACGGTTCTGCTCGGTCATCACCATCTCCGGCGCGAATCTGGTCAAGGCCATGAATCTGGCCTCGCATTCCGCCACTGTCAACCCCCCTGCTCCAGGTCTAGAAACTGCCGATGTCGCTCCAAATGAGCCGACTCGGGAAAGTACTATGCCAGAAACACCTCCTGGAAGATGTCGTAGTCGTGCCCGACAATGTCCTTCACACGCCCCCACCAATGGTAGGCGTTGTCCCTCATCTGGTGAGCTGTGAAGGACACTCTGCGGCGGCCATCTTCGATACCTGATGTATCCAGGTCCCGCGTGACCTGCTCTAGCCACCTCTCGGCTAGGTCGGGGTTCGGCTCCCCGACGAAGATGGGTATCCCTAGCTTCAGGAAGTCTAGTAGGGTCCGGGCTGTGTGGTCCTCTCTGCCTGACCGGGCCTCACTGGGACCGCTGCTACCTCTGGAGCTGGTGAAGCCGACTCTCGACTGGCGATGACTGCCACCAAACTCTGGACTGTCCTGGTCAGCTCGTCCAGGGCAGTCATAACGGGATGGTCCGCGACCGGCGGAACACTGGGTGTGCCTGTAGACGGTCCCGCGTCGCTTCTCCTGTCTTCTCCGACAGGAGTGCCCTGCGCCTCCGCGTACTCGGCGGGCTCAACGGTTGGCACCCTTCCTGGTGTCCCCGCTGATCGTTCCCACCTACCTCGCGTGGGCGCCCGTCCTCGTGTTACCGTCGCTCGTCCGCGTCTACCGCGAGCCATAGGTCAGTATCCTCTGCACGGATACACGCAGACGTTCAGTTTGCGAACTCACATAAAGACAACAAGTTCAAATACACTAACGTTCACACGGTCTACGTCTACTCTAACATACTTGTTACTAAACGTCACCCCGCTCACGCTTTTTATATTTTAATTATAATAATACGTAAGCGAAACCTCAATTAAACCGAATAAACGCACACCAAGTCACGCACAACAACACGAAAAACTGCGAAGTCAAGACGGTGCAAAAACAGGGGTCACGGACCCGTGACAGATCCCGTCACGGTTGGGGTCACGGACCCGTGACGAAGACCTAAAAACTCCCAATTCGCTCTGCTCCGTCACGGATCCGTGAGGCTCGTGCAGACCTGTTTTCCAAACTCGCTTCAAACTCGAATCTTAACCCGTCTTAACCCTAAAATTAGTCTTAAACGACACACGCGCTAGACCACCAATTTAACCACACACGCACAACAATTCAAAACCAACCACAAGTCTTCCAACCTCAATCATAAGCCAACCCGGCCAAACAACAACAACCACAACAACGACGACCCCCGCTCACCGGGCCAACCAAAGTCGAACCTTGCCCACCGGGCCAACCAAAATCAAAACATACGCCCACAGGGCCAACCAAGTTTAAAAACCTTCTCCACTTCCTTAAAAACCTCATTTCTTAACATCAGGTAGTTACAACCCGGTCCAGGCGTCCCCGAACTACGTTGCACCGACTTGACATCAGCACCGTCACGTTCGACTACAGGAGCGCTCCTGAGTCGACCCGCGACAATTTAAAAACGTTTCACGCAGCACGCACAAACACTATGCCAGTAACCCCGTACTGCACATACACACAGACAAAACAAGACTCAAGACATTAAGGGTTTACACACCGTTTCCGACCTGCGTACCCAACGCACGACGGGACTTTACTTACTCGACTCTCCCCACCTAATTGACGGACAGTCCGAGGTGTGAAACCTCGAGCTCTGATACCAAGCTGTCACGCCCCAATTTCAGTGAACCGAACTCGGGACGCGAACATTTAGAATAATAAACACGTTGAAACCTTTTCCATTTAATCACTTTAAAATACCAGTTTAGTTCAACAAAATAATAATTACAACTCAAAATAAAACGTCCCACAAGCGGACAAAAAGCGAGGTATCCGTCGCTAGACTAAAAAGTAACCCGGACTCCCGCCCCTAGCTCTTCAAGCTTCGGAAGCTCACCTAGTCCCTCAATACAAACTCAAGCATGCCTACATGCACCTCCAACCAGAATCAACAACCCACAAATTGGGAATAAAACATGTCTAAGAACCCTAATTTTTCTAACGTGAAGTACACAACAATGCCCAAAAAGGGACAAAACAATCAGGCACTACCCAACAAGGGGTAAACCGAGCAACCCTACACATGCCTCAACACCAGATGACTACCATTAAGTTAAAAATTTCCAACAAGGGCATAACGAAACTACAACAACTAATCGTAAAACAACCAAATAAAACAACACAGGTCTAAAATACCTAGAAAAACACAAAACAAAAAAGGTCCTCCAAAGGATAGAGAACGAACCAACCCGACCATACCAAACGGACAAAGCCAGCAAAAGCCACAACTAACTCGTGAGACCCATGACTCATTGGAGCCACAAGGGCCCCGACACACCGGTGGCCAACACCACAAAACAGTCAAGTCAACCTCCGAACTCAACAAAGACAAATCTGATACAAGCTTAAAAGCCAAACAATCGACGTCGGCCAACATCGGGAGTGTCGATTCTCCGACACAACACTGACCAGAGAAAGTAGACCGTCCAAATTGAAAGTTAGGATGGAGGGAAACACAAGAAAGTGGAGGAAACCGAGAACCAATCGACACCTCGGAAGCAATGACCGGGGATGACGAGCAAGACCCGAATCACACCGAATCTTTACCGGAGAAACGTGTCCTACTTCTGATTCAGTTACAAGGCGACGAAGTCCGAGCAGTACGATGAAGAAGGAGCCCCTCGGCAGCAAACTAGAGCAGATCCGCAACAATCACGCCGAAAAGTCGTCCCACATCAGATTTGAGCTACACCAACCCTCCACACATGAAGGAAACAACCACCAACCACCAGATCCGAGCGGAGAGAACCCGGTGGTAACACCTTGTGAAAGTAAACACCCCCAGAAACCCCCCCCCCCCCCCCCCCCCCCCCGCACCACGAGTTCGAGGACGTCGGGAAAATCAGAAAACACAGGCAAGGGAAGAGGAGCCAATAAGTACTAACCGGAATCCGGTGAAGTTCCTCCGAAGAAGCCCAAATCAGCCCGACAGGACGAATCCGACCCCCAAATCAGAGAAACCAAGAACGACGGGGGCAGGTAAACCCGAAGCAGCCTAGAGACGTCACGCCTACGACGACAACTACCCCACACCATCACAACCACGGACGACTCATGACTGCGACGGCAGTTCGCAACACCCCCACGTTCTATGGCCGGACCCAGGTAGGGGACATGGACCAGATAAAAGATAAAGGAGGAGGGGAGGAGGGAAGGGCGGGGAAGCCACCACCAGCGACAGGCCTGACCGGAGTCAGATCCATCGCTGTGGAGGTCTGAAAGATGGGTGGCGGGGTTACAAAGTCAGGGGTGAGAGGTTTTTTAGAGATGGAGAGAATAAATTTATGTTTCGAGAGAGATTTGATGCACACCTCTGTTACGCTTTATTATTAATGAAATTTGCACCGTTTAGTAAAAATAATTCCATTGAGTAACTGAGGTAATAGTTGTTTGTGGTTTAAAAATCTTCCACTAAAACTAATTTGTTAAAGAAATAATTAGATTCCTAATACTTGAAGGGGTATACATACAGGGATTCAAAATAGTCACCCTTTCTATCAGAATTCGACTAACTTAGTCAACTAAATCATGAGGAGAAATCTATTGAGAACCACTCTTAACCTAGGAACCGTGAGAACCAATCCTAGCCACTATCACCTATGATCCAACACTCATCAAAATGACAGATCATCACCCAATCCAACCCACATACACGCCAATGTCATCCATTCTCACACAAGCAAGGGCAAAATTGTAATAGCATGGTGCCATGTGGACAATTGTCCATTTTTTTCTTCACCAATTCACTAATTTAATATTTCCCGATTCGTTTGAACTCCGATTAACTTCAAACTTGCGCCAATATTTTTCTTTTTTCAAGTGCTTTAAATCAAGATCAGTCATGAATATATTTTGAAGCACGAAAATAAAAATGTATATCAAGGTGATAAAAATAATGTTGAGCGTTGATAAATCTTCACTAATAAATGTTTTATATCGGAGTACCAAACTAGTGCTAAATGTTGATAAAAAGCATGTAATGAGGTGATAAGAAACAAATAATGAGGTGATAAAAACCATTTTCAATTTTGATAATAAGTGTGATACACTAGAGTTTAACGTTGATAAAAAAAACTTGTGATGAGATGATAAAAAACACGTAATTCAATGATAAATCTAGTGTTTAATGTTGATAAAACTGGTGTTCATAAAAGGCACGTGATGAGATGATAAAAATCATGATCAGTTTTGGAGAATGGGGTGATAAAACCAGTGTAAAATGTCGATAAAACCAGGGTAAAGTGTTGATAAACCCAGAGCAAAGTGTTGATAAAAATTACCCATATATAATTCCTTTAAAAACCAGCCCCAAAATATAAAAAAAATTTGTGCTTCAAAAAAACATTTGATGGGGGTGATAAAACACACGTAATTTGAATGATAAACCTAGTGTTTAGTGTTGATAAAACTAGTGTTCATAAAAAGCACGCGATGAGGTGATAAAATCATGATCAGTTTTGGAAAATGAGGTGATAAAACCAGTGTAAAGTGTTGATAAAACCAGTGTAACAGTGTTGATAAATCCAGAGCAAAGTGTTGATAAAAATTACCCAGATTTTTTTTTAAAAAAAATCTACCCCGAAATAATTTTTTTTTCGTGCTTCAAAATATATTCATGACTGATCTTGATTGAAATCCCTTAAAAAAACAAAACTAATGGCGCAAGTTTGAAGCCAATCGGGGTTCAAACGAAGCGGGAAAAATTAAATTAGTGAATTGGTTAAAAATAATAATTTGATAGTTTTACTAAAAAGTCCTTACCACTTATTAAATAGTGTTGTTTTTTTGCAGTCAACAAGTCAACTACTCAATTGCATCTCATCCATTCATTCTTAAAATGGATTACTTAGATTGGTTCTCGCGGTTCCTACATTAAAACATGGTTCTCACCAGATTTCTCCTCACTAGATCATTTCTAAGGGGACTGGCAAAATCGGTCCTACCCTTAAACCACTTAAGCGGTGATGACTAAAGGTCCAGAATCAAGATTGGCCCCAATTTCAATTATGTTTTACAAATAAGTTATTCATTTTATATATAAGCCTCCCACATAAAATTGTCGGTTTGAGCCAAACCAACATCCGTTAACTAAAATGGACATATTACCCAGTTTCAAGGTGCATACTATTTTAAAACCAATAATGGCACATAAGTTCCGAACAATAATTCTCTCTCATTTATCAAGTGTCTCGTTCGAAAAATCTTAGTCTTAGCTCTGACTATGATATTTCCTATTTCTATCATCGTTTTTGACACGACTACGTTCTTAACCGATCATGTCTCGACCTTGCTGCAGTTCTCTATCATCCCACCCCCTCGTCCATCTTATGACATCTCGCCTCCCTTAAAGCCCGACACAAGAGGAAGTCGAAGCAAACCCTAATCAGCCTTCTTCCTTCTCCTTCGCTTTCTCCTTTGCTGCCTTCGCGGCCACCATTATCGTGGGTGCAACCTTCCACGACAATTGTGCCGCTTTAACTGGAGGGCGCTCCTCCTTCGTCTCCTTCATCACCACCATTAATTGGGGTGGACTCGTCGCCTCCAAGCACGGCGACTATGTCGTTCTCTCTAGGGTCCACCGCAACACCAGCGAGGACAATGGTGAAGCCATGATAGGCCGTCTGGTGAAGAACACATCCATAACTTCGATTGCAAGTAACCCTCCCCCGCCCATCGACCCTCCCTTTAAAGGATGGTCTGAGTCTATTTCTCTGTCGTTGTGTCGGGACCCTAGACGTGAGAAAGCACCGACCGGGAACGACGAGATACCAGAGTTAGAGGCGCTGCATGAGGGTCTCTTGCTTCTTAATGCTGCTCAGATCCATGTGATCCCGTCGTTACTGTCTCCTCACACAGGTATGACTCATCATCGAGGACTACCACTGTCGTCGAAGGAAGATTTTTCCCTAGAGGACCCGGAGTCGTCGGGATTGTTCAAGTCCACCATGGCTAACCTCCAGGGCTGTAAAGACCGGCTAAATTAAAAGAAGCAAAGTATTAAATTTTATCGTCTTGAAACGTCGAGGTTGAAATCTAATTCGGTTTTGGTAAAGGCGAGGCTGAAATTCGATTAAATTCCTTAGTCGTGTAAAAAAAAAAACAAAGGTTTGGATCGTTCAGGCCTGACCAGACAGGAAAGCCCGGCCAGGCCCCTCTCCCCTCGCTTGGGCCTGAGGCCCGCTTCGCCAGCGGCCCAAATGACAACCAGCCCGGGTATAAAACCCGTTTTTAGGGTTTCTTCTCCTCATTTTTTGTCCTCCTTCGTTTCAGGGGTAGCCGAACCCGTCCCTCACTCCGTCTTCTTCGTCCTCTCCTCACGCCCTCACCCGACCTTCCTCCCTCGTCCCTCTCTGTCGACTCCGGTCGCCGGCGCCGTAGCTCCCGAATCCGGCCACCATCGCCCTCCCTCCTCTCCAGTTCACGTCCGCCGTCGCCATTACCGATCTCCGACCGCCTCTCCATCTCCGGCCAACCAGCCGAGCCCGAGACCACCGCAGCCGTCTCTCCGTCCTCACTCAGTCCCGAGCCCGAGCTCGTCGTCCCGAGCCCGAGCTCGTCCTCACCGCGCCACCACCGAGTCCCCTCCTCCTCCGTCCAGCCACCGCCCTCCTCATCGAGCCGCCGTCGTCCCGACCTCGCCCCTCAACGGCCAGCTCCCTCTCCACAGTTCCCGACGCCTCCCACCGTCTTTGTTTCTCTACGGTGAGGCCCCGACCGACGCCGCCCTCGCCGGCGGCCGGTCGGTTCGAAACCCGAGCCTGTTCCGTTCTTCTTTCCCTTATTGCGAAATCCCTTTTGGATCTGGTTGTATTTGGTTTGATATTGTTGGATCGTGACTAAATTCGTAGAACTGTAAAAAGGAAATCAAAATAAAAACCTGATTTCAGTTTTGAGTTTTAATTGGAAATGAGAAAGGGTTTAAAATAAAAGAATTTAAAATCAGATTTAATTTAAAGCATTGGATCTGAATTTGTTCCTTGAGTTTCGAAAAGATCAGAAAAGGTTTCGGCTAATTAATCGGTTTTATTAGAAAAGAACTAGAATGGGGATTTGAGAACCAAAAGCAGTTGTAACGAGAAATGATCTGAAAATAAAACGGTTTTAAATTAAGAAGGGTTAAAATCAGATTTAAACGAAACGGGCGTTTTGAAAAGTTAACCTATCTGCGATCGGTTTTTAGAAAGCGTGGATCGACTAAACCGTGCGTTAAATCGGACCTTGAACGGGATAATAGCGGAACAATGAATCAGACCTCGAGAAGCCTCGACACCTGTGCATTGGGACCCGTGCCTCGATATTTTTTCCATCGGGAACATGCACCGGTTTCGGTGCGCGGATGCTCGAACCCGATTCGTTGTAATCCCACTTTTATCCCGCTCTAGTTTAAAGGCCAACTGTCGGTTTTAAACTGGTTTAATCGTGACCTTTAAATTAACCTGAGAACCGCTGCAAATTTATGGCTTTCGTGTTATCTGTAGCGTCCGGCTTCGATCGAAGTGAAGCCCGGAGGTAGCGAGCCAGAACGTCCGCAGCTAGGAAGCGTAGCGGGTGCTCTTCGGTTGAGGTAGGGAAAAGTAGCCGGATCTCGGCCCTGATTAGGGAAAGTTAATAGTAGAATTGCATGTGACACCGGGGTGTCGTGGGTTGAGTAGATTTATTTAATTATTAGAAAAGCATGATACGGGATTGTAGCGTTTAAGAGAAAAGCATGTGACACTTAGTAGTGTCGTAGGAACAGAGAACTTAGCGATAATTGAATTACTGGAGGCATATGACCATGCCCGGAGGTTGTTTGTGAAACTAGTGATTTTAGGACCGTTGGAGGCATCGAGTATGCCGGAGGTTGTCGTGCGTTTTTTTTAATTGTTGAGTTTGGGTGGCCTTGAAAGCCCGTATTTAATTGTTGAGTTTGGGTGGCTTTGAGAGCCCGTAGTTAATTGTTGAGTTTGGGTGGCCTTGAGAGCCCGTATTTAATTGTTGAGTCGGGGTGGCCATGAGAGCCGTGTATTTAATTTGGTGTCTTGAGTGGCAGCGAGTGCCCGTGGGGTTGTTGAACCCGAGTCTTGACTGTTGAGGTGTCTTGAGTGGCCTTGAGTGCCTGTGTGATTGAACTTGCCTGTGATTGTGATTGTGGTTACCTGGGGTGGTGAGTTCTAAAGGTCGACAGCCTGATCCGACTTAGTGTCGATGAATTGCGAGTTCTAAAGGTCGACAGCCTGATCCGACTTAGTGTCGATGAATTGCGAGTTCTAAAGGTCGACAGCCTGATCCGACTTAGTGTCGATGAATTGCGAGTTTTAAAGGTCGACAGCCTGATCCGACTTAGTGTCGAGGAATTGCGAGTTTGAAAGGTCGACAGCCTGATCCGACTTCGTGTCGAGGAATTGCGATAGGTCGAACCCTGACCTGATTGAGATTGGTTACTGAGCAGCTGGTGTGCGATCCTTTGTGATCTTGTTTAGTGTTGTGTCGTTTCGTTCGAGTCCTTGAGGAGGTCGTCGATAGTTGTGTCGGGTCTACACTGTTTTTATCGAGTGTCGAGTCTGTTGAGGAAGGTGACGGGGTGTGGGTCAGTTGAGTACTTGAGTTGGGGACTGTAGTCCCGGCGTTGGGTTTGGTTTTAGTGTTACTGGCTTTTTCTGCTAATTATGCCATAGTCAGTCTGTTATCCGTGGAGGTGAGCGAATGCTCACCCCTAGCTGCTTTTCCTACAGGTACTGATCACCGGACGGACTAGGTTAGCTCTTGAAGTTCATGGAGCTTGGAGCGGAGTCTGGTCTTTACTTTTGTTGAGTCTAGTGACGGATGTTGTACCTTGTCCACTTGTTGGGACGTTTCTGTATTGTAAATACTATTATTTTGAGAAGTAAATGGAAATGTCAAAGCTTTTATTGAAAACAGGTTTCAAGTGTTCATGTTTTTAAAAGTTCGCGTCCCGAGTTCGGTTCGCTGAAATTGGGGCGTGACAAGGGCAGCCTCTCTTCCTGTTCTTTCAAGGAGGAGGAAGAGGAGGTCGAGGGTTCCTTACTCGCCGATCAACTCATCGGTGGTGGCGTGCCAACAGTTTGGCTTGGTAGGGAAGCTTTGGGCCCTACGATCTCCCTGGAAGGAGGTTCCGTTTCGTATCATCACCGCCGCCTTGGGACGATCTACAAATTGGCTGGTCATCAAGGGCATTGGCCCTTAAGTCTTCGGGTTTTATTTCGAGTCTCGGGAGGCTAGGGCTTCGATCTGGGGCAATGAGCCATGGTGTTTCGATGGTCGTCCTCTCCTTCTTAGGTACATTAATCCCATGGCCAGAGAACTTCCGGGATTGGATCGGCTGCAACTCTATGTCTATGTACATGGTCTCCCTCCACTGATCAGAACATGGTCGACTGGGGAGACGGTTGGCACAACGTTAGGGGTCTTTGCGGAGGTCACGTGCGATCAATGTGGTTTATGTTGGGGAGGGACGGTGAAGGTCCGCTTCTTGCATCGCATGCAGGGCCCGCTTCGTCCTCACCTATTGATATGCTTCAAGGAGTTCCCGAACCCAGTTGGGATTGGCTCACCCATACAAAGCTTCCCATATTTTTCTTCAATTGTGGGAGGATCAGCCATGGCATTCAGGAGTGTACCCTAGAGGTGAGCGACCCTCATCGATTTGGTACCTCACTATTGGAGACCAGAAGGATCAGAAGGTCAAGCAGTATGCAACTGACTGGGAGAATAAGGCATCGTCGGATGTCCCACCATGTTTCGGTTCCTTGTCCCCGAACACTATACCTACGAGTGCCTCACCTCAAGGAAAAGGCCCGATCGTATACCCGAACACTATGCCTAACGGTATAGGGCATTGGGTGCGCGTCCCAACAGGTAGGGTTGACCTAAACTAGAAGAATTTAGTGTCTGGCTAGCTCTTTGGTAGAAAGGAAACCGAAGTTTTAGGTTCCTTCCTAGCTAGAGCTGGAGGTGTGAAGTGGAGTTCAATTGGAGAACCCTGAGATGATCAGGCGATGGCTAGTAAGCAGCCCCGCCAAGAGGGATTTTAGGACTCTCTAGCTTCAGGGACTGGCCTCAAGAGTGGTCCCTAACAGAAGGCATGCGTCCTACAACTGATGATGAGTTCAAGTTCGGTCGCTTTTCCCCTAATATGAAATTGTAAGAACCGCCCCCGGTCGATCCCGGTCGAACCGGTGGATTCTAGACAAGTTTGACTTTTGGCCGGAAAAGTCAAATGAAGACTCCGGAAGTCACTCGGGGCTTTTCCGGGGCCCAAAAAGCCTAGACGTCATCACGGTTGGCTTAATTGGGCCATTTCCTTTCTTTTGAGTATAATATTGGAGGAAGTCAACTTTGATCAAAATTGGACTTTTTAACAACTAAAGCCTAGTTAATTAAAGTGCTGTAATTTAATTTCCTTAAAAGGTTGGAAGAGAGGAAAAGGAGTGGTCTTGGACCATTATACCCTCTTAAAGGCCTTTAAGGGGGGAAATATCTAAAGGGGCTTTTACCCTTTACCCAAATCTAGGTCTCTTAAGGAAATTGAAGACCAAAATCAGCTCATTCTATTTGTTGTAGCCGAAAATTGAGAGAGAAAAGGAGAGGAGGAAGAACAAGAGTGTCTTGAAGAAGAAGAAAGGGAAAAGGGAGCTCCTTGGTCCAAGTTGTTCATCATCCCTTCTGCAAAACCCTTCCACCTTCATCATCTCATCTTCCTATAGGTATGTATGTCCTTAATTTTCTATTCCAAGCACTTTCCTCTCTTGGGTTTTCCTTGAGTGTTTGTTAGAAGTTGTTGATTTTGTTTCTTTTGGTGTTAGATGTTGTTGTTGAGAAGTAATTGTAGGTGGATGATGGAAATCCTTGGGTTTTGTTGATTTTGGAGTTGATTGTTAGTTTGGATTGTTGAGGTTTTGATGATTTCTACCATGGGTAGAGGATTTTTGGAGTTAATTATCTGTTTTGGGAGTTTTGTTTGACTGAAAATGGAGTTTGGAGGTTGTTTTCGGGGGAAAAGAGCTGGAGGTTGAAGAAGGGAGAAATTGCCCAGGTCTGCCACGGATCCGTGAAGGATACCGTGACGGGCGACGTCACGACTCCGTGATGGAGTCCGTGACGGCACACGTCACGGTTCCGTGACGTCATCCGTGATGGGTGGTGTCACGGTTCCGTGACCTTGTCCGTGGCAGATCAGTTTTGGGGTCGTTTGGTGGGTTTTCATCAAATTCGATCTTTGTTTTGAACTGGACTTTTGGGAAGGTTTTTGGGACTTTACTTTCCTTTTGGTTAGACTTTAATTAGAGTTTAATTGTGTTCAAAGACCTTGGGACCGAGCTAGAAGAACGAAGACCACTCCGGGACCCGTGTGAAGAACGGAGGAGAAGCCAATCGCACTTTTCAGCAGAGTTTTAGTAGAGGAAGACCACGAGGTAGGGAAAGTCTTAACTACTTATTAAGTGACGCTTAGTATGCCTATTAGGTTAATAAAAATGGGAAAGGTCCTAGAAATGCATATAGGATGCGAATAACTAGAATAATTGTCTTTCAATTACTAATAACCGGATGTGTCTAGTAAGCATGCTTAGGATGCAAATCACTACTATAACTCGCTTTCAATACTTGGGAATTTCTTTACTGGTAGAGAGGTCGTGATGAGCCCTCGTATTAGTTTTATGTTAGCTTCACATGCTTGGTTGCCTAGTTTGGATAAGCTAAGAGTCTAATACAACTAGATTATCTAAATGTTGAACTTGATTGTTTGAATGTGTTTAAATGAATGCTTGACTCCTTGAATGATTGAATGGAGGATCGAGTATGACTGATTGTGCCAAACGGTACGATCAGGTGATCGATGAACCGATGGGTCATGGTTGGTAAGTAATTGGTAAGTTTAAGATTATGTTGATTCTTGTGGTGTGTTGTGATAGAATTGTGACTCGTTATGAATTGGTTACCCCTTGGTTGCCTGGATGTGTTATTCATTTATGGAATTTTGAGTTGGCTTTTATATCGCTATGGTGCCTACACCGAGGGAGTGCTGGTGGGAGGTAGTATCATAGTCGGTACCCGGTATGGCGCCTACACCGAAGGAAGTGCCGGTGCAAGGTAGTAGCATAGCCGGTGGCCCGGACCCTACGGGGCGTTGGTTATTGGATGGTTTATGGTTATTGGTTGATTCACCCAAGCGTATGCATCCTACGGGAGCAATACCTTGGTTCCCGAGGACATATAGCCCTTTGGAGACGTTTCCGAGAATCCCGACGATAAGCGCCCTCAAGGGGTTGTTACCGGTCACCTCGATGATATGCGTCTCCTCTGGACTGAGGGAAAATCCGACATGACACAACGTGTGTGGATCGGAGGGTGGTGGCTTCATGTGCCACGACATTGATTGGATGTTCTATTTTCTATCAATTGTTAAGAAATGCATTATTTCTCTAAATTGCCAATTATTAAACTTAAAGGTCACCCTTGTTATGTATTTTCTCTACTGAGCGCAAGCTCACCCCTGTTTTGTTTACTTGTTGTTGTTACAGACTTGACTGATGAGTAGAGGACTAGTGGCTCGGAAGCTTCTATGGTCCGGGTGTTTGTTTCTAGAGGCGTTGGTCATATTTTATGTCATGAACCTTGTTGAGGATTTTATCATGAGTTTTACACACCTTTGTTAAGGGATTTTAAATTATGCTTTTGACTGTTATATTTTGGATTGAGAACTAAAGGTGAAGGATTTTACGGGTTTTGTGATATTTCATGGTTATAATTGTCTTTTCCTTAAGTCACGTCTCGAGTCCAGGGAAAACCGGATTTGGGGCGTGACAGCAACGTTTAGACACTACCTTGATCAGGACTCCCAGTTTTGTCTTCCAGCCCCCACCCTTCCTTCATGCTTATATGACGAATTCAATACCGTTTACAATGGTTACTTTGTTAAGAGTTATGTGTACAGAGTCCTATAAAAACTCTTTACGTATACTAACTCTCTTATTATTAATGAAATTCTGCAATAAAAAAAAATGAACATGATTGATCCAAGAAAAAGAGCTCAAATCATAACAAGTCTATAAACAGGAAGGAGGGCAAATCTTTTTCTAAAGTAGGCCAAGAAAGTTTGTTGTCGCCTAACAGATCTTGCAAGGATGAAGCATCCTCAGGCATGAATAGAGTTTCATCGAGGGCCAAACGGGGTGAATTGCAGAGCAGAAGAGTTTTGAATGCTGTGAGTCAAAAGATTTTGTTTCTCTAAACCGAAATCTAAGTGGACAAACCAGGGTAAAATAATGGTTTCTCTCCCAAAGGATTTGCTTTCCTTTGCTTCTTTTGGTTCGATCTTGCTCTCTTTGTACAATGATTATCTTGCCATTGAGAGTAAATCGGTGGCCTCAACTAGTAAGGTACGCAAATCACAGGAGGCAAATGGACGTCCCAAAAGAAGAACCGGTCCCAAGGTATCGTCTTCTGTTCGATCCAAAGGTAAGCTGAAACGTGTTCGTAAACATCGAAATGCTTCGGCTTCGCCTTCGGATTTGGCTGCGAAGGAGAGTGGGGTAAATCAGGGAGTGGATTCTGCTCACCGTGGAGTAGTAACCTCAGTTCCGGATCGTAGCTTGAATACCTCTGTTTCAGCGACGACTTTGAAGACGGATTCGAGCTCTTCTGCAGGCACAGGTACGAAGGTGTTTGTGTTTAATATTCCTTTCGGTTCCTCTGATGGATGGATTCGGAAAGTCTTCGGGGAATTTGGAGCGATTAGATCAGCGATAGCGATAAAACGACCAAATCGGAAAGGTCATTGCTTCGGTTTTGTCGATTTCTTTTCGCCAGCTGATGCTCAAAAGGCAATCGAAGTCTACAATGGTTTCAAATACAATGGGTTTACTCTGTTTGTGGCGTTGGCTCGTCCGGAACAGCATCTGTTTCCGGTTAAGCCGTCCACACTCTCTAAACAGAGTATGAGCAGATCTGATCTTCTAGTATTGGAACCACGAGTTTCGAAGGAGCAAGGGACTATGGGGATGGAGATTAATTTGCCTCAGCAGCCAATAAGGCACTCCGATCCCTTTAGAAGCGTGTCCCTCAATTTTTGTCAAAAACAGAGCAATGACTTTCACAAACAGAGTATAGGTCTTCGTCCAGCACAAAGCACTGGAGCTGTTTTTTCGGATCAACCATGTTTGCAGGAGAAAGGTACAAAAATGGAGGACCGGAATTTGTTGAAACTCTTGCTCGCCGGGGATCGGAAGTTGACGTTCGTCGTTGACTGGTTGAAGGAGGAGATCCGGGATCAGATAGCAAATATCCGGATGACTCGCGATTCTCCGCAATTTCCGATTCTCAATCACGATTCTGGTGCGAAAACTTCGGCAGATTTGTTGGTTGGTGATGATGATGCGGATACCACGCCTTTGATGCAGGGTTGCGTTGCCACTTCTGCGAATTCAGTTGAGGTCGCCGTGAATTTGGAACCTGCGACAAAAGATGGGGGTGTGGGCTCGTTTGGGCCATTGGGCCTGGCTGAAGGGAGTGGTACAGCCCAAACCGTGTTAGTGGATTCGGCGCCTGTACCACTTATCGCAGCAGGTACGCGTGTGATTGGAGAAGCAAATTTGGACTTGGCTGATTTGAGTCCAATCTCCAGCCCTTTGGTTAATTCCCAGAGCCCATCGACAAGTTCAGGTGATCCAATACAAGCCTTCCCAATTCAGGCTCTCTGCGAGCCAAATCTTCCGACGAATACGTTTGTTGATTCTTCGGAGGATAGCCCTTGGAAGGAAGTCCTACTTAAATCTTCAAAACGAGTGAGTCGGCCTCCCAAACACTTGTCTGATTTCTATACCATGAAGTGTAAACCGAGGAATCGCTCTTTGGATCGGGAAAGAGTTGCTCGTCTCGTTGATATTGGGAAACAGGTTGAACTTGGCATAACTGGAAATTCTTTAGTTGCAGTTTCGCCTCATGGAACCGATGCTTGGATTACAATCCGTGAATTGGCTTCTAAAAAGAAAGATGAGATTAATCGTACCTGAGGTCGGGAGGCGAGGTTTCACGGGGTTTTCTTTTTGTTTTTGTTTCCGTGTTTTGTTCTAGGAAAAGGTTTGGCCTTTTAACTCCCATTTATGGAGTTCCTGTGTAAGCGTTTACTTTTACCTTGATTATCCTTTAATCAAGGCATTCCGGTTCTTTTTTAGGAATCGGTCTTATTAATAAAATCTTCGAGCTTATCAAAAAAAAAAAATAACAAGTCTATTTTTTGTAAGACCTGTCCATTTTGTTTTGAAAAAACATCCCTCGCTAATGTTTTACTAATTTGAGCTTAATTATTAGGACTAACCTTTCAATTCAACTTACTAATGATAACATTTACTTCCTGACAAACGATGAGGGCCTAGTCATTGAGCCGGCCCAAATCAAAGCCATGACCTCTGTCTTTTTTGCAACCAATTCGCTGATAGACTGAAGAAGCACCTTAGTCTCCCTCATCTCCCTTTTAAATCAATCTCCGGTTCGCAAGGTGAGACTATTGAAGCCCCTTTGTTGAAGAGAACATATTAGACTGCATTTTCAGTTTAAATGGTGATAAAGCTCAAGGCCTCGACAATATCTCTCTAAAATTCTTTCAAAAGGCTTGGCATATAGTGCGCATTGATGTGCTGCGAGTTCCATCAAACAGGGAAAATTGGGTAAGGGGTTTAGCTCGTCCTTTAGTCATTATCATCCAATCAGTCTACTCTCAACTCCCTACAAAATCATGTCGAAGCTCTTAGCATCTAGACTCAAGCTGCTGGTCTCGAGTTTGATAAGCGATTTTCAGCCCGCCTTTGCAAAAGGGAGGCAATTGGTCGACTCTGTGTTGGTAGCCAGTGAGCTCATCAATTTTGCATAATCTAAGACAATCAAGTTGATCCTACTCAAGCTTGATTTCTCTAAGGCCTTGGACCGTATAAACCGGTATTACCTGCAGCGTGTGCTATCCCGAATGGGCTTGGGACCTCGATGGAAGAAATGGATGAGTGCGTGTTCATGCCTCTATACTGATAAATGGCCGGAATTGTCCTCATCATGCGGAGTATTCCTTTTTCTTCTGGCAGTAGGGGGACTTCATCTATTACTAGCAGAAAGCGAGTCTCTGGGGGTTATCAAAGGTGTCTCCTTACCCAATTTTCCAAACTCCATCACTCACCTTCAGTATGCAGACGACACTTGGCTCTTCCTTGAAGCAGATCCGCAAGGTTTGATCAATATCAAAGCGCTATTTGTTGCCTTCCATTTAGCCTCACACTTGGAAATCAACTCTGCCAAATCTCATCTTACCCTGCTAAATGGTTCACCTGATGAAGCTGAAGCTTTGGCCTCCCTCCTGGTTTTGTACCTTTTATCTAATTAGGTTTCTCCTTGGGAGCAAATGCTAGATTAGCATCAACTTGGGCTCCGCTGACCACAAGATTCAAGCAGGCCACAGATCACTAGCAAGTCAAACATCTTTCTGTGAGGTCAATTGGGATCAAGTTCAGAAGCCGAAAGATTTCGGTAGATTTCAACCTTGCTCTCTTATCTAAGTGGCTTTAAGACAACCCGCTGTGGAAACGAGTAATCTGTGCTATCTACCATGCTTGGGATTTTTCTGCAATGTCTTCGACGCGCTGCTCCTCAAATATCGCTAACATCATCAGCCTATTCCAAGACTCCAGATGAGATTAAATGAGAGTTAAGCTTGGGCTCTGGTATGCGATTACTAGGCTGTAGATTACTGGGTAACAAAGTGATTGAGTTGAGTTGAAGAAACTTTTTTAAAAAATAGAATGAAATAGACAACTCACAAACTCTTTAATAATGGGTTAGTGCATACACAATTCATGAAGCCGTAGTTCCATGATATATCATATATGTGCTCTCATGTACAGAAAAAAGTTAGGCATGCCATGTTGTGGGGAAGACTAATTTGTGCACCACCTACCTTACATAAAAAGGGTTATATATACTACTAGTCTGAATTTTCAACAACATACCACATTCTTTCCATTTTGGATTTCTGCAATAATTATCACCTTAATGTATTGTATTAATCTCAACCATATCTCGTAAACTCACCACCAAATCTATATTTAATTACCAAATTACCTACAAATGTAATAAAAGTTAGCTAGTCTACTACTAGTACTTGACTAAGAGAAGTAAGAACACAACCTATATCCCTCATACATTTTCATGGCAAGGCTAGCAATCTCGGGTTCCATGTAGCATGCACATGGGCTTCAATGTGGTGTGGTATTAGCACCACCATTTATTATTTAGAAATCTGTTTATATTATTTAGATCCACACAACCCTCATATATCATTAGTCTTGTGGAATCCTATGCGCAAGTTGCTTGTTCCCCAAGTCACAAAGCTGAACCAGTAATTGGAATTGATCACCACCACCATTCACAAATTACACTGCAGAAGCCGATCTATGTGGGTGGAATTTTCTTATCCTCTCACAGCTCGGAGGTCAAAGTCTCCAATTCTCCAAAGTGAATGTTTAATATTTATAGAACATTGACTATTCTATGTTGAAAGAGGGGAACAGGATTTTATTGAATGTATCTACAAGGGATTGATAGATATTGTTGAACACCAGATTGTTTCTTCTTTTTTTTATCATCAATGTTTTGAAATTTTATAAACCCGATCTTCGAAATTGAAGATGGGGCCAAGGGAAAGCCCTCTACCAAGTGTTACAAACAATGGATGATTTCCTAACCATCCCAACAATCTAAACTCACTTAACTAGTTGTGTACCTAATACCTTGATGTGCAAGTATCACAAACCTGATACAGAGAAGACAAAAATTCTTTACCCCATTATGCAGATCTAATATCGACCCAAACCCTTCAGTTACAACTAAAAAGAAGCACTGAACCCTCTACAAGGGAGGTAACAAAAACCAAGTTCCTATTAGTTAACTATCAATAACCCTAAAGCAAAACCTTCTTAGGCAATAGTCTTCTGCAGAATGTAAAACCCTTTCCTTGCTGCAGACGCAATCAAAACAGAAGTACCAAAACCTTTGCTGCAAGATCCGGAGCCAAGACACAAAACTCCAGTAGCCATACATCAATATCCAAACACCTTCAGAGAGGCCAGAACACTGAGAGATCACCTGTTCCAGTCAAGTAAACAAAACCCTCAAACCTACAAAACAAACCTACCCTCACACCCTACAAAAGCACAATATAAACCACACTCAGTTATAAGTTGCCCAAACCCATTACAAACCTCACAAATGGAACACTCACCATCCTCCCACCTACCCTTGCCCAAAAGCACCAAGACCAATTTGAACCAGCAGAAACCAATACAGGTATTACATGCACTCAAACCTTCAATTGTAAACAAAACCAAGGTTCATTGATCCAGGAGAGAAAGGAAAATGATTGTCCTTCCTTGAATTTTGCCCATAATACTTGGTAGGGGTCATTTTGTACCTGTAGGAAAATGGCATTGGCTGTTTGAGGCCTATTATGGAAGCAGAAGTGATTTCTGTTAATCCAAATCCGCCAGATGATCAGTGAAGATAGCATAACCCAATTTTTCCTTGACTTCCTAGGACCCAGATGTTCCTAAGCCAAAAACCAGCTCATGATGGAATCGGATAAAGCTGTTTTGATTCCCCACCATTGTAAGCACAGTTACCAGACCTCAGATGACAATCTGCAACCTAAAAATAGGTGATCTTGTTCCTCAGGTTCCTCATTACACATAGAGCACCAAATACCTCCATTATACAGCCCTCTAGCAAGCAAAAAGCATTTTGTGGGAACCTCTTGCATACATAATAACCAGGCAAAAGCTTCCACTTTAGGGGGCAAGATAGGTGCCCATAATAGAGCAGGCCAATCAAGTGAATTATCCCAAGCTACATCTAACAATTCATACATCTTGTGAACAGAGAAACCTCTGTGATCTGGCACCCAGGAAGCCAAGTCAGTTCCCCCAGATAAAGAGATGGAGTTAATGGCATCACATAAAAGATGGAATTGATCACATTCCCAACCCCTCAAGTCTCTTCTTGAAACAAGGATCCAATCACCATTAATCCAAAAAGTTGATACCAAACCAGTTTTTTTGAGTACTCAGATGATAGAGCCTATTGAATTGGAATTTGAGAGGGTAAGAAAATAACCATTTATCCTCCCAGAAGAGCACTCTATTCCCAGAATTAATCTTCCAATGGATCCCAACAGCCCCAATAGAATTAGAGAATTTAGGACATATCAAAAGAGATTCAATGTAGCTGATGAAACTCTGACCATTCAGCAACAAGAAATTTGATAGGTTCCAAGCATTAACCTCCCAACCAAATTTAGCACAGAGAAGCTGTTTCCACAGAGAATCATTCTCAAGTGCAAATCTTCACCACCATCTTGCTAAGAGTGCTTTGTTCATTATGTGCAAGTTCTTAATTCCTAATCCCCCAGCTGATTTAGGCCTGCAAATCTGATTCCAGCTAATTTTATGAAGGACCTTTTTTGTGATAGTACCATTCCATCAGAACCTCCTCTGCCATTTTTCCATTTCGTGAATGACTCCTTTTGGGGCCTTATAAAGAGACATATAATATAATGGCAAAGAACTCAAAGAAGATTTAATCAAAGTAATCCTCCACCAAATAACCTAGCTTTAGCTTCCCACATGCTCAACTTCTTTTTGAATCTATTGATGACAGGAACCCAGGTCTTCTTCCTCCTTGGATTGGATCCCAATTGAAAGCCTAGATAATCAAAGGGCAGCTCCATGGAAGAGCACCCCAAAATCTATGTGATCTCCAGAACATTCACAGTTGAAGGGTTTAACACTAGCACCTTAGACTTGGAGAAGTTTATTTTCAAACCAGTTGCTTTTTGTAGGCAGTTGAGAGTATGTTTGAGGTTGATTGCTTGTTGAGTACCTGCCTCTATAAAAATAAGTGTATCATCTGCAAACTGGATGTGAGATATCTCAGGGCCCTGGTTGTTACACTTGATTCCAGCAAAAAAATTATTCTGAATCCCTTTAACCATTAATTGATGAAAGCTTTCAGCTAATAAAGCAAACAATAAAGGGGATAAAGAGCATCCCTGTCTTGAGTCCTCTCAAGAGTGGGAAATCTTCAGTTGGAGACCCATTTATCAGTACAAAAGACCAGGCTTGCATACACATAGACAACCAAGAGATCCACAAATGGCCAAAACCCATAGACTTTAGAATATTCAGTAGTGCCCCCCAATTAATATGATCATATGCTTTTTCAAAATCTACTTTGAAATGATGACCTCTTGTCTAGATCTTTTAATAGAATGTAGGAGTTCAGAGGCTATGAGGATCCCATCAAGTATTTGCCTCCCAGATATGAAAGCAGATTGAACATCATTTACCAAGTGGTTCATCACAGTTTTTAATCTCAATGCCAGCAACTTTGAAATGATTTTGTACACACTACTAATGAGGCTTATAGGTCTAAATTCATCAAAATTTTGAGGGGACTCTGATTTGGGGATCAGAGTGATGAAAGAAGAATTTAAACCTTTGCCAAGAGTTCCCCCCAAGAAGAAATGTTCCAGACAAGCCATGATCTCAAGCTTTGTGAATAGCCAACACTTCTGGTGGAATCTCATTGTATATCCATCAGGACCAGTAGCTTTGTTCCCATTGCAGGCTTTTATAGCAGCCCAAATTTCAGCCTCACTAAAAGCAATCTCCAAACCCTAAGCTTGAATGATGGAAAGAGTGTTGAAAGGTAAAGTAGAGAGATCAATACACACAGAATTGGTCTCCAAAAATCTTTCTTGGAAATGTTCTTTGGCCAAGCATTTAATCTGAACTGGTGAAGTATATGAAATCCCATTCAGCACTATCTGAGAGATTCTTTTCCTAGCCCCATTATAATTGGCTATAAGGTGAAAATTTTGTGTACATCTGTCCCCTTCAATAGACCATTGTTGTCTAGCTTTCTGACTCCACGTTTTTGCTTGGAGCTTAAGTTTCTGAACAAGTTTTGCCTTGAGTAGGCCTCTGAGTGAGATTTCTTGGAGTGCAAGGCATCTGTGATCAATGATGATGTCTAAGCCTGTGATCTCCAGATAGAGAGCTTCAATGTCATTATCTATCCACCCAAAAACTTCTGTATTCCACTGCTTGTAAAAAGCTTTTAGTGACTTTAACTTGAACCATATTTTGTATGTTAGAGAGCCTTGAACTACCACTGAATTCCAAAAAAAGCTTTGATTGACTGTAAAACAAGGGATGAGATGTCCAGGCAATTATGAATTTAAAGGGCCTTGGTCCCCAATCCACCCTAGGATTGCTCAACATAATGGGCTTGTGATCAGATATTGTCTTAGGCAGACCATCTTGAGAGAGATTATTGCACAAAGTAAGCAGTTGAGGTGAAATTAAAAACATGTCCAGTCTAGAGGCTTTAGAGTTGGGACCAAACCAAGTATACTTACCCCCACAAAGATGCAAATCAATGAGGCCAAGATCATCCATAAAATTCTGAAACTTTCTGATACTAGTAGAAGAGAAATTGGGGCCAATTTTTTCAGATGGATCCAATATTGCATTAAAGTCCACAGCTATCACCAAGGGGCTTGGATATGTAGATGCTTTAATGACAATATATTCCCACAAGTATATACCTCTTGTCCATGTCTAGTTAAGGTAGTCAAGACAACTATTTGGGTTAGTGTATTGTATTCGAAGAATAATTTATTCAAGAGTAAACGTAAGGAAGAGTTTTTTTTTTGAAGCGGGTATTATGAGAAAGTGCAATACTGTCAATCAACTATTACAAAGTAAGGCCAGAGATTCTAGGCTCCAGAATATTATACGATCCCCCGTATATGACCCATCTTTTTTAGAATCTTAGAACTAGTCTACTTTTTATCATAGACACAAACGGAGGTCGGAGGACATCTCCTTACCACAATTTCAAAAAAATGAAACAAAACAACTAAAAACACATAACTCAAACAAATAGTGACCCAAATCCTAAAAACAGAAACCAAGAAAATAAAAAACACGAAATAACAAAACAACCAATTCAACGTAACACTAATACTAGGGCTCCTTTGACGCCACTTCTGAATCTCGTATTGCCTGTAGTGGGGCGTCCTTGTACTATCAATCCATCCTGAGTATTCGGGGTGACCCGACCTTGGTTGTCGTGGAGACAGACCCCATCCTATCGTCCCTCCTTCTGGATCCCAAGTTCACCGTCTGTATTGCTTTGAGGCCTTCTCCAAGCGGTGCGTGCATGTTGGTAAAAATGTACCAAAACCAAACCTCGGTAAATTGAAAACATAAATTGTGGGGATGGTTTCGGATTAGCCCTGGAGGCTCTCTACAGTCCGTTAGACTCGGTAGAAAGTTACCTTGACTGTACTTGGACGGGGAACAAAGACCACTACTAGAAACGACCACCGCGACCCCGAGATAATGGTTGTCGCTACCGCAACGCCAAGAAGTTATGAGAATGAGGACATCATCCCCTAACATCGTTACTGTTGTGAATGATGTAAAGAAGAGTTAGGATAGAAATTACCATTTAAAAAAGGTGGATGACTTTTTATTGGAAAAATATTATACAACTACCTTTAAATTTTGGCGAATTTCACATAACCATTTTTAATTACTAAATTTACTTTAGAGATACTTTAATTTTTCAATTTTTTCACTTTACTCAATAGTTTTAATTTTCCTTCCAAAAAACGTTAAATGCTCGCTTATAATCAAATTTTCTAAACTTTGTAACTCCCCAGATTTTTTAAAACATATAACGATAAAATGACAATGATACTCTTCACTAACCTTCAAATTTTTGGTATCTACCATTATCATTATTTTTAAATTATTTTTTAATATTTATGTATTTTTCTTTAGTATTTTAAAATTTTATTTTATTTGTTTTTAATTATATTAACTCATGGTCTCTTTAATGTTCTTTTTTTGAGAAAATGGGAGTCCTTCATTAACAATATCGAAATACAGACACGGAGCCAATAACGACATTAGAAATTGTCAGTAGGTGACATAAGCGGCGTCGACGGTAATTAGGCGTGCTGCCTCAGAGATCGTCGTGGTTCTCTTCTCCGGGAGTAGTCGTGACACAGTAATCAGAGAAGGAGTGGTGTGCATCTGGAGCCCCTTTTCAATACTCAAAATTGGTCGGAGCCGTCGTTGTCGTAGCGTCCGGCCAACGCCGTTTCTCTAGAGTTCGGGGTCCATCAAGCGGAATCAATCGTGCTCTGATGTTCAGGGCCTTACCCATCTTTGACATAGAGCATGTACACCGGTTTCGCGATTCTGAATATGACGCAGAGGTTTGATTTCGGTATCAAGGTTCGCTGGTAAATTCAGAAATACAGATGGCGAAAATGAAGCTCCTAAAAACCCAGAAGCTTGTCCCATCATATCCTCTCTCTTTTCTCTCATTTTGCTCAGGCTTGTTGTCTCTGTATCGTGATTACGTTAATGTGTATCGTTATTAAGTTGATGTGGAGAAGTTGGTTCCGCGTGAGAAGAGGAGTGTAACACGCCTGAGCAAGAGCAAGCTTCAAAAATTACGCCCTGTTTCAACTGTGAGAAAGCATCGGAAATTCCTTATCTTCGGTGAACCCTAGAAGCTCTCTCAAGGAACTGATCCCTCTAAGGAACCAGTGGTTGTTCCTCCCAAGGGACGGACAGGTTTTGGAAGTACGGTTTAAGCGGTGCCAGTTGTAGAAGAGGCGCAACAAATTCAAACCAGCCCGAGTCAGGTGAGTTTGACAGAATTTTTATCTACAACTTACCTTTTGGTTCGACAGAGTAATGGATTCGCAACAGTTTTGGTCCGTTTGGCAGTATCACAACCTGCTCTATTTTGAAGCGCCCAAACAGAGGGGGGGAAATTTTTTGGCTTTTTCTTGTTCTCGATGACCGAAGCTGCTTCGCAGGTTTTGAAAACCTTTAACGGTTTTAAGCTCAATGGCCATGAGTTATTCGTTTCCTTGGAGCGCTCCCAGCCATGACCGAAGGTGTTTAAGGTCGAAACAGAGCATGTCGATGTTGTTCTTCCAGCGAACTTACCAGCGGATACAACTACCTTTCGTCCTGATTTGGCTAGGGAATCAAATTTGTTACCTCGCGAGATAGTCACGGAAAATTTGGTAAGTAGCGAGAAAACAGGTCCTTTGCAGGTGCGTAGCATGGAAGACGATCGTAATGCGGGGCTGCATGTTGTTTCGTGCGTTGGTGGTCACTGGGTCGTATGTGAAGCCCACGGTATTGATCATATTAATGCCCGACCTTTTGAGGAGGCCCACGCACAGGTTCAGAGACATTTATCTAGGTTCCTACATCCTTGTACCGAGAACAGGAGGCCCAGTTGACTTTGGCGCCAACTCATGGGCTTGAGACTGTTTCTTTGGGCCCGATTTTGCTTGACGGACCTTAGGGTGATGTGAGCGAGTTGAACCCGGGAGTTGGGATTCAAGGTAGCCCTTGGAGGGAAGCCTTGTCTAAACCCCCGATTGTTGGGTGGCTTTTTAAGTACAGCCCATCCAAAAAAGGGACGTGGTCGTCCGAAGAAGGGACAGTCAAAAGGATTTATTCCTCCAGCTGTTATTTATCGGACAAGAGCCAAGACTTCTGCTGATAAAGGAGGCAATTCCAGAAGCTTTACTGTCGATATTGCTAAAAAAGATAACTCGGGTGAGTGGAGCTATTGCAAGACAGTCGGAAGAAAGGCAGTTGATCTTGTTTCCTTGGCACTCGAACAGGTGGTGGACGAGGCCGTCGAGGATAGTGAAGACAAGGTTTCTCCCGAACTGTGCACAAAAAAAGATATACCCCCGGTTTCGGTCTCTAACCACTTTTTATGTTTGACTTTGGGTAGACAGTAGGTGAGTTTCATTTACTTTATTGGTTTTGAGGTTTCCGTTTTTATTTGTTGCTTTTTGTAGCTGTAATGGTCTGGGGAAATGGTCCTTTTTTAGGATTGTTTTCTAGCATTGTTCTACTATTCTTGTAGAACGCTTGCTTAATAAATTTTCTCTTATCAAAAAAATAAAATAAATAAATGACGACATTAGAAATAAGAGAACATACATTGAAATGAAAGGAAATGAAAGGGAGAGATTGGTGTCGATACTCGTGGGTAACAGACGCTAACCCTATAACAATAAATCTGGCAAACTAGGGGCGCTAAACTAGAAGATCGTAATCATTGGATTCTCTACCATGGGGTAGCTCAAGATTCATGTTGACTCGACCTAGAGCTGCTCACAAGGGTATAACGGGCAGCAGGGAGAACACTAGACAACGGGGGAGGGGTCATCATATTTACACCGATGGTAGTAGGGCGGGTCTGCATCCCCATGCACAGTCCGATGCGAGTTGACCCGATCATATCTTTTAGCGAGGCTGCGCAGCAGACGTCGCTTGATTCATGGCTGGATATACTATAGCCCTAGGTGTTGGCCCATCTAGATATCTGGAATACACGTAGGGGGTCTCTTGGTTAGACAGGAGCTCTTGTATTTCCAGCCCCTCGCTTGGTCGTTCCTCCTCCAATGGACGAATTTGTGATACCGGGCAGGGACACACGTGCTTCCAACACCAAGGATGTGATTCTAGAATAGGCAAGAGGTCTTGTATTTGTGGGTCGTTGTTATTTTACTTGGCTTCGGGGACATTTGTGAATACAAGCATTCATGGACGGTGAATAATTATGGGAAGTTCATGACTGAGAATTGTTTATGGATTGAATGTGATTTGGAAAGAATGTGATGTGGAGAAGAATTTGATTCTGTTTTCAAATAAACAAAAATTGAGAATTGTTTAAATATTAATCAATATTTACAATAATATAAAGAATTTTTCTCCTAAATTAAATAAAAAAAATAAAGGTTAATGAATATTTATAAAAATATAACAATTTAAATAAATAAATCATTTCTGAAAATAAATATTTTTTAATGAAACTAATTGAAATAAAAAGTGTTTTTTGTGGTACATTTTGAAAATTTGAGGATCAAAGAAGGGTATTATGGACATTTCAATAATTTTAAGTTTATAGGAGTAATGACATGGTTTTGAAAATTTGATGGTTAGTAAGGGGTAGTATTGTCTTTCTATATATTTTGGATGGAAAGTTAACAGCGTCGGACTAAACTGAAAAAAAATAAAGTTCAGGAAATTAAATAAAAAAAATAGTTAAGAATGTGATGTGAAAATAAGGTCATAGTAAGAAATGTTATGTGTAAATTTCCCTAGTTATTATATAGTGTTGGGCTCAAAATGGCTATAAGATTATGTGGTAAATGGGCTAGCATGATGGGCTTGGTGGAGAGATAAGATAAATGAAAGAATGGGTTAACTAAAGTTGAATGAGCCTTAGCTAAGCCCATACGGTCCAGTCAGTTTTTAACTCCATTGGTTTAGAAAATTTGGGACCGGTCGCCGAACACCATGCCTCCGATTTGACATTTTCTTCGTCGGAAAATCACCGGAATCCACTCGTTACAAAAAAAAAACCGGTTCCGATAGCAGTCGGATTGATCGGTTTCCGACGCTCTGGGTTTTTTTGCCCACCCCTAATGATGTATATATGTGGAGTTAAAGAGTTTTCTCTATATATTGTTAACAAGCACAGTCGAAAACATTTAGCCCCAATGATCCCTGTCACGCCCCAAATCCGGTTTTGACCTGACTCGAGACGTGAACTGAAAATAAAGATAGCAAATGCAATTTTAAACAAATATAAATCTCAACTGATAAATCCTGATAAAAAGAGTCAAATGCTCGAGTACCACAATAAAACGAAGTTTAATACAAAGAAGGTACGTCACTAAACAACCCACAAATAAGAACTCTCGACAGGCTCCCCAGCTCTAAGACGTCCTCTAAACTGACTCACGATCGAAACCTGTAAAATAGTATGAAGGGGGTGAGCTTTCGCTCAGTAGAAAAAAGTAGTTAATGGGGATGAGCTATCCGCTCACCACCACGGGTAACCGTCCAATTAGGGCATACTAGTAAGCACAATAACTACGAATCAATTAAACAAGTAACCCCAGATAACGCTTGGCCCTCGCTCGGGCGCAACCCGTATATCAACCTCGACACTGAACCGAACTCATAAAATTCTTCTCAACTATGCTCTTAGCACTCGTCACCTAACCATTCTCAATGGACAACGCCCATGGTTGTCTCACAACTGCCAACATGTACGAACTCGCACGACAATACACCGAACTCAGGTATAACTGTATTTCAAATTTACAGAAGATCACAAGCATGCATAAGAAATCACAACAATCAACACAGATCAACACACATAGTAATATCATTAGCAATCACTGCCACATATGGTATTCCAGACCAAATTTCAACTCATTGTTGTGTTGTAGCCGAAAATTGAGAGAGAGAAGAGAGCCAGGAGCTTTCATGGTGTCTTGAAGAAAAAGCAAGAGAAAAAGAGAACATTTTGTGCCAATCTCTACCCAAAACTTCTCCAAAACCCCCTCTTCTTCATCATCTCCTCCATCTAAAGGTATGTACACTATCACAATCTCCTTTTGTTTCATTTTAGTTCATGGGTTTACTTGGGTTTTGCCTAAAACTAGCTAGGTTTGTTGTTCCTTATGGTGGTTTATTGTTAGATGATGCTTGGGTGAAGCATTTGATTTATTTGGGTTGAAATCCTTGAGTTTGTTGTGTTTTTGATTTGGAAATCCTTTGGGTACTTGTTGGTTTGATGATTCCTACCATGGGTAGAGGAGATTTGGAGTTATTTGACTGTTTTGGGAGTTTTGGAGGACTGAAAATGGAGTTTGGATGTTGATTTTCGTGGAAAAGAGGCTGGAAGAAAGAAGAAGGACGGATCTGGTCTGGACCGTCACGGATCCGTGACGGGAACCGTGACGGGAGACGTCACGGCTCCGTGAGGGAGACCGTGACGACACTCGTCACGGGTCCGTGACGTCATCCATGACGGGTGGCATCATGGCTCCATGACCCGATCCGTGGCAGACCAGTTTTAGTCCTTTTGAATCCTTTTTGGTTGTTTTTCGTTTACTTCGAAAGGTGTTTTTGAAACAAACGGTTGGGGATCTTTTGAACTTAGATGTCCATGTCTTGGTTAGTCTTTAATTACAGTTTAATTGTGATCCAAGACCTTGGACCCGAGCTCGAGGAAGGGAGAAGACCTTGGGACCCGTGAGAAGACGGAGAGGAAGCTAGCCCGGACGTCAGCAGGTAGGAGTATTGTTCGTGGAAGACTTCGAGGTAGGGAAAGTACTAAACTCCTCTAGTAAGTTAGAATTCGCTATAGCATGCCTATAGGATAATAATAATAATAATCGGAAAGGTCCTAGTTTGCATGTAGGATGTGATTCACTAGTTTAATCGCTTTTAATACTTGGGAATTTTTCGTGCTGGTAGAATGGCCATGACGAGCCTTAGAATTGGTTGTGATTGCCTCACATGCTGTGCTTGCTTAGTCTCTATATTAAGATAAGAGTCAAACTAAACTAGATAAATTGTGATGCTTGAGATATGAATTGTTGAATGAATGTTTGAATGGTTGATTGAATGAATGATTGAATGATTGAATGAATGCCTGAATGAATGCTTGAATTAATGTTTGAGTGTAATTGATTGTGCCAAGTGGTATGATCGGGTTGGGTGATAGACCGATGGATCGTGGTTGGTAAGTATGTCGGTAAGTGTAACTGTTTATATGAATTCTTCGTGATGTGTTGTGGTACAATTGTGGATTGCTGAACCATGGTTGTTCTACGACTGTTTAGTATGTTACGCTCTTATGTGTGATCTACGAGGAGTTGTGATCAGATATGGTACCTACACCGAGGGGGTAAGCCGGTGTGGGGTAGTATCATAGCCGAGAGATTTTTTACCCTGCGGGGATAGTTACTTGTGGTCCGGTATGGTACCCACACCGAGGGGGTAAGCCGGTGTGGGGTATTATCATAGCCGAGAAATTGTTTACCCTGCGGGGATGGTTACTTGTGGTCCGGTATGGTACCCACACCGAGGGGGTAAGCCGGTGTGGGGTAGTATCATAGCCGAGAGATTTTTTACCCTGCGGGGATGGTTATGGTTACTTGTTACTTCACCCCGGGTGTACGCGTCCTGCGGGAGCATTCCCGGAAGATTATCCTGTTTCGCCCCGATGATCCATGGTCCTTTGGGGACATTTCCGGGAATCCGGATGATATGTGTCTCTTTAGGGATGTTTCCTGTAGCCCCGATGTATGTGTCTCCTCTGGACCGAGGGGAAATCCGACATAACACAAGGACAAATTGTGGATCGGAGTATTGTATCCGACATGACACCAGGTCTAATTGTGGATCGGAGTGTGGTGGTTTGAGTTATCGATGTGATGCTTATACTTTCTCTCCTTTGTTGTTTTATTCGATTATATCGCCTTTCCTTAATCTTCTTGAATCACTATGTTACTAAATCATTGAAATTCTTATAGTTCTCTATTTCATAGCATCTAGTTGGTTGATCGTATTAATCGTAATTTGTGACTATTTATTGTTGATTCAGTTGTATTACCAAAGTGGAGGTTGCTTTTATTTATTATTTTCCCTACTGAGCGTAAGCTCACCCCTGTTTGTTTTATTTACTGTTTGTACAGGCTTATGTGGTGAGTAGTTCCAAGAGTTGGGCTCGAGGCTCAGGAGCTTTTGGGAGAGTCCGGGTGGAGTTGTTGTTAGAGACGTATTTTTGTCGTTGTATTGAACCTTATGTTTATCTTGTTATATTCTGAGCTTTGACTCGTAACTTCGGTTTGGAACTTAATTTATCAAAGTTATGTGATCAGAACTAAATTTGGAGATTTAAAATGGTTTAAGTTTACTTTCATCTTTATTATTTAATTGTTAGTTTAACTCACGTCTCGAGTCCAGTCACAACCGGATTTGGGGCGTGACATAGTAACTTTCCGCAATTAAACTGGTATTCGCTACTTTTCCCTACATCAACCGTGATCCACTCCAAATCCAAACGTAGCTTCAGAAGCGCTTGTCACGCCCCAAATCCGGTTTTGACCAGACTCGAGACGTAAACTAAGAATAATAATAGTAAAAGCGATATTTAAAAGAAATAAACTCCAAATGATAATCCAAACCAATAGTTCTGACAATACGAGTCAACCGCTCGAAAATCAAGTAATAAAGATGTTTAATAACAAGAGGAAAGTACGTCTCTAAACCATACAAAACTAAGACTCTCGCAAGCCCCAAGCTCCGAAACGTCCTCTAGATCAAATCCCGCTCAAAACCTGTAGAACAGTAAAGGAGAGGGGTGAGCTTTCACTTAGTAGGAAAAAATAGTAAAGGTAATGAGTTATCCACTCACCACCACGGGTAACCGTCCAATTAGGGCATACTAGAAAGGCACAACAACTAACGACATCTACAGGAATCACATAATCACAAACCATACTCACATGATTATAACCATGCTCAATCACATCACTTACCAATCATAAAGCAAATAACACACAGTAAAACGACCACAAGTCCCGTACAGCAGTCCCCCCGTCACCGGCTTCCATAGCACGGCTCCACCATATCGTACCGGAACGCACAGCCTCGGCCTAGATATCTTCCCGGATCACACAGCATCAGGGTACAACTCGTAATAAACATATCGGACCGGCACACACATCGGTCGGATATCTTCCCGGATCACACAACATCGGGGTACAAATCACACCACCCTCGACCTAGATATCCTATACCGGAATTCTCCGTCGGTATAGACATCATGCCGGAACCCTTAGCCCCGGGGGACCGCGTACGTGGGACACCATCCTCGGCCTAGATATCCTACACCGGAATCCTCAACGGTATAGATATCGTACCGGAACACCTCGTCTCGGAACATACCGTATCGGATCACACACACAAATGTCTCAAACATGTCACAAGGCCATAGTTCAAACTAACAACATACCATATCAAACAATCTTACCGAACACACCACATCGGTCTATCATTCACCCGATCATATCACAAGAAATGACTCAAGATAACATTCATCACATTTTCATAGCATATCATGATCCTTAGTTTAACACCAAAGCATATCACAGACGAATTATGATAATCTACCAACCATCAACACCGCAATTTGCACACAATCCTACGGGCACGACATGGCCCACATGCAATTCTACAGCACGATAATTCCCAAACCTACGGACACAACATGGCCCGCAAGTTATCCCATATTTTACACGGCTACACTCGTTCCTCACATCCTACATGCAATTCTACAATTATTCAGGTTACTCAACCTATATGCAATTCTAGTAACTTTCCGTAATTAAACCGGTTTTCGTTACTTTTCCCTACCTCAATCGCTATCCAAATGCAAGCCAAAGCGAGTCGCCTAGTAATCTCCTCCGCCGTGCTCGGGAACAACGTCTAAGATCGCAAATTAATACGAGAATTAATATTAATTCAAGTGCGGTTTTAGAGAGAAAACATTCCCAATTACCCCCAATAGGCTCGGTTATAGATAACATTCATAATTACTCGGAAATCACCAAAATGGACCCAAAAGGCCCAATTTTGATCCACCACGGTTCGGGTCACGGAGCCTTGACAGACTCCGTCACGGTTCGGGTCACGGAACCGTGATGCTCACCGTCACGGGTGACGTCACGGAACCGTGACGTGTGCCGTCACGGCCTCCGTCACGGAGCCGTGACGCACTCTGTCACGGTTCCCGTCACGGATCCGTGACAGGTCTGACAGCTCCGTCCTTCTTCTTCCTCCAGCTTCTTCTCCACGAAAACAAACCACCAAAAATCCATTTCTATCAACCAAAAACCTCCAAATCAGTCCCATAAACCTCAATACTCCAATACCCATGTTGGGTTTCATCAAAACATCAAAAACCAAATTGATTTCTATCAAAATCTCCCACTTTTCTCCATAAATCAATCATCTAAACAACAAAACATCCAAAACCCATGGAACCCAACCTAGTTCATGCCTTTTTCTATCAAACCCAAATCTCAACTTCATCAAAATGAGTTTGGATTGAAGACTTTCCTTAGGAATTAGAGAGAGGAAGAGGAATATGAAGTTTTTTAGGAGATTTGGGATGAAAACCAAGCCAAGACCCTCCCTTTTTCTTCAAGCTTCAATGAATTTTCTCTGTCTCTCTTCTACTCAAAAATTCGGCCAACACTATAATATGGGCTGAAATGCTCTCAAAACTAGCCTTTAACCTAGGGTGGAAAAGACCACCTCGTCCTTTAGCTCCTTTCCTTCTCTTTTGGCCCATATGAGGGCAAATGGGTCTTTCTAGACCCATTTCTTTTCCTCCAAACCACCATGGACAAGTGTCCATGTGGTGTCCACCTTTACCCTTAATAACTCCAGCACATTTAAATTAAATCGATTAAACCCTTAGTTTGACCTAGTTTGACCCGTGTTTGACTTTTTCCCCAAACTACACACTTGGAAGGAAACGACCCAACTAAGCTAACTGTAATGACGGCTAAGCTTTTTGGGTCCCGGAAAGGTCCTGAATGACTCCTGGAGTCATCGGTTGACTTGTCCGGTAGAAAGTCAACTTTTTCCCAATTTTACCGGATCGACCGGGGGCGGTTCTTACAACGCTCGCGATGAACCGTCTAAAGCTCCTCCGTTCCGCGATCGGTGGCAAAACCTAAAGTGACGAACAACACACTTTTTAATATGTAAGCCAACTTCGATTTTTATGAAATTAACGCCTAAATGCAACCCCGACAAGTACTGATCACTCCCAAACTTCCCAATTACTTGACATTGTCAAAATGGGCCCGGAATGACCCATTTTGCCCGGCTTGGCGAATCTGCCCGAGATCGGGAAAACGTCCCTCGGGGCTCCGAAAATATCCATTTTGTTTCTACAATTTCTAATTAAAATTACATGTTCCAATGCAATTGGTGGAATCAAATTCTGAATTCTCACGAATTACAAACCCTAATTCCCTATTTCTCAATACAAGGTATGACAATCTACAAAAGAAATTAACATATCTTTTGTTACCGTTCAACCCTAGAACCATCAACAATCAAGACAAGAACAAATAAAGCTAACCGTACTCTTTGTTTTCCGGTTGACACTAGCTCAAAGAAATGGAATCTCCAATAAATGAGTAGTATTTGCATTAATCAAGTTACCTCCTATTTGAACTTGCTTCTGCCGAATCATACTCATGGAACAAAGATCTTGCTATCTAGATGAAAGCTTCCACTTATACGTTGTGCTTATGTGATCATCACACCAAAGAACAATAAATGCTCTCAAAGGTCAATCCTAAAGATCACATTATCTTTAGCTAAAAGATGCCACGAAACATGGATCTAATCATACTTTTTGTTCTCCTTAATTTCAGCAACTAACAAGTCATCTCTCCTCTCACCTTTCTTCTTGATCTACGGATGATTTGATGAAGAATCATCCACGATGAACAAAAGAGAAGCTTTCTTGCCTTTTCCCAAATTGTTACCGCCACTTTCTGTCTCCCGAAATGAAGCCGCCCCTCTGACACAGGAACCCTCATTCTCATTTCAACACTTAAATGAAACAAACACCCATGGGCTTAAATTATCATGGGCTTTAATAAATGTTTGGGCCTTGCGATATGGGCCTAGCCAAAGACCAAAAATTAGGTCCTTTTATTATTATTATTACTATTATTATTTTTTGAACCAAATATTACAATCCCAAAACCAGAATCAAAAGTTTACTTGACAAGTCTGAAAACATGTCTACGGCGCCAGACTATTTCGTTCATCCTCACACCTTTTTCAACTAATCCCACCATTTTCGTTTTAAGTTTCATTTTCATTACATTACACCAGCAAGCAAAAGGAAAAGGGCGATGGTTAAAGGAAACGGGCATGATTAAGTGTGGCCTACCACTACCAGCTGCTGCAGAAGCAGAGTACTAGCAGTGGGCCTTTGCCTTCCCTTCACTCCAAAGTCTTCCTTTCTTCCCCAAAACCTCAATCTCATTCATTCATTACCTCTCTCACTACTGTCTCTGTCCTCCTCCTCCTCCTCACCCATGGCACCGCCATTGCCAACCTCAAACACCCGCAATGCTTCTCATCTCCAATCTTGTTGCTCTCCCTTCCTCTTCAAACTCGCCGTCCTGTCCGCCCTCCTCCTCCTCGCCCTCCCTCTCTTCCCTTCTCGACCTCATCAACCCTCCACCCTCCTCAACCACTTCTCCGAGCTCCTCCACCTCCTCTTCGTCGGCATTGCCTTCTCCTACGGCCTTTTCTCCCGCAAAACCCTCCACTTTCCCGTCTCCGACGAACCCTCCCACGATTCCCTCTCCGACTTGTCCATGATGTTCCACTCCTCCCCAGATGCTTCTCATCTCAAAGCTTCTTCTTTTCATCCATGTGGGTATTCTGAGACCAACGTGATTCAGGCCTGGAACTCCCACTACAACCACACCCCCTCCATGGTCGTCGTCGCTAATGACCACGGCTCTCTGGGATTGCCCGTCCGGAGCCTCAAATCCACAGTTTCCGACCTCCATGGAAGTGGGTTGAGCTCGGATTCGAATGACTCGCCCCCTTTTTCTTCTTCATCGTCGTCTTTCACGAGCTGTTCTGATCAGGTGAGAAACAGAAATTTGGGTGATTCTGGCCCGACCCACTTGGATGCTGATCGTGCATTCCCTTCCCCTATTTCATGGCGTTCGAGATCTGGAAGAATGGAGGTTGCTGAGACATTGAGCAATAATGGTGGTCGTGTCAGGCCTCTGTCGGTTGATGAGACTCAATTCGAATCGCTGAGGGCACGGCCTCCTCATTGCCAGGCCAAAGCTTCCACCTTTTCGACTTCTCCACACGCGATTCCTTCTTCTGCTGCAAGTAATGGTAAGCAACCTCTTTCTGATTCTGAGGACTTGAGGATCAAGCAAATCGAAATGCGTAATGTTGCTCGTCCTGCACATTCTAGTTCTATGTATTTTGAATTCTCCAATTCGAAAATAGAAGATTTCATACACAAAAAGATAGAGAGCAGAGAGGAGATGGACAGTCATGCACAGTTTAGGCATGATGAAACCGAGTGTGAATCTCCTAAATCAGAGTCTTTTGGTTCTGATGCCTCCCTCTCCTCCAATTCCAGTTCCTTGTATGCTTCATCAAATAACCACTCACCATTGCAGTCCATTTCTTCTGAATTGCCTCACTCCAACATTCAAGAATTGGTGAGTGACTTTGTTCCTTCTCCGCGTATCAGGCCTCTCTCAGGTGATGAAACACAATTTCAATCCTTCAAGTCAAGGCATTCCCACTCCAAACCATCTTACTCAGCTCGAACCAGATTAAAATCCTCTTCCCCAGATAATCAGTCTCCCTCACATTCTTTGTCTTCGGACTCCTGGGGCTCAAGAATAGGAGTATTGGATAAAGAGAAGAGCTGCCGTAGGCCATCACCACCTACAATGTCAATGGATGGAGAAAAAGGCAGTAATGGCTCTTTGTTTACTGAGAAGAACAATGTGGGAAGAGACTCTGAGGATGTGGATGATTTGAGTGGCAGCAGAGGAGGGTTACCTTTGGAGGGATTGGGCTCTCCCAAGCGACAGAGGAAAGGAAACTCTCTTCCTAAAGCTTCATCAAGGGGAAAATCAGTCCGAACAATTAGGTCTAGCTCAAGAACTGCAGAGACAAGATATTCTAGAGAGTCACATAGGAGCCAAACTGATTACAAGGTTGAGAAGATGTTTAATGAGGATGGGGCAGTAGAGAGGGGGAAAACTAGAAGATCGGATAATCCACCAACGAACACCAGAAAACAGAACTGTGGTCATCTGAATCCGGTGCCAAACCAAATGTTATCAACGAATCAGAACAGCGAAAACGAAAAACGCAACTCTGCTTGGAAGCTCACTGGTGAGGATGGAAACTTTTCAGATTGTTCAGAGGATGAGCAAGTTGAGGAAGAACTTGTAGCCATTGCCAAGAGTGGTTTAAGGGCTGACCCTGATGAGGTTAACAAGAAGGCTGATGAGTTCATAGCCAAATTTAGGGAGCAGATTAGGCTTCAGAAAACAGCTTCAATTGATCTGTCTGGAGAGCTCAGCATAAATGACAATTACTTCAGATGAAAGATAAGCTTTTCTTTTCCTTCTGTGTTTTGTAATTTGTATTGTATTGGCTGTTCATACTCTGGTTGTTATGGGGGTTGAATTCTTTGTTACCGGTAGTTCCATGGAATAAACATTGCTTTTTCATCACTTCAATGCTTTTTTGTATTGAATGATTAGTTTGCCTTTTTTCTTGGTTGGCAAGTTACTTTCTTGAGTCCGAACATGTTTCAGTTTTGTTTTGGACTTTATCACCAGTACTGTCGTTTGATACTGCGATGGAATCCTATATTGGGTACTGTCCTTTGATACTTCGATTCGATGGAATCCTATATTGGTTTGACATTACTCTGGGTGTATGTTGGACAGGAAGCAGTACACTTCTTGAAAAATTACACACTGTAGTTGTTTAATGATAGAACATATGAGATATGGCCTATACAACGATAGACTAGGAGAAGTTCTCTGCTACAACACCCAAAAGTTACAGCTATGATCATGGTTTTTACCATGGTCTATGTCATAGTTATGCTTTTCTCCCCTACACATCTTTTTCCTTGCACCCACCCTAAGGATCCTGCGAAGGTTTTTCTTGTTAGGGTTCCGTTCGAGCCGCTTCTATCCATTGCGACGTTGACCTTCTTCCGCCACCAACGCAGCGTCTCCCGACCTGTTTCGGTTTCTCCTCTGCAACTCCGGGGGATTCCACCTCTGAGCCCACCGTCCATGATGTTGCCGCCGCCGTCTCTGGGTTCGTTGTCGCCTCTGATGTCGCCGCCGCCGTCTCTAATGACGTCGTCGTCTCTAGAGATTTCCCCGAAGCCGCAGCCGCAGCCGGCAAGCCCTTCTCCTTGGCCTCTATCGTCGCAACCGCCTCGACCCCCTTCATAATTATGGACCTGGCTAACCAAGAGCATCATTTTTACTTTAATTGAGCTTGTCTTTGCAGATTTAATGCCTAGCGAACAGAGAATCAGGAATTTTTTCAGGTAGGGAACCCCGATTCATGTATTGCCTCCCACCACTACTATTGAAGTCCTTGACCAGTTTTCGGAGTAGGAATTCTAATACAACCTTCTCTTCCCTCATATTTTATCATTGCCTCTATGACATCTAAATACCGTCTTTGATGGTTCTAATGAAAAAAGGATCAATGAGTCATTGTTCTTTTGTATGATTTTAGTGGTCTGGGAGCATGTTCTCTGACACATAAATATTTTGATATAAATAGTTATTAAATTGCACATTTCGCTCAATGAAAACGATAGACTTATTATGTCCCTAATTTACTTGTACATTTTATTAATAAATAGATAGGCTATAGCATTCCAACATCCTAAAGCCAGTGCTAATGGGACTCAATTTCATTTTAGATCCGTAAAGAGGCATAAAACACTAATTTAACATCAGTTAACTAATATTGTTAGTACAATACTCAATCGACCAAGTACGTAAAGATCATTTCGTAGGGTTCTCTCGTTCTTTACTATCTCCGCTTGCATCTCATGTTGCTTCCGAAGCTCTTCTCCGCTTTCGCCACCGTCGACCTAGTTGATTACCAAGTTTGCTGCATCATTCCAACCCCCCGTTCCACCGGTGTTGACCCCCAATAAGGTACGTCATCTCCCGCCTAACTCCGCCTAACCCTAACAGCAATCACTTTTGGCGAACTCGGTTATATGCCATCGGTCCCGGATATCGAACACTTTAAATCGTTCCAGTACCAGAAGAAGGCTAAACGGTCGACTCCAAAACCCCTCCGAATCTTACCCCCGATAACAGTGAATCCACTACCCACTTTGGCATCGAATTCACTAAGGGATCAACGATCGGAAACGGCTCCTGATGTCGTACGGATGACGATCACGGCCAGATCTCCACGATAATCGCCTCCAATCCCCTCGGTTCCCATAACCACTATTCGTTTGGGATTGCTGTCGTAGGAAGTACTCCCCAAGTATCCCTCCCAATCCAAGCCTGGGATGATGTCCCCCGACGCGTCCATGCTACCGACTCCGATGGAATTATTACAGGGAGTATCAGTGGATCCATCCAAGGTCCCCACGGTTGCACCCAAATGGAGTAAGACCTCAAGGTGAGGGATCTATCCCTAATGGATGGACGAAAACTAAAAACCAATCTACCATGCATACAACCGATGGTACTTTGACCCACTTGGACCTATGCCAGTCTCCTATGGAAACCATTATGGCACTTTAAGAGAGTTTTGATAGCCCCTAGATGGAGGAGGACGAGGATGAGAAAATCATACTCCCCGAAAACCCCGAGAATGATTGTATCAGGGACTAAACAAATATGGCTTGCCCGGTAGATTGTTCGCACTATAGGATTATGATCAGAAAATCGTCGAAGGCGTCATGGATAAGGTCTAGAATCACGAGGGACTAGTGATCAGGGATTTAGGATAGGGAATCTCAAGGTTCTGTTTCACATTCCAAGCAGAAAAGGATGCATCTAACGGTCAGAACCTTGGTCTATCAAGAATATACCACTCATTCTTGAAGATCTCATACAGGGAGTGAACCCGGAAACCTTCCCGTTCTCCAAACTCCAAATGTGGGTAGTGATATCGGACCTCCGATGGGATAGATTAACTAGGGAAATGTGATGGAGGATAGGCGATGCATTTAGGGTTGTGTGGAGGTTCGAACGGATACCTCAGGCATGGGTAATGGAGGTGTACTCCAAGTGCGCTTTTGGAAGGATCTAGTTACACCACTTAGGCGTACGATCAAGGTCACTGTGTATGATCACACGACACCAATCAGGGTCCGTCTCCAATACGTCTGCCTACCGGCCTTTGTTTGTACTATGGATGCATCGGACACCAGGTGAGTGAATGCAGACGGAGGGACCCACTTCAGCCGACGGGACCACCCAACTACGACCTCTCTCTTATGGCTCCAAAAATCCCTCACATCAAGGCTGGTATTCCAAAGACTTGGTCGGAACCCATTCTGATCAAACATAACTCCAATAGGGATTGGAATATACATACACCCCCAAGACGCTCAATGCACCAAGACCCACTTTCCCCTCGGGCTTCTCCCCCTTGGCCCTCCTAACTCCGACACCAATGCAGGATCTCCCGCCTAAACAAGTGGCCCACACTTGGACTTGAATGATTGGACCATGTTCCCTCAACCCACTCATGCCACCTTCTTCGGCCATAGATAGACCTATGCATGGAAGACCATCCCGATTGTTTTGAAAATGGAAAAGACCCAGGAGGACAAGGGAGGCCCGTCCACCCATATCACCCCATATAAGGCCCCGGCTACATGCCAGACTAGGAAAAGGACTACTAAGCTTAGCCTTAAGGATGAACAGATGATTGATGTGATATAAGCTCCCCAAGAGAGGAATATGGACAACCTAACACTAGACACGAGGTCTTCCAACCATGCTCGCCAAGTGATCACCCCCCATCGCATTGGAGTGAGCATGGGGATGCATACTTATCCCTTCTCTGCTCAGTGGAACTCCGAGACACTGACCCCCTCTACTGCTTCAATGTATTTGGGAGTTCTTAATATGGTAGGTCAAAACCGGAACGCGACAATGACGTACCTTAGGGACCGAGTGATCTCTCGAATTAACTCTTGGGTAGGGAAGTTACTATCGTCGGTCGGACTAGAGGTGATGATTCATTTTTTCCTTACTTCTCTACCGGTCTATATCATGTTAGTATTTCGGGTGCCCAAGAAGATTGTTAATATGATCCATGTCGTATTAACGAGGTTTTGGTGGGGGAGGGGGAAATCGACTCGATCTATTATTTGGCAGGCCTGGGACAGACTTTGTATGCCTAAGGACAATGGGGGCATGGGTTTTAGGCATCACTAGGATGTCAATACGACCCTATTGGGGAAACATGCACGAGGGCTGCTCCATCGGCCTCAATCCCTTATAGCCCGGGTACTTAAAGCTCGGTATTTTCCTACCTCAAATTTTCTACAAGCGTTACTAGGTCTTCAAGTGAGCTTCACTTGGACAAGCATCCTTTCTACCCAGGAGCTATTGCGGAGCGATCTGCGGGTTTCTATTGGGGACGGTCGGGATAGTCTGATCCAAGGTCCTCCCTGACTAGTGGATCGACTACTACTATTGGATTGATAAGGGCTAATATAGCGGGGGAACCAGTTGTAGTCCTTATGATCCCAAATACCTGATGTTGGGATATCCATCTCCTGAATCAATTATTTGATAGGACAGATAGAGCAAACATCCTCTAGGTCCTTTTATCAGCAAATCGACATAAGGATGAATGGTACTGAACATCAGACAAGGATGGCCATTATACCACGAAAGCAGTCTATGCTATCTTGGCCAGGACAGGACACTAGCAACACCAAAATGTTGGAGCTGTCACATGGGCTTCAATTTGGGATATCCCAGTGCCACCTAGACTCCGGGTTTTCTTGTGGTGATGCCTTACTGACACACTTCAAGTGGCAAGTTGTCATGCCCCAAATCCGGTATTGACCGGACCCGAGACGTGACTTAGCGAATTTAAATAAAGCAGTAAAAAGAGATAAGTAATAACTGAATAAGATGAAATAATATAAAACAACGGAGTTCAAAACCCTGAGTCACAACTCAGTCAAATACAATAATCCAATAATAAAGGTACGTCTCTACGAACACAAAAATAGAGATAAACCCGGACCCTCGCTAGCCCCATGCTACGCGATGTCCTCTACTCCAAATCAAAGCTAACACCTGTAGAAAACACGGTAAAGGGTGAGCTTGACGCTCAGTAGGGAAAACCAAGGAAGCCACCTCAAAACAGATTTACCAGAAAGCTATTCCACAATTTAAGTTAACTAGTGTAAGGGCACCGCGCGATGCGCGGTGCTTGGCGTAAAAACTTGTATGTTTCAATATTTAATTTTTAGTGTCATAAAATATTTAAAATTTATTTCTTTGATCGTCTTTTTTGGACAAATGGTTTATTTTTCGATCAATTTTTTTCAATCCAAAGTAATAGATAAAGGTTCAATCCATTTAGTTAGCATAACTATAAGCTTATTTGATCAAACAATCACAACCAGGCAACTAAACAACAAACATACAAAAAAAGTAAATCAGCTTAATCTCATCTAAAAAAAATTAAATAAGGTTCTATTTAAAATAAATTAGGTTAAGAGGATTCCTAACCACGAAACCAAACTAAAATCAAACACAAACTCAGAAGAAATATCGAACCAACGACATCCCTTTCCCATCGTACCAAGCCACGATACGCAAAGCATCCGACATATTTCCCCTTCACTCATTGTGGATACTTTCAATAGCTTCTCTTCTACAAAAAGTGCTCGTACCTACATTGCAAATTGAAAGCAACCAATCGCAACTCAAATATGTAATAGACTCAATTCTGAGCATAAGTTACACCAAATAAGATATGGTAATAAACCATAGTCAAAACAACCAACAATATACAGAATCATTTGATTCAAGTTTTCTCTCAGAAAGTATATTCCTATGTTCAAGTAATTTTTTTATTGCTCAAACGACTTACAAAGGTTGGAAGGGAAAAAAATAGCCGCATATAGGCTCATAAATCATTTGTTTGATTTTTTACTCGATTTATATTTCCACTAACTGCCAAAACTCAAATTGTTACAACATTGTAAGATACGTGATTGAAAACACTGCGAATTGTTGGTTCAATACAGTAGTGGTATGACCATATAGAAGTTGCCTGAAAATTTGCAGGTTCAATAGTGTGTAGGTACCACTACTGCTACTGCTTCAATATACTTTTCAAGTTAAACACTGCAAAATTTTCAAGATACAATAGTGGTACTTTTTTATAAACACTGCAAATTTCATGGTTCAATACAGTAGTGGTAAGAATTGAAAAGAAATTAAAGGGGATAAAATACAAAGAGGCCTAAGTTGAACACCCAACTGACACTAATAGCATCGAAATCGTTCATTAACCCATAGGAAAAAGAACTAACCATGACTCCTCTTCTACTGCTTCTAGTTGACATTCAATCCAGTATTCAAGATAAGAGACTACCTCAAGTGCAGGGCCATACAATGGATAATTATCAGTCTCATACGATTAGCTAGCCTTTCAGCGCAAAAAACACTTAAATGACTAGCAACGTGAATAAAGGCCTTAAAATCCTGAAAATCGTAGGGAAAATAATGGTAAGGCATAACACGTGAAAACACAACCAAACGAAATCAATCCATAATTTAATTATGACAGAACCTAGACATGGATAATAGGACATGGAAAAGAACTAATAAAATGCAAAATTGGATGGCAAAAAACTGTTTTATGTTCTCCACCTGAGATATTATTCAAAATAAGAAGCAAAAACCAAATACAACATTCTCCTGATTAAATAAACACCCAAGCTTCACAAAACATATCCATAGTCAAAGACAAAGCTATTAAATCAGTAACAAAGACTTGGACTTCTACTGCCAGCGTGGCATAGTTCTCCTCGCACTGTTCCTCTATATTCGATCAGATGTATAGACTCGGCCAATCTCATGTACTGGTTTATCACTGGTATTGTTAATATTCATTCGAGTTTATGACAAAAATTAGTGTTTGAGAGATATGTTCGGTAAGTGTAAACTTCCAAAATCAGTCACGTATGTTTCAAATATAATTAAGGGCCAAAATGGTTTAGCAAATAAACCACTGAAAACAATACATTATCATCCTTCTCATATTCAAGATCAGAAGGGCAATACTTCATCTTATTTGGCAGCAAAGAGCAAAAGTAAACTGGCCTATCATTGCGTGTATAACTCAGAAGTATGAACCTCTCTAACGATGAACCATGGCCTAAAGTTCTATGATAATCAACCAAAATGTATAATTATAAGGATTGAAACATAACTGAGTTGCCTTGCATACAATACCAGCAGCCCAATCTGAGCGATTTAAGATCCTTAAATGTATAGTATTGTGTAATAGTTAAATGTAGATTTAGCAACTTGGCAAGATCCAAAGTGTCTTATGTCCCGTTTAGACTGAGGACAAAAAATCACCAATAGGGAAAAAGCATATAACAACACAAACTCCAAATTTGTCAAATAACTCGATCAATATCAAGCTTGACCCTAAGCCTATGTCACGCCCCAAATCCGGTGTTGACCGGACTCGAGACGTGACCTGAGTTGAAATAATTTAGAAACATAAATGATAGGTAAAGGTTCCAAAATCTCAATAACTCCATCAAAACGACATATCAGTAAATAGTTTAAAACAACGTGAGTCACAGCCCAACATAAATAGTCGAATAAAGTATGTCCAACACAAGGGACCAACACAACTCTAGTGATAACCCAAAGAGTCCCAAAGCTCCCTAGCCTCGGCCTCTCTAGACATCTGGTACTCCTGTAAAACAGTTAGAAACCAAAGGGGGTGAGCTGACGCTCAGTAGGAAAAACCTTAATAACTCAACCCTTAAGTTTAAGATGAACTGTCTACGAATGAAGCCCGAACGACAGAACGATATAATAAATAAGGAGGCGATAAAGAATCAGAAATAATTACAGTAACGCAATAGTATCCAAGTGACAGGAATATAACTGGATTTATAATAAATGTTTCAAAAGACGAATATTAGAAACTGGGAAATATCAATATCTTGCCAACCCCTTGCTTTCTCAAGCCTCCGATCCGTGGATAGATTCTGGGATCACCTCGGTTCCCATAATCCGATCTACCAGAGTATCCACATCATGTCAGATTTTCCCTCGATCCAGAGGACGCACATGCGTTGGGGCACCGGAAACAATCCCAAATGGGCGCTTATGATCGGGATTCCCAGAAATACCTCCAAAGGACCATATATCATAGGGAACCAAGGTAGTGCTCTATGGGGACGCACATCCTTGGGTGGAACCTTAGTAACCATCTCTCAAGAAGTAACCCAAATAATATCCCGCAGGATCCACTCCTAATCGATCTATATCCCGCAGGATCTACCAATAATCAATAAATATCCCGCAGGATCTGCTCATAATCAATCTATGTATCCCGCAGGATCTGCCAATAATCAATAATGTCTCGCAGGATCTGTCAATAATTAACCCTCGTAATATCCAATAACCAATGCCCTCAAGCTCCAATACTCAGTCCATGTCTCACTGTATCTATCCCACTCCAACCACCACAATGGCACCGGATTACCCTATCAACAGTTGTCCGGCTCGCCTTGCGGTCTTCCTACGAACAAATACTCCTATCAACAGTTGTCCGGCTCGCCTCGTCACCTCGGCGAAGTCCCAGCTACGAATCTGGGTTTACACACAAACGATCCAAAATCAGATCGGGTCCAGATTACCCAGTTCTTTAAATTAACAGTTTTTCATTTCCGTTGATTAAACCGTTTAATCCGATAAAAGTCCGACTTAGTCCCAAGTGTCGTTTAAATCAGTTTTAAATTTAATTAAACGACTCAGTCCCAAACGGTCCGTATCCGATCCAGTCCGAAGTCAGGCCCGAGTCTGGACCCGAAGATCAGAGTCAGTCCGGGCCATGGCCCAGACCAGATTCGAGCCCAAGGCCCAAATCCTGTCCAGGCCGAGGCCCAGCTGAGTTCCAAGCCCGAGCCCAAGGACTCGACCTCGTCCGGTCTGAGCTGGGAACGGCGATGGCCAGGGCTAGGGTTCCGACGACTCCGGCGGCGGCGGCGTCAGGTAAGCACAGGGGTTTCTGACGGTGGCGAAGGCTCGAGAACTCGAAGGGACGGGTGCTGGTGCTAGATCCGAGCTCTTCCGGCCAGTTCTGACGGCCAAAGGGCTCGCCGACGCGCGAGTTCCAGATTTGGAACTCGAGCGCTCCGGCGATGCTCTCAGGTCCCGTCCGACCCCAGAGTGAGCTCGGAGCTCGCGGTTTCAAGCGAAGAAGAGGATGGGGAAGGTGATTCTGGTGAGGGTTTAACTCACCGTCGCTGAATCCCCACGGATCTGGTACGGTGGTGCTTGAAATCGGCGGTGGTGGTCTTGAATCGAAGAGGGAGAAGACGGGTGGAGCTCTCTTCTGGGTTTTTGGGGGTTTCGTCGCGGCTGAGAGAAGAAGACGGAGTAGAAGAGGACGGAGAAGAAGGAGAGGCAGGTGGACGTGAGGTCGGAGAAGAAGGAGAAGTGGTGGCCGGAGAAGAAGAAGGAAAAGCGACGAGGAGGGGTTTCGGTTCGACGGGAGAAGAGAGACGCTCTCGTCTCGGGTGTTGTGCGCGAAGTGGAGCTGAAGCGGCGTGAGGGTGCTTTAAAGCTAGGGTTAGGGTAACCGGGCCTTGGGCCGATCCTGGTGCGCGCGAGTAACGGGCCTAGTTTGGCTCGGCCCAAAGCCGAGTCTGATCATGCCCAAGCCTGAATCCTCTTTTCTTTCTTCTTCTTCTTTTTTTTTTTAAACAAAACTCGATACAAAAACAACCCCCTAAGTACCGGTTCGCACTTTAATACCCTTTTAACCAAACTGGGTTTTACAGCCTATGTAAGCAACTTCCGAAATAAAGATAAGCAAAGCCCACGATCTTGGAATCAAAAGCTGGCAAACAACATGAACCATATGTACGACTAATAGAAAGTCTGTTGCTGCGTCTTTGGTAGATGTTTCATATTCTAAAGTAGATGGTCCATATTCTAAATTTTATATGAAAAGAGATTTTAAAGATGTTCCATACTCTAAATTTGTTATGAAAAATGATTAATAAATTTTATATGTAAGGGTGCTTTGTCCTTGTGCGCCATCCTAAATCCCTCTATATCGCTCATCAAAATAATAGGAAACTTCATAACCAAGGGAAATTGAACAACACAAAAAAATATGAAAATCTAGCATGAAAATAAATCAGAGCTATACATCAAAGTGTACTAAGATGATATTCACATACATGAAAATGAAGAACTGGTATGAAGGCGAAAGCAAATTATTCGACAGGGTTTCTATAAAAAATGCCAAGTCAAATTCAGAAATATGTAAGATTAGCAGTATGGGCATCGTAAAGTTCACAACTGATCAAACAAATGTATTTGGAGTCCTACATACAAGATTCATAAACTCTTCTTTTTTTAGATCAATGCAAGTATGCATAATAAACCTTGATTATCATTCTCAGTATCTTTTCAAGCAAATACTTTTATATTCATAAAGTATCTTTATTTCCAAAAAAAAAAACATTAACCTCATGTCTATGTAACTTGTAATATTCTTGTCTTTATTTACTTTGTAATATTACCACCAAGATTACATGTGCAAAAATTATATACACATTCATGTTAATGGAGCTACCTGGAACTATATCCTCATCCTAGGAAAAAGCAAAGTCTGCCGCTTACAGATACAAACAAACTTAAGGCTAAAAAGGGCATGTCATTTTTTCTTTGTGAGGGGATCATTACATGCATACTGGAAGTATTTGAGAAAGAACTAAACCCATATCTGCTAAATGGTATAATGGCAATGGCAGGTAAAACACAAACCGGCGTAAATAAATTGTGGGAGGACTTGTAAACCATTGAACGGGGAAAATTGTAATCCTGCAATCACTGAACGGGTCCTAACGAAAATAAAATTCCAAGTCCAGGGCAAAATTGAAACGGGGATGATAAGAACTCACCTTGGGACGGGAAGACCTGAGGAAAGCATAGAGACAACAAAAACAAATTAGGGTCAGAAGCCTAAACCATAAACCCATGCCCGAAATGCAACAACATATCATCCAAAACACCGAACTAAAGCAAATATTGAATTTAAAATGAAATCAAATGAACATTAAGTGGTTTAAACTGGAAAAAAGGTCATTCTAACCCAAAGGTATCCTACAAAATATAATTGTGAATAGGTTTTAAAAAGACAAAACTGCCAAAGCTAACTTTAAATGGTTTATAATCAGGCAACCATAAAAACGTAACCAACGAAGATGAAAAGCAGTAAAAGGCTAAACTCATATTCGGAATGAAATCAATGGTTTTAAAAAAGACAAAATCGCTAAAACTAACTTTAAATGGTTTATGATCAGGCAACCAAAAAAACGTAACCAACGAAGATGAAAAGCTGGAAAAGGCTAAACTCATGTTCGAAATGAAATCAATGGTTTAAAAAAAAAGACAAAATCGCTAAAACTAACTTTAAATGGTCTATACTCAGGCAATCATACAAACGTAGAGCAATTCCTAGTATAGCTAAAGCTAATCATATCTAAAGCTAACCTACGATTAATTAAGCATGCAAACAAAGAACAATTCCACACAAAGCTAACTTTAAATGGTTCATACTCAAGCAATCATACAAACGTAGAACAATTCCTATTATAGCTAAAGTCAATCATATGTTTCTGCTCCAAATATGGTTCTGGGAAGATAGACGATGCATTCTCTTATGTTTATGATTAGACAAAAACTGCTCTTGATATTTCCTTTCAGTTTATTTTGACTTTGTTCTTTCTAGTTTAAAGACGTGCTTATATATTTTAGGATGCCAATGTTATTTAACTGGTTTGTCTAGCTTAGGCTTTTGTACGAATCTCACATTTAGAACTATATGTTTATCCAACCAAGTCTTAACGGGAATATTCAGGATCGACTAACAAAAAAATCTGGCCTTTGGGAAAAAAATGCACAGCAAAAATGGATTGAGTAAGCGGAAATGGTGAATTGTTCATCGAACTACCTAAACACATTCAGATTATACAAAAACAGAATACCTTGGATAAAAAAATTGCAGAGCAAAAATGGATTCAGTAATTCAAAATGGTAACAATGTTCATTAAATTACCAAACCACATTCAGATTATACAAAAAAATACTTTGGAAAAAAAGATGGACAGGAAAATGGATTTAGTAAGCAAAAATGGTAACAATGGTCGTTCAATTACCAAACCACATCCAGTTTATACATAAATAAATTAGATTACTGATGTCAACAAAAGTGAAGCAGCAAGACAGAGTCAACAGTAAAAGAAAAGAATAAAACAATCATAACAGACCATAAAAATTAAGCAGGAACCACAAATGGGAAACAACAAATGCAGACTGTAAGCCTTTATGTTTGAACAATCTAAGCAGATTGCCCAACACAATTTAGAAGGGTAATTTTGCTGCAAAATCAATTGGCTTTGCAGTATAATAATTTAATTTTCAGGGGAATTGAAAAGCATACCTCATGTCCCTACTACTACCTCCTTAGTCAGAGTAGCTCACAATGAGCTTCTTAAGTTAGCACACGCCTCTCAAGCCATCTAAGATCCTAAAAATGAAACATATACATAATTACAAAACTGTTTTTGAAAATTAAGTTGGTCAATTCAATTTCCCGGAATTTCAGATTAAGCAAGCATAGCAAAATCTTAAGAAACAAACATTAAAAAACATTGCATTTCTCTGTTCTATTTTTTTAGGTGAGATCAATTGATTTACTGGATCAAAGGAAAGCAATATGGTTACCTGATCAGACCATAAACACACATCAAACATATAATATTTTCCCTTGCTTTCTTGGACACCAAACAGAAAACATCAAACCCAAGCAATCAGCTATTAAAAATTACTATCCTAATCAAGTCTCTAAGCCATCAAGAGATTAAGATTTACCCTCACAATCAACAAATTAATTTCCCATTTAACCTTTTATACTGGAAAACAACACAACATCAATCAACATAATCGATAGTGCAAGCTTATTTAAGTAACTAAAATGGAAAGTGACACTTCTTTTGGGACATCTATTCAGAAAAATAGTTGTAGGACTGTATTTTGGAAGTATAAGATGAATCATTCATATTACTAATTTGCAAACAACACAAATAACCTTACCTTCAAATTTGAAGAACTGTCACTGACAGCTTGACTGGAATCCTTGAACAGATATGATGCGAACCACCGAGCTATTCGTGAAAAGAGAGAAGTTTGGATTCTATCCTCCTTGGATACTATAAGAGCCATATTATATTTTCAGCACAATCTTGTACCTCTTAAACCATAAAAATTAAAATAGGAAAATGAATCAACCTAATCTACAACACCCTATTCATTTTGTTAGCTAATTGAAGAGTTCAAGTTCACGAAACTCAATAGCATCTAAAACTAAAATAGACCAACAAATTAACCGGCATAGCTAAAAAAACATAGAATCCCCAATTACAGTCACAAAAACACGATTTATTTTCATAAAACCAGCACACACAATTTAATTTCATCATACCAGAACACACAATTGTTATTCTGGCTCAACCAATACCCAACTAAGACTCTAAAATTCAGAAACTAAAAATAGTACGGGAGCAATAAAATTCCAATTCCAGGGCAAAATTGAAACATGAATGATAACAACTCACCTTGGGAGGAACGAACGCGGATGGGGAGAGCCAGAGGAAAGCATAGAGACGTCAAAAACAAATTAGGGCCTATCTGAGTCAAAAGAAGAATCAATCGGCGGAGAAAATCAAAAACAGGAGGAAATGGACTCACCGGAAAACATACGGTCGGCAACAGAGAGAGCTTCAGAAGAATAGAGGTGTGTGGTAGGCAATCGAATCGCCTCGATTACACGGCTGGATAGCAGAAGTTGGATGGAAGAGGAGGCCCACGGCAATCCATATATGGAGCGCCTCCCGCTCACTTTAATGCTGCAATCAAAGCTTCCATGGATGAGAATAACCTTAAATGCAAAAGAAAACGATCGAGAAATGCAGAGGAGATGAAGAGACTGAGTGGGCGCGACTGAAGAAGAAGCACTATCGAGGAATAGTGGGAGTAGAGGTGTGCCACGCTGGCAGGAAGCCTGGCATTAGAGCATGTACAACAGAAATGACCTTGGTCAGGGAGTGGAAGTGCATACCTTGTGCTGACTGGACAAAAATCAGGGAGTGGGAGTGCAGAATAGTGGGTGTTTTGCAACAGTGCTGAACCTTGAGGTCCTGGGAGTGCAGAACAGTGCTGACTGGATTATTAATTTGTTATTTTCCTGTTTTATTTAATTCGTTATCAGAAACCGTTTAATTTAGTCATAATTTAAACAATTTTGGAAATAAATAATTAAAGACAATCAATAATTAATAAATTCAACACGAATAGAAATGAACTTCTAATTTTATTCAATCCATTTTAATACAACCCAAAACAAAATACAAGTTCAAGATGTTCCGGCGTCATCTGGTGGTGGGGGTTGTTTTCGAAGATCTTCAATTTGGGCTTCAAGGCTACTGATGAGTCTTCGCACTTGGGTCTTGCAAAACTTATGGTCTGCCAACGCCTCTTCGTCGTAGGAAGATGTGTCCTTCTCCACCAGGGTCTTGTAATAAATGATGTTTGATTCCCACTGTTGGGTTAATGAGTGCATGAGGCGATGCGCTTCTACAATTTGTTCGCGACGTGAACGTTCAGCATCCACCCGTGATTTTTCCAGCTCGACGAAGGCAGACATTTGGGTCGTGAGGACGACCCCCTTCTTTGCGGCCTTCTTCCCTTGCGGTCGGCGAGGGGGACTTGGGTTGGCCTCGGGGGATGGGGGTGTGTCGCTGAGAGGGACCTGAGTCCCCTCGTAGTTCTCGCTTCCTCCGCATTCTGGTGGTTGGGACTCACCACTAAGAGGTGTGCCCTCCTCCCCTGTACTTGTGGGTGGGGTTGAGTTGTAAGCCCCAGCCTCATCCAACCGCTGTCGTTGTTGGCGTACTTGACGGCGGACAGTTCCCATTGTGCCCTCCTCGGCACTGAACTTCTCATTGCCATCGAGCCTCCAGACCCAATGATCCAGGTCGAACTTTAGCGGGTGGTCACTAACCAATTTCCCATCTTTCTCCCACATTTCCTTCGCACGTCTCAAGTGCTCGTCGTCGTTTGCGCCGCTCGGCTTCTCTTCCCTGGACCTCTTCATATAGCCGAGCATCCTCCTTGTCTGGCTGGAACCTCTGAGCTAACGTTTCTTGATGGCTGCCCAGCGGCGAGGTGGGTAACGGCTCTGGTCGTTGTATTTCCTCTGCACTGAGCACCAGAATGTGTTGCCGGTTTGCGAGTTGCCCTTGACGCCGTCTCTTGATGTTGCTAACCAGCAAGTTATGAGCCAGTTGTCCTCCTCCTTGCTGAATGGCCGGCCATCCGCCTCTGGTTCTACCGATTGGTCTCGGGGTTGGCCTCGGGCAGGGGCTCGGGCTCGGGCTCGGGCAGGGGCTCGGCCTCGTCGTTGGGAAGAGGATGGTTGGGGGGTTTCTACGTCGGGTAGTGGATGACCCTCGTAGTTGTAGAATTGGGGTCCCATGCCCCATTGTGATTGTGACTCTGGTGGGGGCATGTTCCATTGTTCTGGTGGGGGCATGTTCCATTGTGATTGCACTTGGAACCCTTGTGGGGGCAGTTGGAACCCTGGCGCCATTTGGTAATGTGGGTTACTGGTTTGCCCTGACAAAAATATTTATACATTAAATTAAGTGTTCAAAAATTTAATACAACAAAAATTATACATTAAATCAAGTGCTCAAAAATAAAATAAGTGCAAATAATTAATCAAAAAAATGAATACAATGCATTAATACAATAAAATAAGTTTGCACTAACCTGAACTCGACCCCGGGTTCGAGCTTGGGGAGTGGGAGCGAGGGCCCGTCAGAATGTCTCCGAAACCTCGTGCCAGTTCGTCCGGGGTGAATTCTCGTTCGTCCCCAAATGAGTGTGCACGAGACCCAGCGTCACCCGACATTTTTCGCGAGAATAATTGAAACGAGAGAGGAGAAGTTGGGAAGGAGAGAGTGAAGTTGGATAGTTGAAGTAGGAAGTGGTGTGGAAAATATGAGAGGAAAGGGGTATTTATAGGGTTTTATTTGGTGATTTTTGAATTAAAAAAAAAAACTAGCCGTTTGAGGTGCAACGGTCGGGACACGTGGCACGCCCACAGGCTGCCAGCGCAGCTGGAGCGCGCAGGCGCGTCCAACGCGCTCGGCCAGCGATTGCGGAGCTGGAGCGGGAGATCGGGACCGGGACTGGGATTTTGGGCGTCTGCAGCGGACCGGCCAGCGGGGAACGTTCCCGGAGCGCGCGAAATGGGGCGCGGGCGCGTATCGTTGTTCTTGCTCTTAGAGTCTTAAGGATTACAAAGGTTGGAACAACAACGTGACACTTAATGTAATTAAAGACGAAAAACCTCTTTTTAACCTGACACTCATAAATCAAACCGTACCAACGTTAACTCATCACCAACCACTAACCCAAGGCACACACCGCAGGTAACAAACCAAGTAAAAATACCCAAGTGCATTTCCAAACTAACTTTTAACAATTAAAGGGAGAAGGCGACAACGAGGAACTGTAATCCAAATTAAACAACCTTGACTTTACTCGACCACAAACTATCCCGAAAATCCTCGTCCAGAACCCCTTCACGACCGATTCACGGATAACAACAAAGACGACGCTTTACTTACACAGAAACCACGCACAAAGACTCAGCATCAAACAATCAAAATCTAGTGATTCATAGTCACACACAACTCATAACAAGGAAAACACTCATAGCCACAACACATCAATACTCATTCAATTCAAAGCAAACTCAAAACACACAACTCGTAACCATCGCACGGTCTCGGGAGCAACCCGCTCGGCCCAGCGTAGCCGCACGCAACTTTCCCCCAACACAAAGTCAGGAGGGGCGGTCGACCCCATCGCGGCACACAGCGTTTCACCGATCGACGGAAGGCAGGGAAATCGCCTCTTCGCGGCCTGGAACCTCGCGGCACACAACACAGCGTTTTACCGAGTGTTAGTCGGAAGGTAGGGAAACCACCTTTCTCATGTAAACAAAGTACCATAAACGCAACACTTTACCGATTACGCGCCGGAAGGTACGATACACCTGACGGAAGTACATCTCTCACACTTTACCGGTCGTGCATCAAACAAACACAATCACTCTCACAATCAGGGTCACAATCACGTTCTCAAACAGGATCACAATCACAATCCCAATTTTAATCACAACTACAGGTAACCACAATACCACCACCACAAGCATGATCACGTCGGTCTATCACTCACCCGACCATATCACAACCAATGCTTTACATCATAACAATCACGGCACACTTGCCCACACATAACAACGACATGTTACACCGAATATAATATGTTTTGACCCTTAATTACACTCACAACTGTTCCACACTTACCAACACTTACCGACACCACACTCCACGTGGTAACCCTTACCGGCTTAACCGGTATTCAACCCCAACATCCCCAATTCAACAAATCAAAGAAACAAGAAGGTGACTCAATCACTAATAAGCATCACCAAGTTCAACTCTGCTCGTTTTCATGTTCGTTATTTATTAACCGTTCAAGCAGCAAAGAGCACACAATCAGATACACTCAGCAAACAGTCCTACAGGCACGACATGGCCCGATTCTACCAGCACGACAATTCCCAAGACTGAAATCGTAAATGTTCACAGTTTATATATATCTAGCTAGTTATTCACGTCCTATATGCATACTAGTTCTTTAACCGGTTATTAAGTTTCCCTATATGCATTCTAGTACATCCGAAAATAAAGTGGGTTTCGAGGTAATCCCTACCTCAGTCTCTATCTGGGTCGCCAAGCTACTGACGTCCTGGCCAACTCCGGTTTTCTCCGTGCTCGGGGTAAAGGCCCGGTTTTAACACAAAAGGGACGGTCATCAGTCCCGGTCCAAACCGTAACGGTCCCCAAAATAACGTTTTAGTCCAACAGTTTGTCCAAAGGTACGTTAAGTTGTCAGATAAGTTCAGGTATTTATCTGATTTTAAGTCCGAATTATTAATTAATTAACTTGAATTATTATTTAAAAATCCTTGACCTAGATCCGACCCGAGTCCGACCCGGATCCGAGTCCGAACCCGGTCTAGACCCGGTCCAGGACCCAGACCCGCCCGGACCCATGCCTGACCCGGACCCAGCTCAAGACCCGACATGTTGGACCTGGGCCTGGCCCGAGTCCTGGCCTGATCCAGGTTCAGCCTGGGTTTGTCCGGCCCAAGGGCCCATCCTCCATTCTGGGCCAAGGCCCGTCCTTAGTTCTGATCTGGCCCAAGTCTCGCCTTTGGCCCAAGACCAAACGGTCCGGTCTTCTCTGAACGCACGAGCTCAGGACGGTGGCGGCAAGGGTTTTGCTCCGACGACCTTCTCGTGGCGGAGGACGACGTCAGAAGAGGTCGAGGGTTCGTTCCACAGCGGCGAGGGGCGTCAGGAGCTCGAAGAGGGGCGGGGAGAAGTCGTTGGTGCGAAACTCGACTTTCCCGTCCAGATCTGGCCTGAGAGAGCGTTGTCGGCGATGATGCTCAAATCTGAAGCTCGCGATTCCGGCCGCGTCCCTCCGGCCCACTCGGACCAAATCGCGCCTATCCGAATTCGGTTTTCAGGGAAGGAGCGACGGGGAAGAAGGACAGGCTAGAGAGAAGGGGCTCATCGTCGAAGATTCTTCTCGATTCTGGTACGGCGAAGCTCGGCGAGAAAAGGGGCGACGACGTTTCGGTGTGAATCAAAGAGGAAGAAGAAGAGAGACGGTGGGTTCTCTGGTGCGGCCGTGATGATGGATGGTCGAGGAAGGAGAACTAGATGCTGGAGGGGCTGGGAGACGGAGCTCCGGCGATGGTCAGAGACGGCGAGGGGTCTGATAGCTCGAGGGAGAAGGAGAGTAGGAACCTCGGGTTCTGTGCGTGGATCTGAGAAGGCGAAGCGGCGCTGGGGTAATAGTGCGCGCGTAGGGTTGAGGTGTGGGCCTGGTTGGCTCGGCCTAAAGATGGGTCTAATCAGGCCCAAACCTGTTTTCCCTCTTTTTTTATTGAATTCGATCCAAAATTTAAACCCGTTCTCAACCCTCGACGTTCCAACACGTTATTTAATACTATTAAAATTCCCGATCTTTACACAAGTAATCTAACTAGGAAGTTTGTTTCGATTGCATCTATGTGTGCTCTATGTGGACGGGAAGAGGAAACGGTCTCGCATTTGTTCATTTCATGTGGATTTGCAAAAACGTGATGGGGGGGGGGGGGGGAGGGGAGTGGGATGGATCCCTCCCCCCATGTTGGGTCAAACTTTTGAGGAATGGTGACAGGTTATCACTACGGGGCCTCTAAATAGTAGAGAGGCAGAAATTGTTAACACTCTATGGGAGATATGGAAGGCCAAAAACGCATGGGTCTGGAATGGAGACACCCCGACAACCATCAAGGTCATTGTGGATGGTAGGGCTCACCTCCTAGCTTGGACCGAAGCTAACACGACTCTTGTGACCCCAACGCAGCCTCGGCCGATCTGGCCATCACGTCTCACTCTACTCCCGCTAAGTACATGGGTTATCAACGTATATGGAGCTGTCTTTCAGGACTCGGATCAATCAGCTTGGGGCCTAGTTGCTCGAGGAAGGGATGGTCGGGTAGGACTCACGACAAATGGGATCATCCCGGGAAGTGGATCGCCGATTATGATCGAGGCTTACGTCATCGCGACAACACTTCGAAATACAACCTCACTGGTTCATTTGTCTAATAAAACTCCGCAACTTTTAATAAAAATGCCTATGATTAAACAAATTTAATTAAACATTGATCGTTGAGGATGTGAATGAGACTGAAATGTCAAAGTTACTATAGCCCATGTGAGCGCATTTTAGGTATAAATTGCATCACCCATTTAAGCACACACCCTTTTTCCCTAGATAGATTAAGCTCCATTTAATTTTGTCTTCATCTTCAGTACAATCTTGTCAAATAATGGAACAAACCTAAATAAGAGTTGTTGGCTAATCCTTCACATCATATATGTATTAGGAATGTAATGCCAAAATTGTCCATTAATCCACCCATCTATCACCTGATGTCATGTCACTATTCAACCACACGTCCATGATTGTTAAAGAAGAATAGCACCTTGGCCACAATTCTTTCCTTTGGTCATATGTTCGATTGGTGTTCCGTCTGACTTGTCTCTAACTCTGTTGAATTTGACGTGAAACATTCAAAATACCCTTGCACAATAAAATATGTGATCACAATAACACATATTTTTGTAGAAAAACTAGTTACAATATTGTAAAAATTCATTTTAGTTCCTTTACAGTATTTATTGATAAAATGCAAAATTGAACAAATAAAAATTCAAAATATTTTTTTTATAACGAAAATAAAAAACCTATTATTATATTTTTATAATAATTAAAAAATATATAAATCATCTTCTTGATGGAGTGTCAGCGAGGATGACTTCCACCGAAGTCTTGTTTGACTTATGCTGCTCTGACCTTCAATTTTTGAGCACAAATACACAAAGCAACCCTTGGACATCGTCGAAGCACGAGTTGAGGCAACTCTGACCTCTTTCTCATTGGTTTTCGAACTTCTCTAATGACGATAGCTTTGGGTGTTAACTCTGATTCAAAGGTGCTCCAACTTTGAGCTTCAACGTCTACCTTTTCAAACACGAATCTTTATTTGATCGAAGAAATCAACATCTGAATTGACAATACCGGGTTTTTGACTCGCCACCAAGCTTTGATCACCACACGAACCAGTCTCAATGGACACCAACACGTTAAGAGAAGCTAGGAGCATTTGGGCGTTGTCCTTCAATTCGCCAAAGAAGACTTGGTCCCGATCTTTTCTTTTTATGTGTTTCATGAATATTTTTGTTTACCTTAAATTTTATATTCAAGGGTATTTCTTTATTTAGAAAAATTTAGAGGTCATGTGACTAGCATGTGATTAATTTTTTTCAATTATTTTAACACTATTGCTATTTTGTAAGAGTTTAGAGATTTTCATAATCATACGATCGAGTCTTAAATTGAAAAGAGATTTTATAGAATTACCTAACATTTCGCAACATGTTAAGTGAAATTATCATAAGCAGGTAACCCATAAACATGTTATGGATCTGGTCTAGCTACGTCTAGTGTTTTGTTTAGTTGCATGGTATTTTGCTTTAGATCTTGTCGTGGGGCGCGTTTTTTTATCCTCTCGAGTGTTGATCGTTGTAGTGCTGGTACTAGTAGTCCAACTATTCTGTTTAAGATTTGATCATTGTGCCTTTTAACTGCTTACCTTCAAATTCAATTTTTGGGTATAGTGTGTTCAAGCGGGTTTTACCCTCTGAAACTGTCTCTATCATTTACGGTGTTGGTCGTAAACTTGTTTTTTTTTATCAGCAATTTTTTTTTATAAATAACCAATGTTTTCAAACTGAAAACAAAGGCAAGGGTATACCCCTCATTACAAACCTGAGCATACCATACAGGCACCTCCAAACAGAACAAACACCCCATAAATGGGAACTAAACTGGTCTGCAAACCTAATTGTCTAATATGAAGAGCACAACCATGTCCAACAATGGACAGAACAACCATGTAATACCCAACAAGGGGTAAACCGAACAACTACACAAGGAACAAGGGCCTACACTTAAGAATACAACAATGCAGTACAACCAGGGCTAACCAAAGATTGAGACGCAGCTCAACCAAACCAAACAAACATAAAAAACAGCAGGCCAACCAGGGCAACCACTCTAACCAGAACACAAAATTAAAATAGTTGAAAAACGGTCTTCGAACCAAGAAATAGACAACTTAAGCCCAAAATACAGCTCCGGCAGAGACCAAGTACCACGAACCGAGCTGAGCCGGACAGGTAACTCTGAACGTCCCACCTGCACCACAACCCACACCCACCAATCTCCCAACACCCCAAAGAGGGCTACCAGAATAAAACTAATCCCCACCCTAGTGAACCCGATCAGACCCCCAAAATCCCTATCCACAATTCTTCGATGTGCCGCTAGGCAAAACACCCAAAGAGGCCAACACCATCAATTGGGCCTCGACCACATAACCAGGCCGAGAAACAGAAGAAAAAACATAGGGATGTAAGGAAGAAGGACCGGATTAAACTCAGGGGAAGGGAAGAGTTAAAGGCCAAAACTGCCTCTCTCATATCTCAGATCGAGACCTCGTCGGTGGCCAGCACCGACCGACGACCACAAAGGGAGAGCTCACGTTTAAGGAGAACGAGAGAGCAGATCTAGCTAGGTAGGAGGAGGGTGAAGTTGCAAGCAAAGACCAGAACCTTACCAGGAACAGACGATTTCGCAGTCGCCAAGGCCAAAAGTAGATTGCTTCTGTGTATCCCAAACAGAGCTTTAGAGGGACGAAATCGGAGGACTCCCACCCCCTCACCTCTGCTGCTTCAGAACCAGGGTCTAAACGACCCAACCCCTCGCCAGAGGCCACGCTCCGACGAGGCTCGGAAACTACCGAGAAAACGAAGAAGCCAACAGGGGATCTGGGCTCAGAGACCACACCAACAACGAATCGCGAAACCCTGAGGAAAATAAGGAGCAAATCAGAGGTCGATATAGTCAGATCCGCAACACCCACACCAAGAATCGAAGAGGAAAAACGTCCCACAGGTAGATCTGACGAATACGACCCCGATGGTGAAATCACCCCTACGCCGGATGTAAAGCAAAATCAAAAGAAAACAAGCGAAGAGGTCGGAAAGGAAAGGGACAGGAGGTGTGGTGTCACCGGCGTCGTCGCTGGCTCCGAAGAGAACCAGATTCGACGCCGGTGACGGCGACGAAGAAGATGAACTAGGGTTAGGTAGGAAAGTTTTAGAGAGAGGGGAGAGGTTTTTTAGAGAGAGAAAGAAACTCTTTATGGTTTGCGTTCTTTAATGTTAGTGATCGCCTTTCAGTTTGTATGAGAGATTGATGGTCCTGATGAGACGAGGTGTTCTACATTCTATGATAGTCGGTTGAGTTTTTGTCGGTATTGATTGTGTTAAATGGTTGAAAAATCCGGATTTTGACCTTGTTTAATCTTGTGTGTTTTATGGTAGGAAAATCAAGGTTATAGATCTTGTTTATTGCTCTATTCTTAATATTGGTAAAATTATGATATTTAGATCTTTGTTGGGATTGATTCGAGTCTAAACTTTCATGTCAATACTAGGATTTGGTATTGTTATTGAATCAAGTTTAATTGTTTGATGTACCTATGACAAGGGGAAAAAAAGAAGCATCCCAAACACCCTTAAACACGTGGGGATGCTTAACCATAGTTCCATAATCATCACTGAGATAAGGCTGAGTCCAACACCGTCAAAGTAGAGAGCTTGGATAGATACAAGGAAGCTATGAGGTGGATGTGCGCTCGTACATTAATGGATTGGGTTGCACACGGTGGCATGTGGATGGACAAGAGTACAAACGAGAGGCCAAAAAAAAAAAAAAAACTTCTGGCAGCCATTGAAGCCGACACTAACCTTATATTCTCACAGCTCCCAAATTTTAATTGCGAGAACAAGACCGGAGAAAGCTCCATACACTGCCCATACTATACATACTGTTTCCGTTATTACCAATATAGCCTTTCCTTGCTCTGTGAGCATTGTTGGGCTTCCTGGGGCCACATACACAACCCTGTGGTTCCCATTTCTTTTCCCCCGATTTTCTTGCCATTTCCTCTTTTTAGATCTGTCTTCATAATCCACATATCCACGCTACTACACTATACCTTTCCTTTCCACTTCCTCTCTTCAAACCCGGTGCTGCAAGTATGCAGGTCAGTTTACCATCATTCTGCCTCCAATCTCTAATGGCTTCTGCAAGTTTTACTCGTTTCAAGCTTATTCTGCTATTGGGTCTGTTAAAGTTGATGTTTTTCGCTCTCACCCGTAATTTCTTCAATCACATGCCTCTCTTGTAGTGGGTGGTTTAGTCTTGTGTTCAACTTCCTTCAGGGCCTTCTGAATTTTGATGGGTAACCTAAATTGGAGTGAAATTGTAGATTATAGTGATTCCCTTTACAATTTGCATCTCTACTTTCCATGGAGAACGACCCGGCTGGTGGTTGTTCTCGACAATGATTATTTTTTCCTTCTTTTTTTCTGAACAAATTTTTTGATGGCTTTTTGTTCTCAGGTGTCAATTGGTGACCTAATTTGGTTTTCTAAAAGGTCCAATTTTTACACTTATTCATTCATTTGCTTGGATATTTCAGGCGTGGACGACCATGCAAGTAATAAATAACAACATTTTGTATACCTAGTCCCTTCTGTTAGTTCTGTCTCTAGTTTTGAGTACTGAAACATTGATTACAACTTTGAATTTTTTTTTCATGTTTCAATTTCTTCACACAGCTTAGATGGCTAAAGTTGGTTCATTCAATCTATAGTTTAGGAAGTTCGTGTACTTGCACATAGGTCTTTCAGGGCTCACTTGTGGCTACAGCCTACAGGTGCACATGGATCACAGCAACAACTTAGCCCTTTCCTGTTCTGTGTTGGGAAGTTCACCAGTCCTTTAGTAAAACTGATTGTGATCCTCAGCATGTGCTCTTCTTGTCCTCTCCATCATATTTAGTGTCATACCCTTTGTTCAGTCTTGCCATGTTAAGTTGGGTTGCTACCATCTATTCAGTATCAACTACCTGAGTTCCGCCCTTATTTTGCATTGGCCTCCTTGCACTACTACATGCCCAAACCATGTTAGATGGTTTACCTCATATTATCTGTAATTAGAGCAAGCCCTGCTCCCCCCAAATTTTCTTGTAAGCCTTGCTGTGTCAGTCAATTATTTTGAGTGGTCCAAGGTATAACCAACTGCGAAATCAACTCCTTAGTTTTGGTGATCAGTAATTACTACACGTACTGGTTTATGGTTTCCCAGAAACAATAACCATATTGTCTTCTTCCTTTTTCAAGTTTCGTTGTGCTTTCATGCAATTATTAATTGATATCTATATTACCAACAAAAAAGTTATATCTTTATTTCCTGACATAACCGGGGTAGAAGTAGGTTTCTCAATGTTTGCTGCTCGCCTCTATTTTAAGTATGTTGTAAGAAATTAAGATCATTTTCTAAGATTTTTACACATAGAAGTAGATACTGTCCCTCCTAATACTCTTTCTTCTTTTCAATTCTATATTGTTTTGCCATAGCCTTGAGCTGTTGCAAGAGGAAGCTGGGTAGTATACTTCCAATCTCGTCTTGAGTATTCCCATGGCACTGGCTGCACACAAGGTTACAAGCAATCCAGTGGTGACTTACAGGAAAACTATCTCTAGCTCACATGGAACCACATGTTCTCTTGCCAAGTCTACCATGCTCAATAGATTGCATCCCAAAAATCAGGGACTTGAGCTCAGGAAACTAAGTAGTGGATGTCTGATGACGGTAAAATTGAGTTTACCTAATGAGGGTTCATATCATGTAAGCGGAAAACCCATTAGTTATGTCTTTTCTCGGGGATCTTCTATCTTGTGCATGTCAACAAGAAGACATAATACTGAAACAGAGGAATGCGTTAGACCTTCTGCCGATTGTTCAAAAGAATCTGGGTAAGATTAATTGGTGATGGAACTTACTCTATCCTAATGTATACTAGCTGTTCTTTGTATCCTATTTTGTTTAATCAGCCATGTGTACCAAGGTTTGGGCTCAAGACCTTGCCTGTGTAGTAAGGGAGCACCAAAGGTTTGATTCTTAATTAGTCTTAAGATTGATGTATCGAAAGACTCCCTATAAGAGTTCAGAGAGGGAGATAATAAAGGTGTGGGAGGTGCTGCTTCTGTTGAGTTGACATATATAACCTTGAGTTTCAAAACACAGAGTATATTGCATGTCATGCCCTACAGTGTTAACTATGTAGCTCGAAATGAATTGAATGCTTGGTCATCGATTTGAAGTAATTTATACATGGGGACATGTCTTAGTGTCTGTGCACAGTGTACCCTTGCTGGTTGCTGGAGCCATGGAGTTTAAGATGACCAAGAATAAGCAAGCTAAAATGCTTTAATGTTAATTATGCCCTTTCACATACTTTTGAATGTCATATTTCTATCAGTGGACAAATTGGAGATGTAGAAGATGAGCATATGGCCATGCCTGAAGAAATTTTTCATTCCAGTCAAGGATTAGCTGAAGCATGTAGATTTGCTTACAATGATGCAAAGTTTGTGAATGAAAGGGCTCGTAATGATATTGTCTTGCTTTCACGGTAAATCTATTTACTCCACTATTTCTATTTCCCAAATGACTCAATTCAATAGCTATATATAACTTATTGCTTATTAATGAGGAGCATCCTTTGTCAACTCAGGAGAAATAAAGAAACTCACTACTTTTTTTTTATTATAACTGTTCAGGCTGCGACATTAAGGATTAATCATTAAAACCAAATGTGCAAGAACTTCCAGTTTAATATACTCAACAAACATATATTAAGATTGTCAGAGAAAGGAACAGTAATAGTTACATATTCCATAACAAGGATAAGTAGTTTGCATATTAAGCTGGCCCGACACATTGATTTCTGTGGCAGGTTAGCTGTTGGTATGTCATTGTTGATATATACTGAATGTTTGTGAGAGTTTAAGTTTCTCAGGTATGGTTTAACTTATAATTTCTCATTCTTTCAGTGGCATAATGAGATTGGATGCACGTGCACGTCAAGATGTTGCCATTCTGGGCGGGGAGTTTCTAAAGCTTGATGGTAAATCCCCTAACCTTTATGTCATGAGCAAGTATAATTTGGTTCATGGAGCCTACCCCAATTGATTTGGATAATGGATAATTATTGTTGCTGTATTGAAATCTATGGAAGCATGCTATTTTTTCACCAAGTGTATGGCTGGTCGGTTTTGTTTTTGTTGAAGTGGTCCTACATTGAGTAAATGTGTGATTCCGTCCTAGTTACTAAGTAATCAGGGTGCTCATTCATTCTCTATCAGTTGTAAGTTGGATGCTAAAACGTGGTAGCTGATCAGCAGGGTTTTAGCTAAAGCTACAGCCCTCTCCACTGATTACCAATTGGCTTTGGGTTAGATGCTTCCATTGTGCATGTACAGTGTGTTAATGTCATATGAAGAATTTTTTAAGACAGTTCCATTCGTGTAGATCCTCCATTCTCTGTGCACATGACATAGGACAGAGGACATTAAGTTAGGATCGTGGGCATTTCTGGCTATGGGAAATGCTATTAGCACACTTCCATTAACTTCGAACTCAATTTATCCTCGGTCCATTGAAATTCCACTACTGCACTCTAAAAAGTAGTTTAAGAAGCTAAATTCCGCTGGGCCTTTTGGTATATTTCACGATTAATCTTCCTTTAATGAGCTGTAAAATGTCACCTAAGTATATTTATCTCTCATCCAAACTGGCAATGAATAGTATGGTGTCAAAAATTTCTTAGGCCTCAAAATGTGCCCTTATCATATCAATAGTGTTTTCTTGTAAAAATAAGTGGTGGTTGTTTTTATGTTATCTTCAGCTCGGGCCAGGGAGGACACTGAGAAAATTGACCGTAATGTGAAGAAAAAGGCTGAGCGGCTTCAGCATATTGCTACAGTATGTATAACTGGATGATCATGACTGGTTTACTTGTAGATAGATTTGTATCTTTGACTTTTATTTGTATGGATTTTGTTTCTCTGATCAGATTTTGAAAGAGAAGGCTGAGTCTCGATTGAAAGTTGCTGCTGATAAGCACTGGAGTGATGGAGCTTTAGAGGTTACCATCCTTCATTGTGTTAAATTCAACATTTTATGGATAATTCTTGTTGTTCAATACAATGAGGACATCCCTTAATATAGGGATTAACTCTATACTAAATAGGAAATATAATAATGCTAATAGGAAACTAGGAATAGGAAATACTCGTAACTAGAAATGGGTTAAACTAATACTTCCCCTCACGTGCAAGCCGGATAACGAGTCTTGCACGCGTCACCATTGTGTTGTAGTTGTCAAAGAACTAACATTTTTTTAATGATTCAACACTCCCTCATGCGTAGGACCGGTCATCTACCCATGTATCGTAACGGGATTTGACATTTGCCTATGGGCCAGAGCAGGGTTGGACATCTAATTATAGGTTTAAAAGTTAATATAGGGTGGAGGTGATAAAGGAGACAATACTCAATAACGAAAGTCGCATGGACGCAAAACAATTTTCACGGAAGTCGCATATCGACGGTGCAAAACAATTTCAAGGAACTAGTCGTATAACGACTGTACAAAACATCTTCAAGTAAGCATGACGATGGTGCAAACCATGCTGATTTTACGGCCGTGCGAGAATGTATGTGATTTTTAGGAAATTAAAACCAAAACAACGAAGATGGAAGGAAACTGCCTGGGCTGAATCGTCAATGTGTGAACAGTAACGATGAACCATACCGGATGAACAGTGTCGAATGAACAATAACACACCGAGTGAACAGTGCCCCGTGAACAGATGCGATGACAAAAAGAATTCCGAATAATAACCCCTTGCCGTTCGCTAAACCATAGATTATCGAGTGAGCAAAGCAACAACTCACTAAAATATAAGATGGAATCAATTAGGCTCTGATACCATGTTATATTCAACGTTTTATCAATAACTTTTTTTTTTGATCCTCGAAAGTAAGGTGTATAAAGATCATTTGGTCTCCACCTTACTTATGTAGAAGCAAGGGTGCACCAAACATTTTTTATTCTTAAAGAACTTTTTAAGATTGCTTTAACAAACAATATTTGGTCTCAACCTATACTTATGTAGAAGTAAGGGAGCACCCAAATATTTTGACCCCCACCTTGAGAGAGGCCCAAGAAGGACAGAGAGAGAGGCCTAAATGGCAAGAGAGAAGCCCAATATTAATTGGGAATAAATAAGGATTGAGGTATCACTGCTGGGACTTGAACCCGGGTCACATGAACCCAAGTTCAAGTGCTTGACCAGTTGGATAACTTTTTGTTGTTCAATACAGTGAAGGCATCCCTTTATATAGGTGTTAACTTTATACTAAATAGATACAATAACGATAAGCAACATATAAACAGGAAAAGCTAAAAGGAAACTAAGAATAGGAAGTACTTGTAACTTGAAAAGAAAAAAAAACTAAACTCTTAACAGTTTTGGTTAATTGTTCCACTTCATATAAATTCTATACAACTTGTGTTTATTTCACTTCATATTGTAAGTTTTGCCTAATTGTTGCAACCTTTTCAGGCTGATTTGCGTCTTGCTGATTTTCGTGCCAAACAACGTGCAATGGAAGATGCCCTAATGGCGTTGGAGGTAAACTGATTTATTCAGCAATCCTAATATATCTAAGCTACAGGGTTGGTCTTGTGTGTACCTGTTTATAGTGGTTGTCATTCAGTGCCTGCAAGTAAATTGGTAAACACCCACTCTTTTCAGACGAGTTCAAATCAAGTGGTTGATTGAAGTTTTAATCCAGCCCATCACCCAGTACATAGTTATTCTAAAACAAGAAAAATTGCTATTTAAGATGTTATTAGTATATTTGGATTAATTGCCAAAAGTTACTCTTAAGTATTGTCCACGTGCGGAAAACTACATTGTGTTGTCCATTCTTTTAAACTACCTATCTTTTGGCCACGGTCGTTTATTGGCGAATTCTGTAATATTCCGTCAAAATGGATGGAAAATTAGGGACGTGGACAATACATAAGGGTAGTAATTTCGCGAAAAGCTAACAAATGACCATGTTCAAAAGATAGGGCTGTTTAAAGGCATGGACAATACAGAAGCTTGTTTTCAGCACATGGAATAAGAGTAACTTTTGGCAATTAACCCTATTATATATTTGTTTTTTGAAAAAAAATATGGCTACATTTTTGTTGTAGTGTCTAATATTTCGATCTTTCTGTTTGTGACAAATTTCTTGTTATTATGCAGCTTGTAAAAAATATCCATGACATGATGGTCAGCAAGATGTACAAATTGTAAGCTGCTTTTACATTTTCTATCCAGCATCAATGGGGGTTTCACTGATGATGCTCCTTAGCCTTGAAACTCTTATTTATGAAGCGTGTTTGTTGTTTGCAGTCCTTTGAACAGTGAAAAGGGTTCTTTTTCAGCTAATGACATGATGGAGCATATAATGCTGCAAAAGAATGGTGAAACTAAAAATTTCTTCCCAGGAGAAGTTTCCAATGATCGCATTACTGCCCTTCAGGTATCTTATGACACTGTTAATTGGGGCAACAAAAATATCATATATTGCTTACAAGATATGGTTTGCATGAAAGCAGGAAGCTTACTGGAGTATGGCGTCTGCCCTTTCAGAAGCTGATGGAATTGACTACAGCGACCCTGAAGAGGTTTGTGCCATTCTTATCCCAAGAATCAAATCATGTAGCTTGGTCTCTCTAACTTATTCTTTAACCTGCTTTTTGTTGATGAGCTAGCTTGAGATGCTGGTAGCGACCCTTATTGATCTTGATGCAATGGATGGCAAAAGTAGTGTATCCTTATTGGCAGAATGTTCAAGCTCTCCTGATGTCAACACTAGGTACGCTATTGAATCACACTACATTTTTTTCCCATCTTCATTGCACGTGCATAGTAGGGACTTGAGTACCGAGTGTTTTATTTGCTCTTTTTATGGATTTGTGATATAGAAAAGCATTAGCCAATGCATTGGCGTCGGCTCCATCCATGTGGACTCTTGGTAATGCAGGCATGGGAGCATTGCAGGTAAGAGTTGAAAAATTATGATTGTATGCTGTGTGGCAGAGAGTGAGATTTATGGTACTGGTTGCAGAGACTAGCTGAAGATACCAACCCAGCCATAGCTGCAGCAGCATCCAATGCGATATATGAACTGAAAAAACAGTGGGAAATCGAGGAAGGAGATAGCTGGAGGTTTACTATGAACATAAAACCCATGGAAGATGATATGGATAGCCAAGATGGCCATGATAATGCAGGTGCAAGCTGAAGTGTCTTAAACAATTATACTGTAGATATAATGAAGATGTTTAGCTCAAAAGGGGAAAAAGAATGACGGGTCTTACTAGGCTTAGGATAAAATTGGCTGATCACAGGGAGTGATGAGCACTGATGTAAAATAATATAATGTTCTAATTGAGTTTAATTCAGTACTAGCTGACCTTATATTGTTTATCATTCATCCTAAACGGTCCTGGTTTGGGATCTGGCAATCCTTTTCTGGAGGGTTCAATTTGACTCTCCTTAGTAGGAAGGGAGCCTTCTTCTCAATCCTGACCTATCACTATCATCTGCACACAAGTGGTAAACAATGATCTAATTAGCTAGTAGAAACTCATGATTTATTTCTCGTTGAAAAATGAAATATATAGTTATTATTGGATAAAAACTACCAACTAAAAAGTCATTAGATTGGCAAATCTAATGTTTCGTATGTTGTCAATGTGCGGTGGTAATTTTATAAATAATGCAAATTTTTCTACCGTTATGATTGCACTCTAATGCGTGTTAACCAATGGTTTTCAAGACCCTTGTATGTAGAGATGTAAGATTCCAACAGTTATACGTTCTAACACCTTTGCATATAAGGTCCCAACATTTTTGCATGAGTGCGTTACAGTCATGGGCAACATGAACTACGGTAGCAGTCAACAATGTTACATTAGTAGTCAATACGCACTACAGTAACATGCGAAGTAAAAAATTCTCTTTTTGATCTCTTCGGTCTCTTTTTCAGATATGATGGTCCACAATAGTTTGTAATTTACACAATAAGAGCAATTTGTGTTGGATAGTGTCCCTATATATATAGGGAGACGATTAGGTATAACCCCATTTAAAATGTAAACCTGTGAACTGTATTTGAGTCGTCTATCTCACAAGATGAATGGTTCGCGTTTATGAGTTGGAATTTGACCTCAATTTGATGCACGCGCGTCATTCTAGGGCTAAATAAGCAATCTAACTACATCAGTGCGCATTCTAATTAAAATATTGAATCTCCGAACTCAACAATAGAAAATGTTCTTTTTTCCATCAAGTTTATTAATTTGATCTTTTCCGTTTCGTTTTAACTCCGATTTATTTTTTTCTTCCGTCAATAATTTTCTTTTTCCAAGATATATCTATCAAGTAGCATATTGAATATATTTTGAACCAAGAAAAGACATGTACAGACAAAAATTATGATAGACATACTATCCGTAAATCATGTCTATTATATTCTCAAACTCACATTCCTTTTATTCTCAAACCCACATCTTTCTTATTCTCAACTCACATCACCATATTCTCAACCCACATCACTTATATTCTCAAACCCACATCCCTCATATTCTCAAACCCACGTCTCTCTTATTCTCAAATCATATCACTCATATTCTCAACTCGCATCATCATATTCTCAATCCACAACACCTATATTTGCAAACCACATCAGAACTTTTCGTACACATATCCACACATCCACACTCGTATCCAAAAACACATTTAATACACTACTTGTTAGAAAGCCCTTGAAAAAAAAAATAAGAAAATGGGACATTTTCTAAGCGCGACACTCGGCACGTTGTGGTTGGTTCGCATGTTCAATATTCTCAAACCTACATCTCTCCTATTCTCAAACCCATATCCATCTTACTCTCAAACCATATCTCTCTTATTCTCAACGCACATCACCATATTCTCAACCCACAACACCTATATTCTCAAACTCACATCTCTCCTATTCTGAAACCTACATCTCTCATATTCTCAAACCTACATCCCTCTTATTCTCAAACCTACATCCCTCTTATTCTCAAACCATATCTCTCATATTCTCAACCACATCACCTATAATCTCAAACCCGCATCCTTAATATTTTTAAACCCACATCTCTCTTATTCTAAAATCATACCATTGATATTCTCAACTCACATCATCATATTCTCAATCCATGCCACATATATTTGCAAACCATATCAAAAAGTCTGCACTCATGTCCACACATCCACACCCATTATCCAAAAACACATCAAAACATATTTAATACACTACTTATTAGAAAGCCCTTGAAAAAAGAAGAATATTGACACAAGAAAAAAGTAAATCGGAGTTGAAACGAAACGAGAATCATTAAATTAGTAAACTTGATTTAAAAAAGGGGGCATTTTCAAACGCCACACTTGTTGTGTTGTGGACAAGGTGAAATGTCATCTCTACCCTCCAAACACCACATCTTACAAAACACAAACATCACACACTGTTATTTACAAGGAATGCCATTAACGATACGTTCTCGTCAGAGCCATTACGCATCCCCCATCCAACGAACGCAAGTAGTTTGCACGTTCACACCTTATCAAATGGTTCTCACCTGATTGTAGCCATATATATATATATATATATATATATATATAGGAGAACAATCAGGTGCGAACCATGAATTACGGTGTGAACATGCAAACTCAACCAGATTGCGTCATGTGTCGCGCTCAGAAAAAACCCCCCTTTTTGTTATAATCAAGTTTATTAATTCGATTTTTCCCGTTTCGTTTCAACTCCGATTTCATTTTTTCTTGCGCCAATATTTTTATTTTTTCAAGAGCTTTCTAACAAGTAGTGGATTGCATATATTTTGATGTGTTTTTGAATACGTGTGTGGATGTGTGAATATGAGTGCGAAAAGTGTGATGTGTTTTGCAAATTTAGTGTATATAGTTTGCGGATTTAGTTTAAATGGTTTGCGGATTTAGTGTATATGTTTTGCAGATTTAGTGTATATGGTTTGCGAATTTAGTGTGTTTTGCAAATTTAGTGTATATGGTTTGCGGATTTAGTGTATATGGTTTGCGAATTTAGTGTAATTTTCACACTTTTGTATGCAATAACCTAACTTGAATTGATTGCTAGATACCATGTTACAGCTTGGATATTGTTGATATTGTTGATTTCAGCTTTAATTCATGTTTTTATGATGGTAGCTTGATACCATGTTACAAATTCATCTCTTGGAACTAAACCCAGTTTTAGTTTCTTCCTAAAGTAGCTTCTTTTGGAGTCTTGGATTTGCTTTATGTTTGTGTTTTGAAGACTAGAGTTTTTTTGGTACTGATTCAATTCACAAATATGACTATGTAGATTTTGGTATAACATGATGGAGGAGTCTGTGGGGTTGCTGAAAGTAGTTGTTGTCCAAGGAAAAAAGCTTGCTATTAGAGATTTCAAGAGCAGTGATCCTTATTATTAGCAGTTATATTATAGTTATTGTAAGTTATAATTGTAGTTATGATGTAGTTATGTTGAAGCATTGTATAATTGCTAATATATATAAATATACATCATCTGTGTCATTATATGACAAGGTATTACACTACATTATATCATCTAACATTTCTGGATTATTGGTTTAGACTCCATATCCCATTATTGCTCAATCTATAATGTTGGATACATTCAGGTGGCCAAGCCAAGGTTATTGCATACAAAAGTGTGAAAATTACACTAAATTCGCAAACCATATACACTAAATCCGCAAACCATATACACTAAATCCGCAAGCCATATACACTAAATCCGCAAACCATATGTACTAAATTCGCAAACCATATACACTAAATCCGCAAAACATATACACTAAATCCGCAAACCATATACACTAAATCCGCAAACCATATACACTAAATTTGCAAAAACACATCACACTTTTCGCACTCATATTCACACATCCACACACGTATTCAAAAACACATCAAAATATATGCAATCCACTACTTGTTAGAAAGCTCTTGAAAAAATCAGAATATTGGCGCAAAAAAAAATTAAATCGGAGTTGAAACGAAGCGGGAAAAATTAAATTAATGAACTTGGTGGGGAAAAAAAAGATGAGCATTTCTAAGCGCAACACGTGTCATGTTGTTGTTGAGTTCACAGCTTCGCATTTTAAGAGGGGTTCGCACCTGAAAGCCTCCCTATATATATATATATATATAATATCTTTTGACATTACCTAATGAGTACGTATGTACGTATAGATCTCATTAGCATAAAGATCTCGTAGGTCTTGGAGGAGAGAGAGATAGAGATGAGCGACAAAATACAAAAACATAAAATGTTGAGCGACAAAATAAAAAGATAAAGAAGAATAGAGACGAAGAAGGAGAGATGAAAACGTTATGAGCATTTAGGGTTTTGCATAAAAGAAGAAACAAATTATGGTGAGTACGTGAAGTGAATAGATTGAAGAGATAAGATTCAAAACTGGTGGACCCGTGTAATCTTGAATCTGCTTGGAGAAATGGTAACCAAGATTTGAGAATATCAAATCCTCCGAAAATTTGTTATAAATCTTCAGGCCTTAGTTTGAATACGAGAGGATTCAATTTCTAGGGGTATTAGAGTTTCGGTGGTTCTCGTCCACCGGACCATCTCTTTCGTTTTTGGTGCTGACCGTCGACGTGTGGATATCCATTCTATTCTCTGAGTTGGTGACCATGATGAGATGGGGTGTTTTCTACAAGTTGGGGCATGCTTTTTTTTTTTGGGGGGGGGGGGGGGGTTCTAAGTGAAGATCGATTTCTGGTGGGTAGTTGTCTCGGTTGTGAGGTGGTTTTTTCAACTTCGTGGTTGTTCAATCTAGGTTATGCAACCTATTTTGTTTGTTCACTTTAGCCCCTTGTTGGGTTCTATTTGTGTTTTTAACTTTGACTTTCGTGGTTGTAAAATCTAGTTCTCATACTATCTTATGTTTCTTTGTTTAACCGCTTGTTGGGTTTATAATACCGGGTTGTTTCATGGTTGTATAATTTAGGTTATAGATATGTTTTGGCCTCTTAATGAATCTGGTTATGACGGTTGAGGTGTCATTCTTGGTACGCTCGTGTTTGTAATCGAGAGATTTCCCATTTATCATTGTTTTGTAAAAGAAACTTAAGTACTAATCCGCCTTATATTCTTTTTTTAGTAAAGCAACCTTTGCGCTAGGCACTCAAGTTCTTATGTTTATATGGGTGGAAGCGGACTACAAAGGTTGCTTAAGCGCATAGACAGAATTGGGATCTCTCTCGCATGCAAACATTTATAGGGGAAACCCTGTATCCTAACCCCATTTGAGCTTTGTTTTTCAATTCCTAACCCAGGTTTACCTTTGGTGACATTTCCCAACTGTCACCTTTCAATTTTTTGCAGAAAGTATCGTTTACCGTTTATTTTGACGATTCCGTTAGTTTTTTTGCCACGTGTCACTTCACCGTGACGACATGTGGCCGACACGTAGGCAAAAAACTAACGGAATCGTTAGTTTTGACGATGTTTGATACTTTCTGCAAAAAATTGAAAGGTGACAGTTGAGAAATGTTACCAAAGGTAAACCTAGGTTAGGAATTGAAAAACAAAGCTCAAATAGGGTTAGGATACAGGGTTACCTATCGGGAAAGCCTCGCTTATTTAAAGGGCTTATTACTTTGAACTCATAAATATTGTAAGAACTAAGAAGCTGATGAAAATATTAAATTGTGTAATGTGGATAGGTAGAATTAAACCTATTGTTGTAAAAGTCCCCGCCTAGGCCCCAAAATATGTAAAAACGTCTGATTCGTCGTCTCACCTAGGCCCCAAAATCTGAAAATCATCCGAGTCATCGTTCCGCCCGATTAATCAGAAACCTAGGACTCAAATTTGTGAAGTTAGACCTTTAAAACTGAGATGAAAAGGTGGGAGATACAATATGTTTGTAATGGTCTTGAATTTCTTGATAAAAATAATATGGGACGTGTCCCTCTTTGGTAGCTTATCATTATAGTTTAAATTTTTATTAAAATTTAGAGTAAAATCAAAATGAGAGCATTATTTGGTTTATTTTTTTTTGTATTTTGATATTTTTTATTATATTTGTATAATATATATTTAATAATAATTAAAAAAAAATCCGTCTTGACCCCCTAGTTCCCGCTTAACGTCTAAAAGTCCTTATCGACCGACTAAAGCCTAACGCTCTTTACAACCATGATTAAACCAATTATTTTGAATTGGATTACTAGACGTCAGTTGGCGTTATCATAGGCATATCTGCTGAAGGTGAGCCGCTGCTGACCATATTCTCTGCTACTGCCACTAAATTTATTAAAAATAACATAAGAGGCAGAGGGTGGCGAAGATAAGACGCTTGTGGAGAGGTCGTGGCGGCTACAAGAACAACGAGCTTTGATCACCATATCCCACCCAATCCAACGGCCCATATTAATCCAAACCCGAAGCCACAAATAATATATTACCCAATTCCAAGAAGTCCCCTCCATCTCCATAAGAGCATGTACAATGGAAAGGCACTGAGTGAGGCCCTGGGGCTGAGGCCCTTGTGCTGACTGGACAAAAGTGAGGCCCTGAGGCTGCAGAATAGTGGGTGTTTTGCAATGGAGAGGCCCTGTTGAGGCCCTAGGGCTGAGGCCCTGTGCTGACTGGATGTTGAGTTGTTATTAATTGATATTTTTCTGTTTTATTTAATTCTTTATCATAAACCATTTAAATTATTTATAATTTAAACAATTTTGGAAAAAATAATAATTAATGACAATAAATAAATTTAACACGAATAAAAATTAACTTTTAGTTTTATTCAAGAGCTTTAATACAAAAAAAAAATACATGTTCAAGAATCATCCCCTGTTGGGTCGACATCCAGTGGTGGTTGTAGAATTGGGGTGGAAGCTGGAACCCTTGTCCTTGTGGGTTCATTCCAAATGGTGGCATCATTCCAAATTGTTGCGGGAATTGGAACCCTGGCGCCATTTGGAATTGTTGTGGACGGAATTGCCCTAAACAATAAATTAATACAACAAATGAATTAAAAAATTACAATACATTTATTAAACAAATACAATAAATGAATAAAAAAATACAATAAAAAATTAAAAAAATTCAATAAATACATTAAATAAATACAATACATGAATTAAAAAATACAATAAATAAAAAGTTAGTTTGCACTTACATGAGCTCGACCCCGGTTGCGAGTATGGCGAGAAAGAGGAGTTGTCACAAGGGTCTGCTAGAATGTCTTGCAAATCATGTGCCAGTTCGTTGGGGGTGAATCCGACTTCGTTACCAGCTGAATGTGCACGGGACCCTGCGTCGCCCGACATTTTTCACGAGAATATTTGATGAGAGAGTGAAAGTGGAGAATGGTGTGGAAAAAATGAGGTTGGGGTTGGGGTATTTATAGGGTTTTAATTTTTAATAAAAAAAATATAGCCGTTACCGACCGTTGTCAAACGGTCGACTGTGGGATGCCATGTGTCGGCACGAGAGAGGGCCAGCGCGAGCCCGGCCCGTGATCGAGGGGCGAGGAGCGAGGACCGAAGCCCGTGCCGCGTGTTTCAGGGCCGCGGACCGCGTGAAATCAGGCCCACAGTGGGACGACCCGAGGGCTGCGGACCGCGCGCGCGGGTCGGGGGCCAGGGCCGGCTCGTTGTGCGTGCTCTAAGAGACACAATCTTTTGTTGATTCTACAGAAATGGCGTCCCTGACGATGATTGCGGTGGTGCCAATGGGCAGAAGAGTGTACACAGCCACAGCGGTGAAGGGCGGGGGCAATGAGGAGAAGTCGTTGTTGGACAGGGTTTTGAGCAGAATGCAGAAGGAAGAGCAGCTACTGGAGACCGACCCCATCCTGAAGAAGCTGGAGGAGAAGAGCACCACCACGAACGGCCATAAGGGCACTGTGGAAGAAGGGAGGTTTTGGAGGTCTCTTTCTCAAGAATTGATGGGTCACCCAATTCAAATCATCCTATTCGTCATAGATTGGTTACAGACCCAATTCTCAAGCATAAATGTAGAGTATTTAATTTTATTTATTTGTGGTATTTACTAGTATGATTATTTCATATTTGGATTATTGATTTCTGTGTTATTTTTTACCTCACAACAATTTTTATATCGGTCTTTTAGCTTCCCAAAAGTTTATCTTTTTGGAGTACTTTTTTGGTCATTTATAGCTATTGCGGCATTTGCCAAGGACTGCCTTTACAAAGACTTAGAAGGAAATTGGGAGGTAAGGAACCATCGGTTCCCCTTGGTTTCACTAGACTTGAAAACCAGAGTCCGTTTGAAAGTTCAAACAAGGTCTGAGTTGTACAAGTATTATGGTTATGAGTCTGATGATGAAGATATTATCAGTTGGTAATAAGTTAATGTAAATCATCTCTACTAGTTGGTATGCAAAGACTTTAGTTTCAGTTCAATATGAGCCCATTGCCTTTACCTCTCTTGCTATGTTAGTTAGAACATGTGCATCGAGTCGAGGCAAGAGGGAGCGGGAGCAAGGGGCGTGTGCCCCGGGGTTCAGGGTTCGTGTCCCCTTTGATGTGGGGAGCTTATGAGGCAGGGCGTGGGGGTCGGGGCATTGCCCCTCACAATCGAGTGCGGAGCGCGGGGCAGAAACACGCCTCGCGCCCCTCTACCTCTTGCCTCGCCTCTCCTCCTGCTTCCATGTGACGCGTGGCGTGGGGGTGTAGCCGGTCGTTGCCCAACGGCTATATATATATATAAGTAAAAATAAAAATAAAAATCATTTCTCAAACACCTATAAGTACCCTTACCCTCTTTCATCCAATCTATAACTTTCTCCCTAATTCTCTCAACATTTTCTCTCAAATTTGTATGTTTTTTGTGACAAGAAATGTCTGACGATGAGGCTAAAATGAGGGAGGAGATTGAATCCGTAGAACGAGAGCACGAAGCCGAACTTCGTGCTTGGGAGGAAGGACTCCGGCGGAGGACCGAAAGAATGATAGAGAGAGCAATGCCCCAATTTGACGCAATACGACAAAGGATCGAAAGAGGGGAAGGTTCCCGACGAGAGATTGACAGAAACCCTACCAGAGGCCATGACCAACTGATGGCGGATTATTTTGTCGAGAACCCGACCTATGGGCCCGAACTGTTCAGGCGTCGATTTCACATGTCCAGAGCATTATTTTTACGGGTTATGGAAGCGGTAGCGGCTCATGACGATTATTTTGTGCAGAAGTCGGACAGTGCGAGACGATTGGGGTTATCAACGCACCAGAAATGCACCGCCGCGATACGAATGGTAGCGTACGGGTGCTCAGCCGTTTCATTGGTCGACACACTATGTATGGGGGTAAGTACTATACTCAAATCTGTTAGACGTTTCTGTATAGCCGTTATTGAGGTTTTCATGGAGGAATATCTGCGGAAGCCGAATGAGGCGGACATGAAACGATTACTCGAGTCGGGGCACAACCGAGGGTTCCCCGGTATGATTGGCATTCTTGACTGTATGCATTGGGAGTGGAAGAATTGCCCAGTCGCATCGCAAGGAGCACACGAACGTGGAGATCACAGTAATCCAACCATTATGCTTGAAGCAGTTGCTTCCCGTGATACGTGGATTTGGCATGCGTATTTCAGGATGACTGGCTCGAACAACGACATTAACGTCCTCAACGCCGACCACTTATTCGACGACGCTTTCCATGGTTGTGATTTGTTCGTGAATTACGAGCTCAACAGGCGTCGCTACAACCACTCGTATTATTTAGTTGACGACATTTACCCCACATGGAGTTGGTTCGTGAAGTCGATTCGCCATCCCCATACTCGCAAACATAAGTTGTTTTCCAAATGTCAAGAAGGTGCTCGGATAGATATTGGACGGGGTTTTGGAGTCCTTCAAGCATGTTGGCGCATAATCTCAAGTCCCGCTCGATTCTAGAAGAAGTCGACTTTGGCTAACATGATGCATGCTTGTATCATTCTAAACAATATGATTGTGGAGGATGAACGCGGCCGCTACGAAGCAGGGGATGACGAATTGTATTTCGAGGCCCCTCCGGAAATACCAAATTGGGCATCACCTCAACGATGGCATCAAGGAGGGCCCTTGCCATACCGAGCTGAGTTGCGTGCTCGAATCAGCGTCATCAATGATGAGACCCATCGACTACTCCAACATGACCTTATGGAGTCGGTTTGGAGCGAATTATCATGGCTCAGACAACGACACGGATTCAGATGACTGAGATGATTCGTGTAATAAATTTGATGTACTAGAAAGCATTGCAATGTTTTATGATTAATGAAATTTCAAGTTTATTACTTAGTTTTTAATTTTTTTAATTTATTAATTAAATTTGTATATTTTATTTCTATTTTGTTAATTAAAAATGAATTTAACAAATTCAGCAAAAATATAATTAATTATTCAGTCAGCATTTCAAGAGAAGCATGATCCTCATATATGCCCCTCTTGATGTGAAACACTCTGAAAGTTGGAGGGGCAGGGGCAGAATTCAGCCCAATCAGTAGAGGTTCTGCCTCTTACCTCTTGCTTCCCTTGATGCGCATGCTCTTAGACCCACTTGACATGTTAGTACAAGATTATTGGTTTACTATTGAATACCACTTCTTCACCAACTTCACAAGATTTGGAAAGGCTCAGTATTGACGGTATTTTGGGATATGATCAATCCAAGCCCATCAAAAGATCCCATGCCAATCAGTTATTCATTTTCTTGCTTGTAGGTAGTGTAATTACTATCGTATCTTTATTTCCTTTCCTGTCCTATGTAAAACTTGTATGAATTCGTAACTAATTCAATCAATAAAATACAAGTAAGAAATATAGTTATTCATTTACTTGTTTGTAGATAGCGTAATTACTATCTATCTTTATTTCCTTTCTTGTCCTTTGTAAAACTTGTATAAATTTGTAACTAATTCAATCAATAAAATACAAGTAAGAGATACATTATTTCTATTTTTTACATGGTATTAGAGCCATCAAATGGTTGAACCGTCTTCTGCTCTATATGGGTCTCCTGCACTACAACGGGGTCCCCCGTCTCTGTCTAATTTCTTTACCAAATTGTAAGCCTTGTGGGACGAGTTACAAGGTCTCAGAACTATACCCAAGTTTACTTCCGTGTTGTGTATCTGTGACATTAATGGACGAATCACAAACTTGAGAAACGAAGAACACTCACCTCGATCAACTGCCTCGGTTACTCATCCCTCTGCCACAACCAGAGCCAAGCTCGAGCGAGGTGGTGAATCGAGAAGGGACGACGTCCGAGCCACCAAAATACACCACCTATCGGTACTTGATGAAGCTGGCAGCAACCCCTCCGCCCTAGCCGGTGCGTGGTAGGGGATCAAGGAACGATGGAGGCCAAGCCCCAAGGATCTACATCCACTCTACTACGTCCGACCAAGCCCCCGGAATCAACCACCTTGCTGTCGCCGCCATCCACCACACCTCGTGTTATGCAATAGACGCGGCTCCAATACTCTCTGTATAAACGAGATGCCAAATGGGGAAGAAAGAAGCCCTCATAAGCCCATTCACGTGAACCACACTCTTATGGGACATACAAGAGAGTTATCTCTCCCCTTTCCCAACAATAAAAGGGTCAGCGTGCATTCTCAAAAGCAGCATAAGTTTGGGTCCCACTGTCCCAAACAATAAGGTTTTGATGATTCTATTTTGGGCCAGCCAATTGAGGCCATTATGGTCATTGAGTGGACTTTTCTACCACACCACATGCTTCTCATTCATTTTCCGGTATATCTACAATTAATTTTTATTCCAGTAATTCTTTTCCTTGGATTATCAGTGCTACCAGTCATATCACATGTGATCCCACCACATTATTAAATACTTCAAATGCGAACCAGTTTTCGCCCGTGCAGATGCCTAACGGTGATTGTGCTCCCATGAGGACAAGTGGCACTTGATCCCTTATTGATACTCAATCGCGTGTTTTTGGTGCCTCGGTTTCATTTTAATTTTCTATTTGTCAGTCAAATCACTCGTGACCTAAATTGTGCACTCATCTTTTACTGGGAATGTTGTGTGATACATGACTTACTCACGAGGAAGCTGATTGGAGTAGGTAGGGTGCGGAATGGGCTCTATCGTTGGGAACCAACGGTAGCGGGAATGACACTATTGACTCATGGAAATAATGATACTCAACTCTGACATCGACGCTTGAGATATATGCCAGCTTCTCGGCTGTCTATCATTTCCAACTTACATGTGGCTCATTTACATGGATTGGGTGTATGTGGTGCTTGTTGCAGGGCTAAACAAACTAGATTGGCCTTTACAGTCCACACGAACAAAGCCACCCGCGTATTTGAATTAATTCACTGCGATATTTGGGTGGCATACCACACAGCTTGACTATCGGGATGTCATTTTTTCTTTCAATTGTTGATGACTTTAGCAGAGCAACTTGGGTGTACCTAATGAACCAAAAGTCAGAGGTAAAGACACACATTCTCCATTTTTTTTTAAATCGGGTGGTAGGACAATTTGATACTCACGTCAAATGTCTTCGTACCGATGGGGAAAAAGAATTCCAACACCATGAAATAATCGCTCATTATCACAATATCGGTACGGAGTTTCAAAACAGTTGTGTCGGCACTCCTCAACAAAATGGCGTCGTTGAGAGGAAACATTGACACAATCTTGAGGTTGTGCGGGACTTGCGATTTCAAGTCAAACTTTCATTACATTTTTGGGGAGAATGCGCACTTACAGCAGCTTATTTGATCAATCAGATGCAACTTGCAATCATTGGGAACAAGACTCCATTTGAAATGCTTTATGGAAAGAAACCCGGCAATGACCACCTCCGTAGTTTCGGATGTCTATGCTACGTTCACCAACAAACATGGGATAAATTTGCCTCGCGATCCCGACCTGGCCTATTTGTGGGATATCCAAGGGGAAAAAAGGATATCGTGTTTATGATCTTGAGGCCCTAGCGATTATCATATCTCGAGATGTACAGTTTTGAGGATATATCTTTCCAGGTGATCGGTGTATAGATGAAGAACCAAACTGTGACGTTTTATCCTCGACGTTTCATAATGCAACGTTCTTTCCTGACATTACTTATCCACCAAATGGGTCATCCTCTTCGCCCCCAACGTTGATCCGATTGCAGGTATTGTTCATGAGATTGTGGAAGAATCTCCCCTTCCCACAAAGCATGCTCGGAAGGTCTCTACACGCTTGAGCGCATATGACTACACTTTGCCGCCTTCTATCATGCGGTCTTGTTCCGCCCCGCCCCAAACTGCTCCTTCAGTCAACTCAACGGTACATCCTCTTACTCAAACTATTTCATATGATATATTTTCCTCCAATCATCGTGCCTTTTTAGTAGCTATATCCTATGTAGATGAGCCACAAACGTTTCAGCAGGAAATTAAACATGAGCATTGGAGAGACGCTATGCCACGAGAAATTACAGCCCTCGACGAGAATCACACTTGGACCTTAACAGAGCTTCCCCAGGGCAAGCGTGCAATCGAATCAAAATGGCTATAAAAAGTGAAGTATTATCCAGATGGGAGCATCGAGCGCTAGAAAGCTTGTCTCGTAGCAAAGGGTTATACTCAAGTCGAAGGGGTTGACTACACTGATAATAATGCCCCCGTCATGAAGATGGTCATTGTTTGATGCTTACTCGCCATTGTAGCCACTCATAATTGGCCATTGTACCAGCTCGATGTTAATAACGCTTTCCTTCATGGGGACCTGCATGCATGGTTGTAAATGACGATAGGCGTTAGTCGGGCGGCGAGGGCCCCTAGGCACTAGGCGGGGACTAGTCGGGGCCTAGGCGGATTTTATTATTTTTACAAACCACCCCATATTGTGCAAACTACGAACCAATCTGAGCCATAGGATCCCCCCAAAGTGATGTCAGCAGAGCGCACCAGATTCTGACACGTGGGCAATAAATATATAAAACACCGCACCTTATTGTGCAAACTACGTACTCACCAGATGCTGACACGTGGGCGCGCACGCACAGTACTGATAGTTTGCGTAGCACGGTGCTGATAGTTTGCGCGCACAGTGCTGATAGTTTACATTTGTGCTAAACTATCAGCACCATGCTTGTAAACGATCAGCACCCGCGCGCGCGCGTGGTCAACACGCACGCACGCGCGTGGTCAACACGCGCACACACGCGTGGTCAACACACGCACACGTGCGGGCAGAGGCGCGCGCGAAGCTGCCACGTGTCAACATCGCACGCGCTCTGCTGACCTCACTTTGACCGCATCCTTGTGGCTTAGATTGGTTTGTAGTTTGCACAATAAGAGTGGTTTTGAATGGATAGCTATATATATATATATTATTGTCTAAGTTTAAAAAACAATTAACAATTACAATTATAATATATGCAACTAAATTCATATTTTAATTCTACGTCTAAAATATTCTGATATCTTGTATCTTTTTTCAAAAATTATTTAATCTGTAAGTCAAAATATCCTTTTTCTTTCCTTAAAATTTTTAACCGATTATGTGAAGACCGCCTCGGTAAAAGATTTAATTTATTTTTTTTTGTTCGATCAGAACGTCGAGGTTGAATTTCGGGTCGATTTTTGGTAACGTCGTGGTGGGAAAACAGATCGAAGTCTGAGAGCTTTTCAAAAAAAAGGGAAAGGGCCGGGTCGGGCGGACCAGACCCGACCAGGCCAGGCCCGACCCAGCCAAGCCTCACCTTGGGTCGTGCGGCCCATCTCCGCCTGAAGCCCGGTAACACCAGCATGTTCTATTTAAACCCAAAACTAGGGTTTCAACATCAGAACCCTCCCTCCCTCTTCGACACACGCGCAGACCCTTTATCCCTTTCATCTTCTCGATCCCGACCACGCCCGCCGCCGCCGCCGCAACAGCCCCTCTCTCCCGACAACGTCCCTCTCTTCCCCTCGTCTTCTCCGCTCAGGCGAGCTCGCCGGCCATCCCCGTCTCCGAACTCCCTCCTGTCACGCCCCAAATTCAACGAACCGAACTCGGGACGCGAACATTTTTAAAACATAAACACTTGAACCTTTTTTGAATAAAAGCTTTGACATTTCCATTTACTTCTCAAAATAATAGTATTTACAATACAAAAACGTCCCAACAAGTGGACAGGGTACAATATCCGTCACTAGACTCAACAAAATAAAGACCAGACTCCGCTCCAAGCTCCAACAGCTTCAAGAGCTAACCTAGTCCGTCCAGTGATCAGTACCTGTAGGAAAAGCAGCTAGGGGTGAGCGTTCACTCACCTCCACGGATACCAGACTGACTATGGCATAATTAGTAGATAAAGCCAGTAACACCAACGCTAAAACCAACACCAAAACCAACACCAAAGCCAACACCAAAACCAACCCCAAAACCAACACCAAAACCAACACCAAAACCAACACCAAAACCAACACCAACTCAAGTATTGAACTTAACCACAACCCGTTACCTTCCACAACAAACTCAACCTCAAACTCACAAAGTAAGACAACACAGCCAACAATGAACTTCCCCAAAGACAAGAACACGGATCAGGCTAGCCGAAGAATGCTCAGAACCTGCCGAGCCTCGTACGCGGTCAGGCTAGCCGAAGAATGCTCGTAACCTGCCGGGACCCGGTCACGGATCAGGCTAGCCGAAGAATGCTCATAACCTCTCGGGATCCGGACACGGAACAGGCTAGCCGAAGAATGCTCAGAACCTGCCGAGGCTCGAGTTTGGTCAGGCCAGCCAAAGAATGCTCGCAACCTGCCAAAATCCACACCACTCCCCGACACACAGTCGGATCGGCAAAGACACGACCACAAACACAAGCAAGTTCAACAATCAGGCACTCAGGGCCACTCAAGACACCTCAACAGTCAAGACTCGGGTTCAACGTCCCCACGGGCCATCATGGCCTCCCAAGACACAACCATAAATACACAGGCTCTCATGGCCACCCAACTCAATAGTAAATAATACGGGCTCTCAAGGCCACCCAACTCAACAGTAAAATAATACGGGCTCTCAAGGCCACCCAACTCAACAGTAAAATAATACGGGCTCTTAAGGCCACCCAACTCAACAGTAAAATAATACGGGCTCTCAAGGCCACCCAACTCAACAGTAAAATAATACGGGCTCTCAAGGCCACCCAACTCAACAATTAAAAACGCACAACAACCTCCGGCATACCCGATGCCTCCAACAGTCCTAAGATCACTAGTTTCACAAACAACCTCCGGGCATGGTCATATGCCTCCAGTAATTTAATTTATCGCTAAGTTCTCTGTTCCTACGACACTACTAAGTGTCACATGCTTTTCTCTTAAACGCTACAATCCCGTATCATGCTTTTCTAATATTTAAATAATTCTACTCAACCCACGACACCCCGGTGTCACATGCAATTCTACTATTAACTTTCCCTAGTCAGGGCCGAGATCCGGCTACTTTTCCCTACCTCGTATATAGATCCAAAAGCGCTCCAACAACACCCGAAGTACACCCAGTCACTCGCCGAGCTTCCCTTTGCCTCGGTCCGTAGCACGATCTAAAAGAACACAATTTCAAAGTACTTTTAAACTAGTACGAATAAACCGAAAATTAACATACTTAACGCCCAAACGTAACCTCAACAATGTCGATCACTCCCAAACTCCCCCAATTACTCGATATTGTCGATAAAGGACCCGTAAAGGCCAGATTCGCCCGACATGGCGAATCTGCTCGGGTTTTGGTTAATTGCCTTCCGGGGCTCCAAAAGCCCCCGTTTTCGTTTCTACGGTCTTAGAATATTTCAAGGAACCCAACGCACTTGACGGAATTGAATTCCGACTTCTAAGTCAATTAATTAACGTTTAAAGTTTCCCAAAACCCGTTAATTACAACTTCTCCAAATTAACTCCAAATTTCGATTCGATTAGGAATAAGTGGTCCGGGGGACGTTTTAAACCACCCGAACATTAAAACCCGGACAACCGAGCACGTGGGCCCCACACCTCCAAACGTCTCCAATAATTCCCCATTTCTCAATACAAGCTAAACTTCTCCTCTTTACAATTACACCAAGTCAAATAACTACCTAAACTTTTCTACGATTACACCAAGTCAAGTAACTACCTAAACTTCTGTACAATTAATTGCTCTTACTCCAATCAATTAGGAGGAGCAATTAATGTTCATCATGCAACCAAAAGTTCCTGCTTCAATAAGTTAATATGGAGCAGTGAATGAGCTATCAAGCTCAACTAAACAAGAAGAACAAAAAGGAGCTCAAGAAAGGAACACACCTCTCGCTTCTCACTTTCTATTTCTCTGTGAAGCCGCCGCCCAGACCAAGGACTTGATGTCCAATAAATGTCAAAAAGAAATGAACAAGTGCTTCTCCTTACTCCATCCACTGAGCTGCCATGCTTTTCGAAGAAGGAGACCATATCTCCTTTCTTTCTTTTTTTCTTTAGTGTTCGGCTACACACCCCCACTGAAACCCTCTTAAGCCTCATCTTTCCTTTCCCCCCCCAAAACTAACACCACCACATTTAGGACATGTGTCAAGGTGGGTCCCACACCTTTTGGAAAATATCTAGTTGATATTTTCCAATCAGTTTCGTGAAAATCGGACGTTTCGGGCCCCGAACGGGCACTTTTTCCAAGAAATTACGAAACTTGACGGGCTACAAGGAAACGGCTCAACTAAGACCGCTGCGACGACGGTTAAGCGTTTTGGGTCCCAAACGGTCCTCGAATGGACCAAAACGTCGCTCGGTCGACTTTTCCAGCGAAAAGTCAACATTTCCCAAATTGACCAGAAAGTTGCCCTGAGTCCCCTGGAACTCATTTTGGTCGATAACGGGGTTATCTTAAGTCCGGTATGACCCTCGGGGTCAATTTAGGTTAAGTTAAGTGTCTACCTCGAAAATTTTAAATTTTCCTGTTTTTCGCAGGTTTGACTGACGTTGACCAGAAGTGGTTATTACAGTCTACCCCCCTTAAAGGAATTTCGTCCGCGAAATTTAAAACAGACGTACCTCGGGAGTCGAACAGGCCGGGATACTTCGCGCGAACCTTGTCCTCGCGTTCCCACGTCGACTCAGCCCCGTGATGCTTCCACTGCACTCGGACCAAGCGTATAATCTTGCCTCCCCGCAGAATCTGCTGCCGTGTGTCCATGATCCGAACCGGCTGCTCCTCATAGGAGACATCATCAGCCACCTCGATATCAGTCCACTCGATGACGTGGGAGGGGTCTGCGTTGTACTGCCGCAACTGGGATACGTGGAAGACGTTATGGACTCTCCCAAGCTGCGGTGGCAACGCCAGACGATAAGCCACGGCTCCCACTCTATCTAAGATCTGGAACGGGCCTATGTACCTCGGAGCCAACTTGTCCCCGCTGCGCCTGAACCGCACCAGCCCCTTCCTCGGGCTCACCTTCAGGAACACGTGATCCCCGACTGCGAACTCAAGAGGTCGACGTCCCCTGTCTGCATAACTCTTCTGCCGGCTCTGCACGGTCCTCAACCGATCGCGGATCAATGCGACCTTCTCCGTCGTCTCTCTGACAAGATCTGGCCCCAGCAGACTCTTGTCCCCCACCTCTGCCCAGCATACTGGTGACCGACACGGCCTCCCATACAACGCTTCGAACGGTGCCATCCCGATACTGGCCTGGAAGCTGTTGTTGTAGGCGAACTCGGCCAAAGGCAGGTGGGTCTCACAAGATCCCCTGAAATCCAGCACACATGCTCGCAACATGTCCTCCAAGATTTGAATGGTCCGCTCAGACTGACCGTCTGTCTGAGGATGATGTGCTGTGTTGAGTAGGACCTCTGTCCCCAGTGCCTTCTGCAGACTCGGCCAGAACCTGGACGTGAAGCGGGGATCCCTGTCAGACACTATCGACACCGGGACCCCGTGGAGGCGCACTATCTCCTGGATATACAGACTGCTCAACTTGTCGACCGGGTCTGTCATCCGCATAGCCAGAAAGTGGGCCGACTTGGTCAGTCGGTCAACCACCACCCTCACGGCGTCGTTTCCCCTTGGTGATCTCGGTAGTCCACACACGAAGTCCATCGTAATGTGTTCCCATTTCCACTGAGCAATCGGTAGTGGCTATAACAATCCCGCGGGACGCTGATGCCCTGCCTTCACCTGCTGACAGACAAGGCATCTCGACACAAACTCTGCGACTGCTCTCCTCATGCCGCGCCACCAGTAGTGCCGTCTGAGGTCACGGTACATCTTGGTGCCCCCCGGATGCACTGTGAGACGCGAATGGTGTGCCTCTTGTAACACGGCGTCTCTACAGTTAACCGGTACGAACAGCCCCCCGCGGTACCGTAGTCCCCAATCAGTACTGTCCTGCCAGCCCACCACCTCGTCACCCCTGACGACTCTCTCACGGATCTCTGATGCTTCGACGTCCTTCGTCTGCGCCTCCAACACTTGGGCAAGCAGTGAGGGCTGAGCCACTAGTGAGCACATGGCAACACCGCCAGTAACCTCCTCTAGCTCAATCCCGAATGTGCTCAGCTCCCCCATCATGCCCCACTCTCGGACAGATATGCTGGCGAGGCTCGGAGCCGACTTCCTACTCAAGGCGTCGGCGACAACGTTCGCCTTGCCTGGGTGGTAGTGTAGCTCGAAGTCGTACTCCTCGAGTAATTCTGTCACGCCCACGTTTCAGTAAACCGATCTCGGGACGCGAACATTTTTAAACATAAAAACACTTGAAAACTTGTTTTCATTAAACACTTTAAAATAACAGTTTAGTTCAACAAACTAATAAATACAGTTTAAAACACGTCCTAACAAGTGGACAAAAGTACACGGTATCCGTCACTAGACTCAAAAGACAAAACCCGGACTCCGCTCCTAGCTCCACAAGCTTCGAGAGCTCACCTAGTCCGTCCCACGAACAGTACCTGTAGGAAAAGCAGCTAGGGGTGAGCGTTCGCTCACCACCACGGATAACAGACTGACTACGGCATAATTAGCAGACAAAGCCTATAACACCCACAACAGACCCAACTCCGGGGATCACCGCCCCCAACTCAAGTATTCCGACTGACAAACTCCCACGGTGACCTTCCTCGAACGACTCAACACTCAACCACGTAAGCAGACCCGACACAACAATTGACGACCTCTCCCAAGGACTCAAACGACAACTACACAACACCAAACAGATCACAAGGGATCGCACACCAAACAAAATCACAAAGGATCGCATACCAGCTGCTCAGTAACCTCTCCCACTCACACGAACAAGGATCAGGCTAGCCAAAGAATGCTTACAACCTGTGATACTCAAACTCGGACCAGGCCAGCCAAAGAGTGCTTGCAACCTGTGTTACTCAAACCATGTCAGGCCAGCCAAAGAGTGCTTGCAACCCGTTGATACTCAAATTTGGTCAGGCCAGCCAAAGAGTGCTTGCAACCTACCGGGATCCGCAATCACAATCACAATCGCAATCACAATCACAGGTACTCAAGGCCACTCAAGACACCTCAACAGTCAAGACTCGGGTTCAACAACCCCACGGGCACTCACTGCCACTCAAGACACACCAACGGTCAAGACTCGGGTTCAACAACCCCACAGACACTCACTGCCACTCAAGACACACCAACGGTCAAGACTCGGGTTCAACAACCCCACGGCACTCACTGCCACCCAAAACACCGACAGTAAGACACGGGCACTCATGGCCACCCAAGACACCAATTTAAACACACGGGCTCTCAAGGCCACCCTAGACGCCAAATTAAATACACGGCCTCTCAAGGCCACCAAACTCAACAATAAGTACCACGGGCTCTCATGGCCACCCAAGACGTCAACAATTAAATACGGGCTCTTAAGGCCACCCAAGACGCCAAATTAAATACACGGGCTCTCAAGGCCACCCAAACTCAATAACAAATAACACGGAACAACCTCCGGCATAAACGATGCCTCCAACAGTCCTAAGATCGCTAGTTTCACAAACAACCTCCGGGCATGGTCATATGCCTCCAGTAAAACAATTAACGCTAAGTTCTCTGTTCCTACGACACTACTAAGTGTCACATGCTTTTCTCTTAAACGCTACAATCCCGTATCATGCATTTCTAATATTTGAATAAGCCTATTCCACCCACGACACCCCAGTGTCACATGCAATTCTACTGTTAACTTTCCCTAGTCAGGGCCGAGATCCGGCTACTTTTCCCTACCTCAACTGAAGAGCAACCGCTACGCTTCCTAGCTGCTGACGTTCTGGCTCGCTACCTCCGGGCTTCACTTCGATCGAGGCCGGACGCTAAAGATAACACGAAAGCCATAAATTAGAGGCGGTTCCCAGGTTAATCTAAAGGTCACGATTAAATCAGTCTAAAAACGACAGTTGTCCTTTAAACTCGAGCGGGATAAAAGCGGGGTCACGGTGAATCGGGTTGAGTACCCGAGCACCGAAACCGGTGCATGCGAGGCACAGTCCCAATGCACGAATCCCGAGGTCCGATTCAGCGGTCTGCTTTTGTTCCCTTTTAAACCCAAATTGCAGTCCATTTTAACAGCCCGATTATTCGTTCCACACTCAACAGATCAAGAACCATTTTAAATCAAAACTGATCGTTCCTTTTAAATCCTTTATAAAACCCGAGTCGTTTTAGTTCATTTTCCTACAACCTTGTTTCTCAAAACTCCTCGACTCAAAACCGTTATTTAAAACCAAATTTATGTTAATTCCATTTTATTTCAAATCCCTTTTTCCTTAAAACACTGATTTTCGTTTTCATTTCTTTGAATCTGAAATCCTTTTCTATTAAATCTGATTTTCCCTTTTAAATTCCCTTTTTCCATTTCTGTTTCAACAATTGCTCCTCATGACCAGATCCAAGAAAATAGATTTCGGTTTCAACCATTTTCGTTCCACAAATACGCAAATAACTTTTAAATCAAAACTGTTCTATTACTTCAATTTTTTTGGATTTACAGTAGCTCGAACGATACACAGAACCCAAAACCAACGAAGCTCGAATATAAGGAAAAAAAATAGAAGGGAAACGGAAAAAAAGGTTCGGTCAACTTCCGGCCACCGGCGGTGACCAAACCGACCGGGGCTTCACGGTGTAACGCTCACCGTTAAACACCGAAGGGCGGCGGCGGCGGAGCGGAGGTGAGCACGACGGAGCTTCTGACTATTCCCGTCCAAATCGACCTCGGTCGGAGAGCTTCCAGGTCCGGCGAGGTGGAGGTGGGGTTGAGGGAGACGGGGTCGGAGAGGCTCGGGACGGCGAGCTCGGGCTCGGGACGGCGGCGTGGTCGGGACGGAGGGGAAAACGGCGGCGAAGGGGAGCTCGGGGACGGCGCCGTGGCTGGACGGAGACGAGGAGGGGCTCGGTGGCCGGACTCGGGAGCGGTGGCGCCGTGGCTGGACGGAGACGAGGAGGGGCTCGATGGCCGGACTCGGGAGCGGTGGCGCCGTGGCTGGACGGAGACGAGGAGGGGCTCGGTGGCCGGACTCGGGAGCGGTGGCGCCGTGGCTGGACGGAGACGGGGAGGGGCTCGGTGGCCGGACTCGGGAGCGGTGGCGCCGTGGCTGGACGGAGACGGCCGAGAGGTGAGGGAGAAGGTCGGACGGGGTTCGAAGAAGACGGAGAGGAAGGAGTGAGGGAGGACTGGGTTGGGAGGTCGGAGACGCGTGGGGACGAGGGTGGGAGTAGCTGGCCGGAGGTGTCGCCGGCGAGGGCGGCGTGGTCGTGGGGCCAGAGGAGGGAGGTCGGCGTGGGGGCTGCGAAGAAGAAGGGAGGAAAATGGGGCTGCCAAACCCTAGTTTCGGCTTAAATAGCCCGGGCTTGGGCCGGGTCAGCACTTGGGCCGGTTCTGACTCGGGCCGGGTCAGTCCGGTCCAGCCCAATTCAATTTTTTTTTACAACACCACTTATTGCGCAAACCTAACCCGACGATTCTAATTACAAAAGAAAACCCCTTTTTAAAATAAGCGGGTTTTACAAGTTCCATCCACCGTCGTTGACGCATGTTCAGGTCTCGCTGGGAAAATATGTACTTGAGGCTCTTGTGAGCCGAGAACTCCTGAAACCCCTCGCCGTACAGATAATATCGCCAGCTCTTTAGCGCAAACACGACTGCTGCTAGCTCCAAGTCGTGGGTAGGATAGTTGCGCTCGTGTATCTTCAACTGCCTGGAGCCATAAGCCACAACTCTGCCCGACTGCATCAGCACGCAACCTAGTCCCTCTCCGGACGCATCATAGTAAACATCATAGCCAATCCCTCGCTCGGGCACCACTAACACTGGAGCTGTAGTCAGTCGAGTCTTCAACTCCGCGAACGCACGCTCACAGTCATCTGTCCACACGAACCCAACACCCTTGCACGTCAACAGAGTCATCGGTGCGGCTAGTCGTGCAAAATCCTGGACAAATCGCCTATAGTAGCCTGCCAATCCCAGAAAGCTGCGGATCTCGAAAACACTCGTGGGCCGTGCCCACTTCGAGACCGCGTCGATCTTCGACGGATCGACAAGGATACCGTCACGGGACACGATGTGGCCGAGGAATCTCACCTCAGAGAGCCAGAACTCGCACTTCTCCCGGTTGGCATATAGCTGATGCTTGCGCAGTAGTGTCAGAACAGCCCTCAGATGTGTCTTATGCGTCGCCTCGTTCTGCGAATATATCAGGATGTCGTCCACGAACACCACCACAAACTGATCCAGGTACGGCCGGAAGATGCTGTTCATCAGGTCCATGAACGCTGCTGGCGCGTTCGTCAGTCCGAATGGCATCACCAGGAACTCGTAGTGCCCATAGCGTGTCCGGAATGCAGTCTTTGCGACGTCCCCCTCACGGACTCGCAACTGATAATAACCGGATCGCAGATCGATCTTCGAGAAGTGGGTCGCCCCTCTCAACTGGTCGAACAAGTCATCGATCCTCGGCATCGGGTATCGGTTCTTCACCGTAACCCGGTTCAGCTTCCGGTAATCTATGCACATCCGTAGCTCTCCACTCTTCTTCTTCACGAAGAGTGCTGGTGCTCCCCACGGCGATGCACTCGGACGGATAAACCCCTTCTGCTGAAGTTCCTCTAGCTGACGCTTCAGCTCAGTCAACTCTGCCGGTGCAAACCTGTAAGGCGCCATCGATATCGCCGCCGTTCCCGGCACTAGGTCAATCCCGAACTCCACCTCACGAACTGGTGGCAAACCGCTCAACTCCTCAGGAAAGACCTCGGGAAACTCGCATACTACTCTCGGTAATTCCCGGCTCTGCACAGCCGGTACTTCCTCCTCTGCGGACAACGCCGACAGGAGGACCCCACTCTTGCTCCCCAGCACACACGTCACCTTCGTACCGCCCACTGTCACTGTCACTCGTCGTCTGTAGCAGTCGATGTTGGCTCGGTACCTCGACAGCCAATCCATACCCAAGATCACATCAAAGGTAGTCATCCCCAACACGAGAAGATCACCAGGACAAGGACAGTCTGCGACTCTAATCTCGCAGGCACGACATACTCTAGTCAACGATGCACCACCCCCAACTGGGGTGTCCAGGCATAGGGGTGGACTCAACGGCTCTAAGCTAAACCCCAACCTCTCAACACAACCCGACGAAATAAAAGAGTGTGACGCCCCGGTATCAAACAAGAATAAAGCCCATAAATGATACAATAATCACGTACCCTGGATGGTCTCACGGTACGTGCTAGGTCCCGGGGCTCTGTAGTCGGTGACTGCATATACTCTCCCCTGCGAGGCCTGTTGCCTCTGACCCTGCGCACTGGCTGCTGGATACCCGTGACTCTGCTGCTGTCTCGGAATCGGTGCGCTCGTGGACGGCCGTGACGGCCTCGGCTGCTGACTCTGTCTAGGGCGACCCCTGAGCGACTGTACTGTCCGCGACTGCTGCGGTCGCTACGCTGAAGTCTCTCCCAACTGCTCGTGGCACCATGCCATAGTGTGTCCCATCCGGCCGCACCGGAAACAACTGACCTCGTCGGCTCTCGACCCCGAGCTCTGGCCTGTCCGACTGTTCGATGGTGGTGCCGTGTGCCCAATTCTCGCTCTGCACCCTCGCTGCAAGTGACCTGTCTCCCCGCAAAGATAACATGTCGGTCCCCTCTCTGAGACGGCTGGCCCTACCGATGCTACTAACCCCTGCTGTCTCGATCCATTCTGATGAGGCGGTGATCGGAAGGATCCCGCGGTCCTCTGCCTCCGCGAGTCTCGTGAGTCTGACGGCCCTGCCCAACTGATCGGCCGAGGTCGGACCTCACGGCCCCTGGCTGCATCCCTGGCGCCCTGCTCCACTATAGCCGCAGTGTCCACGAGTTCGGTATACTTCCGTATCCTCAAGGCGAGAACCTGGTTCCTGATGCCCAGCCTCAGTCTGTCCTGGAACCGCGGGCAACAGTTCGTCTCGCTCGTCACCATCTCAGGCGCGAATCTGGCCAAGGCTGTGAACCTGGCCTCGTACTCTCCTACCGTCATCCCCCCTTGCTCTAGGTCTAAGAACTGCCGATGTCGCTCCAGCCGAGCCGACTCGGGGAAGTACTGTGCCATGAATACCTCCTGGAATACGATGTAGTCGTATCCGACCGTGTCCTTCACTCGCCCCCACCAATGGTAGGCGCTGTCTCTCAGATGATGGGCCGCGAAGGACACTCTCCGACGGCCATCCTCGACACCCGATGTGTCCAGGTCTCGTGTGACCTGCTCTATCCATCGCTCGGCTAGGTCGGGATTCGGCTCCCCGACAAAAACAGGTATCCCGAGCTTCAGGAAATCTAGTAGCGCTCGGGAGGTAAGATCCTCTGTCTGAGCGGCCCTCACCGGGACTGCGGCTGCCTCTGGTGCTGGCGAAGCCGACTCTCGGCTGGCGATGACCGCCACCAAACTCTGAACGGTCCTGGTAAGCTCATCCAGGGCAGTCATCACTGGAGGGTCCGCGACTGGCGGAACACTGGGGGTGCCTGCAGATGGCCCCGCATCACTTCTCCAGTCTTCTCCGACAGGAGTACCCTGTGCCTCCGCGTAGTCGGCGGGCTCGACGGTTGGCACCCTCCCTGGTGCTCCTGCTGACCGTCCCCGTCGGCCTCGCGTGGGTGCCTGACCCCGTGTTCCTGATGGTCGTCCCCGCTTACCGCGAGCCATAATCAGTATCCTCTGCACGGATACACGCAAACGTTCAGTTTGCGAACTTGAATAAAAACGACAGTTCAAAAGCACTAACGTTCACCCGCTCAAGCTTACACTAACGTGCTTATCACTAAAGCGCTACACCGCTCAAGCTAAACGTACTTTATACACTAGCATTAGTAAACGAGACCTCAACGAGACCGCACCGACGTGCACCAAACAAGCGACGGCAAACCAACCCACACAAGAAACAACAACCACCAAAACAGCGACCCCCGTTCACCGGGCCAACCAAAGTCAAACATACGCCCATAGGGCCAATCAAGTTCAAGACATGCCTGTTAGTCTTAGTGCCCGTAGTTCAATCCTAAATGTCCAAATGTATATATCATCGTTAGCAATAAAATTAAAGCGGCTTTATATTACTTATGTGTTGGAGTAATATATCGATGTGTGCTCTGATCTATGCCCACCATGCGAATAGAACCATAGATCGAGATAGATCACACTCGATGGGTCCCTAGTCAACAAAGCTTCACTAGAAGCGACTAGTATGAAAGATGGCTCTTTATGGCTTACGTTCTGTTAGTCATTGGAATGGGATTCCGGAGTCTGATCATAGATATCATGTGGGACATGATATTGGACGACCCGCCCTGAATATGTGCCATAGATGAAGTCATGAACATATTCAGTGTTGTAGCTTGTCATGTATCCTTAGACCAAGGAGTCTTTGTGATCGCTATGTAGTCAACAACCGAGTTTGACCTGAGCCTAACGTTGTCCGTAACAGGGCTTCCATAACGGCCAGGATTGGCTTGAGGACGGGTTATATGAGTGACACGAAAGACGGCTAAGGGATTTATCCCTCATACTAAGGTATGGGAAAGATATCGGTTCTCGGCCACTTGATCGAGAGTGACTGGAAGAATAGCATGACCATGCACATGATACTGGGTATCATATCTTCAGTCATCTCACATATCAAGGAACGGTGATTGAGAATAATAAGGATGACGGCTCTATGCCTTATCTCAATCAGGATATCGGAGATAAAAGGATAATGACAGGGACGACGGAAAGGTTAGAATCGACAGGGTCGATTCGTTATGTAGTGTCAGGCAATACTAAAGTCTCGTTAGTTGCCACTTAAATAGGATCAAGTAAAATGGGATTTTACGTTGATCTATTGACATGCATAAATCTAAGGGTCACACCGGAGGATGAAACTCATTGACACATTTATGGAGAATGGGCAAAAGGGAGTTGTCTCGGGACATGACCAAAACTGGGTTTTGGGTCATGCGCCCGTAAGTGAATAGGACTTTACGGATCGAGACAAGGCTTGGAGTCTTGGGATTGATCGCGTCGGATAATGTTGGACATTTCCGGTATGGAAGGCATGGAGGCGATGAGCGAATCACGGGACCTCGTTGGAAATGGCCACGGGCCATGTTCCAAGAGGCCCATGAAAGGCCCATGCAACCAAGGCCCATGGAACTAATTAATCAAGTCTTGATTAATTAGTACTAAGTAAGCAAGACAAGGATTAAGGTGTTGGTGATTCACCACCTAACCCAATCTTGTCTTGCCATACTTTGTCCTATTTACACCTTACTTGACACCATACTTGTCCCATGCCTTTAGTTGGACAAGTATGAGTTTTTATATGTTTAAGTCATCTTTTTTCAACATAACAAACACAAGACAAGAATAGGAAACACATTTTCTCTCCCTCTTCCATGGCCATTTCGGGTTTGGCTAGTTTCCACCTCCATGTTTGTGTTCTTGAGTCCTCAAAGAGAAGAACTACGTGGCTTTGATTCCCATGTGGATACGTAGGCGTCTTGGAGACTCAAGCCAATCATTCGTTAACCGGTGTTCTTGTTTTGGTAAGAACTAGTGCTGAATTTTTCTCTTGTGAATCCATTCTTTGTTAGTTGTTTCATGATTTTAATCGTCTCTTGGTTTTCATTGATTTTCCGCTGCGAGTTGTTTCATCTCCAACCCTACCTCGAGACCCAACAGTGGTATCAGAGCCGTGCTACCTTCGGGATTCACAAGACGGTGTTCATAGTTTCGGTTTTGCTTGAAAGTTTCGTTTTTGGCATGTTGTTTTGCTAAATTGTTTGATAACATGTTTTAAATTCTTGTTCATGGATTTAATGGATGTAAAATGAATTTTTGAAAATTATTTCAAATCTGGAAATTTTGAAAAAAATTTGATTTTTCGGGTCTCGGGAGCGGGACTCTCGGGGAGCCGAAACCGGGACCGAACGGGGCTCCGTTGGACGGAGCTAGGCCAAGCATGACCATTGGATGGTTTATATGCCAAGGCTAAACCGTTTAGTTAGTTATGACGAGTTTGGAACCGTCATGACGAACTCGAAGATCAAATGTTCAAAAGTTTCATTTTTGAACGGTTTCGATAAACCGAGCATTAAAAAATTTCGAAACTTAGCTATTAATTAAAACCGGAAAATCACATGATGTTTGATAACATGCTTGTTTGATAACACGATGTGTGATGTGATGTTGGCATGGTGTACATAATAGCCCCGAGCTCAATTTAATTATTTATCGATTTTCACGGCCTGCGAGCCGTTAGTGTTAGCGTGTAATTATTCTTTCAAGGTGTGGTCGTCGAACCACTTGTTTGTAATATTTATTTATTCCCGACCTGCGAATCGTGTATTAAATTTTAATATTTTACTCAAGATGAAGAAAGGGCGAAAAGGTCATTTGGTGGCTTTTCGGGTGTTGGCATCGGCTTGGAGTCGATGGAGCTCAAGAAGCTAGTGGGAGTTAGTTTAGGGGGCTATTATGTGCATATTTATCGCTTTATGCTTGGTTTAGTTTATGCATGATTAATTCTATGTATTTTAGAATTGCATGCTTAACTTTATTTACCGAGCATATCACCTCACATGCAAAGATAAAATTGGAATTTTAATCCTTGTGTGTGAGCCCTTAGAATCGTCATTACATTGGATGTAGTTGACGGGTTCGAAGGAAGAATTACATTGGATGTAATTTGAGGCATCATTGCATTTGGAATGTAGTTGATGTGCTCATCGCATCTAGGATGTGTCAAAGTTTTAAACACAACCGGACAAGTAAAAACGGGTCATGTCTGATACCTCCCAATTATCAACACCTTACTACCTCCCCGTCCTATGGGTGTCGTGCGCATTAGCGGAGCATCCATGGGAAAGCGGGGTAGTAGGTTTGGACGACATATGTGGGTGTCGTGCGCATTAGCGGAGCACCTACATAGTGACGGGCCATAGTTGAAAATTGGTGGACCCGACTACGATTCTCAGCCTGAGGTTGAGCTAGGGTAACAGATAGGGTAAGCCGTGTACATAAGTGCATACCCTAGCCAAGAGTCACATTGGATGTGATTGGATGGAGTCCTACCTACATAGCTCGATTAAGTGGTGAGCATTAGTTCAGCTTAATCGAGTGAATCAAGGATCTTGGTTTCAGATTCTAAAGGTTTAGAATCGATTGTTGGTGTTTAAGCTTGATCTTCATAAAATTTATTCAGTTTACTGATTGAATTTTATCTGTTGTAGATCAAATGGCAAATTCAGCGAACATTAATAGTTTGTCATTAAAAACCATTCTTGACAGGGTCAAGCTAAATGAGACAAACTATTTGGACTGGTACAGAATTTTGAGGATAGTCCTCAAGTCTGAACGCAAAGAATATGTCCTTGACAAGGCTTTCTCTAAGACCATATCAGAGTTACATGAAGTGTCATTAACTGCTGAGAAGAATATCTCAGGGATCTGGGATCCAAGGATATTCTGATGGTCAACAAGGGAATTGGAAGTGGCAAGGGCTGGGGCCATGCGCACTTGGCAGGAAAGATGAGACACCTGAGAATGTCTGCTTCTACTGCCAACAGCCTGGTCATTGGAACCGGGATTACATGAAGTTCACGGCTGATCTGAAGAAGGGCAGTGGGACTGCACCTTCATCAAATAGCCTGGATGATCTGAAGAAGGGCAGTAGGACTGCGCCTTCATCAGGAAACCTGGATGATCTAAGGAAGGGCGGTGGGACCGTGCCTTCAATCGGTATTAACTCTATAGAGCTACATCTCTCTACTTCCAAAGATTCATGGGTATCAGATACCATGACTGAATCTCACACATACACTAATATATGGTGGCTGAAAGTAGGAGAGATTTGGAAAGCACGAAATGGACCTCAGAGTTGTGGCAACTGCTGTAGGATTCATGAGTCTTGCTTTGCCAAGAGGCCTTGTCTTAGTATTGTATAATGTATATTGCATACCTACTTTTAGTAGGAATATTATATCTGTATCCGTGTTTAACAAGGAAGGATATAATGTTAATATTGGAAATGGAGTTTTCAATGTTCTATGCAATGATATGTTTTATACCAGTACTGACATGGTTGGAGGATTGTACATATTAGATATGGGTAACAATGCCTCAAGTTCTATATATTCCGTTAATACCAAGAGGTCTAAATCCAACGATTTAAACCTAACTCTGTTATGGCACTGTCATTTGGGTCGCATAAACAAGAAGCGCCTATCAGCACTTCAGAAGTGCTGGCTTTCAGGTTCATTCGAATTCCATTCGATCGATAGGTGCAAGGTTTGTTTGATGGGAAAAATGACTAAAGTGCCCTTTATCGATCGCGATGAAAGGGCGGGTGAATTATTGGGGCTGATACACTCGAATGTGTGTAGACCAATAAGTTCACTTGCCAGGAGGGGTTTTAGCTACTTTATCACATTTACTGATGATTACAGTAAATATGGTTATGTCTATTCGGTGAGACATAAGTCTGAAGCTTTTGATAAATTCAAAGAGTTTAAGACTATAGTAGAAAACCAGCTCGACAAATGTATTAAGGCACTTCGATTGGATCGAGGTGGAAAATACTTGACCACAGAGTTATTAGATCATCTAAAAGAGAATGGGATCCTTTTGGAATGGACTCCTCCTAGGTCACTGTAGTTGAAAGGTGTAGCCAAACGGAGAAATCGGACATTGTTAGACAATGGTCTGTTCCATGATTAGTTGGACTGATCTCCCAATCTCTTTTAGGGGTTTTGCTCTAGAGACGACCGCAATCATAGTGAATCGGGCTTCGACGAATGGTGTGGAAGGGACACCATTTTAAAAAAAATGGTACGGGATGATGCCCGCTTTGTCCTTCCTAAAGATTTGTGGTTGCGAGGCTTATGTGAAACATTTGGTTTTGACTAAGCTCGAACCAAGATATGAGATATGCACCTTCGTGTGGTATCCCAAAGCAACAAGGGGATACTATTTCTACAATCCCAGTGAGAACATGGTGTTCGTCGCTTGGGGTGGGGTCTTTATGGAAAAGAAGTTTTGTTTCCAAAGACGTCATTGGGAGGACTGTGCATCTCGAAGAAATTCAGGATGGTACAGATCTGTCTAAACCAATTGACAACCCAGTAGAAAGGAGCCAGAGATTGTCGTAGAGTGAGAACCAATTCCTGTTACAATTCCGGAAGGTCCAAGGCGATTTGAAAGGGTCAATCTTCCACCTCCAAGATATGGTATCCGGAGGTGACAATGAAGTCATGGTGGATCACGATGATCCAGCCACCTTTCAAGAAGTCGTGGATGGGCCCGACTCCGAGTTATGGCTGGGAGCCATGAGGGAGGAAATGCAATCCATGTCGGACAACCGAGTCTGGGAACCGGTTGATCCCATCAATGGTGTGAGGACCATAGGATGCAAATGGATCTTCAAGGTGAAGATGGACATGGACGGCAACCCTCTGACCTACAAAGCTCAACTGGTGGCGAAAGGTTATAGGCAGATCCAATGGATTGACTATGAGGAAACCTTCTCCTTAGTGGCTATGGTCAAAATCGATCCAAATTCTTCTTGACATAACTGCGTATCATAATTACGAGATATGGCAAGTGGATGTCAAAACTGCTTTCCTAAATGGAAATTTGACTGAGTACGTTTTTATGTCTCGGCCCAAAGGTTTTGACGATCCGAAGAATAAAGGAAAGATTTATAAGTTGTTGAAATCCATTTATGGATTGAAACGAGCTTCTCGGAGTTGGATCCTTCGTTTTGATGAAGCTGTAATTGGATTTGGCTTAATCAAGAACGAGGATGAATCTTGCGTTTATAAGAAGGCTAGTGGGAGCAATATTACCTTTCTGGTTCTCATTGAAAACGACATCCCAACCTTGCACGAGACTAAAGCTTGGTTGAGGAAGTGTTTTTCAATAAAGGACTTAGGTGATGCTTCTCATATCTTAAGGATTAAGATATGTAGAGATCGCACCAAGAGGGTCTTGGATTTAAGTCAGGGAACCTATGTGAACAAGGCATTGAGTAGGTTCTTAATGCTCGATTCAAAGAAAGGACTCTTACCCACAAGTCATGGCATTCATCTCAGCAAGACTCAGTGTCCTAAGACACCTGATGAGCTAAAAAGGATGATGAGAATCCTATGCGCCTAGGGGCAGGATCGATCATATATGCCATGACATGTATGAGACCAGACGTCTCGTAAGCCTTATGTTGTACCAGTAGACATCATTCTAACCCGGGGGAAAGATGATGCTGAACTAGTCGTCGAAGGATGAGTAGACGCTAGTTTTCCAAGACAAATCCAGATGACTTTAGAAGTCAATCAGGATATGTGTTTACGCTGAATGGCAGAGCTTTAGCTGGGAGAGCGTAAAGCAAGATATCATTGCCGAATCTACGACAGAGGCCAAGTACATGGATGCTGTAGAGGCAGCTAAGGAGGGTATGTGGATTTGGAAATTCATGGCAGGGCTGGGTGTAATTAAAAACCCATCCAGCCCGGTGAATCCATCTTGCAACAACACAAGGGCCATTGCGCAAGCTAAAAGCCTAGATCGTATAACAAATCCAAACATGTACTGCGGCGTATCCACCTCATCAGATAAATACTGAACTGAGGTGAAGTGAAGATAACCGATATTGCAACAGATGATAACATAGCCAACCCTTTGACTAAGGCAGTGTCACTGCCTGAACATGTTAGACATGTAAAGTCGATGGGGGACATATTGGAGTTTAGATTGGAACTATGGCAAGTGGGAGATTGTTAGTCTTAGTGCCCGTAGTTCAATCCTAAATGTCCAAATGTATATATCATCGTTAGCAATAAAATTAAAGCGGCTTTATATTACTTATGTGTTGGAGTAATATATCGATGTGTGCTCTGATCTATGCCCACCATGCGAATAGAACCATAGATCGAGATAGATCACACTCGATGGGTCCCTAGTCAACAAAGCTTCACTAGAAGCGACTAGTATGAAAGATGGCTCTTTATGGCTTACGTTCTGTTAGTCATTGGAATGGGATTCCGGAGTCTGATCATAGATATCATGTGGGACATGATATTGGACGACCCGCCCTGAATATGTGCCATAGATGAAGTCATGAACATATTCAGTGTTGTAGCTTGTCATGTATCCTTAGACCAAGGAGTCTTTGTGATCGCTATGTAGTCAACAACCGAGTTTGACCTGAGCCTAACGTTGTCCGTAACAGGGCTTCCATAACGGCCAGGATTGGCTTGAGGACGGGTTATATGAGTGACACGAAAGACGGCTAAGGGATTTATCCCTCATACTAAGGTATGGGAAAGATATCGGTTCTCGGCCACTTGATCGAGAGTGACTGGAAGAATAGCATGACCATGCACATGATACTGGGTATCATATCTTCAGTCATCTCACATATCAAGGAACGGTGATTGAGAATAATAAGGATGACGGCTCTATGCCTTATCTCAATCAGGATATCGGAGATAAAAGGATAATGACAGGGACGACGGAAAGGTTAGAATCGACAGGGTCGATTCGTTATGTAGTGTCAGGCAATACTAAAGTCTCGTTAGTTGCCACTTAAATAGGATCAAGTAAAATGGGATTTTACGTTGATCTATTGACATGCATAAATCTAAGGGTCACACCGGAGGATGAAACTCATTGACACATTTATGGAGAATGGGCAAAAGGGAGTTGTCTCGGGACATGACCAAAACTGGGTTTTGGGTCATGCGCCCGTAAGTGAATAGGACTTTACGGATCGAGACAAGGCTTGGAGTCTTGGGATTGATCGCGTCGGATAATGTTGGACATTTCCGGTATGGAAGGCATGGAGGCGATGAGCGAATCACGGGACCTCGTTGGAAATGGCCACGGGCCATGTTCCAAGAGGCCCATGAAAGGCCCATGCAACCAAGGCCCATGGAACTAATTAATCAAGTCTTGATTAATTAGTACTAAGTAAGCAAGACAAGGATTAAGGTGTTGGTGATTCACCACCTAACCCAATCTTGTCTTGCCATACTTTGTCCTATTTACACCTTACTTGACACCATACTTGTCCCATGCCTTTAGTTGGACAAGTATGGGTTTTTTTATGTTTAAGTCATCTTTTTTCAACATAACAAACACAAGACAAGAATAGGAAACACATTTTCTCTCCCTCTTCCATGGCCATTTCGGGTTTGGCTAGTTTCCACCTCCATGTTTGTGTTCTTGAGTCCTCAAAGAGAAGAACTACGTGGCTTTGATTCCCATGTGGATACGTAGGCGTCTTGGAGACTCAAGCCAATCATTCGTTAACCGGTGTTCTTGTTTTGGTAAGAACTAGTGCTGAATTTTTCTCTTGTGAATCCATTCTTTGTTAGTTGTTTCATGATTTTAATCGTCTCTTGGTTTTCATTGATTTTCCGCTGCGAGTTGTTTCATCTCCAACCCTACCTCGAGACCCAAGAATGCCAACATGGCCAACAATTTTAAAACCTTCACCCTTTCATTTTAAAACTTCGTTCCTTGACATCACGTAGTTACAACCCGGTCCAGGCGTCCCCGAACCACGTTGTACCGACTTGACATCAACACCGTCACGTTCGACTACAGGAGCGCTCCTGAGTCGACCCGCGACAGTTTAAAAACAGTTCACGCAATCACACACAATCAGTATGCCAGCAACAAAATACTGTAACATACGCACAAACACAAACAAGACTCAAGACGTGACGGGTCTACACTAACTCGACTCTCCCCCCTAAGTGACGGACAGTCCGAGGTTTGAAACCTCGAGCTCTGATACCAAGCTGTCACGCCCCAAATTCAACGAACCGAACTCGGGACGCGAACATTTTTAAAACATAAACACTTGAACCTTTTTTGAATAAAAGCTTTGACATTTCCATTTACTTCTCAAAATAATAGTATTTACAATACAAAAACGTCCCAACAAGTGGACAGGGTACAATATCCGTCACTAGACTCAACAAAATAAAGACCAGACTCCGCTCCAAGCTCCAACAGCTTCAAGAGCTAACCTAGTCCGTCCAGTGATCAGTACCTGTAGGAAAAGCAGCTAGGGGTGAGCGTTCGCTCACCTCCACGGATACCAGACTGACTATGGCATAATTAGTAGATAAAGCCAGTAACACCAACGCTAAAACCAACACCAAAACCAACACCAAAGCCAACACCAAAACCAACCCCAAAACCAACCCCAAAACCAACACCAAAACCAACACCAACTCAAGTATTGAACCTAACCACAACCCGTTACCTTCCACAACAAACTCAACCTCAAACTCACAAAGTAAGACAACACAGCCAACAATGAACTTCCCCAAAGACAAGAACACGGATCAGGCTAGCCGAAGAATGCTCAGAACCTGCCGAGCCTCGTACACGGTCAGGCCAGCCGAAGAATGCTCGTCACCTGCCGGGACCCGGTCACGGATCAGGCTAGCCGAAGAATGCTCATAACCTCTCGGGATCCGGACACGGAACAGGCTATCCGAAGAATGCTCAGAACCTGCCGAGGCTCGAGTTTGGTCAGGCCAGCCAAAGAATGCTCGCAACCTGCCAAAATCCACACCACTCCCCGACACACAGTCGGATCGGGCAAGACACGACCACAAACACAAGCAAGTTCAACAATCAGGCACTCAGGGCCACTCAAGACACCTCAACAGTCAAGACTCGGGTTCAACGTCCCCACGGGCCATCATGGCCTCCCAAGACACAACCATAAATACACAGGCTCTCATGGCCACCCAACTCAATAGTAAATAATACGGGCTCTCAAGGCCACCCAACTCAACAGTAAAATAATACGGGCTCTCAAGGCCACCCAACTCAACAGTAAAATAATACGGGCTCTTAAGGCCACCCAACTCAACAGTAAAATAATACGGGCTCTCAAGGCCACCCAACTCAACAGTAAAATAATACGGGCTCTCAAGGCCACCCAACTCAACAATTAAAAACGCACAACAACCTCCGGCATACCCGATGCCTCCAACAGTCCTAAGATCACTAGTTTCACAAACAACCTCCGGGCATGGTCATATGCCTCCAGTAATTCAATTATCGCTAAGTTCTCTGTTCCTACGACACTACTAAGTGTCACATGCTTTTCTCTTAAACGCTACACTCCCGTATCATGCTTTTCTAATATTTAAATAATTCTACTCAACCCACGACACCCCGGTGTCACATGCAATTCTACTATTAACTTTCCCTAGTCAGGGCCGAGATCCGGCTACTTTTCCCTACCTCGTATATAGATCCAAAAGCGCTCCAACAACACCCGAAGTACACCCAGTCACTCGCCGAGCTTCCCTTTGCCTCGGTCCGTAGCACGATCTAAAAGAACACAATTTCAAAGTACTTTTAAACTAGTACGAATAAACCGAAAATTAACATACTTAACGCCCAAACGTAACCTCAACAATGTCGATCACTCCCAAACTCCCCAATTACTCGATATTGTCGATAAAGGACCCGTAAAGGCCAGATTCGCCCGACATGGCGAATCTGCTCGGGTTTTGGTTAATTGCCTTCCGGGGCTCCAAAAGCCCCCGTTTTCGTTTCTACGGTCTTAGAATATTTCAAGGAACCCAACGCACTTGACGGAATTGAATTCCGACTTCTAAGTCAATTAATTAACGTTTAAAGTTTCCCAAAACCCGTTAATTACAACTTCTCCAAATTAACTCCAAATTTCGATTCGATTAGGAATAAGTGGTCCGGGGGACGTTTTAAACCACCCGAACATTAAAACCCGGACAACCGAGCACGTGGGCCCCACACCTCCAAACGTCTCCAATAATTCCCCATTTCTCAATACAAGCTAAACTTCTCCTCTTTACAATTACACCAAGTCAAATAACTACCTAAACTTTTCTACGATTACACCAAGTCAAGTAACTACCTAAACTTCTGTACAATTAATTGCTCTTACTCCAATCAATTAGAAGGAGCAATTAATGTTCATCATGCAACCAAAAGTTCCTGCTTCAATAAGTTAATATGGAGCAGTGAATGAGCTATCAAGCTCAACTAAACAAGAAGAACAAAAAGGAGCTCAAGAAAGGAACACACCTCTCGCTTCTCACTTTCTATTTCTCTGTGAAGCCGCCGCCTAGACCAAGGACTTGATGTCCAATAAATGTCAAAAAGAAATGAACAAGTGCTTCTCCTTACTCCATCCACTGAGCTGCCATGCTTTTCGAAGGAGACCAGATCTCCTTTCTTTCTTTTTTTCTTTAGTGTTCGGCTACACACCCCCACTGAAACCCTCTTAAGCCTCATCTTTCCTTTCCCCCCCCAAAACTAACACCACCACATTTAGGACATGTGTCAAGGTGGGTCCCACACCTTTTGGAAAATATCTAGTTGATATTTTCCAATCAGTTTCGTGAAAATCGGACGTTTCGGGCCCCGAACGGGCACTTTTTCCAAGAAATTACGAAACTTGACGGGCTACAAGGAAACGGCTCAACTAAGACCGCTGCGACGACGGTTAAGCGTTTTGGGTCCCAAACGGTCCTCGAATGGACCAAAACGTCGCTCGGTCGACTTTTCCAGCGAAAAGTCAACATTTCCCAAATTGACCAGAAAGTTGCCCTGAGTCCCCTGGAACTCATTTTGGTCGATAACGGGGTTATCTTAAGTCCGGTATGACCCTCGGGGTCAATTTAGGTTAAGTTAAGTGTCTATTTCGAAAATTTTAAATTTTCCTGTTTTTCGCAGGTTTGACTGACGTTGACCAGAAGTGGTTATTACAGTCCCTTCCTCTCAGATCTCTCGAGCCACCTTCGCCACCGTCTCTCTCTCTCTCTTCTCCGTTCAGCCAAGCCACCACCGGCCCTCGCCTCCGAACTTCCCCCTTCGCCGTCAGACTCGCCGGATCTGAGACGGGAACCAACCGCACCGTCCAGATCTGAGACGAGGGTTTCGCCGTGCTCGCCGCGTCCAACGCTTAAACCACCACTTCCCGTCGCCGTCGTTTCCCTACGCTGGGAGCCATGACCACCGTGAGGCTTCGGCCGGTACTGTCACGATGGTGGTCGGAATTTTCAGACCCGAACCTCTTCTTCTCCTTTTCCTTTTTCTTGAGCTTTCTGGAACGAAAAGTTGTGAATTTAAAAGAAATTAAAATTGAAAAGGGAAGTAAACTGAAACAAAATCTGTTTTGTTTTGAAAAAAGGATTGTTAAGCGAGACTGTGATCGATTCTGAAGAACTTTGGACTGTTGAACGATTTTTGGAACCCCAAACTTTGAACTGGACGATTAAAATCGGACTTAGAACGGGATTAAAAGTGGAAACATTGAATCGAAGATCGTACCTCGGGAACTGTGCCTCGGGATTCGTGCCTTGAAACCCCCGAAAACCGTTCCCCGGGATTCGTGCATTGGAAACCATGCCTTGGGAAATGTGCACCGGTTTCTATGCTCGGGGCTCGAGTACTCGAACCCGATTCGTCGTATAATCCCGCTTTTAGCCCGCTCGAGTTTAAAAGACAACTGTTGAACTTAAATCGAACCCGTTGTAACTTTAATTTAACTTTGGAACCGTTGTTGATTATCGCTTTTCGTGTTAATTTAGAGTCCGGCTTCGATTGAAGAGAAGATCGGAGGTAGCGAGCTAGGACGTCAGCAGCTAGGAGACGTAGCTGTTGTTCTTCGTATGAGGTAGGGAACGTAGTGGATACTGGTATGCATGCTAGGAATAATAAAACTGGAACGGTCGTTTATGTCAGATAATAACTGGTGTAGCCGCTTTCAATACTTGGGAAATTGCCGTGCTGGTAGATTGGCCATGTCGCGTCGTAGGTTGTGTGCTGATTGAATTGCATGTTAATGTTTGAGATGCTTGCTGTGTGGCTTAGTGTCAGTGAGTTTAATAGACAAGAATTAGTATATCCGGTGAGCATGTTGTTGCTATGTGTGGGCGAGTGTGCCGTGTTTGTTGTGATGTGAATATTTGGTTGTGATATGGTCGGGTGAGTGATAGACCGACGTGACATGTTGTGGTACGATTGTTGGGCTTGGTAGGCCGTGTTTAATTATGGCATCGTGATGTGTGTTATTATCTTGATGTGTGTTTCGAGGAGTTGTTTCCGGTATGGTACATACGACCGAGGGAGTACGCCGGTGTAGGGTAGTACCAAGGCCGACGGTGTGGTCCCACGTATGCGCGGTCCCCCGGGTAGTGGTTCCGGTACGATGGCCTACATCGAGGGGGTATGCCGATGTAGGACATCTAGGCCGACGGTTTGTGTTGACTGTTCGTTCCCCGAAGGAGTGCCGGGAAGATGTCTAGGCCGATGGTGATTCCGGTATGACATATTGAGATTGTCCCCCGAGTGTTTTCCGGGAAGATATCTAGGCCGACGATGTGTGTTTCGGTACGATATGATAGAGTCGGGCTGTGGACAGCCGGCGGAGTAGGGGACTGCGGTATGGGACGCGTATGTGCTTTTACTGTTTACTTTGTGTTTGATGACCTGTTAAGTGATGTGGTTGCAGTGTGTGCTTGTTCGTTTGAGTATGTTTGTGACTGTGGTTTGGTCTTGAGTTGAGGATTGTGGTTACGAGTTCCATTGGTAATTAGTTGTGTGCTGTACTAGTATGCCCTAAATGGACGGTTACCCGTGGTGGTGAGCGCTTGCTTATAACCTTAACTACTTTTCCTACTGAGCGAAAGCTCACCCCTTACCTTGTTGTTTTTCAGGTCCTAAGCGGGTTGTGTACTAGCTGGATGCTCGACCCTTGGGAGCTTGCAAGGGTCCTAGGCTAGTAGCCTAGAGACGTACTTTTCTCTTTTATTAAACTTTTTTACTATTGTTTTTACCGAGCTGTCGACTCGTGGCATTGTTAAAAGTTTTAAAATTATGCTTTGGAAACTTGTTGGCTTTATTTTTTATTAAAATTATTATTATTTTAGTTCACGTCTTCGGTCAAAACCGGATTTGGGGCGTGACGAATTATTTTTCATATTATTTCAACTTTAAATTTATTTATTAATGTATTGATTTTTAGAATGGAATCTACAGAATGTATAAAGCCAAAAGAGACAACATGATGGAAATATGAAGAGTTGTTGTTTTATTTGTTGATTTGAAAAAAAAAATGGAACAAAACTTTTGACAAAGCTAGTCCCACATCGGAAACAAATACACAGATTAACCCATGCTTTGGATATAAAAGGGAGAGAGAATTTCTTTCCGACCCGTTTAGTCGGCCACCCAGCCGCCTAGTCGGCCGTCTGACCCGCCTAGTCCGCATTGATTCGGACTTCCGATTTGTTCCGCCCGATTCCTTGTAGTCATGGCGTTTAGTCTGTTTTGGGGGCCTAGGCACCGCCTAGTCGGGCTAGGCACCCGACTTTTACAACAATGCCTGCAGAAGGAGGTCTACATGAAAGTTCCGAAGGGTTTTTCTAAATAGAGGGAGCATCGGGTATGCCACCTTCACAAATCGCTATATGGGCTGAAGCAGGCATCCCGTAACTAGTACCAAAAATTTACAGATTCCATCATCTCTCTTGGTTACAAATCATCTACTGCAGATCATTCTCTCTTCACATTTGTTTCTCCTTGTTCATTTGTGTTGTGCTTATTTATGTGGATGACGTTGTTATTACCAGAACAGATGCACCTCGCATTCAACGTCTCAAGGAACATTTGGACCAACAATTCACGATCAAAGATTTGGGAACCTCAAAATACTTCATTGGCCTCTAAGTGGCTCGCTCTCCTACAAGGATCAGTCTTTCACAGAGAAAATATGCTCTTGACATCTTGGCAGATAGTGGCTTCACTGGTTGTAAACCAGCTTCCTTTCCGCTTACTCAGTAACACCGACTTTTGGTGGACAATGGCCCCCCTTGTTAGGACATTGGTCAATATCGTCGCCTGATCGGATGTCTATTATATTTAACCATTACTCGACCAGACATCAGCTATACGATGCACATTTTGAGTCAGTTTTTGCATGCCCCTCACCAAACACACTTCGATGTTGCTTTTCATGTTCTCTGTTACCTCAAAGGTAACCCATGACAAGGGTTGTTCTTCCCAGTTGACAATAATCTTACATTACGAACATATTGTGATGTTGATCGGGCATGATGGCCTGACACTCGAAAATCCACTACTGGTACATACTGTTTATTGGTTCATCTCCAGTCGTTTAGCGATCTAAAAAGAAGACTGTCGTGTCTTGCTCAACTGCAGAGGTCGAGTACAGAGCCATGACAGCAGCCAGTCGCGAGATAGTGTGGTTGCGACAAATCCTAAATGATCTTCAAGCCCATCAGAGCACAATTAGTCCCCTGTTTTGTGATAACCATGCAGCTATACACATCGCTTCCAATCTAGTTTTTCATGAACGAACAAAGCATATAGAGATTGACTGTCATTTTGTTCGTCAACAACTCTAGGCTGGAGTGCTTCGACCTCAATCGATTCCCAGCCAACACCAACTCGCAGACATCTTCACCAAACGCTTGGGACGAGATCGCTTTCATGAACTTCTTCGCAAGTTGGCATTTCTATTATTCATGCTCCAACTTGAGGGGGAGTATTGACGGTATTATGGGATATGATCAATCCAGGCCCATCAAAAGATCACATGCCAATCATAGATATGCCAAATACGATGCCTAATTTCGACTTGCACGTAAAAAGAATATGGGTCAAATCATAACACTAGCTTCAAAATCAAGTATTCATCCAATACAATATTATTTTAGAAAATTTTACAATGAAAATGGTTATGGATGATCTGGAAAAAGTATTGAGTGGAATATGTTTGAATATGATAAGAGGAAGAGAAAGGGGATATAATTATGGTATCAAACTCTAAACGGTATCGTTATCAAAGAAGAGGAAATAGAACCATGGTGTATGGTTGAGAAGAAACGTTAAGGTTATGTATAAAAATTGTAGTCATTACTACGTAAGGAATCCAGCTAGATTATGTAGTAAGCCTTATACCCAAGACAAATAAACAAAGTTCATCCCGGAAAATCAATCGGATTCGTGGAAAAGAATTGGCGTGATTAAATCCACAACGAACACCCTGATAATCCATGCACAAGAATCGACGTGATTCAATTCACAAGGAACATCGATAATCTGACAATCCAAACACAAATCCTAGGACCTAGTCGATAATTGCAAATGCCCAATATGTGGATAAATTGAACAATTAATAAAGTGAAGAAAATAAATAGAGAACACCAATTTTACGTGGTTTGGAAATGTGCCTACATCTATCAGACAACGACGAGCTCTTTTATATTATTCGAGAAACAATCCAAGAAGTAAAAATATAATTCTCAATTTCGGAATGCAAAATATGGAAATCCACAATAAAATAAATCTAATCTCTTGTTACCATTAATATAGCTCCAAGAACACACATTTATTTTTTTATCATCGAGGTTTTATAGTCCAGTAGATCCAAAGTTTGGATGCTACAGATGCTGCAACTGCAAGCAGATTACAAAGTTCTGATGGAGCTGAAAAAATTGTCTGAATACAAGGAGATGGTGTTTAAAAGCATGGAAAATTGAGAACTAAAATACATAGAAAACCTGTCACGCCCCAATTTCAGTAAACCGAACTCGGGATGCGAACATTTAAAATAATAAACACTTTGAAACCTTTTCCATTTAAACATTTTAAAATACCAGTTTAGTTAAACAAAATAATATTTACAACTCAAAATCAGTCTCAACAAGTGGACAAAACAAGGTATCTGTCACTAGACTCAAAAGTAAAACCCAGAATCCCGCTCCTAGCTCTTCAAGCTTCAGAAGCTCACCTAGTCCAACCTGCGACCGGTACCTGTAGGAAAAGCACCTAGGGGTGAGCGTTCGCTCACCACCACGGATAACAGACTAACTACGACATAATTAGCAGACAATGCCGGTAACACCAACACAAACTAAACACCGGGGAACACCATCCCCAACCCAAGTACTCCGACTGAACACACACCCACTGTTACCTTCCTTGACCAACTCAACACCCTGACACATAAAGTAGACAAGACACAACGATCACGACCCCTCCCAAGGACTCAAAAGACCACCACGCAACACCCAAGATCACAAAGGATCGCACACCAAACAAAATCACAAAGGATCGCATACCAGCTGCCAACTGCTCAGTGCCAAGAACGCTCGCAACCTCCCGAGACTCTAACTCGGTCAGGCCAGCCGAAGAATGCTCGCAACTTACCGAGACTCTAACACGTAAGCCAGCCAAAGAATGCTCGCAACTTACCGAGACTCTAACTCGTAAGCCAGCCAAAGAATGCTCGCAACTTACCGAGACTCTAACTCGTAAGCCAGCCAAAGAATGCTCACAAACCCAAACCACACACGCGCTGCCAGGACCCCTTTATTGACGGGCGGGCCCCCTACCCCGTTTGAACATGCAGACGCGTGTGCTCGTGGACCCCCGTTTCATGAAGCGGACCCCCAACCTTAAGTAACCACAATCACAATCACAATCACAATCACAAGCAAGTTCAACAACCAGTAACAACGCAGGTTCAACACTCACAGGCACTCATGGCCACCCAAGACACCAACAGTAAAACACGGACTCAACAGCCCCACAGGCACTCACGGCCTCCCAAGATACACCAACAGTAAAACACGGACTCAACAGCCCCACATGCACTCACGGCCTCCCAAGATACACCAACAGTAAAACACGGGCTCAACAACCCCACGGGCACTCACGGCCTCCCAAGACACACCAACAGTAACTCACGGGCTCAACAACCCCACGGGCACTCACGACCTCCCAAGACACACCAATAGTAACTCACGGGCTCGACAACCCCACGGGCACTCATGGCCACCCAAGACACACCAACAGTAAAGACACGGGTTCAACAATCCCACGGGCACTCATGGCCACCCAAGACACACCCACAGTAAAGACACGGGTTCAACAACCCCACGGGCACTCATGGCCACCCAAGACACACCCACAGTAAAGACACGGGTTCAACAACCCCACGGGCACTCATGGCCACCCAAGACACCAACGGTAAAACACGGGCTCTCATGGCCACCCAAGACACAACAGTAAAGTACGGGCTCTCATGGCCACCCAAGACACAAATTACACAAACAACCTCCGGGCATAACCAATGCCTCCAACAGTCCTAATATCAACAGTTTCACAATCAACCTCCGGGCATGGTCATATGCCTCTAATACTCCTAATCTCGATAAGTTTGCAATCAACCTCCGGGCATGGTCATATGCCTCCAGTAATTCTAATAACGCTAAGTTCTCTGCTCCTACGACACTACTAAGTGTCACATGCATCTCCAATATTCGCTACGTTCCCGTATCATGCCTTTCTAATATTCGATGACTTACTTAACCCACGACACCCTAGTGTCACATGCAATTCTACTGTTAACTTTCCCTAGTCAGGGCCGAGATCCGGCTACTTTTCCCTACCCCGTGCGTGTTCTCCAAAAGTGCGCAAATAAGCCCCGGTGTGATCTCCGTCACTCGCCTAGCTTTCCTTTGCCTCGGTCCGCAGCACGATCTAAAAGAACACAATTTTAAACGCTTTTAAGCTTGCAGGCATAATGCTGAATTTTAATAAACCTGACGCTCAAAAGTAACCCCGACAATGTCGATCACTCCCAAACTCCCCAATTACTCGACATTTTCGATATTGGACCCGTAAAGGCCCGATTCGCCCAACATGGCGAATTTGCCCGGGTTTTGGAAATGCCCTTCCGGGGCTCCAAAAATTCCTGTTTTCGTTTCTACGGTCGTAGAATAATTCAAGGATCCCAATGCACTTGACGGAATCGAATTCCAACTTCTGAGTCAATTAATTTACATTTAAAGTTTCTAAAACCCGTCAATTACAACTTTTCCAATTTAATTCCAAATTTCGATTCGGTTATGGATAAATGGTCCGGGGAACGTTATAAACCACTCGAACACAAAAACCCGATACCCGGGCATGTGGCCACAATGGCAAAATTCCCTTTTTGCCCCAAAACGTTCCTAACGAACCCCAAACCTCAACCATTCATCTTTAAACCAATTCTAACCCAAAACCCAACCATATTTGAATCGTTTAAACTCAAACCCTAAAATTCGAACTTAACAAAACGAAAATCGGTTAGGTGCTCACCGTAGAGAATGACGGTGTGAACTCGATTCTTCTCTCGTTGAGACGATCCAACGGCTTGATCGACGGGAAAAGTCACCAATATCCAAACTCTCTTCTTTTTTTCTCCCTTTTTTCTCTCTTCTTTCTAACACCACTTTCTCTCTCCAAGTCTTCCTTTTTTTTGAAATGAACGTGTATCACAACCACCCTTTCCTTTTATTTTGTTTTAAAAACTCAAAACTAATACTTAATTACAAACTAACACTAAAAGTAGTCTTCTCATGTCTTGTCCAACAAACCTAACACCACCACATTGGTGACATGTGGCAAGTGGGTCCCACACCATTTTGGAAAATATCTTTTAGATATTTTCCAATCAGATTCGCGAAATTCGGACGTTTCGGGCCCCGAACGGGCACTTTTCCCAAGAAATTACGAAACTTGGCGGGCTACAAGGAAACGGCTCAACTAATACTGCTGCGACGACGGCTAAGCCTTTTGGATTCAAAACGGTCCTCGAATGGACCAAAACGTCGCTCGTTTGACTTTTCCAGCGAAAAGTCAACATTTCTTAAATTGATCAGAAAGTTGCCCTGAGTCCCCCGGAACTCACTTTGGTCAATATCGGGGTCAACTTAAGTCCGGTATGACCCTCGGGGTCCAATTCCGGTTCAATTCAGTGTCTGCTCAAAATTTTTAAATTTTCCTGTTTTTCGCAGGTTTGATTGGCGTTGACCGGGAGTGGTTATTACAAAACAGAAAATGCAGCAGAAGAGGAGCAATTTATGCAGGAGCAGCGCCTGCAACTATTGCCTTTTTCGCTGAGAATTTTCTGATGCATGCTTGAGGTTCACGAGCCCATTTTGTAATGGAGAAGTTAATCTTGATGACATCTCTTGCCTTGAGGGATTGGAAGGAATTCATTTGAATTTTTCTAAATACCAAATCCCAGTCCACAACCATTTGATTGAATAAGAGATCATTTCTTGCGAGCCAAGTAACCCAGAGAGTAATGCCTGCAATATCTTTCCAGTAGCGATATGCAGGCCGAGGCACTAGCCCCAACCATGAAGTCATTATGGATCCAAAATCGCATGGCATCACCCAAGTGAGAGACCACCAACACATAATTCTACATCAGAGCATCCAGACACGATGGCAGTGAAGAAGCAGGTGCTTTGCATCTTCAAAACAAATTTTGCAGAAGGCATAGAAGCTCCGCTGAATAGGAATTTTGATACCTTTCTCTTCTAAGAAGCACCTTGTTGGGATAACATTTAGGCAACATAGCCAGGAGAAAAAGGCTACTTTTGGGGGCATGCCAAAATCCCAAAGGACTGACCCCCAGGATTTAAGAGTACCTTGAGGCTGAAGGCATTAAAACATGTTGCTCAAAGAGAACCCATCATTGTTGCTGATCCACTTGGGGATATCAGGGATATCCATGTTGATGGAAAATGATGAGAGGCTTGAGAGGAGAAGGGATTTCTGAGAAAGCTCCCATTGAGAAATAATCCCAGGAAGCTCAATTCTCCAACTAGAGTCACCCCAAAACTCAATGACTTTGCCTTGCTTTTTATTAGATAATGAGAAAAGCTTGTCATACACATCCTTCAAGGGCAAAGATCCAATCCAGACATCAAGCCAGAAATTGATCCTGCAGCCATTGCCTACAATCCAACAGATACTCGGGCTTCCAACCATATTTGGTACATAAAACAAGTTTCCAAAGTGAATCAGTCTCCTCACAAAACCTCCACCACCACTAAGATAAAAGAGCATCATTCATTTTTGATAAGGGTCTCACACCTAGATCACCCTCCTATTTTGGCAGACAAACAATGCCCCATCTTACTTTATGAAGAGCTTTTTTGCTAGCATTGCTCCCTAGAGAAAAGATATCTGCCTTCTTTCCAATTTGTTTATAACTCCAACATGAGCTTTCATGAGGGACATATAGAACAGAGAGAGAGAATATTTAAGGTAGATTTGGTCAAGGTTAGCCTCCCACCAAAGCTTAGATGTTTGGCTCGTCAGGGATTTAACTTCCTTTTGAATTTGGAGACTATGAGATCCCGAGTTTTAATCCTCCTTGGATTAGCACCCAGCTTGAATCCAAGATAGGACATGGGGAGTGAACAAGATGGGCAAACAAGGATTTCAGCAACCAGATCATCAGAAAGCACACCAGGATTCAGAACACAGGAGCTTGATTTGGAGAAGTTGATTTTAAGACATGAGCAAAGTTCAAAGCTAATGAGTACCAGCTTGAGGTTACTTATTTCTACAGGGCCACCTTTGATGAACATTATTGTATCATCGTCAAATTGAAGGTGAGATATCTCTGGACCATTGTTGCCAAATCTGAAGCCAACAAGCTTTCCATCTCTGATCCCTTTACAGATCACTTGGTGCAGGCCTTCACCAGCAATTGCAAACAAGAGGGAGGAAAGAGGGCAGCCTTGTTTGATGCCTCTCCCCATTTTAAACTCATGAGACTGGGAGCAATTTATGAGGACTGAAATATGTGATTGGAAGTATTTTCTCATCCATTTTCTCCAAGATGAATTGAATCCCATCACCACAAAGCAATAATCAAGATAATCCCAGCTTAAAGAGTCAAAGGCCTTTTCAAAGTCAACCTTTATGATTGTAATTTGTTCCTTAGATATTTTAATGGAGTGCACAAGTTCAGTTTCAATAAGCACTCCATCAAGAATTTTCCTACCTTGAATGAACCTAGGTTGAGTGTCACTGACTATACCGTTGATGACACCTTTAAGCCTTTTGGACAAGACCTTGGCCAAAATTTTATAAGAAGTTGAGACAAGGCTTATAGGCTTGAATTCATGGAATTGAGAGGGGTGATCCACCTTAGGGATAGGAGATAGGAGAGTGGAATTATTTCCCTTGACAACAGTTCCATGTGAGTAGAATGCATGAATGAAGTTTATGACATCTTGCTTGATGATTTCCCAGCGGGTCTGAAAGAATTTTAGAGAGTAACCATCAGCTCTAGGAGCTTTTGACCCATTGCAGTTATTCACAGCATTAAGCACTTCCTCATCAGTGAAGGGGGCTGTAAGGAGTGAGGCTTAAGAAGCAGAGATTTTTATAAATGGGAGGTTTGGTAGGCACCATAGTTCTTGATCCTGAAATTTAAAGTGATTGCTGAAGAATTCAGATGCCTTTAATTTGATCTGCATTGGATATGCCAACAAAAATAGGACCTTTGTCTCTATGCTCACTACCCGAACCTGTCAAGAAATAAAGAACACAACCTAACTTTTTATTGTGTGTTCATATTACTATTACTAATAGCAATAACAAGACCACCAAAAGTTTGGCACTTTTTGATCTTGGTGGCACAATAACACCAAGGGGGAATACTACATGCAACCACCACACAAGAACTATTTTTCCTTGATAGTGTTCATTTCCTTTCTCTTAACCCGTAGCGTAACCACACACCAAAGCTATGGGCTTCTTGATTTGTGTAATAGATTTGGAACATTTAGATAAGTTTGCTAGATATCAAGTCTGGTTAGATACGATAGATAGCAATACTTTCTTAATGGATTCCTTCTAGAGGATAGTATCAATTGATCTTAGAGCCTCAATGTAAGTTCCATGATCAACTTATAGCAGTAATGCTTAAACAAACTCGTCGGTGAGGTCGTCTGTCGTAGAAAATTCAAAGAGAAAAGATGTCACGAAATAGTCTTTGTATCTCTTCTCGGTCCTAGCCCTCTTGTTCATTGTAGGTTTACAACCATTGGAAGTATAAGGATCGCTAACCTTTTTATCAGTCAGTATTGGAAATGAGACAATGATAGTAGTTTGACCGAAGAAGAAACAACTTCTTTCTTCAGCGGAAAGATGTGCTTGTAGAAATCAGTTACTCTAAATTCAGCAATTGAGTGATCCTCTAGATTCATGTATATATATGTCGCATTGCTCTGAGCATAACCTATGAAAACACAATTATCGGTTTTAGTTCTGATGGTGGTTCTCTTGGGGTCAGTGAGACTGACTTTGACCAAACAACGCCACATTGTGAGAAACCAAAGGTGATTCACTAACTTTGGCTAAACATTCTGCATTTTCTAAAGGGTCTTGTCGAGCTTCTTGTACAGATTTCGATTGAGGATGTAGCATGTTGATAGGACTGCTTCCCCCACATTTAATTATAAAGGACCGAACGCATAAACATCGCATTCTTATGTTATTTAGAGTTTGGTTTTTGCGTTCAATTATTTCTTTTTGTTGGAGTGCATATGGTGCACTGGTTTCATGGATGATATCATGTGATTCACAAACTTATTTGTAAAAGTTTGAACCATACTCAACACAGACCTAGCTCTCTTGATCTTTCTCAAGTTGATATTATACCTCGTACTTGAACATGACGAACATCTCCTCAATTTAGTTTTTTGTTTTTTTTATCAGAGAAGTTTTATAAAGCCTTATTCTCGAAAAGAGATATAGGCAACTTGCACGAGGGCAAACAAAAATCACGAACTACAAAAACCAACAATAGCACAAATAGATAAGACCATCCAACCGAAACAAAACGAAATAACAGACCCACCAACCTAAAAACCTCAACCAATACAAATTCAAACCAAAGGACTCTTGTAACTCAATAACGAAAAGACGTACGCCAAACCAAAATACCCGATAGAAACAAGGCACGAACCTTACCACCACAGAATTACATCCCCACCGCATGCCCCCACCAAAACAACAAAGATCAACCTTTGGGGGGGGGGACCTCCTTGCTCATGCGTGAGTTATCCGGAGTAGTTTCCGAGTCGGAAAAATCGGACTCCAGAACAGAAGGACACAATTCTACATCTAACATATCAAGTTCCTTTCTGAACTGATTGGCGGTAGTCTTAGATTTGAACCCCATTTTGCTGCAATAAGCCCAAGCCTTGGTCGCTACCTGCTGTTTGCTCAAGTATACATTGGGCTCGGGCCCGTATGCATCATCCGCCAAAGTATTATCCGATAGGGAACCTGAATTACCGCAGAATTCCTAATCCTTAATCGTGCGCTTCTTCTTGCGGAAAAGGAAGTTGTTCGACACTGTTCTTTCCGAATCACAGGCCACTGACGGAGACTTCGTGTCTGACATGATCATGTCTGTATCCCATCCCTACTATTATACGTGTGAGAAGGTGTCACGCTCTCGAACTCCCTATCTTGGGCATGCGGACTTGGAGCCATACTTCCTGAGACTATCTTCCTAGAATCTCTTAGTGTCGATGAAAGCGTCGTCGGAACAGTATCTACAAACTCCCTGGGGTGGGAATCAGAGTGACTATCCTCATCAGAATAGTTTGTCTCTTATGTCCTAATCGAAACGCCACCCTCACCCCATCGAGACTCTCATGCAACATGCACGTCAGGCACAACCGCAGCTTCAACGACCAAAGGCAACACCAAGATAACCTCGTCTTCCAGTTCCACCTCCATAGTCTACAAAGTTAGGCAAGGCTCCATATGGATCAATACCAGAGACTCACCAAAACTCATCCCATGTAGCAAATCTGGATGAACTAAGACAATTGTACCCAAACTCGATGCTAGGGACTCCAGGTTCGCACGACTCCACCCATGATATGGAACCCCAACAAACTTGATCCAATTAAACACACCTCCCTTCCTAAGCAGGGCCTCCTTGTCAAGTCCCATGACAGCCCATTAAGAAATCCAGGCCAACCTCGTGAGGATCATTCGCTCCTCTACCGATTTTTCCAAGCAAAGAATCAAGACGACTCTGTTCCCCAAGGCTATAATCTTAACGTGAGTCTCTCCCTGTCCAACAAACTCATCCTGTAAAGCGGTTGGCAGTACATTCTCTCGAAGCACTCCAACCATGCCCCATCCACCTCCGAGGCCCGAGCTTTATTAACCTGCAGCACCAATGGCGTCCTTCCACCCCGAGCATACTCCTACCTTTTTTTGGTAATGAAATGTCGTAAATCCATGACAAGCTTTTGATCCCAGGCTTGAGAAACAAATAATTTGTGGGAACCCAACATGGATCCATTAACCTTCCTCACAACCTGATCAAGGTCAGTTCCAATCCGGAAGGATACAAAAACAAAGAACTTACCTCTTCGATTTGGATTCGCTGGAATGTGTATATGGCTAACATCCGCAATCGTGCCAAAAATCACTTTCAAACCTTCAATTGTCGTCCCCTCCGGAATATTGTAGACAAAAACCTTGTGATCAGAAAGGGAACCCGGAGCAACCTCTATTCCGGTCCGATGAACACTTTTTCATTATGAATCAGCAACCTTTCCACTTCTATAACCTTCCTCGACTACATCAGCAGCCAGCCTCTTGCCTTTCTCACTCTCCCTTACCTCCGCGACCTGGTCTGCAGACACCACAATCGATCGCACAACCCTTCCCCCTTTAAGTAAATGTAGTCCTCCCATCAAACGATCCTGACTAACCTCCCATCTGCGAGCGCGAGAAAGAATTGAGGTCTGAGATGAACTGCAACTCGCCGCTGTCAAGGATCGCGAGCGAATCCAATTACAGAGGAAAGAAATTTCGAACCAATCCAACGCTGAGTCGCGATGCTCAAACCAATCTGTAATCAAAATCTAGCCGGCGACAAGGACGTGATTTTATCGACGAGTAGCGATGAACATATGGTCCTCAACACACAAACTCCATGACCATCGGGCCAGAGAAGACACAAGGCGAAGTAGATCGGCGCCAGTAGCACTCCAAATCGGGGTTGAATGGGATGACAAGCGCGTAGACGCGCGTTCTCCTAGGGCCGATTGAAGAACGATAAATCCCCAACATGTTCAACTTAGTTTTTTTCCTAAGAAGATAGACTCTCATGAACCTTGAGCACTCGTCGATAAAGCTAAAATAATAATGTTTTCCTCCTTAGCTCTCAGTGTTCTTGAAATTCATGAAATCGATATGGATTAAGTGAAGAGGGTTTATTTTCCTTGTTGTGGTGGATTTACAAGATTTCTTTGTGAAGTTTGGCTTTGTACGAATTTCACATCTCAAGATTTTAAAGGTAAAAAGAGTTGTTAAATTAGACATAATTTTTAGGAATTTAATTGGTTTGATATTAATGTCTTAATCTACCATGCTAAAGATCTAGGTATTAAATGATGTATGCCTAAACGGAAACGTTTTTATTTCCACTGTAGTATGCTTTCCTTAAGTCTGAAGATTCTGATTCAATGGAGTTAAACATTTACTGAAGATTTCTTGTTCCTCTTCGAGAACCGTAACCATAATTATCTCCGCCCCCAAATTCCCTTACCATTTCAGATTACATCGAATTACAATTGGTAAGCAACAAATACATGACTCCAAAAGTTGAATATTTCATTTGTAATCTGCAGCAGTACATCAAGTGAGTAAAACAATTACCATGATTTAGATGCATTAAACTTACAGAACCATTTTACATTTCAGGTACAACAATTCTTGATGTTGTTCGGCCAGTGTGGTAGTTGGTGAAGAAACATATGCTGAAGATGATTATGAGCTTTACTTATAGAGGCTTGCCTGGAAGTGAAGTGAAGGCTGCAGACCTTGTATGAGTTAGCGGGCCTATTACCAGTGACATGCTCAAGATGATCCCTTATTTCTATCTGGCTACTGAGAAAGAAGCAGCCACTTATAATGCAATACATTAGCTGTGAATGTGATAACATACCAGATCCCCCTAAAAAACTAAATCAAACCTAATACCAGGTAAAGATGTTCCAATTACTATCTTCTGCATTATTAGGTAAACAAAATATGTAAAGTAGAGGTATAACATTATAATGCTGCTATAAAGAACATGCTAGTATGTTGTCTTACAAACATAGCATTCAACCGAAAGAGCAATTGCAGCACATTTACAATACGTTTCTGGAAACATTTAGCCTACTTTTTCCAAATTTACCTCTATTGCTTCTCAATGGTGTTATGTGGGATTGCAATAGACCACCATCAAGATTGGTTGGAGAATAAGGGGCACTCCGATTTCGTTGCAGAACCAGTTCTTCTCTTCTCTTGCCAACATTGCCTTTATTCTCTATATTGTGAACCAGTCCGGCCATGTTAATGTACGTATTTCTGGAGCTAATATTGTAACTACGTATAAGCTTCTCGCTAACAGTCCCGTTTCGTTCTCCATTAGCAACCCTCCTCAGCTTTTGCAAGGACTCAGCAAGTAGTCTGTCAGTCACATTTCCTACCAAATACTTCTCGCTAACAGTCCCATTTCCTTCTCCATTAGCAACCCTCCTCATCTTTTGCAAGGACTCAGCAAGTGTTCTATCAGTCACATTCCCTACCATATACTTGTCCTGAGCTTGCCTTTGCTTCTGGATAGACCCCCAAACATGCCACACTTTGTGTCACCCTCGCAGCTTCTTCAACCCCTTTTGGTCAGCAATGTCATTACAAGTAGAACGATTGCTCTCTGAGCTATGGCTTCCACCAATTCTTTGGTTCCAGTTTGACTCCATCAATTCTTTCTCTGTAACCAACAACTTCGCCCCATGGAACAGTCCAATCCTTTCAGAGTCATTAGATACTGAATTCACTTCTTCAACCTCCAACCCTCCAGCCTTCTCGTCCAAACTCCTCCTTCGCCTCTGTAAAGTGTAATAATCCCGAGTTTGCGCTGACCCTCCAGGGCTCTTTTGCTCCTCATTTACTGCATCTATTGATACATTATCTATAATAACCACTTCTGGTCAACGTCAGTCAAACCTGCGAAAAACAGGAAAATTTAAAATTTTTAAGACAGACACTCAACTTAACCTGAATTGACCCCGAGGGTCATACCGGACTTAAGATGACCCCGTTATCGACCAAAATGAGTTCCAGGGGACTCAGGGCAACTTTCTGATCAATTTGGGAAATGTTGACTTTTCGCTGGAAAAGTCAACCGAGCGACGTTTTGGTCCATTCGAGGACCGTTTTGGATCCAAAAAGCTTAGCCGTCGTCGCAGGGGTCTTATTTGAGCCGTTTCCTTGTAGCCCGCCAAGTTTCGTAATTTCTTGGAAAAAGTGCCCGTTCGGGGCCCGAAACGTCCGATTTTCGCGAAACTGATTGGAAAATATCAACTAGATATCTTCCAAAAGGTGTGGGACCCACCTTGACACTTGTCAACTAATTGGTGGTGTTAGTTTTGGGGGAAAAGGTGTGGTTGTGGTGGTGGCCGAACCTAAGGGGTTAAAGGAGAGAAAGTTAGAGTTAGTTGTTAGTTGTTTTAAAATTAGAAAGAAGAAGAGAGGTTTTAGAGAGAGAAGGAGAAGAAGAAGAAGAGAGAAGAAGGGAAGTTGAGCTAGGGTTTGTGATCAAGCCCTTTGATCGATTCAAAGCAAAGAGCAATCATGTTCCCCTCATCCTCCTCTACGGTAATATCCAAACCGATTCTCGTTTTGATTATTTTGGAAAGCTAGGGTTTTGTTAAAACTAATGACTTAGGGTTGTTTGGAGGTTGGGAGGTGTTGGAGACGTTTTAGAGGTGTTTGGGGGTTTAATGGCACGTTTTCCGGTGACCGGAGGCTCGGGAGGAGCTCCGGCCACCGTGGGTGGTGGCCGGCCGGCCATGAGGTGGCTGGCCGGAGCTGGCAGCAGCCACCACATGGTGGCCGAGCCCCCCCCCCTCAAACCCTAGGGTCTCGGCCAAGTATTTTGGGTGGGGCCCACGTGCTCGGTTGCTCGGGTTTTAATGTCCGGGTGGTTTAAAACGTTCCCCAGACCATTTATCCTTAATCGAATCGAATTTTGGAATTAAATTGGAGAAGTTGTATTTAATGGGTTTTGGAAACTTTAAACGTTAATTAATTGACTTAGAAGTCGGAATTCAATTCCGTCAAGTGTGTTGGGTTCCTTGAAATGTTCTAAGACCGTAGAAACGAAAACGGGGGCTTTTGGAGCCCCGGAAAGCAATTAACCAAAACCCGGGCAGATTCGCCATGTCGGGAGAATCTGGCCTTTACGGGTCCTTTATCGACAACATTGAGTAATTGGGAAGTTTGGGAGTGATCGACATTGTCGGGGTTACGTTTGGGCGTTAAGTATTTTAATTTTCGGTTTATTCGTACTAGTTTAAAAGTACTTTGAAATTGTGTTCTTTTAGATCGTGCTGCGGACCGAGGCAAAGGGAAGCTCGGCGAGTGACTGTGATCATCTCAGGTTTTAGTGGATCGCTTTTGGAGCTTTGTACGAGGTAGGGAAAAGTAGCCGGATCTCGGCCCTGATTAGGGAAAGTTAATAGTAGAATTGCATGTGACACCAGGGTGTCGTGGGTTGAGTAGAATTATTTAAATGTTAGAAAAGCATGATACGGGATTGTAGCGTTTAAGAGAAAAGCATGTGACACTTAGTAGTGTCGTAGGAACAGAGAACTTAGCGATAATTGAATTACTGGAGGCATATGACCATGCCCGGAGGTTGTTTGTGAAACTAGTGATCTTAGGACTGTTGGAGGCATCGAGTATGCCGGAGGTTGTTGTGCCTTATTTATTGTTGAGTTTGGGTGGCCTTGAGAGCCCATATTATTTATTGTTGAGTTTGGGTGGCCTTGAGAGCCCGTATTATTTATTGTTGAGTTTGGGTGGCCTTGAGAGCCCGTATTATTTATTGTTGTGTTTGGGTGGCCTTGAGAGCCCGTGTATTTAAATTGGTATCTTGGGTGGCCATGAGTGCCCGTGTCTTACTGTTGATGTTTTTGAGTGGCAGTGAGTGTCGTGGGGTTGTTGAACCCGAGTCTTGACCGTTGGTGTGTCTTGAGTGGTAGTGAGTGCCCGTGGGGTTATTGAACCCGAGTCTTGATTGTTGAGGTGTCTTGAGTGGCCTTGAGTGCCTGTGTGATTGAACTTGCCTGTGATTGTGTTTGTGGTTACCTGAAGTTGTGAGTTCTAAAGGTCGACAGACTGATCCGACTTAGTGTTGATGAATTGCGAGTTCTAAAGGTCGACAGCCTGATCCGACTTAGTGTCGATGAATTGCGAGTTCTAAAGGTCGACAGCCTGATCCGACTTAATGTCGATGAATTGCGAGTTTGAAAGGTCGACAGCTTGATCCGACTTCGTGTCGAGGAATTGCGATAGGTCGAACCCTGACCTGATTGAGATTGGTTACTGAGCAGCTGGTGTGCGATCCTTTGTGATCTTGTTTGGCGTTGTGTAGTCTTTCTATCGTGTCCTTGAGGAAGTCGTCGATAGTTGTGTCGGGTCTACATTGTGTTATCGATTGTTGAGTCTGTTGAGGAAAGTAATGGGTTGTGGGTCAGTTGGTTACTTGAGTTGGGGACTGTAGTCCCGTGGTTGAGTTGGGTTTTAGTGTTACTGGCTTTTCTGCTAATTATGCCATGGTCAGTTTGTTATCCGTGGAGGTGAGCGAACGCTCACCCCTAGCTGCTTTTCCTACAGGTATTGATCACCGGACGGACTAGGTTAGCTCTTGAAGTTCATGGAGCTTGGAGCGGAGTCTGGTCTTTACTTTTGTTGAGTCTAGTGACGGATGTTGTACCTCGTCCACTTGTTGGGATGTTTTGTATTGTAAATATTATTATTTTTTGAGAACTAAATGGAAATGTCAAAGCTTTTATTCAAAACAGGTTCAAGTGTTTTTATGTTTTTAAATGTTCGCGTCCCGAGTTCGGTTCGCTGAAATTGAGGCGTGACATTATCATCCTCAACAACAGAAACCAATGGTGCAGTCGCATAACCATCCCATGAAACCCTAGGCTCATCAAAGGAAAACCTCACATAATCACAAGCATCTACTGACATCCTTGGATGAATATCAGAAGATCTCCTGCCTAGCCCGTAATGGCCAGCATCAAGTGACATCCTTGGATCAGTATCAGAAGATCTCCTTCCAAGCCCATAAGCCACAACCTCCGATTGGGCAGGATTTCCACATCCCCTCTCCTTCTTTAACTTATGCTTTCCCCTCCATTTTCTTAACTTGTTGCTAAAAACTGATGTTGCTTCCCAGAAGCTCCCGACAATGTCCTTAAAATCCCTCCCTGCATTCTTCTTACTCTGCCATTCAAGATCTATATGTTCCTTCATCGTCTTCATCTCAATACCCTCGTCAAATTCGTCAGCTCTTAATACCCTCGGACCAATAACAATAGCCTCGGCTGCTGAAAGAACCTCCAAAACCCTAATTTCTTCTTCAGCTTTAGCTTCCTTCTTCATTTCATACCCTAGATTGCCTATTTCTAGCTCAAACTTCTTCCCGGCACCACTTCTCTCTACGTGCAAGAGATCCCCCAGAGTATTCTGAGCACTAATGTCGCAGGAATTGTGCCTGGGCTCGAGAATGCCTCCGAATCCCTGGGACTTGGATCTGGAACACGACTTGATCCGATGGAGCTCCGAGGCGGCGGTGGTATTTCCTGGTAGGTGGCGGGGTCGATGCCGGCGAGGCATTCGATGAGGCATGCAACGGAGAATCCAATAATGGATTTGGTGGGATGGTGGTGACAGGTAGAGAGACGGTGGGATTGAGCTGGGAGAGTCATGGCCGATTGTGGTGGTGGAGCTGAAACACTGGAGTGCTCATCGAAAGAGAGCTCAGTGATAAACTACACTGATAATGAAGAGAATGAGAGGGTTTAGTTAAATGGTTTACCGACCGAGCGTGACTTTGTTGATTGTTAGTGCTCAACACAACACGAGCTGATTTATTTGAGGCTGATTTAAAATAAAATTATATTTATGTTATTTTTATTAGTACTGAATATTAGTTTTATCGACTCGGAATTTTAATTTCATCACTTTATTGTATAAAATAAATAAATATGAATTTTATCACCTCATTACATGTGTTTTATCAAAATTGAACATTATTTTATCAACACTAAACACTAGGTTTATCACCACATTACACGTTTTTTTATCACTTCATCACTTGTTTTTTATCACTCCAGCACACATGTTTTATCACCCCCAACATATGTTTATTATCAACACTAAACACTAGTTTTATCACTCCGATATGAAACATTTATTAGTAAAGATTTATCAATACTCAACAATAGTTTTATCACCCCGATAAAAAAAATCGTGCTTCAAATAATCATCACTGATCTTCATTGAAATCCCTTGAAAAAATAAAAATAAAAATTGCGCAAGTTTGAAGTTAATCGGAGTTGAAACGAAGCGGGAATTAAATTAGTGAATTGGTTAAGAAAAAAAAACACTTGTCCACGTGACACCATACTATTACAATTATGCCCTTGCTTGTGTAAGAAAAGATGAAAGTGGCGTGAATTTGGGTGAGATTGGTGTGATGATGTGCTGTTATGTTGAATGTTGGATCTTTAGAGTGTGTGACTAGGATGAGTTCTCACAGTTTTTAGGATAAAAGAGGTTTCAGCCGATTTTTCTTCTATAGATAGATTATTTTATTATTTATGAATTCAAATCACACACAAAAACATTAAGCATAAGACCAAATAATAATACCAAAAGAAAAGGGTGAGAGTGAAGTCTTGGTCCGTAGATGCTAGACGCTAACTTTATAAATAGATACAAGTTATTTCAGGATAGTTTAATGGGGGATAGACTTCAGGATGGTGGCTACTCAGGTGTTGCACTAAAAGATCATTGTCTAACTCGCCCTGAAAATGTCTGTTATAAATGATCTGATTCATTCGAGGGAATAATGGGCATTCAGGGAATTTTAATTTTTAAAAATCACTTTTATTTTTAAAATGCATTTAATAAAATCAGTTTTATTTAAAATTTAAAATTTTATTCAAAAAATCATTTTTATTTTTCAAAACAATCAGTTATATTTAAAATTTAAACTTTTATTTAAAAAAAACAATTTTATTCAAAATTTTAAAAGTCGGTTTTTATTTATAAAATTCATTTTTATTTTTAAAATTTCAGTTTTTATTGTTATAATACTTAAATTGAAAATAATGAATTATTAAAAGGAATAAGAATAAAAATTGAATTTTTAAAAATAAAAAAAATGATTTTTTAAATAAAAACCGATCTTTTAAATAATTTTTTTTTGATAAGCTATTTTTTTTATTAAGGAAATGTTCTATATGGATATAGAACAAAGCAAGAAAAGGTCCAAAACGAACCTCTTCCTTCAACCAATACAGAAACAGAATAAGAAATACAAGACGTAAACGAGACACCTTGCCTAATTCCTATTCGGATTCAAACATGTAAACCGGTTAGAAACCGGAACGGGGGATAGGGCAAGATCAGAAAACGGCTGCGCAGGCTCCCTGTCCTTACTTCCCTCGGAAACGCGAGTTAAGGAACAAAGATCAGCAGCTTTTCTGCCAACTTTCGAGCTGAAACTCCAATTACCCGAACCATCATTTTTTGCTACATCCACCACGAATCGTCCCAATAAATCCCCTTTGTTCGCAGAAGTCCTGGCTCTTGTCTGATAAACCGCCACTGGTTGCGCAGTCACCTTCGCCTGACCCTTCTTAGGACGACCACGTCTCTTTGGCTCGGCCCCTGAGATCGGTTTTTGCAAGGCTTCCTTCCACGGGCTTCCTTGAAAACCAATCTCCAGAGTCGGCTCAACGACACGCAAAGAGGGGTCCAAATCAGTCTCCATTCGCTTAAAAATGGAAGCCAAGCTCGGGTCCCCACGGGTTATCAATTGGGCCTTTCTTGAAGAACCGACGAGCCCCGGATTCCCACTGGACAAACCCGACCCGACCAGGGTAGTATCTACTGCCTGGTAAGGGCTAGACCCATCCTTAGGTAATTCAAAGCCCAAAACATCACAAGGCCCAATAACCTTCTCAACTACACAAGTCGACGCTGGCAGAGATAAGTGTGCATCCAGAAAACGCGGCGCGATCAGATCCGAATCCACGGGAGATCCAAAACCTTGCTTCGAAATTGAAAATTCGCGATCAGAGATCCCTGAAATTAAGGGATCAACTCCTAGCTCGGTGGAGGAAGACGAACAAGGAACGGACTTCTGCGCAGTCGTCGCCAGAACTGGCTGTCCAAACGTCGCCGGACCTGTCTCCGGAGAAGGTTTGATCAAGTCAGACTTGTCTACACCTCGAGGACACTCCAAACCAACGAATTCTGGCTGAACGCGATCAATGGAGGAAGAAACCAGACCTTCACACAAAATAGAGCATCTGCTCTGTTTTACGTTCCCAGTTGAATCAGTCGCCGGAAAATCCAAAACCCGCCGAGAAAACGCCACAAACAAGATGTGTCCCTTCACTTGAGTCCCATTCAAAGCCTCGAGGGCCTGGGATGCAGCCTTGGGCGTCGTATAATGGACAAAACCGAAGAAACGCCCTGTCCTGTTCGCTCTCTTCAACAGGGAACAGGATGCTATGTCGCCGAACTCAGAGAACTTGTCCCGAAACCAATCGTCTGATAAGGGGTAAGGTAAGTTTCGAACGTAAAGCTCTGTGTCACTCACCTCGTAATGGATTGGACGACGTTAACGACGAATCACTGGTCTGACGGTGTCTCCGGTTGGCTCCCTTTGGTTTGAACCAGCGTTCACAGGGATAGAAGGATCAATAGTAGGCTTAGAAGATGGTTCCTGCCTCCCCAGGCTTGTTTCAGAAACCGGATGAGTTCTGATCTTTGATGCTCGGTGTTGCAACTTCGCCGGCGCACCACCTCCATTGACCCGGCCAACCTTGAGACGCTTCTTTGCCGGAGCCACTATGGATCGAAAATCTTTGTACATCGACACCAAAGCCGAACAAAAACCAACGAAATCAGCAAGGTTACCATGAGGAGTCCGACTGAAACTTGAGTTCTTCTTTCTCTTCAATGGCATCTACAGTTTCTCTGTTCCCATTTGAGACAAATTTGATTTTTTAAAAAATTGCATTCTAGAAATAAAACTGATTTTTAAAATATAAGTTTAAATTTTAAATAAAACTGACTTTTTTAAATTGAAATTTAATTTTTAAATAATAAAATAATTTAAAAGTTCAATGACGTGTCTTTGAAAATTTAGATGATAGTTAAGAGTATTATATTTTGGATGGAAAAGTAAGTTAAATCTGATAGATGAATAGTAAAATATTAGTAAATATTTTGTTTAGATTATCAAAATATTATTTTAAAAATAAATGTTAAACATGGTATTATATTTTAAATTTTAAAAAATATATATTATTATAAAGTATATTTTATGAAATTCTCCTCATCCACGCGGAAGATGATTGCTTTCAGTAGAGTTACAATGTTACCCTCACGACCGTTGGAAATAACAACTTCACCTCTCTAAAACTTCAATTCTCAGTCTGACTTGCAAGCGGCACCGGTTGGAGGGCAGTGCTGGTAATTGCCCCCTCAGTATTCAACTGTATGTATTTAGGGTGGCTTTGTCCTTACTGTTCGTCGTCATTCTCACCATGAACTCCATAGCTGTAGCTCCTCTCGACAGCCCAATTCACAGCGCTCATCGCTCCATCTTCCAGAATCGCCGAATCGCAAAGCCCAGGTTAGGTAGAATTCAGCTTTCGCCCCAATCGTCTGAGCTCAAATGTTTGAGAAGCTTGCCGCCGTGGACGACTTTTCTGAGGACTCAGCTCCGGGATGATTCGATTGAGTATGGAAAAACTATGCTCTCCTCTCGTGTCAGAGTTAGGGTTTCCTCCGGAAATGCCCAATTTGATTCATCTCCGGAGAAAACCGAAACGCAAACCCCGAGTTTTACCGAGTTCATCACTTCCGAGAGAATCAAAGTGGTGGCAATGCTTGGTCTGGCGCTGGCGCTTTGTAATGCTGATCGAGTAGTGATGTCCGTGGCAATTGTGCCCATGTCTCTTTCACACGGCTGGAGTCGATCTTTTGGAGGCATCGTTCAGGTTGTTTCTCTTTATCTCATCTGTTAATCAAAATTAACACTTGTTTAGAGAGGTATCCCAATCAGAAAGAAAGAAAAATTCTCTTCAGTTAAAGATATGTAAGCAATATTTACATATTGACTTTGTTAATACAAGCAATAAAAGTTAAAAGAAAGACTCATAAGTCTAACTAGCTGATACTCTTGCATATATGTTGAGAGTATTGCATGTCTAGATGGCTGACCATGGTAAATGAGGACGATGGTTGATGACTAAAATATTTTCTATCAACATTTAGTTTATGCCTAACCCTTGTTATTAATTCTATATGTGGGTTTTGTTTTTAACTTTGTATCATCTGTTACTGGCAGTCATCTTTTCTGTGGGGATACTTGATTTCACCAATAGCTGGAGGCACGTTAGTAGACTATTTTGGTGGTAAGCTTGTTATGGCATGGGGAGTAGCTCTCTGGTCTCTGGCTACTTTCCTCACTCCCTGGGCTGCTGAAACTAATTTATTGGCTCTACTTGCCATGCGAGCCTTGCTTGGCATTGCAGAAGGAGTCGCTCTTCCCTGCATGAACAACATGGTAGCAAGGTATCGGTGGTCTACTAGCTTCCTTATGATTGTTAAAGAGAAACTGCGTCATAGTGATGGAGATCTTATGCTATTTTCTCTAGTTAAAAGGTTGGCGAGCTAGAATACTAAGCAACGTTTACTCATTTCTTTTAGATGGTTTCCTCAAACAGAACGAGCTAGGGCTGTTGGGCTAGCGATGGCTGGGTTTCAACTTGGAAGTGCAATAGGACTAATGCTTTCTCCAATCCTCATGTCACAAACTGGTGTATTTGGGCCTTTTGTAATATTTGGATTATCGGGATTTCTTTGGGTTTTGGTATGGATATCTGCAACATCAAGTACCCCTGACAAGAACCCTCAAATATCTAAATATGAATTGGAGTACATACACTACAAGGATCCGAAATCTTTTATTCCAGAGACTAAACCAAAGACGAAAGGGGTGATCCCTCCTTTCAGACGCTTGCTTTCAAAATGGCCGACATGGTCTTTAATCGTCGCTAATGCAATGCATAGCTGGGTAATGCGGATAGATATTTCCTTGGTTAATTTTGGAAATTATACCTATGCCTTGACATTTTTAGGCTAAAACTTGAAAGCCAAATTTATTTCGTTGATAGTACAATAAACAAAGTTCATACAGTGTAAATAATATATATGCTCATCTCTCCTTTATGTGCAGGGATTTTTTGTTATTCTTTCATGGATGCCCATTTATTTTAACACGGTAAGACCTAATTGCTTAAATGGGAATGTAGGATGTTTTAGCGTAACATGCTTGCAGATAGATAAATGAATGAAACTTTTGCTACAGATTTACCATGTTGACCTAAGACAAGCAGCATGGTTTAGTGCTGTCCCATGGAGTGTGATGGCAATAGTGGGATACCTTGCCGGCATGTGGTCAGATGTTTTGATACGGAACGGTGCAAGTGTCACTTTGACTCGGAAGATCATGCAGGTATGGGTAATCTGTAATGAATGTGATCCTACATGCAATGCAAGGGTCAAGTTGTATACACAAGCACACTTCAGGAGAACAAACTTGAAAACAAAACCTATAATATATTTGCCCTTGTTCTCAGTGACTGAGCTTTTAATTGCATTACTTGTAGATCATAAATATTGTACCCTAGACAGTAATTTAACAGATGATCAGCTTTCTGATTGTTGTTCATTTTTTTGGATAATAATGTTGGGTATTCTCACCGCGTATTGAGTATACACCCAATATGCTCATCTTCCTTCTCTACAGTCCATTGGCTTTATTGGCGCTGGAACTTCTCTAATTGGTCTCACTACTGCAAGGAGCCCAGCAATTGCATCTGCTTGGCTTACGTTAGCTGTTGGACTGAAATCCTTCAGTCATTCTGGTTTTCTTGTAAACCTTCAGGTTGGAAGATTGAGAAGCAGGAAGAGGATAATTTAAATATTTGTTGCCTTTTTTACTCACCACTCTCTTTAACTATTCCTTCTTATGTTATCAGGAGATTGCTCCACAGTATTCTGGTGTTTTACATGGTAATTTTAATTATGTATTTCATATATGTTCATTTATATATTGTTACTTGAAGACGGCTTTGACTATATAAGAGATGCAGTCTATAACCACACTGTTGTTGAATCTTGGGAGGGCCTTTTATGTATGCAATTGTACCCTGTGCATTTGTGAAGAAGTCGAACCTTTGACCTCACAATGCAGGAACCTTACTGCTGTGCCAAGACCCAGGCTCAACTTCAATTCTGTACATTATTGAAATAGTTTTACTCACTGCTGTTGCACCTTTAAGTCGGTTAACAATCCTAAAAGGCATGGTTATGAAAAGGCTTTGTCAGACAGTCTCTGCTACCAAGTCTCGGCTTGTGTCATGGAAAATAAGTCTCCTGAACTAGTATTGGTTTCTTCTTGAAAAATAAGTTGCCTTAACTATTTGTTACTGTAAAGAAATATACTTTGGTGTATCAAGTTATCGGGAGAGCTGAAAACTAAGATTTGGCTCTTAAATTTGTTGAGGGATCAAAAAACTTTCATTTCTATGTATTGAATGATTATAATGAGTTGACTATAACTTAATTTCTGGTCATAGGCATGTCAAATACTGCTGGAACCTTAGCTGCTATTGTGGGAACAGTTGGAGCTGGCTATTTTGTGGAGCTAGTTGGCTCTTTCCGAGGCTTTCTGCTGCTTACATCGGTGTTGTACTTCCTCTCTGCGCTATTCTACAACATCTTTTCTTCTGGAGAGAGGGTGAATTTTGATGGATGGTCAGTACATAAACTTGGTATACAAGTAGAACAAACATATGTTGCTAAATTGAATGTTTTGTTTGACAGATTGTAATTGAAACATTTGGACAACAGCTTGAGGAAGGGTTGGTTGCACAGAGTTGACCTTGGAATTAAAGGATTTGCAGAGGATAATGATGATTCCCTCTATAGAGATTTAACTGCCATTTTTAGTCTTCCTTGTTTTTGGTTATTTTCATGTAAAGAAACTCAAGTCCAAACCTCATAGTGTCACTGTTGAAGAATGCCTTTCAGCCCTGTTTATATGGTTTTAGTTGAGTCTGGTTATGTTATACAATAGTTCCTTTTTTTTTGGAATTTAAACTCCATGTACAGTAATAATTAAGCAATGTTGTTTGGAATAGCTTTCCAAATTATGCTTCTGCTCTGAGAGGGTGTTTGTCTTAAATGGCTTATGTTGACCCTAAAAAACCGTTTAGCTCAAATCTGTTTTGACGCTCCGGGATTGTTCTCTACCTCACACTAATAATTTTAAAATCTCATAATTACAGGGTAGTAAGATAGAGCTCAATTAAGGAATCAAACCTTAGACTTGAATTAGGTTAAAACCCAATTAGAACGATCCTAAACCAAATACCATTTGCAACTCTACTTGTAATTTCCTTAATTATTATTATATATTAAAATTATTTGAAATATAATGAGTAAAAATGTAAGGGGAAACCTCAAAATTATGCTTTTGAACAACATTTGTTAGCACAAACGTGTTGTGACTAGGGCTGGGCAAGGTTCACCAGAATAACCGAAACCGGCCGGCACCGACACCGAAAGCACCGACACCGTGAAAGAATACGGGCGGTGTCGGTGATGAAGACGCAACACCGAGGGCATACCAGCCGGGGTCCGGTTAGAGTCAGCTAAAACCGCCGGTTAACCGGTAAAACCGTCACCGGCAGCTCAATGTTCTCCACTTGCAGTTTCATTTCCGGCGGCTGAGATTTAGAGTTGCAGAGGTGAGGCGGGATGAAGATGGAATGAGTAGTTGGGTTATGTATTTATGGGCCTAAGTGATCCTTATTTAAATGAGAAGCTCAAGCTAAGCCCATTATAATTTCTGTCCAAATTATTAACCCTAGGGTTCTCCAACTCTATAAATATATCCACTCAACCTTTCTCACCCATTTTAAGTCTTACACAACAATTGCTGACTCCCTCTCATTGTTCACTTCTCTCATCTCATCTTTCTCTTTTTAAAGTTCATTTTCTATATATTCGTAGCTTGGAGATGTATGAGTGTGTAGATCCTTTGAGTTATTAGTCTCCTCTCATCTTATTGTTTTCAGATCTTGTATTTTTTATACACTTATTGTGGATCTATGATGTTAGTTGAAAACTGAGACCTATTTGAGTTTACTTTATATGAAGATGAGATCTAACATTTATTCATGAAAGAGATCCCTTCATCTTGTTCTATACTGTGGTTTATTTTTGTTTCTTTTTATTATTTTTTTGATTCATCTTATTTGGATTGGTTATTATCCTGGATCTGTAGTGGCTATTTTATCTGAAATATTCTTTTGTTAATAAATCGTTGCTGCAGGATCTTTAAGGTAATAATTGTGGTTCTTGATGTCACGCTCCAATTTCAATAAACCGAACTCGGGACGCGAACGTTTAAAATATAAGAAAACACTTTGAAACCATTTCCATTAAAACACTTTACAATACCAGTTTAGTTCAACAAAAGGATAAATACAACTCAAAATAAAACGTCCCACAATGCGGACGAAAAGCGAGGTATCCGTCGCTAGACTAAAAAGTAACCCGGACTCCCGTCCCTAGCTCTTCAAGCTTCGGAAGCTCACCTAGTCCGACCTGCGATAAGTACCTGTAGGAAAAGCAGCTAGGGGTGAGCGTTCGTTCACCACCACGGATAACAGACTGACTACGGCATAATTAGCAGACAATGCCGGTAACACCAACAAGACTGGGCGTGGAGGAGTGGACGGCGTGGAGGGTGAGGTCGGGTCGAGGGAGGGGCGTGGCTGCATGGATCGAAGAAGAGAGGGAGAGGGTGTCTGCTGCGGCTGAGGGAAGGAGAGTTAGGGTTTCAAACCCTAACTTGTGCTTAAAATAGCACGGGCTCAACAAGACTGGGCCTCTGGCAAGAAAACGGGCCTCAGGCCCAAGCGAGGGGGAAGACCGGGTCTGGCCTACTCCTGGCCGGGTCTGCAGCTTGGGCCGGGTCTGGCCCGCCCGGTCCAGCCTTTTGAAATTTTTTTTTGGACTTTTCGAACCGTTTCCCAAACCCGTCACTTAAAACCCGTAAAAGACAATTAAATTTTCAGGACTTTACACCTGAGATACAAGGCCGTCTCTACACATTTAGTGGCCTTAGACGAATATAATAAAATGGGCCTTTTGTAAATTTATTAAAGCTTCAATTTTTTAAAACCGGATACATGTTTTCTAGTTGATATTGTTCTACATAATAAGTTTAGCATAAATTAAAAGATAAAACTTGGTACAAATGAATTTATGAAGCGTATTCAATCTCTTGCTTAACACTTATAATCAAAACCCAAAATAATATATATATATATGAGAACAATCAAGTATAAACCTTATTTCGGGTTAGAATGTAGAACTAATCTGGGCCATTGATTACTCAGATTGAATGGCCACCAAAATTCAGGGGGGAGGGTGGTGATTGATTACGAAATCAATTGCAAGATATACATTACTTAAAAAGATATTAAAAGATATGCATTAAATCTAGGCCATTAATTCTACGATCCAAGGGCCCAGATTGATAGTTCTACGTTCTGACGAAAGATACAAGTTTGTACCTGATTGTTATCCTATATATATATATATATAGGGGAGCTTTCAGGTACAAACCAATCTTTAGATACGAAATACGAATTAATCCCAACTTTGGGATCGTAAAATGCCCCAGGGTTGCGATTTTCGCATGACTGATTTTTTTCTTATCTTTTTTCACCAAGTTTCTTATTTTGATCTTTCCCGCTTCGTTTCAACTCCGATTTAATTTTTTCTTGCGCCAAAAACTTTCTTTATTCAAGATCTATCTATCAAGTAACATATTGAATATGTTTTGAAGCAAAAAAAAACATGTACAAGCAAAAACACAAATTATTAACCGTGCACTAATGTATGTGTTTGCAACTGCATTTGTATGAATAAGCTAATCTTAATGCATGTGTAAGCCAATATTAGTTTATTAGCTTACACGTACAAAACATAGGGTTATTTACGATAAGGTACCCTAATGTTTCGTCCACGAACGATAAGGTACCCTAACCGGCGTCGTCTCCGGCCACCCCACCGGCGTCGTCTCCGGCCACCCCACCTCCTCCGCCGTCGTCGTCCCCGGGCACCCCACCTGCGCCGCCTTCTCCTCCCTCTTCCAGCTCCCCCCCCCCCCCCTCATCAGATCTGAATAAAAAAAAAATCGCAGAGCTTCGTCGTCTCCGGTGGGGTGGCCGGAGAGGACGAAGCTCTACGATTTTTTTTAATAAAATTAATTTTTTTTAAAATAAAAATGATTTTTTAAATTTTTTGTAATTCTTAATATTTTTATTATTATTTTAAATAATTTAATTTTGAAATTTAAAAAAATTAAATTTATTTATTTATTATATTTTTATTGTATTATATAATTAAGGGTATAATGGTAATTTTGTCTATCAAATTTATAAGCTTAAAATAAGAAAGGGTAAAATCGTCATTTCACACCCCACTTAACTGCAAATGTCTAATTTAGAGGAATATTCCGTTAGTTTTTAACGGAATATGCCAATTTTAAACCAAATCGTTCGTGGACGAATCATTAGGGTACCTTATCGGACACAAAATTCATTAGGGTACCTTATCGTTTGTGGACGAAACATTAGGGTACCTTATCGTAAATAACCCCAAAACATACATACACATACAAATGAAAATAGTAAGAACATACATTAAATTTAGCGTACACATACAACTGAAACAACATGCATTAAGGTTGGCTTACACATACAATGAAAATGGCAAGAACATACATTGAAAATTGCATAAACATGCATTAAGTTCAGCGTACACATGTAACTGAAAATTACAAAACATGCAGTTGCAACAACATATATACAAAAACATACATCGTGATTAGCTTATTCATACAAATACAGTTGCAAACACATACATTAATGCACGTTTAACAATTTGTGTTTTTGCTTGTACATGTCTTTTCTTGCATCAAAACATATTCAATATGCTACTTGATAGATTGATCTTGAAAAAAGAAAAAATTTGGCGCAAGAAAAAATTAAATCGGAGTTGAAACGAAACGGGAAAAATCAAAATAAGAAACTTGGTGAAAGAAAAAAAAAATTCAGCCTTGCCTTATGCGATTACATGCGATTCCAAGGCTGGGATGGATTCGTATTTCGCAAAAAATTAGCATGGTCGTACCTGAATATTATCCTATATATATATATATATATAGGAGAGCAATCATGTGCGAACCATGAATTACGGTGCGAACATGCGAACTCAACCAGATTGCGTCATGTGTCGCGCTCAGAAAATGCCCCCCTTTTTGTTATAATCAAGTTTACTAATTCGATTTTTCCCGTTTCGTTTCAACTCCGATTTCATTTTTTCTTGCGCCAATATTCTTATTTTTTCAAGAGCTTTCTAACAAGTAGTGGATTGCATATATTTTGATGTATTCTTGAATACGTGTGTGGATGTGTGAATATGAGTGCGAAAAGTGTGATGTGTTTTTGCAAATTTAGTGTATATGGTTTGCGGATTTAGTGTATATGGTTTGCGAATTTAGTGTATATGGTTTTCGGATTTAGTGTATATGGTTTGCGAATTTAGTGTGTTTTGCAAATTTAGTGTATATGGTTTGCGGATTTAGTGTATATGGTTTGCGGATTTAGTGTATATGGGTTGTGGATTTAGTGTATATGGTTTGCGAATTTAGTGCTAGATCACATCTTTCTTGGAGAACAAGGATTTTGTAGGTTGATTAAGTAAACACGGTTGGGTTATAACAATAATATCAAATAAGTTTTTATTTCAAAAATGAGTTAGAGGTGCATGTATGTCAATGCACTTTGTAAACTTACGATGTTGACCAAGAACCAATGGATCACGTGTTTAAATTGAACATTTGGCTTCTTGAATTTATATTTCACACTTCCAGATGGTCAAATTGGATTAATAGATATGCATATAATATATGTAATTCCTCACAGATTAGTTAAATAAACATGACAAGTGTATTTTGGTATCTTTAAAAAAAAACTACATGGCATGATCCAAGTAGGTTGTTGCAACTTGCAAGAGGAAACATAGTGAACCAGTTTCAGACATGAGTTGAGCAATGTTAAGTTACATGAGATATGTTTTTTCCCATACTAAATTCGCAAACAATATACACTAAATCCGCAAACCATATACACTAAATCCGCAAACCATATACACTACATCCGCAAACCATATACACTAAATTTGCAAAACACACTAAATTCGCAAACCATATACACTAAATCCGTAAACCATATACACTAAATCCGCAAACCATATACACTAAATCCGCAAAACACATCACACTTTTTCGCACTCATATTCACACATCCACACGTATTCAAAAACACATCAAAATATATGCAATCCACTACTTGTTAGAAAACTCTTGAAAAAATAAGAATATTGGCGCAAGAAAAAATGAAATCGGAGTTGAAACGAAGCGGGAAAAATCGAATTAATAAACTTGGTGGGGAAAAAAAAGATGAGTATTTCTAAGCGCGACACGTGTCATGTTTGTAGTTGAGTTCGCATTTTAGGAGGGGTTCGCACCTGAAAGCCTCCCTATATATATATATATATAAACATGAATCTGTTATGTTTTTCTTTTAATGTCAAGAATTATTGAAAAATTTCAAACTAAATCACGAACAAATTTAAGCTATGTATAGAACTTTCATGGGAGAATGTTATAAATGTAAATTAATTAAAAAAATGAACATTAATGAACTATTAACCTTGTATTACAAATTGTTCTTCGTGTTTGTCTTTGTTCTCCAAAACCGAAAAATATCAAATGATGATAAAAGATGATTTTTTTTAAAACGAATTGAAATTTGAGAGTTACACAGTAATAAAACAATAGATAACTTGGGGAAAAGAAAAAGAATAGAAATAGTAAGGATAAATCTAAATTTGAAACCACCCTCATATTTATTTATAATGAAGAAATAGAATCAGGAAAAACACTGTTTTGGAAACACAATTTTACTATTGGAAACATAATTTAGCTAAATTATAATTATAAAAAAATCCTGCTGCGCGTGATTACTTATTGGTAATTATGCTTGGTTATGGGTAATTGGGCTTTAAATACCCATAACATAAGCACAAATCTCCCTTTTAAACCAAAAAAGAAACGTGTGTATATATTACTTATTAAAGGCTGTCCTGGGCAGCTGGGGTTTAATTGTTTAAATACACAGAGACGTCAAAAAAAAAACGGGGCCCTCTCTCCTTTGTGGCCTTAGGCGGTCGCCTAAACGGCCAAGGAGAGGCCGGGCCTGCTGAGATCTCTACTAGATGATTATGCTGGAGTCTGGACATGTAATATGCACGCCCATAGAAAAAAATAATAATTATGACCAATATATTTTAATGTATGTATCAGATTTGGTTCTTTTAGTTTATTGTATATAACGGAAAGAACGAAGAAAACCCGAGAGCTCGATCATTATGAACTAATGAAGGACTTAATCTTAGTTAAAAAACTGTTTTAATAAATGAATTGGGCCGTAATTGCTGAGCCCAAACAAAGGCCCACTGGGCTCGGTTTTATCGGTTTAAACCGGAACCGTCGGTGTATTACACTGATCGGTTTTCTGGTAAATTACCGGGTGTCGGTGCCGGCGCCGGTGGTGTCCAAGGGACCACCGGAGGTCCCGGTTCCGGTGGTGGGATGGATTCCGGTGCTGGTTAACCGGCCGGGCCCACCCCTAGTTGTGACGACCTTTTTTCCTCAAAAAATATGCTTATACTTTTATTTATTATAAAAAAGTAACGACTTATATTTTTTTCCATAACCAATAAAAACTGATTTTATGTATTTTTTAAAATTAAAATCTGAATTTTTGAAAATAAAAATAATTTTTATAAATAAAAATTGAATTTATAAAAATAAAACTCAAAATTTTGAAAATAAAAATAATTTTCATAAATCAAAACTGAATGTATAAAAAATAAATAGAATTTTCGAAAAATAAAAATAATTTTCATAAATAAAAACTAAATGTATAAAAAATGATTTTATTTTAAAAATAATGAAAATTTCATTTTAACACCCTAACAATGAAGGGTATTATTGTCATTTCACTTATTTTTAAGTTTTGAATTCAATGACATGAGTTTGAAAGTTTGAGTAGTAGTCATGAGTGTTATGAACATTTTATCTGTTTTGGATATGAAAGTTAATAAAATCTAACGTTGGGAATGAAAATGGTATTAAATGTTTGGGGAAGGTATGAAAGGAATGAAATTAAATATTTAGCATGGGGTTAAACTAATTTTAATATCTGGGTTGTCAGAAGTTTGGGCTTGGCCCAATCCGTTTATAATCACTCCACTTCGCCTCTTGCGCGAAACACAAATAGGCTTCGAACAGCAGGCAGCCGCCACTCCCTTCGCCGGCAGCAAGCAAGTGTTCTTCATAACGATTCACTGCAACTCAATTACTCAAGGTAAGCTCTTAATTCTCATCACTATTTTTGTTCTAAAATTTACAAACCTAAATTAGTTGGATGGTAACAAGAGAAGATTAAGGGTTTGTTTGGAGTAGTTGGTTCCTTGTTTCTTTTTCCCTTTTAGGAGGAGGAGTGCTGTAGTTCGGGGCTGGTTTTTTGGTGGTTCAGAGTTGAAGTTGTTGATGGCCTTTTACTAGTGTTGAGTTGTTATTTTGTTGCTGATTGAATTTGTCTTGTCATTGCGTGTGGATGCTGAATTTTAGGGCTCATGATTTGTAAGGGTTTGCAAAATATTACACTGTGGTATTTATAATTTTTTTGCTTTGTTGATTAAAAAAGGTAGTCAAATTGAGACCATGGAGGTAAAGAGGGGTAAATTAAGGTTCTGAGAATATGAATTAGTGTGAGGCCATAAACATTATAATTTCATTTATATCAATGTGCTCTAATATAATTTTTTAATATATCTTTTATGTGGATTTTTGCAATGCCAGTTTATTAAGAATATGATCATGTGAGAGGTGTCTTTTGATATTCATTGTTTTTAATATGTCATGGAATGCTTGTATGAGTAAATGTGTAAAGTTGTATTTTTACTTTATCAAGTTTAAAGTAATATATTTAATATAAACTTCTTAAATTTAATTAAGTTTATTTAAATTGTAGGATGCGAAAGTTTTTTCCGTCTATACCAAGATTCATGGAACCAAATGCTTCTATTCTTGACTCAATTTCAACAATTCAAGAAGCCTATATATTAGAATCGTTTTTTTTATTAATTATCGATGGCTACCCCTAAAAAAAATTCCTGGTATTTGCTTATAGTTAGAAAATTTTGAGTGATGATAGGGGTAAGGATTAAGATAAACAATGGAGAATGTTAAAATTATGGTTTAAGTTTGTAAAAATATCTAACCAGAAAGTTTAAAATTGCCCTCGGAAGCTCTTGCTTCTATGTTTATTGTGCCTCTTACATATCCAATATGCTGTTTCATTGTAATATTATCATACTGTTTTTATCATAGGTGGTTGTAATGGGGCTATCTTCAAAACAATCAAGAAAAGCTAGAGTCAGTGACAGTGATTTGTTAGATGACAGTGATATGGAAAATGATGATCTACATGTAAGTATTAGATTGTCTTGGGTTTGGATTCATGTTATCATTATTTCCCTTTGAGGTTTATGTAAAAGTTGGAGACTTATAATCTAGGTCAAGCAAGATGATGATGGCAGCGATTTTGATGATGTGACTGAGGAGGAAGAGGATGATGAGGCAGATGAAGAAGAAGAGGATGATGATGCAGATGAAGAAGAAGAGGATGATGAAGGTGATGATAGCCGAAAAGAAGCTGAGTTTGAAGAACTCGAGAAGGAGTATATGGATCTTCGTCATCAGGAGCAGTAAGTCTTTCTTATTCTGCCGTTTGCATTTTGAAGTGGAATCTGTATAATCAACATTATGCTTAAGTAATTGATTATGATGAGGCTCTTTGTATTTGCTATAATAAATATTTTAAACAAGCCTTCGCATGTATAATGTTTTTAATCCAATACAGAAGCGACCTATTCACAAGCTGTTGAAGAGTTTAGCTTATATTGTTGTAGACTGCTAAATAGGAAAAATAATTTAACTGTTTTATCTCTTGCTTGCTGATTACAATAGAAGTTGTCTTTTACATAAAATCAAGTGAAATTACATACTCTTTAGGACTATTTTACCGTGACAATGGATCTTAGTCTACAATAATTTTCTGGGTTGATTGTCAAAAAGTGCACTGAAGTTGTCCACAAACGAAAGCATGCATAAACTTTTGTCCACGCTTTGTGGGTGCACTGAATTTTTGTCCACCGACTTTTTTTGAAAAACGTATTGCCTACACAACTATAGAATGCATTATGAGTTGCCCACACAACTATAGAATGCATTATGAATTGCCACACAACTTTAGAATGCATTATGTATCGCCCACAAATCTATTGAGTCCGCGAAGAACTGCCCTGACCATTCATTCTGAACATCCCTGTTACGTTTTTCTAAAGAAGTCGGTGGACAAAACTTCAGTGCACCCACAAAGCGTGGACAAAAGTTCATCCATGCTTTCGTTTGTGGACAAAACTTCAGTGCACTTTTTGACAATTAACCCTAATTTTCTCTAGTGTACAGTTTATGAATTGTCATCCACATTGCAGGTGTAATTTTGTTGCCCTTTTATGATAAGTTATGGATCCTAGACTCCTTTATGGGGAATCTTGTTGTTGTTCAAGTAGCTGCTCACATTAATATTTTTCATTTAGAGATATTTTAAAGAACCTGAAGCGTCACAAGGATGAAGATCTTCTCAAAGGTCAATCAGTGAAGAACCAAAAGGTGTGATATTGTTTGTGTTTCTTCCACAAGTATGATTTTTTCAGACCATGGAATGGCTTTGCCATTTTCAACTATGACTCTTTGACTTGAGTAATTTACCTTAGTTTATTGGTTTTTTTTTTCTTGAAGGCACTCTGGGACAAAACTCTCGAGTTTAGATTCTTACTTCAGAAAGCATTTTCTAGTTCAAATAGATTACCACAGGTACTTGTTAATTAGTATAATTTTTTATGCTCTTCCTATTGAAGGATTCATTTTCAATGAAAGTCAATTGTAATGCTCTTTTGCAGGAGTCGGTAAAATCTGCATTCTGTGATTCGGATGATGCTGTGAATATTGCATATTCAGACCTAATTACCTCATCTAAGAAAACTTTAGATTCTTTGTTGGAACTGCAAGAGGTATAACTAATAAACCTCGTGTTTCAGTAACACTCTCTGAACGCGATTCCAATAATGTGACTCCTTAACTTTTTGCTTCCTTGCTTCACCTGTAACTTGACAGGCTTTGCTCGAGAATAATCCATCTGTTGTTCAAGCTCCTGATGGTATGATGCAAATTTCATTTTTCACAGTTGTAGACTATATTTTTCCACTTTCTTTTTGTTAGGCATAGTTAAGTCTGAAGCCTTGGAAATCAAGTGTCCTATTTTCTGAAATTTGATCTTTACTGGGGTATACATGTCCATATAGACTTAATATGGTTACTAAACTTAGCCTGTTCCTTATTTCAAGGTAATTCTGGGCATTCATCCAAGCATTCAAGGGCCTCAGAGAATTCAGAAGTGGATGAAGAATGGCAACGAGTTTCTGAATTGCATAAGAGGTATTCCAATTTGCAACAGTCCAAATGTGCTGGAATATAAATGCTATATTTAACCTGCTTTATTCGTACAATCACAACAAGGTTATTGCATGCATTTGTAAATTTCCTTTTGCATTTATTTTAATGGTTGCAAGTTAACTAAGATTGTCCAAACTGGTCTCTTGTAGAATAGCTTCTTTCAGAGACAAGTCCATCGATAAATGGCAGAGGAAGACTCAGGTTACAACTGGTGCTGCTGCCATCAAAAGCAAATTACAGGCTTTTAATCAGGTTTAGCCTTGTACCTAAACCTCAGCTCATGCCCTGAAAGATGTACAAAATTTTGGCCATCTGACCTGATTATCCTTATTGCAGAATATTAGTGACCAAGTGGCAACTTATATGAGGGATCCAAGTAGAATGATCAAGCAAATGCAACAGAGGAGATCGACAATTAGCATTTTTGGGGCTGTGAGTTGATAAATATCTGACATATAATTTGGCGTAGCGGCTTATGCAACTTTATTTACCATACGCATGCAAGAAAAATTTGCATGGATTTACTATGTCATCAAATGTACTGTAAGTACTAATTTTCTTAACTGCAGGGTACAGAAGGTGATGGCAACAGTGAGGTAGAGGTAATCTTTTCTTTCATACATACTTTTCCAATTGAGCATATTTGCCACAGACAGTTTAGATTGTCCTATAAGTTAGGGTTAATTTTCAAAACGTGCACTGAAGTTTTGTCCACAAACGGAAGCATGCATAAACTTTTGTCCACGCTTTGTGGGTGCACTGAAGTTTTGTCCACTGACTTTTTTAGAAAAACGCATTGCCCACACAACTGTAGAATGCATTATGAATTGCCCACGACTTTAGAATGCATTATCTAATTCCCACAAATATATTGAGTCCGCGAAGAACTGCCCAGACCATTCATTCTAAACATCCCTGTTATGTTTTCTAAAAAAGTTGGTGGACAAAACTTCAGTGCACCCACAAAGCGTGGACAAAAGTTTATGCATGCTTTCGTTTGTGGACAAAACTTAAGTGAACTTTTTGACAATTAACCCTATAAGTTATTAGTATGATATGATGGTCATAGTATCACATGATGTAAATAAAGATGGTATAACACTTGAGAGATCTGTGAAGATTCTGCTCTTGTTACAAAGTCTTTTTTGTTGCTGTGTTGGTGTTAGGTGTATGTTCAGTTTGTTAACCTTTTTTTCTGCTCTGGTCAGGAATCACACATGGATGGTGACCCTGAACTCGTGGATGACACTGAATTCTATCAGCAACTGCTAAAGGAGTTTTTTGAGACAATTGATCCATCAGCATCCGGTAAATATCATCATCTCGTTTTATGCTCTTCTAACGAAGTTCGTCTGCACTTGCAGCCAGTCTAAATGATACTATAATGAAATAGAGCATGAGTAATTTATTTTAAATATTACAGAGACGGCCTTTTATGCTCTGAAAAGGCTTCAAACAAAAAAGAGAAAGATTGTTGATAGGAAGGCATCAAAGAGTCGCAAAATCAGGTTGGATATCAACCTTTCTTCTTCTAGTTGGTCTAAGCTTGATCATTATTTTAATCTTCAGTTCGATGTTGCAACAGGTATCATGTCCATGAAAAGATTGTGAATTTTATGGCTCCTCAGCCGATGAACCTTCCTCCTATGGCCCCTAAACTATTTGAGAATCTGTTCGGACTGAAAACACAGAAACCTGCTTCTGTGGCATAAAAGATGTCAATCTATGTTGAACTCCATCCTCAATCAGTTGATTTTGTAACTGTATCTGACTTGACTTTGTTATTAGACCTTCCTTATCATGTTGTTCCAAGTTTTGTGAAACATACATAATATATGGTGCAGCCTCTATTAGTTAATGAAATTATTTTTGAGTGATTTTTTTTTATGGAAGTTACATTTTAAACCATAAATCGGCAACTATATTATTAATGTGGGAAAGTGTGCAACTTAACAGGTTCAATAATTTCGAGTAAGGTTATCTAGAGTATCTACAACATTGACTTGTTTTTTTTTTTAATATCAGCAAATAGATAGATTGATTTGTTTTTTTTAATATCAGCAAATAGATAGATTGATCAAGCCTTGAAAATCAAGGCTTGAACGAGGTTATAATCTCTCATGAATAATTACAGATGAAGGCATTTTACTGAAAAGGAACCCATAGAAGAAAAACAAGATTTGAAATATGGATTTGGAAAACATTAAGAACGAAAAGACAATAACAACAAAATAAACAAGAGGGATTAGAAAGAGAAAAAGAAAAGAACTACCTAGGCAGCAAGCACCACGGACCCTCTCGAGCCTCCAACCTGCCAAAATCGAGGAAAAGATGACTTCAAGCTGTAGGATCCACCAAGCTAAACCAGGAAGACCCCACGACACTATCTCTGTTAGTCTTAGTGCCCGTAGTTCAATCCTAAATGTCCAAATGTATATATCATCGTTAGCAATAAAATTAAAGCGGTTTTATATTACTTATGTGTTGGAGTAATATATCGATATGTGCTCTGATCTATGCCCACCATGCGAATAGAACCATAGATCGAGATAGATCCCACTCGATGGGTCCCTAGTCAACAATGATTCACTAGAAGCGACTAGTATGAAAGATGACTCTTTATGGCTTACGTTCTGTTAGTCATTAGAATGAGATTCTGGAGTCTGATCATAGATATCATGTGGGACATGATATTGGACGACCCGACATGAATATGTGCCATAGATCAAGTCATGAACATATTCATTGTCGTAGCTTGTCATGTATCCTTAGACCAAGGAGTCTTTGTGATCGCTATGCAGTAAACAACTGAGTTTGACCTGAGCCTAACGTTGTCCGTAACAGGGCTTCCATAACGGCCAGGATTGGCTTGGGGATGGACTGCATGAGTGACACGAAAGACGGCTAAGGGATTTATCCCTCATCCTACGGTATGGGAAAGATATCGGTTCTCGGCCGCTTGATCAAGAGTGACTGAAAGAATAGCATGGCCATGCACATGATATAGGGTATCATATATTCAGTCATCTCACATATCAAGGAACAGTGATTGAGAATAATAAGGATGACGGCTCTTTGCCTTATGCAACGTCAGACAATACTAAAGTCTCGTTAGTTGCCACTTAAATAAGATCAAGTAAAATGAGATTTTACGTTGATCTATTGACATGCATAAACCTAAGGGTCACACCGGAGGGTGAAACTCATTGACACATTTATGGAGAATGGCCAAAAGGGAGTTGTCTCGGGACATGACCAAAACTGGGTTTTAGGTCATGTGCCCGGAAGTGAATAGGACTTTACGGATCGAGACAAGGCTTGGGGTCTTGGGATTGATCGCGTCGGATAATGTTGGACATTTCCAGTATGGAGGGCTTGGAGGCGATGAGCGAATCACGGGACCTCGTTGGAAATGACCACATGCCATGTTCTAAGAGGCCCATGAAAGGCCCATGCAACCAAGGCCTATGGAACTAATTAATCAAGTCTTGATTAATTAGTACTAAGTAAGCAAGACAAGGATTAAGGTGTTGGTGATTCACCACCTAACCTCATCTTGTCTAGCCATACTTTGTCCTATTTACACCTTACTTGACACCATACTTGTCCCATGCCTTTAGTTGGACAAGTATGAGGTTTGTTATGTTTAAGTCATATTTTTTCAACATAACAAATACAAGACAAGAATATGAAACACAACTTCTCTCCCTCTCTCCCTACAATTTCGGGTTTGGCAAGCTCCCACCTACATTTTTTGTGTTCTTGAGTCCTCAAAGAGAAGAACTACGTGGCTTTGATTCCCATGTGGATACGTAGGCGTCTTGGAGACTCAAGCCAATCATTCGTTACCCGGTGTTCTTGTTTTGGTAAGAAATAGTGCTGAATTTTTTTCTTATCCATTCTTTGTTAGTTGTTTCATGGTTTTAATCGTCTCTTGGTTTTCATTTATTTTCCGCTGCGAGTTGGTTCATCTCCAACCCTACCTCGAGACCCAACAGAGGTATCAGAGCCGTGCTACCTTCGAGATTCACAAGACGGTGTTGAAAGTTTAGGTTTATGCATGTTAATTTGCCAACTTGTTTGATAACATGTTTTAAATTCTTGTTTATGGATTTAATGCATGTAAAATGAATTTTTGAAAATTATTTCAAATATGGAAAGTTTGAAAAAAATTGATTTTTCGGGTCTCGGGAGCGGGACTCTCAGGGAGCCGAAACCGGGACCGAACGGGGCTCCGTTGGACGGAGCTAGGCCAAGCATGACCATTGGATGTTTGATATGCCAAGGCTAAACTGTTTTGTTAGTTATGATGAGTTTGGAACCTTCATGACGAACTCGAAGATCAAATGTTCAAAAGTTTCATTTTTGAACGGTTTCGATAAACCGAGCATCAAAAATTTTCGGAACTTGGCTATTAATTAAAACCGGAAAATCACATGAAATTTGATAACATGCTAGTTTGATAACACGATGTGTGATGTGATGTTGGCATGTTGTACATAATAGCCCCCAGCTCGATTTAATTATTTATCGTTTTTCACGGCCTGCGAGCCGTTAGAGTTAGCGTGCAATTATTCTTTCAAGGTGTGGTCGTCAAATCACTTATTTGTAATATTTTTTATTTCCCGACCTGCGATTCGTGTATTCAAATGTAATCTTTTGCTCGAGACGAAGAAAGGACGAAAAGGTCAATTGGTGGCTTTTCGGGTGTTGAAATCGGCTTGGAGTCGGTGGAGCTCAAAAAGCTAGCGGGAGTTAGTTTAGGGGGGCTATTATGTGCAGTGGCGGAGCTAGGTAGGGCCCAGGGGGGGCACGTGCCCCCCCCCCCCCCCCCCCCCCCCAAATATTTTTTTGTTGAAATTTTGCTACTAATTTTTGAATTTTTTGAAAAATATCCCTTAAATTCTTATAATTCTTTAGTTGTGCCCCTCCTCAAATTTTTTTGACGTTGTGTATTACTATTGAAATTTTTTGGTACCCCCTCACCAAAAAACCTAGCTCCGCAATTTATGTGCACATTTATCGCTTTATGCTTGGTTTAGTTTATGCATGATTAATTCTATGTGTTTTAGAATTGCATGCTTTAACTGAATAGCCGATCACTTCCAGATTGTTCGTTCGTCTGTATACTAGCATGTAATCTCGAGTCCCCTTAAGGTATCACAATACCTTCTTTGCAGCCTTCCAGTGCTCAATGCCTGGATTACTTTGATATCTCCCTAACATACCCACAATGAATGCAATATCTGGTCTAGTACAGACTTGTGCATACATTAAGCTTCCAACAGCTGAAGCATAGGGAATGTTCCTCATTTGTTCCATGTCATTTTTCGGACATTGGTTTAAGTTGAATCTATCGCCTTTCACAATAGGAGCTACATTGGGTGAACAGTCTTTCATCCGAAATTTTTCCTAGACTTTGTTGATGTATGTCTCTTGAGACATACCCAGAGTACCGACTACTCTGTCGCGATGCAACTTTATCCCAATGACATAAGATGCATCGCCTAAGTCTGTCATATCAAAGTTCTTGGATAGAAATTGTTTCACCTCAAAAACCATATTCCTATCGTTACTAGCAAGCAGAATATCATCTACGTATAATATCAAGAAACAAGTCTTGCTCCCACTAACCTTTTGGTGTATGCAATTGTCCATAACGTTTTCTTCGAATCCGAATGAAGAAACAACGTCATGGAACTTCAAGTACCATTGTCGTGAGGCTTGTTTCAAACCATAGATTGATCTTTTAAGCCTGCAAACTAAATGCTCACTATTACTAGAGGGGAATCCTTCAGGTTGTTTCATGAACACCTCTTCCTCTAGTTCTCCATTCAGAAAAGCCGTTTTTACATCCATTTGTTGCAATTCCAAGTCAAAATGTGCAACCAATGCCATGATCACCTGAAGCGAATCTTTCTTTGATACAGGAGAAAAAGTCTCCTTGTAATCGATTCCTTCCTTTTGATTAAACCCTTTGGCAATTAGTCTGGCCTTATATCTCTCGATGTTACCGAATGAGTCTTTCTTGGTCTTAAAGACCCATTTACATCCAATGGCTTTCGCCCCTTTAGGTAACTCGACAAGATCCCAAAACTTCATTTGATGCCATCGAATTCATTTTATCATTCATAACATCATACCATTGACATGATTCATTACAACTTATGGCTTGGGAAAACGTCTCAGGATCATTTTCGGCTCCGACATTAAAGTCCGATTCTTGTAGATACACATAGTAGTCCCCAGGAATTGCTGATTTTCTCATTCTAGTAGATCTTCTTAATGTTGGATCAACATTTTCCTGATTATCAGGTTGACCAACTAGTTGTTCATTGACCAAAGGCTCTTCCTGAACAACTTGATCCACTGGATCATTATCAGCATGTGGAAGTTGTTGGTTAATCTCAATTTGAGGTTGAGATTGATCTCTAATAACAACGATTTGATCGACTAATGTAGGTGGTTGCTCAATTATAGTTTCCGAAGTTGAGTTCTGCAACCGATTCCTCTCACTGATCAAATCATTCTCAAGAAACTTCGCATTTCTTGATTCCACAATCCTGGTGCTATGAGATGGACAATAAAATCTGTATCCCTTGGATCGTTCCGCATATCCAATAAAATAACCACTAAGGGTTCTAGGATCCAGTTTCTTTTCTTGTGGGTTGTAAATCCTCACCTCAGACGGGCATCCCCATATGCGTACATGATGCAAACTCGGTTTCCAACCCTGGAATAACTCAAAAGGTGTCTTTGAAACAGACTTGGTTGGAACACGATTTAATATGTACACAGCTGTCTTAAGTGCATCAGTCCACAAGAATAAAGGGAGATTCGCATTACTACGCATACTCCTCACCATCTCCATCAAGGTCCGGTTTCTTCTTTCAGCTACACCATTCTCACTAGGAGATCCTGGATTGGTGTATTGATCAACTATTCCATGCTCTTGAAGAAACTTAGCGAATGGACCCGGTGCTTGACCACCTTCGGTGTATCTACCATAGTATTCTCCTCCTCTGCCACTCCTGACAATCTTGATTTGCTTCTCACATTGCTTTTCAACTTCCGCTTTGAAAATTTTAAACACATCTAATGCTTCACTTTTGTGGTGAAGCATATATACATACATATATCGTGAGAAGTCATCAATAAAGGAGATAAAGTATTTTGGACCACTTTGCATATCCATGTCGGGACAACAAATATCTGTATGGATGATTTCAAGTAATTCGGAACTTCTATGTGCACCCTTTTGGATATCTTGGTTTGCTTTCCCTTTATGCAATCCACACAAACCTCAAAATCAGCAAAGTATAGAGTACTAAGTACTCCATCCTTTACTAATCCTTTGATTCTATCCTTGGAGATATGTCCCAATCTCCAATGCCACAACATTGAAGATTCCTCATTTTCAACGCATCATTTTGTGCTAGTAACATGCATAACAGAATTCGTATTATCACTTTGCACATCTAACATGAACAAACCATTGCATTGTATGCCATTTCCAACAACATCTAATTTGTAAAACAAATTTATTGATGTATCACGAAATTCAAAAGCATAGCCTAAAGGCAATAGTTTAGATATAGATATCAAGTTCCTAGAAAATCCTGGAACATAAAATGTGTCTTGCAAAGTTAATACAAATCCATTACATAACTTTATTTGGCACGTTCCAACATATTTAACAGCGGAGCGCATTTTGTTGCCTGAATAAATGCATCGCTCATTTCCCGCTGGTTTCCGCAGGTGTGTCATTTCCTGCATCGATGTCGAAACATGAATTGAAGAACCAGAGCCAATCCACCATGCGTTAACATGAACATCAGCCACATTGGATTCATAACAAACAAGTGAAACATAATTACCTTTATTTTTCTGCCACTTGAGGAACTTCGGGCAATCCTTTTTCATGTGTCCCTTCTTTTTACAGAAGTAACACCTGGATTCCTTAGAGATCCCTCCCTGAATGGGCATTTTCCCCTTCCACTTGTTCTTAGGCTGCCATTTTGCCTTCTTCTTATGAGTTGTAAGCATCACAGTCTCACCCTGCTCCATCATCAATCGGCTTTCCTCTTGAACACACATAGTCATGAGTTCATTCATCGACCATTTATCCTTATGTGTGTTATAAGAAATTTTGAAAGGACCGAATTGATGAGGAAGGGTGTTTAAAATGTAATGCACCAAGAAAGCATCTGACATCTCGACTTCCAATGTCTTCAGTTTTGCCGCAGTATCCCTCATTCTCATGATGTGCTCACGCACACCACCGAGACCTGTGAGCTTGTCACGCCCCAATTTCAGTGAACCGAAACTAGGGACGCGAACGTTTAAAAAGTTACAAGACTGAAACCTGTTTTCGATAAATCACCTAAAAATTCAGTTTAGTTCCACAAAAGAATAATATTTACACCTCAAAATAAAAGTCCCACACTTGGACAAAACGAGATACACGTCTCTAGACTCAAACACCCAGCAACCCGCTTCAAGCTCTTCAAGCTTCAGAAGCTCACCTAGTCCAGACTACGAACGGTACCTGTAGGAAAAGCAGCTAGGGGTGAGCGTTCGCTCACCACCACAGATAACATACTGACTACGGCATAATTAGTAGACAAAGCCGATGACACTAACAACGACTCAAAGACACACACACGACCAGTCTTTTCCTCAACTGACTCAACACTCGGATACGTTATGTAGACCCCACACTACGATCGACGACCTCCCCCAAGACAAGATTGACCACACAATACCAAACAAGATCACAAAGGATCGCAAACCGGCTGCTCAGTAACCAATCCCTGTCTCTCGCCCTTTACCGATCATAGACGTGGTCAGGCGGTCGACCTGTCGCGCAACTTCCCCCGATCCCAGTCGGGGGGCTAACCCACAACCGCTCCGCTTCACCCGATCCCAGTCGGGTGGTTAGCCACACCCGCGCGTCCTTCCCCCGATCCCAGTCGGGGAGCTAGCCCACAACCCCTCCGCTTCTCCCGATCCCAGTCGGGAGGCTAGCTACACCACACAACCTCCACCAGTATCAAGTAACCAATCACAATCACAAACAAATTCAAACAGACAGTAACGACACCGGTGACAACTCCACAGGCACTCAAGGCCAACAAGACACCAACAACCAAACACAGGTTCAACAACCCTACGGGCCCTCATGGCCACCCAAGACACCAACGGTAAAGTACGAGTTCACAACCCCACGGGCACTCACGGCCACCCAAAACACCGAAACGACAACACGGGCTCTCATGGCCACCCAAGACTCAGCAATAAATAACACGGGCTCTCAAGGCCACCCAAACTCGACAATAAATAATACGGCTCTCAAGGCCACCCAAACTCAATCAATAAATAATACACAACAACCTCCGGCATAAACGATGCCTACAACAGTCCTAAGATCACTAGTTTCACAATCAACCTCCGGGCATGGGCATATGCCTCCAGTACTCCTAATATCAACAGTTTCACAACCAACCTCCGGGCATGATCATATGCCTCCAGTAAATCAATTAACGCTAAGTCCTCTGCTCCTACGACACTACTAAGTGTCACGTGCTTTTCTCATAAACGCTACAATCCCGTACCATGCTCTTCTAATATTTAAATAAACCTACTCAACCCACGACACCCCGGTGTCACATGCAATTCTACAGTTAACTTTCCCTAGTCAGGGCCGAGATCCGGCTACTTTTCCCTACCTCGAAAGCAACTCCAGAAGCGCTCCACTAAACCCGAGATGAATCGCAGTCACTCGCCGAGCCTCCCTTTGCCTCGGTCCGCAGCACGATCTAAAAGAACACAGATTTAACTCACTTTAAACTGGTACGAACCGGTCGAAAATAAATAACTCAAAGCCCAAAATAAAAACGGTTCCGTCGTTCAGTTAACGGCTACGATTTGTCCATTTTAAACTTGACAGTTGTCGTTTACACTCGAGCGGGATAAAAGTCGGGTTACGACGGATCGGGTTCGAGCACCCGCGCACCGAACCCAGGTTTGATCTAAACCCAGTTTAAACCCCTTTTTAACTTAAAACCGTCTTTGGACTCCTTTGCTTTGTTTAAAAACGACTTTGACTTGAACACAACGGTTTCCTTCCGCTCGTTTCCAAACTCGATATTTTTGGTCCGAAACCCTTCTAAAACCGATTTGATTTCGTTTTCCCTCCCTTTTGATTTAACTTCACTCAAATTCGTTTAACGACCGACCTTCGTTTTAGAATCCAATTAATTCAACTGATTTAGTTTTATCGATAACTAATTAATCGAACCTTTAACCTAAAACAGATTTTTCAACGTAACGTTCAAATTAAACCCCTTTCTTCTTCAACGTTAACACAAAATCTGGAAAATCGTTCGAAACATAACGATAATATCAAAACTTTGTTCAACTTTACAATTTTCAGATTTACAACAATACTACAAAACTTTTAAACAACCAGATCTACGTTTTCTGTTCTGTTCCCTTCCATTTCGGGAGCTCCGTTCCATCCCGACCGGATCTGAACGAACTCGGGAACGGGAAAGCAAAGACGAAGAAGAACGGATCGGGTTAGGTACGGCCGACCACCGGCGCCGGTCGGCCGAAGTTCCATGGCCGAGAACTAACCGTGAGGATGGCGGCGGTGTACGGCGGCGCACGGCTGCGTAGGGCTCGGGTCCGGACGGCTCGTCCCGTTCCGGATCTGGCGAGCTCGCCGGCGACGGCGGGAGCTCGGGGCGAGTTAGGGCTCAGACGGTACCGGTGGTGGACGGTGGTGGCGCGGGGAGCTCGGCGGCGAAACTGATGGCCGGAGCTGGTGGTGGCCGGTGCTGGTTCGGCGAGGAAGACGAAGGAGAAGAGTGAGGCAGGGAGCTCGGGGACGGAGTCGTGTGGCTGACCGGAGCGGTGACGGCGTCGGGACGGAGGAGAAGAGGACGGGACGGCTGGGACGTGGTCGGAGCTGGGCGTGGTCGGACGGAGATGGAAGGTCGGGGTTCAGCTGGGACGTGGTCGGAGCTGGGCGTGGTCGGACGGAGATGGAAGGTCGGGGTTCGGCTGGGACGTGGTCGGAGCTGGGCGTGGCGATGGGAGAGCGGCCGGAGCGATGGCGGCCGGTGCCGGTTTCGCCGGAGAAGACGAGAGAGGAGAGAGAGGGAGTAAGGGTCGGGTAGAGAGAGAGAGGGTAGAGGGCGGCTGGGTTGTGAGGGTGAGCTAGGGTTTCTGAGGTAAGGGTGGGTTATATACCCATCCCTGACCAGATTGGGCCTCAGCTGGGCTGGGCTGGGCCTGCGGGCCTGGCCTGGTTCAGACCTGTTTTTTTTTTGCACTCGTTTCAAAAACTTACCCTAAGGTTCTCGTTTGCAAATTAATACCTTACGAAACGAAGCGGGTTTTACAGAGCTTAACAGAGGAAAACCGTCCGATGAGGGTACTAGCCAAGGACCTATCTGAAGTCTGGAATTGCTCATCAATCGCTGCAAGAAGCGAACGAACATTTCCATGCTTCTCCACCGATCCCCTTATGCCAGCGGATATGTGAGTCTTTATGAACATGACTGAGAGTCGGTTAGACTTCTCCCATTTCTCATGTAGCTCACTTTCCACTCCGTTGTCATCTAGAGGTGGTGGTTCATCCTTAAGAATGACATAATCCATATCAGTCACTCCTACAGCGAGAAGTACCCTCTCTTTCCAGATGGAGTAGTTTTCCCCATTCAGCATGGGAACTTCTACCTTGAGGTCATTAAAATTCAAAGAGTTCGATGCTGCAAACATTACATGCATAGTACAAAAGAAAATAAAATGAGACTAACTATCATGCTTTACAAACATAAGCATACAAAATGTATCTATCGACATACAACTTGCCTGTGGGCTAAAGTCATATGCAAACAGAACATTCACACAACAATGAATCTATCGACGTACAACTTGCCTGTGGGCTAAAGTTATACGCAAATAGAACATTCATACATAACAACCAATAAAACTATCAAAATCATGTTCCTTTTCCTAATTCATGTGGGTAGATTAGGAAATATAACTTTGATATTTTATTCTAATCAATTATATAGAGTTTAATAGAATATCCTGTGGGATCGATTCTACTAAACTTGATATAATTCATCACAACCTTAATGATTTATTTGCATATATATACATTGTTAATTTAAAGATGCTGTGGCTACTCTTTAAACAAACAATATAAACATACATAAATAAAAAAATGGATAATTAAACACCAAATACATGGTAATTTTTCGGCTGAAAAATTAGCTCAACACTTTTACTGAAACAACAAATTTGTTTCAGTGAGTAAATTGAGCAACTAGTCACTTAGTTCAATGGTTAAACTCTGGTTCTGGTTCCACCATACCTGGGTTCGAATCCCGTGGAATGCAAGGTGTAATTTTTGATTTTAAATCAGAAGCCGGCCCAGAAGACAGCCCATGTCAGCGGCCCGTTCTTGGTCCACGACCCAAAAGCAAATTACTAAGGTAATTTGATAGACCATCACCTCAACAGAGAGCATACAGCCCAATGGAAAGTAGAAGTTGAGTCAAACCCAGCACCTGGGTTTGAATCCCAGTGGCATTTTTTTTAATATGCCAAAACGTCAAAACGACGTCGCAACCTCCTTCCCCAACCTCTAGCCGGGTCTGGAAACGGGTCTCGCGACTCGAAAACAACCCAAAACGAGTTTGACCATAACTCATCAACCAAACCTCCGTTTTTCGCCCATAATACATCAAAACGTTCGTATCGAACTTACCCATTGATATATTAACTCAGAAAAATTAATTAAGCACATATTAGGGCACAACAACCAAATATTAGGGCACAACAAATTAGGGCACAACAACCAAAAATGCACCCAAAAGCAAAGCAAAGATATAAACATGCTCTGATACCAACTGTAAGTCCTAACATGCATCTCTAAACATGTTAGAATCTAAAACGCGAAAGATCGAATTACTTACCTCCAGCCATTGCTAACTTCAATTGAATTGAAGACCTTGGTGTATCCAGAAGATGCTCCTGGACTTCCAATGCCTCCACAGTTTCTCTCTCAGATGGTGTATGAGTTTTTCGTAAATGAAATTGTGTGTGGCAGTTGGGGACCAGAAGCAATATATATCTCTCTCCAATTATAACTGCTCCATCAACGGTTATAAGGAAGAGACACCATTGACATGGCATTTTGACACTTGTACCAATTATATAATTGATCACACCTTATGAATTCAAATAACGAGAGATTAATCTTACATTAACTTTATTTACCGAGCATATCACCTCACATGCAAAGATAAAATTGGAATTTTAATCCTTGTTTGTGAGCCCTAGAACCGTCATTGCATTGGATGTAGTTGACGGGTCCAAAGGAAGAATTACATTGGATGTAATTTGAGCCATCATTGCATTTGGAATGTAGTTGATGTGCTCATCGCATCTAGGATGTGTCAAAGTTTTAAACACAACCGGACAAGTAAAAACGGGTCATGTCCGATACCTCCCAATTATCAACACCTTACTACCTCCCCGTCCTATGGGTGTCGTGCGCATTAGCGGAGCATCCATGGGAAAACGGGGTAGTAGGTTTGGACGACATATGTGGGTGTCGTGCGCATTAGCGGAGCACCTACATAGTGACGGGCCATAGTTGAAAATTGGTGGACCCGACTACGATTCTCAGCCTGAGGTTGAGCTAGGGTAACAGATAGGGTAAGCCGTGTACATAAGTGCATACCCTAGCCAAGAGTCACATTGGATGTGATTGGATGGAGTCCTACCTACATAGCTCGATTAAGTGGTGAGCATTAGTTCAGCTTAATCGAGTGAATCAAGGATCTTGGTTTCAGATTCTAAAGGTTTAGAATTGATTGTTGGTGTTTAAGCTTGATCTTCATAAAATTTATTCAGTTTACTGATTGAATTTTATCTGTTGTAGATCAAATGGCAAATTCAGCGAACATTAATAGTTTGTCATTAAAAACCATTCTTGACAGGGTCAAGCTAAATGGGACAAACTATTTGGACTAGTACAGAATTTTTGAGGATAGTCCTCAAGTCTGAACGCAAAGAATATATCCTGACAAGGCTGTCTCTAAGACCATCTCAGAGTTACATGAAGTGTCATTAACTGCTGAGAAGAATATATCAGGGATCTGGGATCCAAGGATATTCTGATGGTCAACAAGGGAATTGGAAGTGGCAAGGGCGGGGCCCATGCGCATTTGGCGGGAAAGATGAGACACCTGAGAATGTCTGCTTCTACTGCCAACAGCCTGGTCATTGGAACCGGGATTACAGGAAGTTTACAGCTGATCTGAAGAAAGGCAGTAGGACTGCGCCTTCATCAAATAACCTGGATGATCTGAGGAAGGGCGGTGGGACCGTGCCTTCATCCGGTATTAACTCTACAGAGCTACATCTCTCTACTTCCAAAGATTCATGGGTATTAGATCCCAGGACAGAATCTCACACATGCACTAACATATAGTGTGTAATTACCACTCCCGGTCAACGCCAGTCAAACCTTCGAAAAACAGGAAAATTTAAATTTTTTAAGCAGACACTTAAATGAACCTAAATTTGACCCCGAGGGTCATACCGGACTTACGTTGACCCTGATATCGACCAAAGTGAGTTCCGGGGGACTCAGGGCAACTTTCTGACCAATTTGGTAAATGTTGACTTTTCACTGGAAAAGTCAACCGAGCGACGTTTTGGTCCATTCGAGGACCGTTTTGGATCCAAAAAGCTTAGCCATCATCGCAGCTGTCTTAGTTGAGCCGTTTCCTTGTAGCCCGTCAAGTTTCGTAATTTCTTGGAAAAAGTGCCCGTTCGGGGCCCGAAACGTCCGAATTTCGCGAATCTGATTGGAAAAATATCTAGAAGATATCTTCCAAAAAGGTGTGGGACCCACCTTGCCATTTGTCAAACAAGTGGTGGTGTTAGGTTTGGACAAGACAAGGAAGACACTCTTAAGGGGGGGGGGGGGGTTCGGCCACATCAATTCAAAAAGAAAAAAAAAGAGAAAAAGAGTTAGTTTTAGAGAGAGAAGGAGAAGGAGAGAAGAAGAGAGAAAAGAGAAGGGTTGGCTAGCGTTTTGCCACTATTCAGGAGCTTCAACCCTTGGATCGTCTTAAAGCTAGGAGAATCAAACTCACACCGTCTTCCTCTACGGTAAGAACCGAACCGATCTTCGTTTTGGTTAAGTTCAAAAGTTAGGGTTTGGTTAAAATGAGTAGTTTATGGTGGAAATGAGGTGTGGGGATTGTTGGAGACTTTTTGGAGTGAAGAGGGACGTTTTCCGGTGACCGGGAGCTCGGGGAGAGCTCCGGCCACCATGTAGGGTGGCCGGCTGGCCATGGGGTGGCTGGCCGGAGCTAGGGCCGACCACCACCATGGTGAGCCTGGCCCATTTGAGCCCTAGCCACCCACGACCAAGGTGGGCAGGGTGGGGCCCACTTGCTCGGGTGCTCGGATTTTGTGTTCGGGTGGTTTAGAACGTTCCCCGGGTCATTAATCTACAACCGGATCGAATTTTGGAATTAAATTGTAAAAGTTGTAATTGACGGGTTTAGAAACTTTAAGCGCTAATTAAATGACTCGGAAGTCGGAATTCGATTCCGTCGAGTGCCTAGGAACCCTTGAATTATTCTAAGACCGTAGAAACGAAAATGGGAATTTTCGGAGCCCCGGAAGGACGTTTCCAGAACCCGGGCAGATTCTCCATATCGGGCGAATCAGGCTTTTCCGGGTCCATTATCGACAATGTCGAGTAATTGGGAAGTTTGGGAGTGATCGACATTGTCGGGGTTACTTTTGGGCGTCAAGTGTATTAAATTCCAGTTTATGTCTGCGAACTTAAAAGTGTTTAAATTGTGTTCTTATTAGATCGTGCTGCAGACCGAGGAAAGGGAAAGCTAGGCGAGTGATCGAGATCACGCCGGAGCTTATTTGTGCGCTTTTGGAGAAAGCATACGAGGTAGGGAAAAGTAGCCGGATCTCGGCCCTGATTAGGGAAAGTTAACAGTAGAATTGCATGTGACACCGCGGTGTCGTGGGTTAAGTAGGTTTATCGAATATTAGGAATGTCACGCCCCAATTTCAGAGAACCGAACTCGGGACGCGAACAATTAAAAACATAAAAACACTTGAACCTGTTTTGAATATAAGTTTTGATATTTCCATTTAGTTCTCAAAAATAATAATATTTACAGTACAAAAAAACGTCCCAACGAGTGGACAGGGTACAATATCCGTCACTAGACTCGACAAAAAAAATAAAGACCAGACTCCGCTCCTAGCTCCACAAGCTTCAAGAGCTAACCTAGTCCGTCCGGTGATCAGTACCTGTAGGAAAAGCAGCTAGGGGTGAGCGTTCGCTCACCTCCACGGATAATAGACTGACTATGGCATAATTAGTAGATAAAGCCAGAAACACCAAAACCAAACCCCCACACCGGGACTACAGTTCCCAACTCAAGTACTCAACTCAAGTACTCAACAGACCCACAACCCGTTACCATCCTCGACAGACTCAACACTCGATAAAGCAATGTAGACCCGACACAACGATCACGACCTCTTCCAAGGACTCAAAAGAACTACGCAACACCAAACAAGATCACAAAGGATCGCACACCAAACAAGATCACAAAGGATCGCAAACCAGCTGCTCAATAACCAATTATGTTTCTCGCCCTTTCCGATCCCAGTCGGTCCAGGCGGTCGACCTGTCTTACAACTTCTCTGTCCTTCGCTCTTTCCAACACAAAGTCGGTCCAGGCAGTCGACCTGTCCTACAACTTCTCTGTCCCTTGCTCTTTCCAAAACAAAGTCGGTCCAGGCAGTCGACCTGTCTTACAATTTCTCTGTCCCTCGCTCTTTCCAACACAAAGTCGGTCCAGGCAGTCGACCTGTCTTACAACTTCTCTGTCCCTCGCTCTTTCCAACACAAAGTTGGTCCAGGCAGTCGACCTGTCTTACAACTTCTCTGTCCCTCGCTCTTTCCGATCCCAGTCGGTCCAGGCAGTCGACCTGTCTCAGTAACCTCTCTCACTCAGGTAACCACAATCACAATCACAAGCAAGTTCAACAAACAACAACAACACAGGTTCAACACTCCACAGGCACTCATGGCCACCCAAGACACCAACCACAAAACACGGGCTCAACAACCCCACGGGCACTCACGGCCTCCCAAGACACGCCAACGATAAAGACACGGGTTCAACAACCCCACATGCACTCACGGCCTCCCAAGGCACACCAACAGTAAGGACACAGGTTCAACAACCCCACGGGCACACACGGCCTCCCCAGACACCAACAGTCAAACACGGGCCCTCATGGCCACCCAAGACTCAACAGTCAAACACGGGCTCTCATGGCCACCCAAGACTCAACAGTCAAACACAGGCTCTCATGGCCACCCAAGACACACCAACAGTAACTCACGGGCTCAACAACCCCACGGCACTCACGGCCACTCAAACCACCAACAGTAAAGACCCGGGTTCACAACCCCACGGGCACTCGTGGCCACCCAAAACTCAACAATAATACACGCTCGCAACTTACCGAGACTCTAACTCATAAGCCAGCCAAAGAATGCTTGCAACCTCCCCCGAGACTCTAACTCGGTCAGGCCAGCCAAAGACACCAACCTTAGTACACGGGCTCTCATGGCCACCCCAACACAAATAATAACACGGGCTCTCATGGCCACCCAAGACGCAACAATAATAGCACGGGCTCTCAAGGCCACCCAAACACAAATAATAACACGGGCTCTCATGGCCACCCAAGACACCAAATAAACAATCAACCTCCGGCTTAACCAAAGCCTCTAACAGTCCTAATATCAACAGTTTCTCAATCAACCTCCGGGCATGGTCATATGCCTCCAGTACTCCTAATATCGATAAGTTCACAAACAACCTCCGGGCATGGTCATATGCCTCCAGTAATTCTAACAACGATAAGTTATCTGTTCCTACGACACTACTAAGTGTCAGATGCTTTTCTAATAATTGCTACGATCCCTATCATGCATTTCTAATATTCAATAACCTACTCAACCCACGACACCCCGGTGTCACATGCAATTCTATTGTTAACTTTCCTTAGTCAGGGCCGAGATCCGGCTACTTTTCCCTACCTTGTGCGTGTTCTCCCAAAAGCCAAACCACGAGCTCCGGTGATGATCCCAGTCAGTCACCCAGCTTTCCCTTGCCTCGGTCCGTGGCACGATCTAAAAGAACACAATTTAAAGGCACTTAACCACTTGCAGGAATAAACTGAAAATCATTAAACTCGATGCCCAAACTTAGCCCCGACAATGTCGATCACTCCCAAACTTCCCAAATACTCGACATTGTCGATAAAGGACCCGAAAAGGCCCGATTCACCCGACATTGCGAATCTGCCCGGGTTTTGTAAATGCCCTTCCGGGGCTCCAAAAATTCCCGTTTTCGTTTCTACGGTCTTAGAATAATTCAAGGGTCCCAAGGCACTCGACGGAATCGAATTCCGACTTCCGAGTCAATTAATTAGCGTTTAAAGTTTCTAAACCCGATAAATGCAAGTTTTGCAATTTAAATCCAAATTTCGATTCGGTTATGGATAAATGGTCCGAGGAACGTTCTAATCACTCGAACACAAAACCCGATCACCCGAGCACGTGGTCCCCACACGGCCACAATGGAAAAATTCCCTTTTTGCCCCAAAATGTTCCTAACAAACCCCAAACCTCAACCATTCAATCTTTAAACCAATTCTAACCAGAACCCAACCATAATCAAACCGTTTAAACTCAAACCCTAAATTTCAAATGTACCAAAACGAAAATCGGTTAGGTGCTCACCGTAGAGAATGACGGTGTGAGCTTGAATCTTCTATCGTTGAGACGATCCGCCGGTTGGATCGTCGGGAAATCACAAAAACGTCACACTTTCTCTTCTTCTTTTTTCCCTTTTCTCCTTCTCTTTCTTCTCTCCACTTTCTCTCTCTACTTCTTCTCTTTTTGAACTAAATGACCGAGACTAACATTTCTTTCCCCTTTTGTTTTGTTTTAAAAAAATCAATTCTAATACTTAAATATAAAACTAATACTAAAAGTAGTCTTCCTTGTCTTGTCTCACACCTAACACCACCACTTGCTTGACAAATGGCAAGGTGGGTCCTACACCTTTTTGGGAAAATATCTAGAAGATATCTAGAAGATATTTTCCAATCAGATTCGCGAAAATCGGACGTTTCGGGCCCCGAACGGGCACTTTTTCCAAGAAATTACGAAACTTCGCGGGCTATAAGGAAACGGACCAACTAAGACCGTTGCGACGACGGCTAAGCTTTTTGGATCCAAAACGGTGCTCGAATGGACCAAAACGTCGCTCGGTTGACTTTTCCAACGAAAAGTCAACATTTCCCAAATTGATCAGAAAGTTGCCCTGAGTTCACCGGAACTCACTTTGGTCAACAACTGGGTCAACTTAAGTCCAGTATGACCCTCGGGGTCCGATTCCGGTTCAATTCAGTGTCTGCTCAATTTTTTTAAATTTTCCTGTTTTTCGCAGGTTTGACTGGCGTTGACCGGGAGTGGTTATTACAAGGAAGGCAGGTGACACCGGGTAGTGTCGTATGATACGGGAACGTAGCGAACATTAGAAATGCATGTGACACTTAGTAGTGTCGTAGGAGCAGTGAACTTATCGATATTAGAATTACTGGAGGCATATGACCATGCCCGGAGGTTGATTGTTTAGCTTATGTCTTGGGTGGCCATGAGAGCCCGTGTTTTACTGTTGGAGTCTTGGGTGGCCATGAGAGCCCGTACTTTACTGGTTGTGTCTTGGGTGGCCATGAGAGCCCATGTTTTACTGTTGGAGTCTTGGGTGGCCATGAGAGCTCGTACTTTACTAGTTGTGTCTTGGGTGGCCATGAGAGCCCGTGTTTTACTGTTGGAGTCTTGGGTGGCCATGAGTGCCCGTGGGGTTGTTGAGCCCGTGAGTTACTGTTGGTGTGTCTTGGGTGGCCATGAGTGCCCGTGGGGGTTGTTGAACCCGTGTTTTACCGTTGGTGTTTTGGGTGGCCGTGAGTGCCCGTGGGGTTGTTGAGCCCGAGTCTTGACTGTTGGTGTGTCTTGGGTGGCCATGAGTGACTGTGGAGTGTTGGACAGGTGTTGTTTCTGTTTGTTGAACTTTGGCTGTGATTGTGATTGTGGTTCCCTGAGGTTGGGGGCCCGCTTCATGAAACGGGGGTCCTCGAGCGCACGCGTCTGCATGTTCAGACGGGGTAGGGGGCCCGCCCGTGAGGAAAGGGGTCCTGGCCGCGCGTGCGTGGTTTGGGGGTGACAGGTCGACAACCTGATCCGACTTTGTGTCGGGAAAAGTGCGTCAGGTCGATCGCCTGGCCTGACAGGGATCGGTAAAGGGCGTGAGGGAGGTTACTGAGCAGCTGGAGTATGATCCTTTGTGATCTTGTTTGGTGTGCGATCCTTTGTGGTCTTGGGTGTTGCGTGGTTGTCTGTCGTGTCATTTGAGGAAGTTGTCAATCGTTGTGTCGGGTCTACATTACGTGTCCGAGTGTCGAGTCGGTTGAGGAAGGTAACTGTTGTGTGTGTTAGTCGGGTTTTTGTTGGTGTTACCGGCATTGTCTGCTAAGTATGTCGTAGTCAGTGTGTTATCCGTGGTGGTGAGCGAACGCTCACCCCTAGCTGCTTTTCCTACAGGTACTGGTCGCAGATTGGACTAGGTGAGCTTCCAAAGCTTGAAGAGCTAGGAGCGGGAGTCCGGGTTTACTTTTGAGTCTAGCGACGTACTTTTGAGTTGTAAATTATTCTTTTGATGAACTAATTGGTGGTTTTAAAGTGATTTATTTTAAAAGGTTTCAAAATGTTTTATTGTTTTAAACGTTCGCGTCCCGAGTTCAGTTTTACTGAAATTGGGGCGTGACATAGTGACTGAAAGTAGGAGAGGTTTGGAAAGCACGAAGTGGACCTCAGAGTTGTGGCAACTGTGGTAGGGTCCATGAGTCTTGCTTTGCCAAGTGGCCTTGTCTTAGTATTGTATAATGTATACTGCATACCTACTTTTAGTAGGAATATTATATCTGTATCCGTGTTTGACAAGGAAGGATATAATGTTAATATTGGAAATAGAGTTTTCAATGTTCTATGCAATGATATGTTTTATACCAGTACTAACTTGGTTGGAGGATTGTACATATTAGATATGGGTAACAATGCCTCAAGTTCTATATATTATGTTAATACCAAGAGGTCTAAATCCAATGATTTAAACCTAACTCTGTTATGGTAATGTCATTTAGGCCGCATAAACAAGAAGCGCCTATCAGTACTTCAGAAGTGTGGGCTTTTAAGTCCATTCGAATTCCATTTGATCGATAGGTGCAAGGTTTGTTTGATTGGCAAAATGACTAAAGCGCCCTTTATCGATCACGATGAAAGGGCGAGTGAGTTATTGGGGCTGATACACTCAAATGTGTGTAGACCAATAAGTTCACTTGCCAAGAGGGGTTTTAGCTACTTTATCACATGTACCGATGATTACAATAATTATGGTTATGTCTATTCGGTGAGACATAATTCTGAAGCTTTTGATAAATTCAAAGAGTTTAAAACTAAAGTAGGAAAACCAGCTCGACAAAGGTATTAATGCACTTCGATTGGATCGAGGTGGAAAATACTTGACCGCAGAGTTAGTAGATCATCTAAAAGAGAAAGGGATCCTTTTGGAATGGACTCCTCCTGAGACACTGTAGTTGAAAGGTGCAACCAAACGGAGAAATCGAACATTGTTAGACAATGGTCTGTTCCATGATCAGTTGGACTGATCTCCTTATTTCTTTCTGGGTTATGCTCTGGAGACGGCCGCGTTCATGGTGAATAAGGCTTCGACGAAGGGTGTGGAAGGGACACCATTTTAGAAATGGTACGGGAAGAAGCCCGTTTTTTCCTTTCTAAAGGTCTGGGGTTGCGAGGCGTATGTGAAACATTTGGTTTCAACTAAGCTCGAACCAAGATCTGAGAAATGCACCTTCGTGGGGTATCCCAAAGCAACAAGAGGATACTACTTCTACAAACCCAGTGAGAACATGGTGTTCATCACTTGGGGTGGGGTCTTTATGGAAAAGAAGTTTTGTTTCCAAAGACGTTATTGGGAGGACTGTGCATCTCGAATAAATTCAGGATGGTACAGATCCATCTAAACCAATTGACAACCCAGTAGAAAGGGAGCCAGAGATGGTCGTAGAGTAAGAACCAATTCCTGTAACAATTCTGGAAGGTCCAAGGCGATCTGAAAGGATCATTCGTCCACCTCCAAGATATGGTATCCGGAGGTGACAATGAAGTCATGGTGGATCATGATGATCCAGCCACCTTTTAGGAAGTCGTGGATGGGCCCGACTCTGAGTTATGGCTGGGAGCCATGAGGGAGGAAATGCAATCCATGTCGGACAACCAAGTCTGGGAACTGGTTGATCCCATCAATGGTGTGAGGATCATCGGATGCAAATGGATCTTCAAGGTGTAGATGGACATGGATGGCAACCCTCTGACCTACAAAGCTCGTATGGTGGCGAAAGATTATAGGCAGATCCAATGGATTGACTATGATAAAACCTTCTTCATAGTGGCTATGGTCAAAATCGATCCAAATTCTTCTTGACATAACTGCGTATCATAATTACGAGATATGGAAAAAGGATGTCAAAACCGCTTTCCTAAATGGAAATTTGACTGAGTACGTTTGTATGTCTCGGCCCAAAGGTTTCGACGATCCGAAGAATAAGAGAAAGATTTATAAGTTGTTGAAATCCATTTATGGATTGAAACGAACTTCTCGGAGTTGGATCCTTTGTTTTGATGAAGCTGTAATTGGATTTGGCTTAATCAATTACGAGGATGAATCTTGCGTTTATAAGAAGGCTAGTGGGAGCAAGATTACCTTTCTGGTTCTCATTGAAAACGACATCCCAACCTTGCACGAGACTAAAGCTTGGTTGAGGAAGTGTTTTTCAATAAAGGACTTAGGCGATGCTTCTTATATCTTAGGGATTAAGATATGTAGATATCGCACCAAGAGGGTCTTGGATTTAAGTCAGGGAACCTATGTGAACAAGGCATGGAGTATGTTCTTAATGCTCGATTCAAAGAAAGGACTCTTACCCACTAGTCATGGCATTCATCTCAGCAAGACTCAGTGTCCTAAGACACCTGATGAGCTGAAAAGGATGATGAGAATCCTATGCGCCTGGGGGCAGGATCGATCATATATGTCATGACATGTATGAGACCGGACATCTCGTAAGCCTTATGTTGTACCAGTAGACATCAGTCTAACCCGGGGGAAAGATGATGCTGAATTAGTCGTCGAAGGATGAGTAGACGCTAGTTTTCCAAGACAAATCCAGATGACTTTAGAAGTCAGTCAGGATATGTGTTTACGATGAATGACAAAGCTTTAGCTGGGAGAGCGTAAAGAAAGATACATGGATGGTGCAGAGGTAGCTGAGGAGGCTATGTGGATTAGGAAATTCACGGCAGGGTTAGGTGTAATCAAAACCCCATCCAGTCCGGTGAATTCATGTTGCGACAACACAAGGGCCATTGCGCAAGCTAAAAGCCCAGATCGCATAACAAATCCAAACATGTACTACGACGTATCCACCTCATCAAAGAAATACTGAAATTAGGTGAAGTGAAGATAACCTATATTGCAATAGATGATAACATAGCCAACCCTTTGACTAAGGCAGTGTCGTTGCCTAAACATGTTAGACATGTAAAGTCGATGGGGACATATTGGAGTTTAGATTAGAACTAGGGCAAGTGGGAGATTGTTAGTCTTAGTGCCCGCAATTCAATCCTAAATGTCCAAATGTATATATCATCGTTAGCAATAAAATTAAAGCGACTTTATATTACTTATGTGTTGGAGTAATATATCGATGTGTGCTCTGATCTATGCCCACCATGCAAATAGAACCATAGATCGATATAGATCACACTCGATGGGTCCCTAGTCAACAATGCTTCACTAGAAGCGACTAGTATGAAAGATGGCTCTTTATGGCTTACGTTCTGTTAGTCATTGGAATGGGATTCCGGAGTCTGATCATAGATATCATGTGGGACATGATATTGGACGACCCGACATGAATATGTGCCATAGATCATCATGAACATATTCATTGTCGTAACTTGTCATGTATCCTTAGACCAAAGAGTCTTTGTGATCGCTATGTAGTAAACAACTGAGTTTGACCTGAGCCTAACGTTGTCCGTAACATGGCTTCCATAACGGCCAGGATTGGCTTGGGGATGGACTGCATGAGTGACACGAAAGACGGCTAAGGGATTTATCCCTCATACTTCGTTATGCAGTGTCAGGCAATACTAAAGTCTCGTTAGTTGTCACTTAAATAAAATCAAGTAAAATGGGATTTTACGTTGATCTATTGACATGCATAAACCTAAGGGTCACACCGGAGGGTGAAACTCATTGACACATTTATGGAGAATGGCCAAAAGGGAGTTGTTTCGGGACATGACCAAAATTGGGTTTTGGGTCATGTGCACGTAAGTGAATAGGACTTTACGGATCGAGACAAGGCTTGGAGTCTTGGGATTGATTGCGTCGAATAATGTTGGACATTTCCGGTATGGAAGGCTTGGAGGCGATGAGCGAATCACGGGACCTCGTTGGAAATGGCCACGGGCCATGTTCCAAGAGGCCCATGAAAGGCCCATGCAACCAAGGCCCATGGAACTAATTAATCAAATATTGATTAATTAGTACTAAGTAAGCATGACAAAGATTAAGGTGGTGGTGATTCACCACCTAACCCCATCTTGTCTAGCCATACTTTGTCCTATTTATACCTTACTTGTCACCATGCTTGTCTCATGCCTTTAGTTGGACAAGTATGAGGTTTGTTATGTTTAAGTCATCTTTTTTCAACATAACAAACACATGACAAGAATTGGAAACACAACTTCTCCCTCCTCTCCCTTACAATTTCGGCCAAGGCAAGCTCCCACCTCCATTTTTGTGTTCTTGAGTCCTCAAAGAGAAGACTTACGTGGCTTTGATTCTCATGTGGATACGTAGGCGTCTTGGAGACTCAAGCCAATCATTCATTACCCGGTGTTCTTGTTTTGGTAAGAAATAGTGCTGAATTTTTCTCTTCTGAATCCATTCTTTGTTAGTTGTTTCATGGTTTTAATCGTCTCTTGATTTTTATTGATTTTCCGCTGCGAGTTGGTTCATCTCCAACTCTACCTGGAGACCCAACAATCTCAAGGAGACCCCACATGCGACTTGGTCACGTTACTCACGGTTTGCAACTTGTGGTTTAGTGAGTTGGAATTGCGCACTTCGAAAGCTGTAGTGAGGCGTGAACTGTAAGTCGCATGTTGTGTGCGATTCCGACTCACTAAACCAGGAGTCAAGATTCGCAATTCACAAACGTGAATCGTGAGTCGCGACTTGCAAGTCGACGACCAGCCAATAAGGAATCGACATATGGCTCTTTGGTGGAAATAAATTCGGACCATTTGCCAACGGTCTATAACGATTATATATATATAGGATTGGTATCAGTTAAAAACCACCCCTTATTGTGCAAACTACGAACTCACCAGGTGCTGACACGTGGGCGCGCGCGCTGCTGATGCGCGCGCACAGTGCTGACACGTGGCGCGCACGGTGCTAATAGTTTGGGCGCACAGTGCTAATAGGTTGGCCTATTAGCACTGTGCGCGCCAAACTATTAGCACCGTGCGCGCGCGTGGTCAACACGCTCACGCGCGCGGGCAGAGGCGCGCACGCATCTGCCACGTGTCAACATCGCGCGCGCTCTGCTGACGTCACTTTGACCGCATCCTGTGGCTTAGATTGGTTCGTAGTTTGCACAATAAGGAGGGTTTTTACTGGATATCCACCATATATATATAGGATAACATTCAGGTACGACCATGCCAATTTTTTTTTTGCGAAATACGAACCAATTCCTAGCCTTGGAATCGCATGTAATCGCAATTCGCAAGGCTGAATTTTTTTTTATTTTTTTTCACCAAGCTTCTTATTTTGATCTTTTCCGCTTCGTTTCAACTCCGATTTAATTTTTTCTTGCGCCAAAAACTTTCTTTTTTCAAGATTTATCTATCAAGTAATGTTTTGAAGCAAAAAAAGACAAATTGTTAACCGCATATTAATGTATGTGTTTGCAACTGCATTTGTATGAATAAGCTAATCGAAATGTATGTTTTGTATATATGTTTTTGCAACTGCATGTTTTGTAATTTTCGGTTATATGTGTACGCTAAACTTAATGTATGTTTATGTATTTTCAATGTATGTTCTTGCCATTTTCATTTGTATGTGTAAGACCTTAATGCATGTTGTTTCAGTTGTATGTATACGCTAAACTTAATGTATGTTTTTACTATTTTCATTTGTATGTGTATGCATGTTTTGTACGTGTAAGCTAATAAATTAAGATTAGCTTATTCATACAAATGCATTTGCAAACACATACATTAATGCACGGTTGACATTTTGTGTTTTTGCTTGTACATGTTTTTTTTTGCTTCAAAACATATTCAATATGCTACTTGAAAGATAGATCTTGAAAAAAGAAAGTTTTTGGCGCAAGAAAAAATTAAATCGGAGTTGAAACGAAGCGGGAAAGATCAAAATAAGAAACTTGGTGAAAAAAAATTCAGCCTTGCGAAATCGCAGCCTTGGGATTTCTACGATTCCAAAGTTGGGATTAAATCGTATTTCGTATCTAAAGATTGGTTTGTACCTGAAAGGTCCCCTATATATATATATATAAGAGAGCAATCAGGTGCGAACCACCTGATTTGGTGCGAACATGCGCACTGCGTGATGGCCGTCTGATGTGAATTTCGCGATGGCGCAGATTTGAACGCGTCATCAGTGGCACGCGTCGTAAATAAGTCGCGCGTGGGATTCATTTTAACTGATTTGCTATGGTTCGGGGGTATAAACGTACTTTTATCTACCCGTTCGCGCAGAAACGTTTCGTGCTCACCAAAACACTTGTAGAATCGAGTTTTTAGCGAAACGAACATTTCGGAATCTGATTTTTTGAGCTTCCATTGCCTTGATATTCGTGTTCTGCGCGATTTCGAAGTGAATTTCAATAGTTCATTAGGGTGAGTTACAATTTTTGGTGTTTTTAAGGTTTTGATTCAATCTTGTTCGTTTGGTTATTTAGCTTTTTGATTATAGTAATCCGTTTGTAGAGAATGAAGAACAAGGTTGCTGAATCTACAACATTCTGCAACAGGGACATCGAATCAGGTAATTTGAGAATATAGTGTTTGTAGTTTGCGGATTTTTTATAGGTGCTATGTTTTCAGATTGCTTGTGTTTTGCTTTTAGGGTACACCATTTCAAGTGAATAATGAAATACCATGAAATTATTCAACTATGAGATGATTTTGATCTACTTTTGAGGAAAACCAAGTTGTTGGTTGAGGTTTTGGGGTTTCTGTGTTGCGAGTATCTTGTTTTGCGGACTTTGTTTTTCTGTTTTGCGAATAATGAATTCATGTTTTGCGATTATTCTTTACCCAATTTGCGGATAAAGAATTTATGTTTTGCGAGTGTGCGCACTCTGGTTTGAGAAATAGTTTTGAATAATCCTGCATTTGATATGTGCATAAGTTTATTGTATGCAAATATGCACATTGTGGTTTGCAGATGTGTTTTGTAGTTGATGCATACCCTGTTATTGTTTGACTTGTTTTGATAATATGCTTTACCTTGTTTGCGGATAGTGAATATATGTTTTGCGAATATATAGTATCTTGTTTGCGAGCACTGTTTTTTTTCTCGCGAATATTCAATGTTTTTGTATATTGTCTGTTTTGCTGAAATGCTAACCCTTGTTTGCGAATTATAGATAAAACTCCGGATACAGTGGTACCTCTTCTTTTAATGGATAGGTCATCCACAGAGGCTGATGTTGGTGAAGGAAATACGACTCTTGCTAATATGTTGAAGGTTCAGAAGTCTATTAAGAATAAAAATAAACGAAGACTATCAATTAAGAAGAAGAAGGTAGTTGAGGTTCGTGAATGTCTCGATGTAGCTGTCCGACCTGTTAAAGCCGGAAAAAAGAGAGGTGGAGAATTAGTTGTTGAGAAGAAGAATGTTAAGCGCACCAAGGGTTGTGAGTCTGATAGAGTTGTCCCGTCATCTGATAAGGTTGGCGTGGATGCTATTTTGAAGACCAGGTCATCTCCAAAGAGATTGGTTGAGTTGGTGGAGAGTTTGAATAAACGCCAACAAGAAGCAGTGCGGGAAATTGGGTTTGGGCACATTCTTCATTTGGCTGTGAAGATCATTCCAAGCAAGATTGGATACTACCTGGTGTCTAAGTATAACCACCTTAGCTCATCATTGGAATTGCCAGATGCCAAATTGCGTATCACAGAGAATGAAGTGCATGAAACTTTGGGCATTCCAAATGGTGTGCGCGACGTCATAGTCGATAAGTGGGCCACCCTGTGTACTGATGAACTTAAATTGTGGCAGCGGCAGTTAAATACAAAAGACAAAGGCGAGATCAAGCGTCTTATCACCAGTAAGCAGTTGGTTGATCAGATGAAGACGCAACTTCAAGGGGGAGATGATTTCAAAAGAAACTTCATGATGTTGTTTGTGACTTGCATGATCGATTCGGGGAATGAGGGTTATGTGAATCAGTCATGCTTCCGTTCTATTGTTGATGTATCTCACATACAAGATTTTAATTGGTGCAAGTTTTTAGTCAAGAAACTTGTGGATACAAAAAAAATCTGGTTAAAACAACCCGAAGGTTCAAAGAGTTTTTCTGGATCAATAACTCTCTTGTGGTAAGTTTTATTTTTCATTTTAAAGTGTTGTATTTTATATTTAATAAACTCTTATGTTATATTCATGTGACATGTCTTTTCCTTTCAATGATGCAGTTGTTTTATCTTGATCGTGTTGAAGTCAGCACGTGTGAGGTTCCTAGGGCGTGGCCATCTTTGATTGGATGGAATACTGCATTGGTGAACAGAAGAGTCGGTGATGAATTACAGTGTGAGTCATTTGGAATGGGTCACATACGGAGGGAGGGTCCTCCACGTGTTAGGGAGGAAGAGAATGTTGCTCAGCATCCACCACCTAACGTAAATAAGGATAATGAAAGTGGTGATAGAAATGGTGGAGATCCGCCGGCCCCGAATACCCCCCCTTTTCATAGTGAAAGGGGTTCTGCAGAGGTATTCTATTATTTAATTAATTTTTTTGTGGGGGAATTATGTTTTTCAAATATACAGTGAGGTTTATTGATTGACTTGTTTTTTTTTGCGGATAGTGAACATATGTTATGCGAATATGATTTACCTAGTTTGCGGATAGTGAATTTATGTTCTGCGAACAGTGAATATATGTTCTGCGAATAGTGAATATATGTTCTGCGATTAGTGAAATTGTGTTTTGCGGATAGTGCATATATGTTTTGCGAATATGCTTTACCTAGTTTGCGGATAGTGAATTTTTGTTTCGCTAGTATGGTTTAAGTAGTTTGCGGATAGTTATTGTATGTTTTGCGATAGTGCGCACTCTGGTAGGAACAGTTTTAAAATATGCACATTTTAGTCTGCAGATGTGTGTTTTAGTTGATGCATATTCTGTTATTGATTGTCCTTTTTGCTAATATGCTTTACCTAGTCTGCGGATAGTGAATATATGTTTTGCGAATATGCTTACCCTGTTTGCGGATTGTGAATTTATGTTTTGCGTGTATGCTTTACCTAGTTTGCGGATAGTGATTCTTTGTTTTGCGAGTATGCGCACTCTGGTTTGCGAAACAGTTTTGAGTATTTGTTGCATGTGATTTGTGTCTAGGTTTATTGTGTGCAAATATGCACATTTTGGTTTGAAGATGTGTTTTGTAGTTGATGCATACCCTGTGTTTTATTTGTTTGCATTTAATCACATTAACATGCTTCTTTTTATCGTATTCAGAGCATTGCAGAAATGTTTCGAATAGCAGGGAATAAGGTTGCAGAAGGTTTTTTGGAATGACATCAGTTGTTGGTTGAAGGGCACATCGCTGATCCCAATACTGAGTGTTTTAAGACAATGTCAACCCTTTTTGATGGTTTGACTGGGAAAAAAAATCCCGAAGATGGCATGCCTGACACACAAAGTGTGTTGCTGTCACAAGACTCATGGTTTAATCTACCTGAGGTTATTGAGACCATTGAGAAATTGATTGAAGCAGCAACACGCGTTGGGGAAGGGTACAAAGGAGGAGAGAAGCCACCTGCTCGTGCCGTTACTCCACCACCATTCAGACTTCTTTCACCATCCCAAAAATCGCCTGTCAATGTTCTTTCACCATGCCCTGCTGGATCCACTACATTGTCAAGCCCTGAATGCGATAATGTGGTTCGGAAATTTTTCGCAAGTAATGATGCAGCCCCTATGGATAATATTGTTGCAGAACAAACTGAGCCAGAAAAGAATAACAGTGTTGGCGATGAGTTTGACGCTATTTCTGTTGCTTATGGTATTGGGAAGCAAGCTTGTGACATGGTTGTTGATAATCCAATCGCGGAATGTGAAGCTCCCGATGTTGTTAACAAAGATGATTGTTGGGCTCTTGTAGTAGAATCAGACCCACTTACTATAGAATGCAGTCAAGGAAATGTCAACGGGTCTCCGTCTGTTAATGACTTTTGTCAGACACTTCAAGAGCAACCCGAGCCACTCGATATAATTGTTGTCGAAAAAAATGTCAACAATGATCCACCTGTTAATCAAACTTGCAAGACTCAACCCCCGCCAATTGTTACTACACGGGTTGACCAAAATATCAATCGTTCTATTGGTGGGAAAGAGGTCTCTGAGACAGTTGACGAGAATCCTGAACTTGCAATGGCAAGATTTCGTGAATCCATAGTCCAACGCCCTGCTGGCATACCTCTTCCTGATAAAAAAAGGCTCATGCATCCTCCTAAGAAGTCGATTGATGGTGTTGGTCATGTGGAGCCTGGCTCAATTATTGATCCACCGAAGAAGAGAGGTCCCGCTCGTGCACCCGGTAAGAAAGGCCCTGCTGCTGTCCCCGAGAAGAAAGTACCCCGTACTGTTGCAGCAAAAAAAGCTCAAGGTGGTGTTAAGAAAAATCCCCCTGTTGTTAAGAAACCTGCTGCAAGTGGCAATAGTTTTACGTCAATTGGATGTAGCAAGGCATCTTTATTAAGGGAAACCCCAGACAAACAACCTTTACCTCGTTTGGTTGCACCGTCTAAATTTCTGTGTTCTCCGTACGTTGATCGTCAAACAGATTATTGGTCCGATATTCTGGAGGTTGAGGATTGTGTTGCTGATTGGGTGCTGAATAAAAGCAAAACCGAGGATTGGTAAGTTAAATATGTTTTTCCCCTTATTTTGTTTTTATATTTTATTTTTGCAAATACACTGAATAGGCTTTTTCTCTCTGTGAATGCAGGGCTTTTATGTTTCAGTACTCTGAAAATTATATTACCAAGGGGGGCTTTAATTCTTTCAAAAATGATGCATGGATTGAAGTGGAAACCATTAATGGGTGGTGTCACTATCTGAATCATCTGGAAACTATCAAGAGTGATTCATCACCTAACCGGTTCTTCTTTTCAGCTACTCTTAGTGTAAGGATAGTTTGCGCAATTTTTTTGTTGATTACGTTTATAGTTTGAATTATTTTAATATGTTTTTGTTATTAATATTTTTATTTTGTAGGCTACGCTTTCGGCACATAAAAAAGATGTAGCTTTTGACGAAATTTTCAACATTGAAACTAAGGAGTTCCCTTCTTTTTCATGGAGGAAGTTGGACTTGGTAAGTATAATACATGGTTGGTTTTAGAATATTCAATATGTTGGTTGCTGGGTAAGGTTTGTATGTTTTGCGTCTATACGCACCCTTGCTTGAGAAATAACGTTTACCTGTTTGTGACACGCAATATCTGGTTTGAGGGTATGGATTTTCTTGTTTGCGAATATACTCTATCAAGTTTGCGGATACTGAATACTTGTTTTGCGGATATGCGCACCCTGGTTTGAGAAACAGTTTCCCTGGGTTGCTGATAATGAAAATGTAGTTTGTTGATAGTGAATTTGTGTTTTGCTGATATAGTAGTGAATGGTTGTATTATATAAACCAATTTATCCATTATATTAATATGCTGATGGATTTTATATATTTTCTACAGGTTTTCATAGTTGCTTTTAAGAGCAATCACTTCACACTGGTATGCATCGACATGAAGAACGGAAATTCAAATATTATTGACAATGTGAAAGGAACGGTTGATGACGATATTCGTTATGAAAAAATTCACTATACATTGGTATGTATTCTTTTCTCATTGAGTATGTGTTTGATTACTGTCTATCTATTCATTTATGTTTTTATTTATTTTTCTTTGGTGTTTTTGTGTTGCGTAGAGGTCTAAAATTTGCAAGGTCATATCAAAAATTGATAAAACTCTCGCTCAGAAAATTTTCAACGGTAAGATTGATCGGTTCCATGTACCATGGGAATCTAACGACAATCATATGGATTGTGGGGTGTATGCTATGTGGCACATGGAATCGTATCTTGGCAATGGGAATTGGACAGGAGAATTGGCCGTTAATGATGTAAGTTAAACCAACAATTATTTCTTTGTCAGTATATAGCAATGAGTATAGATTTGATCTTTAAATTTTGATTTTGTAGGCTGCACAAATCGAATTATTGAGGAAAAGATTCCTCTTTAAGTTGATCACATTTGAGAAGAACAGCCTGTGGCTAGGAATTGAGGAGAATATCAAAGATTATTTCAAAAAGAAGAAGGCCGCATTCAAATTTAGTGTCAAGTATAAAGCCTTATTACCATGCGAACGTCATAAAGCTTAGTGAATTACTCTTTTTTATTACTGGTGTTTGTTTTCAGAAACGACAATTTTTTTTGTTTGAGAATTTATGATATATTGTTTGAGAATAATCTGTGTACTATTTTCAGAATTTATAAGATCTTTTGTTTCTGAATATGCTGTATTTTAGGATAAACAAGGTGTTGGTTGAGGTTATGTGTTTTCTGTTTTGCGAATGTATAGTGTCTAGTTTGCGGGTATTGTTTTTCTGTTTTGCGAAGAGGCTATCCTTGGTTTGCGAAACTGGGGTTCCTCTGTTGGTTGAGGTAATGTGTTTTCTGTTTTGCGAATATATAGTGTCTAGTTTGCGTGTACTATTTTTCTGTTTTGCGAATAGTTAATCCTTGGTTTGAAAACTGGTTTCCTTGTTGGTTGAGGTCATGTGTTTAATGTTTTGCGAATATACAGTGTCTAGTTTGCGGAACTATTTTTCTGTTTTGCGAATAGTCAATCCTTGGTTTGAGAAAGTGGGGTTCCTTGTTTCAGATTATGCAATATCGTTTGGGAATTAAATATAGGTGACTATCCCAGTGAAAAGCAGATACTAGTCATACATTCACTGAGAAACCAAGTTTTCAAAAGACAACACAAAAACATCAAAAGACGATTGACATGATAATAGGGAAAATATAACTACATCCTTCTTGTGTCGGATGTGCTCTACTCCAGTTCTACCTCAATTGTTTTGAAGAAGTCCTGAATCTTTTCCAGTGTCGCCATCATCTTGTCCCTATCTTCCTTGTGCTTTTCAGTCGAGTTGCTCATGTCAAGCACTTGCAGTTCATTGGCAAGGCTTTCCACCTTCTCCTGCATCAGCAAAAAGTGGATCTGGCATAGTGCCAACCTTATTTTGCGTAACTGTATTTTAGACTGCAAAACGGCTTCCTCTCTGGTACGTTCCATAGCTTCTGCGGTACAAACGTTTCCTTCCCCTCTGGTGCGTTTCCTGTTTGGGGCCATCGCAATTTGCAGACTGGTGGTTTGAAGTTATTTGAGAAGAGAATTTTAAATTGAAAGAGAGTTGTAGGGTTCAGTGATATAGGGGTGGGGGTATTTATAGTTGAATTCTTGCGGTGGCATTATCGTTATTATGTTTAAAGTAATTATAGACAGATTAGTTAACTAATAATAATTCCGCAAAACATATACCTTATTTTCGCAATCCGTATCTCATAATTCTCAAACTAAATGCTAATTTACGTGTATCGGTATGTGATACTGTAAGATATTGTAGAGGACACGTGTCAATCGTTACGAAAATTAGACGTATCATGTAATCGATATGATTTCAAAATCAGACGGTTAAGTTTTCACGGTTATATTTCATCATTAGTAAAATCCCAATCGAATGCAGGAAGATCTTATCGCATTTAATGCGTTGGTCAGTCTTATCGCACTTAGTTTTGCGGATAAGGACTTGTAGTTTGCGGATACAGAGATCCTTGTCTGCGGATACGGACTTGTTGTTTGCGGATACAGTTATTATGTTTCGCGAATTTAATTATGGCCTGTATTTTGCGGCTATGCCCTAGTTGTGTGCAAACATGTTATCATTTCAGTAATTTTCGTTTGCGAACAATCATGTTCTCATTTACGAAATTAAAACTACGTCTTCGAGAATATATAATATGTCTTTTGCGAATTTATATAGATTACTTTAACAGTAGAATAGGTAGATACTAATCATCATTTCATTGAGAAACCAAGTGTTCAAAACACAAAACAAAAACATCAAAAGACGATTGACATGATAAAAGTGAAAATATGATTACATCCTTCATGGGCCGGATGTGCCTTCGTCTTCTGCTATCGCCATGGTTTTGAAGAAATCCTGAATCTGTTTCAGTGCCATCATCATCTTGTCTCTATCTTCGTTAAGCTTTGCAGTCCCGTTCCTCATGTCAAGCACTTCCAGATCATGGATAAGGTTTTCCACCTTCTCCTCCATCAGAAAAAAGTGGCATTGGATTAGTGGCAACTTTACTGTGCGAATCTCCATTGCCGTATCCATAGCCGCTTGCTCCATCTCACGCATCTTCTTAGAACGTTCCTCTATGGTACGTTCCACAACTTCTTTGGTGCAAACGTTACCTTGAGATCTGGTGCGTTTCCTGTTGGAGGCCATCTCTTTTGCAGATCTGGTGGTTTGAAGTTATTAGAGAAGAGGTTTTGAAATTGAAGAAGAGTTCTAGGGTTAAGTATTATAGGGGTGGGGGTATTTATAGTTGAAATCTTGCGGTGGCATTATCGTTATTTTGTTTAAAGTAGAGTTCTAATTATATATAGATTAGTTAACTGATAAGGATTCCGCAAAACATATATATTATTTTCGCAATCAATAACTCATAATTCTCAAACTAAATGCTGATTTACGTCTATCGGAATGTGATACGATAAGATCTTGTAGAGGACACGTGTCAATCGTTCCCCAAAATCAGATGGTATGATTTCAAAATCTGACGGTTAAGTTTCCACGGTTACATTACATCATTACTAAAATCCTCCTTGAATGCACCAAGATCTTATCTCATTTAATGCGTTGTTATGTCTTTTCACCGCCGTTTGGTTTAGTTTAAATCAGTTTTTTAACCCTACAAATCATGTCATCATAGACCTTTTTTTTAATTAAGTCATGTAACCATATAGAAAGAGGATTGCCCTATTATCATCAGTGACGATGACGATGATAAGAAAGAGGAGGATAAAGAAAATGTGGAGGAAGACGATGATGGGTATAATGGTCATATATGGCCTTGTAGTTTGCGGATACAGAGATCCTGTTTTGCTAATATTGTTATTTTGTTTCTCTTAACATGTTGTTTGCGGATACGGACTTGTAGTTTGCGGATTCATATATACTGGTTTGCTTATATTGTAAATTTGCTCCTCTTAACTTGTTGTTTTCGAATACTGTGATTAAGTTTCATGCCTATTATTATTGACTTAAAGTTTCGAATACAGAGATTCTGGTTTGCGGATACAAATATCATGGTTTGCTGATACTTATATTCTGTTTCGCGTGTAACACAAATCATGGAATCATACATAACTTGAAAGTGAAATATAAATGTATTTAAGGAAAAAGATTTTGTTATTGATTAATAAGATTTGGTTAAGAACAGATAAAGGGAAACAAAAGAGAATAGCGTTTGCTATGCCTATACCACTAGTTTCTTAGCTTTGTTCACCGCTATGATCACTTCGGTTATCTTCTTGTTCAGGGCTGAGTTTGCAAGCGCTTCTTCGAAGCTCATATTAGTGCACAGCTGTTCGCCTACTTCCATACCCAAAATTTCAAGCTCAAGCTCAATGTCAGAAAGTTGACGCCCTATTGCCTTGAACTTCATCAAAAACTCCTCATGCTTGATGAGACGCTTTTGTTTTTTGTCCTTCTTATCCTGCTCCTTTAGCTTCCTTTCGCGTTCGTCGAATTCATCTTCATAACTTCTACGCTTCCTGCTGCTTGAGGACGACATTTTTTCCAGAGTAAAATTGGTTATAGGAAGAGTTGAGGGATGAGTATATAAGGATACAGTATTGGGTATATATAGGGGAATATCTAGGGCATCGTAGGTTAGTGGAGCAATTAATTCTCCCACACGTTTCCACGCTGTCAATATTTGATTAGTCTACCACAAACCGGTCCACTTTCCCTTTTGTACGCAAAAACGAATTTGTATTTTCTCTTTACTTGGTGTTTGCGTATACGATCTTGTAGTTTGCGGATACTGTTATTATGTTTCGCGAAAATAATTAAGGACGGAAGTTTGTGGAAACATAGATCCTGGTTTGCGGATACAGAGATCATGGTTTGCTGATTCTAATAATGTGTTTCACATGTAACATAAATAACGGAATTATATATAATCGAAAGTGAAATCTAATTTTTTTAAGAAAAACGATTTTTTTAATTACTTTAAACTGGTTAAGAACAGACAAAAGGAATCGAAGAGAATAGGGTTTGCTACCCCTATACCACCAGTTTCATAGCCTTGTTCACAGCTATGATCACTTCGGTTATCTTCCTGGTGAGGGCTGTGTTTGCAAGCACCTCTTCGGTGCTCATGTCAGTGCACAGCTCGTCGCCAACATCCGAGGCCAATATTTCAAGCTCAAGCTCGATCTCAGAAAGCTTGGGCTTGATTTCATTGAAGCTCGTCACGAACTTCTCGTGTTTGATGAGACGCTTTTGTTTTTTGTCATTCTTGTTCTGCTCCTTCAGCTTCCTTTCGCGTTCGTCGAGATAATCTTCATAGCTTTTACGCTTCCTGCTGCTTGACGACGCCATTTTTTCAGAGTAAAATTGGGTATTCGAAGAGTTGAGGGTTGAGTATAGAAGGATACTCTATTTGGGTATATATAGGGGAACATGTAGGGCATCGTGGGTTAGTGGAGCAATTAATTCTCACCCACGTTTCCACGCTGTCATTATTTGATTGGTCTACCACAAACCGTTTCACTTCCCTTTCGTACGCAAAACGAAAGTAGTAAATTCTCAAATCATTATATATTTTTTTGTAAACGAAATTTGAAATATTCGCAAACAATTTGTTATATTAAATCGGCAAAACCGTTGACCTATATCCGCAAACAGAAAAAGACAAATCCGCAATCGATAATCTTCATCAGTCTACTTCTTCTTCCTATTCTTACTCAGCGGGGCAGGTCTTTGTGTCATGGTCTTGCGTTATGTGTGTACAATATATTATATTAAATTTCATATAAATAAAAACATGTGCAGAAATGAAATTTATTAATTCAGAAAACTCAAACAAATGTATCATCGAACAGTCTTTATTTATTCGCAAAACTTATTGTCTATATTCGCAAACGAAAACAACGAAATCCGCAGTTGAAAATATACATCATTTCTACTTCTTCTTATTCTTCTTCTTATTCATATTCAGAGGGCAGGTCCTTTTGTCATGGTCTTGCAATGTGCGGCATGTGGCGCATAGCCGTTTTCGCTTGTTACTAGCATTGATTGCCTTTTCTTTATTACTAATTATTCTACTCCCAGATCGCAAGCGAGAGCCCTTGGTGTTTGTGATATATGGTGGCTGGACAGTGACTATTTCTGGTAATTTGATCCATGTCACCGATGCTATGAAACTTGTTCTATTGAGTCTATTCTCATTCACTATGTCATCCACCGTCTTCACTCTGTATCGATTTAGAGTGTCCAACAATCCTCGAATACTTGAAATTGCTGCATCTTCTGTCCCAATCATTTCAGTAAACCTGGTTTTCACTGCATCCATAACTTCATCGTCCTTCAGACTAGGACCTTCAGGTGCAACACCATTAGAAGACAATGTAGCTGTCAAGTTTGTTTCTTTACACCATCTCGGGTTTACCAGCGTCCTAGGAATCTTCCTTAACGTTGTGTTTTGCAGCGCAAAGAATATGTGAGAACATATATAGCCCGTTGTTAGAAGTTTGTTGCAATTGCACTCAAAGTTGTTTGTACTCATCGTCCAAGTCACCCTGAATTCCTTACCATCTTTAATAATCGACGAATCCCTGACTTTATAGACAATGGTGTCATCTACGGTGTCATCCATGCCTGGCAAGCTGCAGCGGTTGAGAGCGTAAACTATATGCTTTTGTATGTCAGCAAACACAGTATGTGTGTATACGGTCCAAGCATCCGCTTCAAACCACGTGTTTGTCTTCAGCACCAGATATGAATTGTAGCTGTGCATCATAAGACTAAAATGCTCACTCCTTTGGTTCTCTATCACCACTCCACACCGCCAGATCAAGTGAACAAGGTTTAGGTACTGATCTGTGAGTTGTTGATAGGCCCGGTTGGCTGATTCAGACCTTGATGTTGTTCTCATAAACAACCCCATTGGGAAATCCCTATGGTATGCCGGGATCCAACTGTGTCACAGATCGAATATGCCATTGAGCCAAGTGTTGTCCTGCAAATTGAAGTCTTCAATGATGCTAGCCCACTCTTCATCAAACTCATCAGGGCCTATAAGGTTGTTGTATACTATGGAATCCAACCTTTTCTCAAAGTCTGTATCATTTGTTATACTTCCAAGCACCTGTAACATTTTTCGTAAGATTTGTAAAGTCGAACAAATAAATTGTCACGCCCCAATTTCAGTAAACCGAACTTGGGACCCGAACGTTTAAAAATAATAATAAACACTTTTGAAACCATTTTTATAGATCACTTTAAAATCATCATTTGTTCAACAAAAATAATAATTACAGTTTAAAACACGTCCCAACAAGTGGACAAAAGTACAAGGTATCCGTCACTAGACTCAACAGACAAAACCCGGACTCCGCTCCTAGCTCCACAAGCTTCGAGAGCTCACCTAGTCCGTCCCACGAACAGTACCTGTAGGAAAAGCAGCTAGGGGTGAGCGTTCGCTCACCACCACGGATAACAGACTGACTACGACATAATTAACAGACAAAACAAGTAACACCAACAACAACTCAACACCGGGGAACAACATCCCCAACCCAAGCACTCTAACTGAACATACACCCAATGTTGCCTTCCTTGACCAACTCGACACCCTGACACGTAAAGTAGACCCGACACAACCATTGACGACCTCTTCCACGGACTCCAAAGAAAGTTACGCAACACCAAACAACATCACAATGGATCACGCACCAACAAGATCACGAAGGATCGCACACCAAACAAGATCACAAAGGATCGCAAACCAGCTACCAAGAACGCCCTCCCGGGACTCTAACCCGGTCAGGCCAACCCAAGAATGCTGCTACTTACCGGGACTCTAACCCATAAGCCAGCCGGAAAATGCTGCAACTTACTGAGACTCTAACCAATGAGCCAGCCGGAAAAATGCTGCAACTTACTGGACTCTAACCCATAAGCCAGCCGGAAAATGCTGCAACTTACTAGGACTCTAACCCATAAGCCAGCCAAGGTATGCTCACAAACCCAAACCACACACGCGCGGCCAGGACCCCTTTATTGGCGGGCGGGCCCCCCCACCCCGTCTGAACATGCAGACGCGTGTGCTCGTGGACCCCCGTTTCAGGAAGCGGGCCCCCAACTTCCGGTAACCACAATCACAATCACAATCACAAACACAATCACAAGCAAAATCAACAACCAGTAACAACACAGGTTCAACACCCACATGCACTCATAGCCACCAAGACACTAACCGTAAAACTCGGACTCAACAGCCCCACAGGCACTCACGACCTCCCAAGACACACCGACAGTAAGACACGGACTCAACAGCCCCACATGCACTCACGGCCTCCCAAGACACCAACCATAAAACACGCTTGCAACTTACCGAGACTCTAACTCGTAAGCCAGCTAAAGAAAGCTTGCAACCCCCCGAGACTCTAACTCGGTAGGCCAGCCAAAGACACCAACCTTAGTACACGGGCTCTCAAGGCCACCCAAAACACCAAAGGTAAAGACACGGGTTCAACAACCCCACGGGCACTCATGGCCACCCAAAACTCAACGATAAAACACACTTGCAACTTACTGAGACTCTAACTCGTAAGGCAGCTAAAACACCAATAGTAAAGTACGGGCTCTCATGGCCACCCAAACACGATTAACAACACGGGCTCTCATGGCCACCCAAGACTCAACAATAATAATACACGGGCTCTCAAGGCCACCCAAGACTCAACCATAATAATACATGGGCTCTCAAGGCCACCCAAGACGCCAAAATAAACAGTCAACCTCCGGCTTAACCCAAGCCTCCAACAGTCCTAATATCAACAGTTTCACAATCAACCTCCGGGCATGGTCATATGCCTCCAGTACTCCTAATATCGATAAGTTCACAATCAACCTCCGGGCATGGTCATATGCCTCCAGTAGAACAATTATCGCTAAGTTCTCTGCTCCTACGACACTACTAAGTGTCACATGCTTTTCCAATAATTACTAAGTTCCCGTAACATGCTTTTCTGATAAACGCTACAATCCCGTATCATGCTTTTCTAATATTTAAATAAACCTATTCAACCCACGACACCCCGGTGTCACATGCAATTCTACTGTTAACTTTCCCCAGTCAGGGCCGAGATCCGGCTACTTTTCCCTACCTCGTGCGTGTTCTCCCAAAAGCCAAACCACGAGCTCCGGTGATGATCTCAGTCACTCACCCAGCTTTCCCTTGCCTCGGTCCGTGGCACGATCTAAAAGAACACAATTTAAAGGCACTTAACAACTCGCAGGAAATAAATTGAAAATCATTAAACTCGATGCCCAAACTTAACCCCGACCATGTCGATCGCTCCCAAACTTCCCAATTACTCGACATTGTCGATAAGGGACCCGTAAAGGCCCGATTCGCCCGACGTGGCGAATCTGCCCGGGTTTTGTAAACACCTTTCCGAGGCTCCGAAAATTCCCGTTTTCGTTTCTACGGTCTTATAATAATTTGAGGGTTCCAATGCAATCGACGGAATCAATTTCCGACTTCCGAGCAATTTAATTCCGCGATTAAAGTTTCTACCCCACTTTTCCGAATTTTCACGAATTACAAGTTTACAACCCTAATTCCCTATTTCTCAATACCCAAGTATGTGACAAAACCAAGATTAGTCCTCCTCTTACCGAGGTCCAACCTAACATTTCTTCAACAAGAACATACCCAACAAAACATTTTCCAAGATCAAGTGTCGAGCAGTACTTTAAAAAGGACCCAACATTTAATAAAAAAAAGTGAACCTTGTTTCTTGTTTTGATTCTTGTCCAGCTACCCCATATCAATCAACAAACTTACCCAAGGACAAATAGTAATTAAAGCTCCATAAGAGTGGTAATAATGATCCTCGTAAGTTAATCAAAGAGTAGAATAAGAAAAGGAACCTTGAGCAAATGATTAAAGGGTTGACTTTGCCGTAACACACTTCTTAGAAAGAAGAAAATTGGAACAAGTTGCTGCTCTTGATTTCCCTTGCTGATGCCGCCTCCCAAGAGTCAAAGAACAAAGGCAGTCGCAGGCAAAAAAAAAAAGAAAGGGTCTGCTCTACCCTGTTCGGCAGCTAGCATTCATCCAATGGAACCCTATTGCTCCAACACTTAAAAGAGCCAAAAACAAACCCTAATGGGCTTGAGTTGTTTAAATGGGCCTAGCTCATGGGCCAAAATATTAAGCCCTCTTCTTTTTTTTTCTTTTCTTTTTCATTTGCAGACGATCCAAAATTTTAACCTGCTTTCCAAACCGGCGTTCCGATCGAACCACAAATTAAATAATCGTTCTTTTATCAGGGGCGGTCTTTACATAAATAATAGAAATTGACAATACTATGGCGTATGGATATTTTGTGTTCATAGATTGACAAAACAAACATAACAGTTTGCGAATAGATATAAACTCATCGCATAGTAGTTAACTATGAGAACCATATTAAGAATAAAACGTTTTGAGTAAACAAGCATTACAAGATGTGGATACAGAGTATATGATTTTCTTATAGAGACTGACCTTAAGACGAATCTTATTCATAATGTGCCACATGCAGAGTTTGTGCTTAGTGTCTGTCATGACTTTCGGTATTGCAACTTTCATTGCTGGGTCTTGATCTGTCACCAGATACATTGGTTGCTTCTCATTCATCGCTTTCAGAAAAAGCGTTAAACATCCAAGTGAAAGACTCGATATCCTCATGTGTTACCAGTCCCAGCCCAAAAGAACCTTATCATTGCTTCACAATTAATTCTTGTGAGCAATCTGTTCCATTTTTTTGTAGGCTTTGAAAGTTGAGGACTATTTTGTTCGGGGATCTCACCCTGTTTGGAGCATACCATGTACTTTAGCTTTATGTTGTTTGTTTTATCCTTCTTCTCGGTAGACCTTCTTGTAGTGAATCCAGACAGTCTAGCGTAATTTTGGTAGAAATCTATCGCCTTATTCAATGTCTTGAATTCATTTCCTACAAACGGCGTTCGTTCAGGCTGGCAGGATGGCAAGTATATGCTGGTTCCTCCAGCAGAAAACAGAACAGTGTTTTGGAGATCTGATTCTGCAGTACAGTCACTGTCTGTGCCTGCAGCTGATATTCATCGAAATAAGGATCAGTTTGAGGATGTAATAATTTCGGATTGCATATACAGCACACATAGAATCAGATAGTTATAATATACTCAAATTGATATACAGGCAGTAGTATATAGTAACAGGCAAAAGTAGATTATTTAAGCTTTGCAGAAATAAGCAATTTAGTTTGCGGATACTGCACACCTAGTTTGAGAGTTTGTCATGGAGGAGATTTTATATATTGTTTGAGAAGAAACAAATATTATATGTTGCTAAATATCGTACAACACAAACTACTGTTTTGAGTATCTAGGCATTCTAGTTTACGGATAAAAAAACCACCATGATCATGACGTTTTGGTCAACGGAAAATTAGAATTTGCAGCGATTCTAGAATAAAATCAATTTTGTTGAATAGATCTATACTTACATATTGTAGATGACATCTCGATTTGTGTATTGTTTGCTGTGTTAAAATCCGACGATATCAATCAATATCTCCGGCGATCTCTGTTGCGATTTCCGACGATCTCACGGTGCGATCTCTGGTGCGATCTCAGGTGCGATCTCTAGTGCGATCTTAGGTGCGATATGAGATTTTGTTTTGGAATCAAGTTTCGAAGAATCGCAGTCTTTTAACCTTGTCCGTGATCTAGATTTCTTCGAGAAAACTCCGATCTAGGGTTGATACTTGGAAAATCGTAGAGAATTTTTCGAGAGACTTTGTAACTCTGTGTTTAATTCGATTTCTTATTTCTTGTTTAGGAACTTTCCGTTTTTGAATTTCGAGGTTTTATAGAGAAAGTTGGGGTAAATTCGCGCGCTAATCTAGGACCGTCGATATATTATTCGCAATGGACGAACCCGATTCAGTTTTGAAAGTTCAATCGAAACATTTTATTTTATTAGCGAATAGATTCTTTGCGTATTTCACATTTAGTTTGCGGATTTTTAATGTAAAGTTTGCGGATATTTCAGAAGTAGTTTACGGATATTTCATATCTAGTTTGCGGATTTTTGAGTTATTGTTTGCGGATACTGTCAGTCATGTTGAGAATACAGAAAGCATGGTTTGAGAAAATACAGCATCTAGTTTGAGAATATTTATAGATTCATTACGAAAAGATGGTGTGTGAAACACCAAACAAAAACATAAAAGACGACATGCATGAAAAACTAGATACCACCAATCTTCTTCTGGATGTGGCTTAGGGATCTACAGTTATTTTCCCGAGGAATTCTTGATACTCCCTCAGTTTCTCAAGCATGCGTTCTTTCGATGCTCTTTCTTCTGTGTTCCACATTAGGTTCTCATCCGTTTCGATTTCAGCAAGTAGCTTGACCACCTGCGCATCCATCATCAACATATTATACTGGATTTTTGTGAATTTGAGCTTCCAGAGATGGTGGATGGTAGCCAAACGCCTGGCTTCATCCTCGGCATTCATCCGAGCCCATTCAGCATTCATTGAGGCCATTTTCGTTGCTTTTTTTGAGTTGAAGAGTGAAAGATGTGTGAAAGTAGTTACTCAGTAGTGGTATTTATAGCAATGGTCATAGGGGGTATTATTGTAATCTTGCACAAAGTAATGGGGTTAGTGGGTAGTTACTTTTCAAGGTCAGAATATCAAGTGTTTTATCCAAAAATGACGATTTGTATTTCATATGTATTAAATTCTCAAACAATTATAAAATTATCCTCAAAATAAAAATCACTGGCTCTTAGCAGTATACAATCGTGTCTTGACACGCGTTACTTCCAAATCTCACCATTGTCTGATCAGTATCTTTGGTAAATCTCTCTCGAGCCACACGAAATATTTTCTCAAATTTTAAACAATAACGAATTATGAAGTTTGCGTTTGTGAATTTACGAGTTTGAGAATACAAGGCATCTTGTTTGCGGAACTATTGTGTAGATTTTGAATACTAGGAATTTCTCTCGAGCCACATGAAATATTTTCTCAAATATTTAAGAAGAACGAAATTTGATATTTGCGCTTGTTGCTTTACGATTTTGAGAAACCAAGGTATCTTGTTTGCGGAATATTGTATACATTTTGCAAACTAAGTAGTATATTGTAATATATTGTGTCAATTTTAATGCATATTTAGATAAACAAAAAGCTTTTCATTGATTCATCTGGAGTCTGAAAGTGTAATAACCACTTCCTGTCAACGTCAGTCAAACCTGCGAAAAATAGGAAAATTTAAAAATTTTAAGATAGACACTAAACTTAACCTAAATTGACCCCGAGGGTCATACCGGACTTAAGATAACCCCGTTATCGACCAAAATGAGTTCCAGGGGACTCAGGGCAACTTTCTGATCAATTTGGGAAATGTTGACTTTTCGCTGGAAAAGTCAACCGAGCGACGTTTTGGTCCATTCGAGGACCGTTTTGGATCCAAAAAGCTTAGCCGTCGTCGCAGCGGTCTTAGTTGAGCCGTTTCCTAGTAGCCCGCCAAGTTTCGTAATTTCTTGGGAAAAGTGCCCGTTCGTGGCCCGAAACGTCCGATTTTCGCGAAACTGATTGGAAAATATTAACTAGATATTTTCCAAAAGGTGTGGGACCCACCTTGACACTTGGCAACTAATTGGTGGTGTTAGTTTTGGGGGGAAAATGTGTGGAGGAGAGTGATGGCCGAATATAGGGGTTAAAGGAGAGAAAAAGGGAGTTAGTTGTTAGTTGATTTAAATTAGAAAGAAGAAGAGAGGGTTTAGAGAGAGAAGGAGAAGAAGAAGAAGAGAGAAGAAAGGAAGTGGAGCTAGGGTTTGGTATTCAACCATTGGATCGATTCAAAGCAAAGAGCAAACCTCTTCCCCTCGTCTTCCTCTCGAGTAAGCACTAAACCGGTCGTCTTTTCGACTATTTTCTTGAAAGCTAGGGTTTGAGTATAAACTAAGGGTTAGGGTTGTAGTGAGTTTGGGGGATAGTTGGAGACGTTTTGGAGGTGGTTGGAGGAGAAGAATGACGTTTTCCGGTGACCGGAGGCTCGGGAGGAGCTCCGGCCACCGTGGGTGGTGGCCGGCCGGCCATGTGGTGGCTGGCCGGAGCTGGCAGCAGCCACCACATGGTGGCCGAGCCCCTCCCCTTGAACCCTAGGTCACGGCCAAGCCTCTTGGGTGGGGCCCACGTGCTCGGTTGCTCGGGTTTTAATGTCCGGGTGGTTTAAAACGTTCCCCGGACCATTTATCCTAAATCGAATCGAAATTTGGAATTAAATTGGAGAAGTTGTAATTAACGGGTTTTGGAAACTTTAAACGTTAATAAATTGACTTAGAAGTTGGAATTCGATTCTGTCAAGTGCGTTGGGTTCCTTGAAATATTCTAAGACCGTAGAAACGAAAACGGGGGCTTTTGGAGCCCCGGAAGGCAATTAACAAAACCCGGGCAGATTCGCCATGTCGGGCGAATCTGGCCTTTACGGGTCCTTTATCGACAATGTCGAGTAATTGGGGAGTTTGGGAGTGATCGGCATTGTTGGGGTTACGTTTGGGCGTTAAGAATGTTAATTTTCGGTTTACTCGTACTAGTTTAAAAGTACTTTGAAATTGTGTTCTTTTAGATCGTGCTGCGGACCGAGGCAAAGGGAAGCTCGGCGAGTGACTGGGATCATCTCGGGTTTTAGTGGAGCGCTTTTGGAGCTATTTACGAGGTAGGGAAAAGTAGCCGGATCTCGGCCCTGATTAGGGAAAGTTAATAGTAGAATTGCATGTGACACCGGGGTGTCGTGGGTTGAGTAGAATTATTTAATTATTAGAAAAACGTGATACGGGATTGTAGCGGTTAAGAGAAAAGCATGTGACACTTAGTAGTATCGTAGGAACAGAAAACTTAGCGATAATTGAATTACTGGAGGCATATGACAATGCCCGGAGGTTGTCTGTGAAACTAGTGATGTTAGGACTATTGGAGGCATCGAGCATGCCGGAGGTTGTTGTGCGTTATTTATTGTTGAGTTTGGGTGGCCTTGAGAGCCCGTGTTATTTATTGTTGATTTTGGGTGGCCTTGAGAGCTTGTGTTATTTATTGTTGAGTTTGGGTGGCCTTGAGAGCCCGTATTTAAATTGGTGTCTTGAGTGGCAGCGAGTGCCCGTGGGGTTGTTGAGCCCGAGTCTTGACCGTTGGTGTCTTGAGTGGCAGCGAGTGCCCATGGGGTTGTTGAGCCCGAGTCTTGACCGTTTGTGTGTCTTGAGTGGCAGTGAGTGCCCGTGGGGTTGTTGAACCCGAGTCTTGACTGTTGAGGTGTCTTGAGTGGCCTTGAGTGCCTGTGTGATTGAACTTGCCTGTGATTGTGATTGTGGTTACCTGAAGTGGCGAGTTCTAAAGGTCGACAGACTGATCAGACTTAGTGTCCATGAATTGCGAGTTCTAAAGGTCGACAGCCTGATCCGACTTAGTGTCGATGAATTGCGAGTTTTAAAGGTCGACAGCCTGATCCGACTTCGTGTCGAGGAATTGCGATAGGTCGAACCCTGACCTGATTGAGATTGGTTACTGAGCAGCTGGTGTGCGATCCTTTGTGATCTTTTTTGGCGTTGTGTGGTCTTTCCGTCGTGTCCTTGAGGAGGTCGTCGATAGTTGTGTCGGGTCTACATTGTGTTATCGAGTGTTGAGTCTGCTGAGGAAAGTAATGGGTTGTGGGCCATTTGGGTACTTGAGTTGGGGACTGTAGTCCCGGTGTTGGGTTTGGTTTTAGTGTTACTGGCTTTATCTACTAATTATGCCTTAGTCAGTCTGTTATCCGTGGAGGTGAGCGAACGCTCACCCCTAGCTGCTTTTCCTACAGGTACTGATCACCGGACGGACTATGTTAGCTCTTGAAGTTCATGGAGCTTGGAGCGGGGTCTGGTCTTTATTTTGTTGAGTCTAGTGACGGATGTTGTACCTTGTCCATTTGTTGGGACGTTTTTGTATTGTAAATACTATTATTTTTGGTAATTAAATGGAAATGTCAAAGCTTTTATTGAAAACAGGTTTTAAGTATTCATGTTTTAAAAGTTCGCGTCCCGAGTTCGGTTCGCTGAAATTGGGGCGTGACAGAAAGAACAACAAAAAATACGACATCAAACAGAAGAACCAAAAGCCAACACAAAAGACATGAAGACAGAAGAGAAAGTACAAGCAATCCCTTAGGAGATCTCTTTCACAATGATTCTATGCGCAGCCCTATACTTCAAGAGTTTGTTCGCCATGCTTTCCCTACAATCCATGTGTTCTTCATCCGCGTTGGATATGTCTTCTTCTTCCAATTCAGCCATCAGGTTGACCACCCTGTCATGTGTTATCATCAAATGGGACTTGATGATGGACATCTTCAGATGTCGAAGCTCACGTACGGACACATGATGTTCTTTGTCTAGAACTTCCATTTTGAGTTTTTTTGATGATGATTCTATTTTCGTGTATATGATCTGATAATTCAGAAGAGATGTGAGTGTGAATAATTTTTCATTGGTGATAGAAGGGGTGTATTTATAGGGGTATTGATTTAGAGTATTTGGTGGGACACGTGCCAATCACGCACGTAATGTGATGAAAGCACATTTCTGTAAACAGAATGTCCATTATACGCAAAACGTCATTGTAATTTCCGTAAACTGGTAAACCATTTTCCGTAAAACAGAATGATTATTTCCGCAAACTAGAATTTTGTATTTTCAGAATACTAATTTCCGAAATTCAACAGGGTAGAACACGTGTCAAGCATGCAGTAAAAAGTAAGGTAATCATGATTTTATTTTTTGATGTGAATACACGCAACCGTCGTTTCATTTTTGATATGACTACAACCGCCCTTTCATTTCGCCCTATCATTTCAATATCTTCTGTCATCATTACAAAAATCTCTTTGCGCCAAACGAAAAGCTTCCCAAATTAATGGCGTCGTTCCATTTCCCCAAATTTTCTGATACCCTTTTGATATCTTTATATTGAAGCACAAATCAACTATTTCCTCATCATCCCTATCATAGTAGGTAGCCATGTCATCAACTCCCAAGTCTCCATCTATTCTGTATTCTAACAGTGATGGAGACAAATGGCAATCTTTCGAATGCAAGTCTCCACCATCACAAATCTTCAGTAGTGATGATGACGACGACGACGACGTCTATTCAAAGAGGCGTAGGCTGGATCCTTCCTCCTCCTCCTCCTCCTCCTCTGATGATGATGACCCTCTCATTAATGAGTACGACATTCCTCAACCGAGGGATCCTGATTATGAATCACCCCCGGATGAATATGAAGATGAAGAGGACAATAAGAAAGAAGAAGAAGAAGAAGAAGAAGAAGAAGAAGAAGAAGAAGAAGAAGAAGAAGAAGAAGAAGAAGAAGAAGAAGAAGAAGAAGAAGAAGAAGAAGAAGAAGAAGAAGAAGAAGAAGAAGAGAATGAGGAAGAAAAGGAGGAGAATGAGGATTAAGAAGAAGAGGAGAATGAGGAAGAAGAAGAACTTCCAACCGCACCTGCTCCAGCACCTACCCCCGGACCTGCTCCCGCAGAGGATGACGAAGAAGATAGTTGTTATGTTGATGAAGATTGGCTGGATGATGATGAAGAAGATGTCCATACAGAGGATGATGAAGAAGAGCAAGAGGGAGAAGAGGAAGAAGAAGACAACATAGACCCATATGGGGAGGATCCTGAGGAAGGAGTTGTTGAAGATGAAGAAGATTTCTGGGATGATGATGATGACGATGATGCTTAATTACTGTAGTTTTTTAAAAAAATTTTGTGGAAAGTAAATATTTTCAACATATTAAATCAATCATGTTTAAGATTATTTTTGGTTTGTGGATACAGTTGTTTTCGTTTGCGAATATAAGAACCCCAGTTTGCGTAGATAATCATTCCAATTTGCAAAAAAGTAAACCAAACTAAAAGCCTTTTGCGGATATCGATATAATAGTTTGCGGATGAAGAACAAATCGTTTGCAGAAAAGTTAAATAGAGAAAATGACATTTATAGGAAATCTTTTCATTCATAACACAGGTTGAACAAAAGAGCACCATACAAAAAAGAGTAGAAGAAAACCATCTTCTTCTAGGTCGTTCATTAACGCTTTGGTTGCAACTATAACATATATATAGCATGATCCAGTGCCCTGTTAACTTCTGTCACTCTGGACAAGAGGTCTTTGGCTATAGTTATGCAGTCACCTGACATGTCGTTATCGGCGATTTTGGCGGTCTCAACCACAAGAAGATCGATATCAAGTTTTGCCTCTAGCATCATCACCTTTAAGTTCTTGTGCTTCATTGTGACCTTCTCAACATTGAGAACAACGTTGTATTTTGCGAATATGGCATCTCCCCTCTTCAGCACCTCTTCCTTAGTTAGAAGATTGATGTTCGAGCTCTTACCCTTCTCGGTGTTGCAAGCATTCATGGTTTATAATTGGGAGAGAGTTGAGGTTTGCTAAGAGTTGATGTTGAGTTTATGTTTTGTTTGCGCAGTTTTTCTGTATATATAGGAAAAATGTATGGTTTAGTTGGATTGGTGGGTCCCTAAACATCTTTAATCTTTAATTGTTTCATCTGTATCTCATATGAGGATACAGTTTTTCTGGTTTGCAGATAACGATATAATCTTCTGCGGATCACTAACAAATCGTTTGCGTATAAGCTAAAGAGGACAAATCCGTTTTTGATTTTTAGTTTGCAAAATTGTTTTATGAGGAAACAGTTAATGTCGTTTGCGAATAGAGGAATCCCAGTTTGCGAAAGTTGACAGAATACCAAGAAAAACATTTTCCTTCGTAACATAGGTTGAACAAAAGAGGAGCATACATAGGGTGTTTTTTGAGGATTTATTTTTTATTGTTTGAGAATATAATGGAATCAAAACCAACTAAACCAAAATGTAGGGTTTAGTTGGATTTGTGGGTCCCTAAACATGTTTAATCTTTAATTGTTTCATCTGTATCTCATATGAGGATACAGTTATTCTCGTTTGCGCAAAACGATATAATCATCTGCGGATGACTAACAAATCGTTTGCAGATAAGCTAAAGAGGACAAATCCGTTTTTGATTTTTAGTTTGCAGAATTTTTTGATGAGGATACAATTAATCTCATTTGCGAATAGAGGAATCCCAGTTTGCGAAAGTTGACAGAATACAAAGAAAAACATTTTCCTTCGTAACATATGTTGAACAAAAGAGGAGCGTACATAGGTTGTTTTTTGTGGTTTTATTTTTTATTGTTTTAGAATATAATCATTCCAGTTTGCAAAACAATGCAATCTAGACCAAGTAAACCAAAATGAAATCTGTTTGCGGATATAGATATAACTGTTTGCGGATAAAGAACAAATTGTTTGCTGTAAAGATAAAGAGGTCAAATGATAGACAAGTAAAGCAGACAATTTTTTTTTGATGATACTGTTATTATTTTTTGCATATATAGAAGAATTTGTTTGAGGATCAGAATTTTTTAATTTTTTTTCCAGTTTAAAACGACAAGCGTTGTGTTTATCAGTTTTTATTTACGACAATTTGGTCTAAATTAAAATCTCAGAAGAACATGCGTCGATTGCGGATATAATTATTCTGTTTTGCGAGAGAATCTGGGCCGCGCGCGTAATTTAAAAGGGTAAATTCCATTTTTGCCCCTGAGAAGAGGCGCATGGCCCATAATTTGTTCCAATTCGCGCGCTTTCGCGCGCTTAGCTCTGAGCCGTAGATCGCGCGCGCTGCTGATAGATGGACGATCCTGATGCAGTTCGCAGGTTCGCATATTACAGGTGGTTCGCACCTGATAGCGTCCCTATATATATATATATATATATAATCTGTATCAAATGTGAACCCGTCTTTATTATTCAAACTGTGGACTCACAAGAGGGTGACACATGTCCTTTTCACGCGCGCGCATAACTCTTGTTCACGCGTGCATGCGCTCTGGTACTCCATATGCAAAGCGTTGGTACCCCTCCATACAAATGCTGACACATGTCCTTTTTTCGCTCATACAAAATGTTGGTACCAATGCGCAAGTGCTGGTACATGTGGTACAAACACCCGAGTATATTAAGTACCAGCACTTGTGCAGGTAATGTACCCCCCCCCCCCTCCCTTCATGCAGAGCGCGCGCTGGTATCTTCCACACAATGCCGACACATGTCCTTTTTCTCTCATGCATAGTGCTGGTACGAGGCACCACCACAACCTTGCATGTTGGTACTGTTAGTCTTAGTGCTCGTAGTTCAATCCTAAATGTCCAAATGTATATATCATCGTTAGCAATAAAATTAAAGCGGCTTTATATTACTTATGTGTTGGAGTAATATATCGATGTGTGCTCTGATCTATGCCCACCATGCGAATAGAACAATAGATCGAGATAGATCACACTCGATGGGTCCCTAGTCAACAAAGCTTTACTAGAAGCGACTAGTATGAAAGATGGTTCTTTATGGCTTACGTTCTGTTAGTCATTGGAATGAGATTCCGGAGTCTGATCATAGATATCATGTGGTACATGATATTGGACGACCCGACATGAATATGTGTCATAGATCAAGTCATGAACATATTCATTGTCGTAGCTTGTCATGTATCCTTAGACAAAGGAGTCTTTGTGATCGCTATGTAGTCAACAACTGAGTTTGACCTGAGCCTAACGTTGTCCGTAACAGGGCTTCCATAACGGCCAGGATTAGCTTGGGGACGGGCTACATGAGTGACACGAAAGAAGGCTAAGGGATTTCTCCCTCATACTAAGGTATGAGAAAGATATCGGTTCTCGGCCGCTTGATCGAGAGTGACTGAAAGAATAGCATGGCCATGCAAATGATACTAGGTATCATATATTCAGTCATCTCACATATCAAGGAACAGTGATTGAGAATAATAAGGATGACGGCTCTGAGCCTTAGCTCAATCAGGATATCGGAGATAAAAGGATAATGACAGGGACGACGGAAAGGTTAGAATCGACAGGGTCGACTCGTTATGCAGTGTCAGGAAATACTAAAGTCTCGTTAGTTGCCACTTAAATAGGATCAAGTAAAATGGGATTTTACGTTGATCTATTGACATGCATAAACCTAAGGGTCACACCGGAGGATGAAACTCATTGACACATTTATGGAGAATGGCCAAAAGGGAGTTGTCTTGGGACATGACCAAAACTGGGTTTTGGGTCATGTGCCCGTAAGTGAATAGGACTTTACGGATCGAGACAAGGCTTGGAGTCTTGGGATTGATCGCGTCGAATAATGTTGGACATTTCCGGTATGGAAGGCTTGGAGGCGATGAGCGAATCACGGGACCTCGTTGGAAATGGCCACGGGCCATGTTCCAAGAGGCCCATGAAAGGCCCATGCAACCAAGGCCCATGGAACTAATTAATCAAGTCTTGATTAATTAGTACTAAGTAAGCAAGACAAGGATTAAGGTGTTGGTGATTCACCACCTAACCCAATCTTGTCTTGTCATACTTTGTCCTATTTATACCTTACTTGACACCATACTTGTCCCATGCCTTTAGTTGGACAAGTATGGGTTTTTTTATGTTTAAGTCATCTTTTTTCAACATAACAAACACAAGACAAGAATAGGAAACACAACTTCTCTCCCCCTTCCCTTGCAATTTCGGGTTTGGCAAGCTCTCACCTCCATTTTTGTGTTCTTGAGTCCTCAAAGAGAAGAACTACGTGGCTTTGATTCCCATGTGGATACGTAGGCGTCTTGGAGACTCAAGCCAATCATTCGTTACCCGATGTTCTTGTTTTGGTAAGAAAAAGTGCTGAATTTTTCTCTTGTGAATCCATTCTTTGTTAGTTGATTCATGGTTTTAATCGTCTCTTGGTTTTCCTTGATTTTCCGCTGCGAGTTGGTTCATCTCCAACCCTACCTCGAGACCAAACAGGTACCAATACCCGTGTATATAAAGTACCAGCACTTGTGTGTGTGTGACATAGTCTGTATCGTAGACGTATTGTATTAGGACGTTGGGGTTTAGTTTCGTTGTATAAACACATGAGGCTTTGATTGTAAATTAGTTTTACTGAATTAATAAACATAAAACGTCCTAATACAATAAGATCTTAACGTGTATTGTAAAAACACATGAGGCTTTGCTGGTACCTTACAATACCGCTCATGAAAAGTGCTGGCCACAATATATCGAGATATAGACTTATCATAATTTATTTAGTGTGAATAACTGATTTTCTCAGTGTGTTCTGTAAATCGAATGGAAACTAATGTATTTGGTATGTCTTGTTGTTGTAGGTGGATCGTCATGAGGGTCGATACTTTTCACTCCGGAAAATATTTTTCATTGATCTTGTTTTGTAAGTCTCGGAAAAAGATTTTTTTTTTGGCGCGAGAATGAGATTAATCGGGGTTCAGACGTAATCGGAATGCGCAAAAGAGCAAAGTGGAGGCACACACCAAGGCGTGCATAGACCATCGCCGACTACGCTCACGTGTGGCGTGGTACACGGAGATCAGATACACCCGCATGCCTGTATTTCTTCGATACGCTGATCGTAGCCTTGACCGTTCCTAGTCATTTGTTTCGCATGCTTTTACTTCGTCTCCATCTGTTGATTTTTTAGAGAGACATCTGACGACCTCCAGTACCGGTTGCAGTGTAATCCCGTAGTGCCGCCTACATGGAATCATGTCTATCCGCCAACAACTTCTCCATTTGCATGAGTGTCGCTCTCTACTACTGACACGTGGTACCGCTCTCCCCCTCTCCTCTATTGACGTCTGTAAGGCATTAGCAACTCTCCTCCATATTATTTCAGCCACAATTCTTCATAAGGGGACCTCTCGTCCATTTTTTTTACATGAACAGCACAAAGAACTATAAAAGCTTGGGATCTCTATATTTTTGTACAACTCTTGAATTTATTTATTTTACATAGAATTTAAGAGGGTTTCAATTTTTAGAGAACAACAATAATTTGTAGGTGAGAGAGCCATTTTGAGAGCTTAAACTTAAAAGTTTTGGTTGCATATTTGTAAAGAGATGCTCATTATTGTCTACACAAAAGTATAAAGGAGAGAGATTAAAGAAGAAGAGGAAGAGCAACCTTAGACAATTAATTTGGTGATTGTATCTCAACTTTCATCTTGATTATGAGCATGGTTGTAAAAGTCGGCCTAGGCGGCCGCCTGGGCGGCGCCTAGGCGCGAAAATCAACCTTGCCGCCGGGATTGATGCCAGTCGGGCGGAACAAGTCGGCCAGCCGATTAATGGTCGTTCAGGCGGGCCAGGCGCTGCGAATCGGGACCAAGGCACTGCGAATCTGGGACCAAGGCGCTGCGAACCAGACTCATATCTCTCGGTACTGATGATGAAGATGAGTGGATTTCCAGAAAGAAGAGGGATATATCATTTTTGTCGATTAAAACTGATGTATGTTGAAAACGAAATCTAAGAGAAGAAGAGGGAAAGTAAAGAGCAGCAACCATGAACGAACGCTCTAATTTAGAAGAGATACAAGTCTATAATTTGGGGGAGATGAAAGGTTGTGTACTGGTTTAGGTAAGTGTACTGACATAATGATAGATGTGTTTTAGGCAGCTTTTTAGGTTTTTCATTACAAAATTACGTAATTAAAGCAGAATAGATTAGCTGGATATAAGGTGTGTTATTTTTATATATTATTTATATTATATATAAAATGTAGAATAGAGAAGCTAAAGAGACGTGGTTAGTTACTAATTAGTCTAGGTAAAAGAGATTGGGTTAGTATAGCCGTATAGGGAAAAGAGACTATTTTTGAAAAAAAAACAATTATGGAGAAAAGAAGACTAAAAGATAAGTTGATGCAGATTAATTATTACTATTATTATATTTTTATGTATAATATAATAAATAATAATCAAAAATATAAATTTAAAAATACATATTATCAATTTAGTACATAAAATTATATTATTATTATATAATATATATTATTAATAATTTAAAATAATCAAATAATCAAATCCGCCTAGGCCCCGCCTAGGCCCCGACTAGTCCCCGCCTAACGCCTAGGGGTCCTCGCCGCCCGACTAGCGCCTAGCGCCATTTACAACCTTGATTATGAGTTTTATTGATTGCTTCTTCTCATCCCTGTATTTTCTCACCATGAACAACTAAACCCCCAAATTCTAGGGTTATGAGGGATTAGGGTAGTGATTTCCATGTTTTGAGTGCTTAGATTTTGGTGATTATTGATTTGTGTTAATGTTTATGATTGATTTGTTCTTAATGCTTTATCTCCCGTGTAGGCTTGAAAATTGATTTGAATTAGGATCTAACACTTGAAATATGAGGATTCTAATTAGTCTAAAATTAATCATAGGTTGGATTTAAATCGTAACTAGAACTAGTGAGATTAATACAATTGTAATAGCCATAGATTTTTTTATCGAAAGCTAGAAGTTATCAAAAAGCTTATTGCTTTTGGTCTTCCAACATCTAGAGTCGAAAGAACTAGATGATTACATTCTATTAGGGTCAGAAACGTTCAGAAAAAGTTATGACTAGAGTTGAGATAACTCGTTGCCTCTAAAATAAGTAAACATCGCAATGATCGAATGTGTTCAATGGTATGGAATGAACTTTATGAACCTGTGCCCTTGATTTTTCATCACTTCATTCTAGATAAGAAAATTCTCTATTAAATTCTATATTTTCTTTATTTGATTTTAATTCTTAAACTAGACTTTTACCGAAACAACTTATCTACGAACTTTAAATAGAGGCTGTTTGCCTATTGCTTCCTAGGGTATGATAATTTGAACTTCAATTCCAATTTACCACTTGATGATCTTTACACTTCTCATGTCCATTTTTTTTGCGTTAAACCCGCAGTACACTTGTCAACTTGATGTAAATAATGAGTGTACAATTGTAGAAAATAGTTCACAAACTCTTGTTGAGCCAAATCTTCTCATAGTATCCATAGAGTTGACTGACATATCTATTAGATATCCAAGGGTTATTATGGAAGCTGCTCTCAGAAGAGAGGTTATTACTACGATAAGGCCAGCTGCGGTAGGTTCGTCCCTTAGGTCAAGGCCAGCGGCGATAGGTTCATCCCTCACGTCGTCCTCTCAAGGCAAGCTCGGGAGAATCAATGTTTACTACGACAAGTCCAGCGTCGATAGGTTCATCCCTCACTCCGTCCTCATGGATTTGGAGCTTGGAACCATGGACAATCTCAGGTCCGGTTCCTACGGCCGGATTTTCCGTCCCGACAACTTTGTCTTCGACCAATCTAGTGCTAGTAATAATTGGGACAAAGGGAACTACACAGAAGGATCAAATTTGATTGATTTTGTTCTTGATTTTGTGCGAAAGGAGGCGGAGAATTGTGTTACTTGGAGGGTAATTTATTTTCTACCTTTTCCCTCCTTTCTCTAGCGTTAGATTTGCTTGAACATTTGGTTGTTATTTTGTCGTGCAGGATTTCAGGTCTGTCATTCTCTAGGTGGTGATACTGGCTCTGGAATGTGGACGCTCTTGATCTCAAAGATTAGGGAAGATTATCTGATAGGATGATGATGACTTCCTCGGTCTTCCCATCCCCGAAGGTCTCTAATATAGTTATGGAGCCTTACAATGCCATTATGTCCGTTAATCAACTTGTTGAGAATGTTGTCGAGTCCATGGATCTAGACACCGAGGCTCTCTATGACATATGTTTCCAAACACTCAAGCTCTCCACTCCTAACTATAAGTTTTTTGTTCCCTTAAATTCTGCTTCATGGCTTAGCAAGTTTTTGTTTTTTGCTATATGATTGGTGTGTTCTATGCTTGTATTGGTACCGCTTTGTATTGCATCTTAAATTTGTTTTCTGAAGTGAACATTTTCTATACATAGATTTATTTCGTTTAGATCTGCAATGTTCCTAATACATTTTCTATACTTTTGCAAACTTCACATGTTATGCTCATTTATCAAGTGACAACAATATGTTTATAGCTTGTACGAACCCTATGATCATTGATTGTTCATGTGGATTTAAAACAGTATGGACTAAATTAGAAGCAAATGGCTCCATTTTATGTACGAATTGTAGGTTATTATTCCCTTGTACAGATACTAGCTCCTCTTTCTTTTCTTCTTATTTGTGTTTGTTTGTCCTCTGATGTGGTAGTCTTTTAGTTGTTTATGTGTTCTAGCTAATTTTGTATCCATACATGTTTACGTGTTTTTTAGTATTTTCTCTCACATTTAAAACTCTTTTCGCCTCATTCTAACAAAGATCACTTCACTTTCACCTCGATTATGTTTTTTTTTCATGCTAAAATTTTGTAGGTATTTAGAACCAAACGGGCCAAAACAAACGAAAATGGAATAAGAAAAACTTAGTACCCAATCGGCCATTCGAGCGGGTGGAGGATCAAATACGCTATTACCTACGCTGATGGGATCGTTGAATACCCAGTTTCCCACTACCTACCCGTTAGATGCGTTAACCGGATAGGAATGTAAACTACTAGGAAAACGTGCTCTGGGTTTCCAAATGTTGGGGTTTTGTTCCCTAGGACAAATTCACATTGACATGTTACAAACGTCCTTGTATTTTAATAAATAAGTTGGTAAACTTTTATTATCATTAAGTTGTAATGTTAGTAAAACAGTGAGTATAATACTCTTTCTAGGGTATTGAGGAGCAACTCCCCAATAGTAGAACTCTTATAAACAAAAAGAGTGGATTCATTCACAAGTCCCTAGCTTGAACCAATAGTTAGAGATAGTGTGATTTTGATGAGATGATAAGTTGTATTAATCATACAATATGAGTCAAAGTCACAAATGCTAATGAGTTTCACATTTGGACGATCCATCTTGAGAATACTCCATAGAAAAAAGAGACATGAGTATATCTCAACTATCAAAGTAGTCTTTAGTCTTACCACCATGACATCACCATGTGATCTACATGAGGTGGATTCTTGACTTGACATAAACAAACGTTTGTCCTAATAGATAGTTATAAAGGTTATGATCGGATATGGATCCCACATGTGAGCTATATGGGTGATGGTTATAGGGACTTGTCACTTGTATTATACAAGTTAGATGTCATCATAACGACCACTCTTGATGAGTAGGAGGTTTTTAAAAGAAGCATGGCCATGCGTGTGATTAGTCATCTACATTCCTCCCTCACAATCAAGATAGCATGTAATAACCACTCCCGGTCAACGCCAGTCAAACCTGCGAAAAACAGGAAAATTTAAAAAATTTAAGACGGACACTTAATGAACCTAAAATGACCCCGAGTGTCATACCGGACTTAAGTTGACCCCGTTATTGACCAAAGTGAGTTACGGGGGACTCAGGGCAACTTTCTGATCAATTTGAGAAATGTTGACTTTTCGCTGGAAAAGTCAACCGAGCGACGTTTTGGTCCATTCGAGGACCGTTTTGGATCCGAAAAGCTTAACCGTCATCGCAGCGGTCTTAGTTGAGCCGTTTCCTTGTGGCCCGCCAAGTTTCGTAATTTTTGGGAAAAAGTGCCCGTTCGGGGCCCGAAACGTCCGATTTTCGCGAATCTGATTGGAAAATATTAACTAGATATTTTCCAAAAGGTGTGGGACCCACCTTGACACATGTCCTAAATGTGGTGGTGTTAGTTTTGGGGGGAAAATGAATGCAAGAGAAGGGCTGGCCGAGACTTGGGTTTTAAAAGAAAAAAAAAGAGTTTTAATTGGGTTTTTATGTTAGTTGTTTTAAATTAGAAAGAAGAAGAGAGGTTTTAGAGAGAGAAGGAGAAGGAGAAGAAGAGAGAAGAAGGGAGGTTGAGCTAGGGTTTGTGATCGAGCCCTTGGATCGAGTCAAAACAAAGAGCAATCCCGTTCCCCTCGTTCTCCTCTATGGTAATACCCGAATCGATTCTCGTTTTGGTTATTTTCTTGGAAGCTAGGGTTTGAGTATAAACTAAGGCTTAGGGTTGTGTAGAGTGTGGGGAGGTGTTGGAGACGTTTTAGAGGTGTTTGGGGGTTTAATTTCACGTTTTCCGGTGACCGGAGGCTCGGGAGGAGCTCCGGCCACCGTGGGTGGTGGCCGGCCGGCCATGAGGTGGCTGGCCGGAGCTGGCAGCAGCCACCACATGGTGGCCGAGCCTCCCCTTAAACCCTAGGGTCTCGGCCAAGTAGTGTGGGTGGGGCCCACATGCTCGGGTGCTCGGTTTTTATCGTTCGGGTGGTTTAAAATGTTCCCCGGACCATTTATCCTTAATCGAATCGAAATTTGGAATTAAATTGGAGAAGTTGTAATTAACGGGTTTTGGAAACTTTAAACGTTAATTAATTGACTTAGAAGTCGGAATTCAATTCCGTCAAGTGCGTTGGGTTCCTTGAAATATTCTAAGACCGTAGAAATGAAAACGGGAACTTTTGGAGCCCCGGAAGGCAATTAACCAAAACCCGGGCAGATTCGCCATGTCGGGCGAATCTGGCCTTTACGGGTCCTTTATCGACAATATCGAGTAATTGGGAAGTTTGGGAGTGATCGGCATTGTCGGGGTTACGTTTGGGCGTTAAGTATGTTAATTTTCGGTTTATTCGTACTAGTTTAAAAGTACTTTGAATTTGTGTTCTTTTAGATCGTGCTACGGACCGAGGCAAAGGGAAGCTCGGCGAGTGACTGGGTGTACTTCGGGTGTTGTTGGAGCGCTTTTGGGATTATATACGAGGTAGGGAAAAGTAGCCGGATCTCGGCCCTGACTGGGGAAAGTTAACAGTAGAATTGCATGTGACACTGGGGTGTCGTGGGTTGAATAGGTTTATTTAAATATTAGAAAAGCATGATACGAGTTTGTAGCGTTTATTAGAAAAGCATGTTACGGGGACTTAGTAATTATTGGAAAGGCTTGTGACACTTAGTAGTGTCGTAGGAACAGAGAACTTAGCGTTAATTGTTTTACTGGAGGCATATGACCATGCCCGGAGGTTGTTTGTGAACTTATCTATATTAGGAGTACTGGAGGCATATGACCATGCCCGGAGGTTGATTGTGAAACTGTTGATGTTAGGACTGTTGGAGGCTTGGTTAAGCCGGAGGTTGATTGCTTATTTGGTGTCTTGAGTGGCCTTGAGAGCCCGTATTTTATTATCGAGTTCTGGGTGGCCTTGAGAGCCCGTATTATTTATTGATTGAGTTTGGGTGGCCTTGAGAGCCCGTATTTTATTATCGAGTTTTGGGTGGCCTTGAGAGCCCGTATTATTTATTGATTGAGTTTGGGTGGTCTTGAGAGCCCGTATTTTATTATCGAGTTTTGGGTGGCCTTGAGAGCCCGTATTATTTATTGATTGAGTTTGGGTGGTCTTGAGAGCCCGTATTTTTATTATCGAGTTTTGGGTGGCCTTGAGAGCCCGTATTATTTATTGATTGAGTTTGGGTGGCCATGAGAGCCCGTCTATTTAAATTGGTGTTTTGGGTGGCCTTGAGGGCCCGTGTACTAAGGATGGTGTCTTTGGCTGGCCTGACCGAGTTAGAGTCTCGGGGGGGTTGCAAGCTTCCTTTAGCTGGCTTACGAGTTAGAGTCTCGGTAAGTTGCAAGCGTGTCTTATGGTTGGTGTCTTGGGAGGCCGTGAGTGCCTGTGGGATTGTTGAGTCCGTGTCTTACTATCGGTGTGTCTTGGGAGGCCGTGAGTGCCTGTGGGGCTGTTGAGTTCGAGTTTTACTGTTGGTGTCTTGGTGGCCATGAGTGCCTGTGAGTGTTGAACTTGTGTTGTTACTGGTTGATGAATTTGCGTGTGATTGTGATTGCGGATCCCGGTAGGTTGCAAGCATTCTTTGGCTGGCCTGACCAAGTTTGAGTATCAACGGGTTGCAAGCATTCTTTGGCTGGCCTGACACGAGTTTGAGTAACACAGGTTGCAAGCATTCTTTGGCTGGCCTGGTCCGAGTTTGAGTAACACAGGTTGCAAGCATTCTTTGGCTGGCCTGGTCCGAGTTTGAGTATCACAGGTTGTAAGCATTCTTTGGCTAGCATGATCCGTGTTCGTGTGAGTGGGAGAGGTTACTGAGCAGCTGGTATGCGATCCTTTGTGATCTTGTTTGGTGTGCGATCCTTTGTGATCTTGTTTGGCGTTGTGTAGTCTTTCTGTCGTGTCCTTGGAGGAGGTCGTCGATAGTTGTGTCGGGTCTACGTTGTGTTATCGAGTGTTGAGTCTGTTGAGGAAGGTAACGGGTTGTGGGTCAGTTGGGTACTTGAGTTGGGGACTATAGTCCCAGTGTTGGGTTTGGTTTTAGTGTTACTGGCTTTGTCTGCTAATTATGCCGTAGTCAGTCTGTTATCCGTGGTGGTGAGCGAACGCTCACCCCTAGCTGCTTTTCCTACAGGTACTGTTCGTGGGACGGACTAGGTGAGCTCTTGAAGTTCATGGAGCTTGGAGCGGAGTCTGGTCTTTACTTTTGTTGAGTCTAGTGACGGATGTGTACCTTGTCCACTTGTTGGGACGTTTTTGTATTGTAAATACTACTATTATTTTGGTAAATAAATGGAAATGTCAAAGCTTTTATTCAAAACAGGTTTTAAGTATTCATGTTTTAAAAGTTCGCGTCCCGAGTTCGATTCGCTGAAATTGGGGCGTGACATAGCATGTTGAGATTGAATTAAAAGGATGATTCTTCTATGCTTTTGTTCAATCGCAACACTCGCCAAATGACGAGGATAAAACTACTTATGATAACATGATTTGACGAAGTAACGATCATTAGTTCTATGGCTTGGGAAATCATGGGTCTTGCTAGAAGTTACTCATGACCCATGGGTGAAACATCTTGTTTCATTTGACTACCAATACTCATAGAATCCTACAAGGTCATACACAATAGAGAAAGACCACAACGAAGTGGACGAAATGGTTTCGGTTAAATAAAATAGTGTGAAATTATATTTGATATAATAAACATATCACTTTTATTTAATTGAAATACTCACAAAGAAAAAAAAACATATTTGTATTTAATTATTATAAAGTATAGTAATTAAATAGACAAATAAAAGGGCCAAATATATCAAATAATTAGGGCTTAGCCGAACACCCCTATAGCCCAATAGGGATATTCGTCCAACTCAATAAAATTGGATGTATTTTCAGCACTTTCTTTAATTAAAAGGATTAAAAGGAAACCCTAAATTTTAGAAGGTATAGAACAAGGAAGACTTGTTGGACTAAGTCAAAGTTTCCTAATCCTATTTGGCTTGGACTTAAAGTATGCCCAACACCTATACATAAAAGGCTACCTTGGCCATAAATCATAAACTGCTTTGATTTTCGGCCGCCACATAGTGAGTTGTGAGTTCTTCGTTCAAGGACTACTAGCATGCTCAGTTGTGGTTCTATCTTTCTCGTGTGGATATCGTTAGAGGGCGAACACTTGGGCACCTACACCGACACTTCTAAAGGTCCACGTCTCGAACCAGTTGATTGAAAGTGCTCTTCATTGAGGTATAATCTCCGTTAAATTATCGCATAGATTAGGAATTACATGAATGTGTGTAATTTAGGCTATTTAGGATTATACCGATAAAATTTTAAGAAATTTTTGTTTTCCGCCGTGTTAACGTAACACACCCCATAATCCAACACCAAAGTGGTGGTAGCACGATGGATAGAGGTAAATAAGGTATTCTCAATTGATATAACTTGAAAGTTTAGTATAAATACCATTCTTTGGCTTAGGAGAAGGGGGAAAAATTTTTAAGAGCCGAGGGTTGGAAAAGTTTAAGATGACCATTGCTGTAATTCAAAGGTGTTTTTGTCATCTTTACGGTATCTTCTTGTTTCATTTGTTAGAATAAGGTTTGAAAGACTGGATATTGATCTCATTTAAGCATTAAGGACCAAGTGGGAATAGACATGGATGGTATCACATCGCATGAAATTTCTAGTCACACATCCATACTTGATCTATGTCATTGAATGTATTTGGCGTGGTGATCATTGATGGGTCTAGTTACGATTGTTGTAGAAAATGTCGCTTTGGTCTTATGTTGGTACAAGAGATGGACCAGATTGACTAAGGGGGAATGTTTTAAGAATATTGACCGTTTTGTGCGCATATACAGTTTTCAAATATAATTGTCGTTAGGAATCGATTTGTAGCTCAAGTGGGAGATTGTTGGGTTATTTTATAATCCAACACGTGGGCTTACAAATTGGACAAGTATATTTGGGGTCAATGATTCGTATTGGGCTTGAGAATCCCAATTTAAAACATTATAATGAGTATGAGCTTTGTAATGTGTGATACTCAATATAAATCTGAATTAGAGTAATGGGCTTTATTCAGATTCTATATATAAAGGCATATTAGGGTTTGGTCTCCAAGATTAATCAGCCGTTTTTCTTTCTCCTCCATCCCCATCTATTGAGTGAGAGCACACGGAGAGCATAAGGGATTAATCTATGGAAGGTCAAACCGATCGTGTTCTTGTTATCGACATGGAATTAGGTACGCTTTCTATGTTGTTTTATACTTAAATCTTGATTATTTGACTAAGCGTTGGATTCTTAAGGGATTCGATATTTGGTTCCAACAACACATATCTCTATATTAAGAATCATTCAAACAGTCAATCTAACACTTCATAAAATAAATCTGTAACATTCAAATTTTTAATCTGGAAAATTCTAACTTCTAAACTGTAACACTCAAGCTTTCATCTGAAACATTCAAAATTGTAATACGAAAATATTAGATATCTAATCTTACATTACGAAACATTCAACCGTTAAATTATGAACACTAAAAGTAAAATCCTTTACATTTTTCATAAGGTTTCAATCCACGGGACATTTACCTTGGTGATGATCTGCTCAGAACCTTCTTCTTCTCATCATCAGAATGTGTAAAAGGTCCTAGATTGAGCTTCACTATGGCCTTGTCAATCCTTCCTGTAATAACCACTCCCGGTCAACGCCAGTCAAACCTGCGAAAAACAGGAAAATTTAAAAAATTTGAGCAGACACTGTTTTGAACCGGATTTGGACTCCGAGGGTCATACTGGACTTAAGTTGACCCCGTCATTTACCAAAGTGGGTTCCGGGGGACTCAGGGCAACTTTCTGAGCAATTTGGGAAATGTTGACTTTTCGCTGGAAAAGTCAACCGAGCGACGTTTTGGTCCATTCGAGGACCGTTTTGGATCCAAAAAGCTTAGCCGTCGTCGCAGCGGTCTTAGTTGAGCCGTTTCCTTGTGGCCCGCCAAGTTTCGTAATTTTTGGGAAAAAGTGCCCGTTTGGGGCCCGAAACGTCCGATTTTCGCGAATCTGATTGGCAAATATTAACTAGATATTTTCCAAAAGGTGTGGGACCCACCTTGACACATGTCCTAAAGGTGGTGGTGTTAGTTTTGGGGGGAAATTGTGTGGTGGAGAGTGATGGCCGAAATTATGGGGTTTAAAGAGAAAAAGTTTAGTTTTTAGTTAGTTGTTAGTTGTGTTAATTAGAAAGAGAAGAGAGAAGAAGAGAGTTAGAGAGAGAAGAAGGTGGAGAAGAAGATAGAAGATTAAAAGCTAGGGTTTGGGAGATTATTCAACCGTTGGATCGATTCAAAGCAAGGAGAAAACGTCTTCCCCTCGTCTTCCTCGTTGGTAAGACCTAACCCGATTCTCGTTTCGATTATTTCTCAAAAGCTAGGGTTTGGTTATAAACTATGGGTTAGGGTTGTATGGACGTTTTGGAGGTGTTGGAGACGTTTTAGAGGTGTTTGGGGGTGTAATGGCACGTTTTTCCGGTGACCGGAGGCTCGGGAGGAGCTCCGGCCACCGTGGGTGGTGGCCGGCCGGCCATGAGGTGGCTGGCCGGAGCTGGCAGCAGCCACCACATGGTGGCCGAGCCCCCCCTCGAACCCTAGGGTCTCGGCCAAGCCTCTTGGGTGGGGCCCACGTGCTCGGTTGCTCGGATTTTAATGTTCGGGTGGTTTAAAACGTTCCCCGGACCATTTACCCTAAACCGAATCGAAAATTGGAATTAAATTGGAGAAGTTGTAATTAACGGGTTTTAGGAACTTTAAACGTTAATAAATTGATTTGGAAGTCGGAATTCGATTCCGTCAAGTGCGTTGGGTTCCTTGAATTATTCTAAGACCGTAGAAACGAAAACGAGGACTTTTGGAGCCCCGGAAGGCAATTAACCAAAACCCGGGCAGATTCGCCATGTCGGGCGAATCCGGCCTTTACGGGTCCTTTATCGACAATATCGAGTAATTGGTAAGTTTGGGAGTGATCGGCATTGTCGGGGTTACGTTTAGGCGTTAAGTATGTTAATTTTCGGTTTATTCGTACTAGTTTAAAAGTACTTTGAACTTGTGTTCTTTTAGATCGTGCTACGGACCAAGGCAAAGGGAAGCTCGGCGAGTGACTGGGTGTACTTCGGGTGTTGTTGGAGCGCTTTTGGGATTATATACGAGGTAGGGAAAAGTAGCCGGATCTCGGCCCTGATTAGGGAAAGTTAATAGTAGAATTGCATGTGACACTGGGGTGTCGTGGGTTGAATAGGTTTATTTAAATATTAGAAAAGCATGCTACGGAAACTTGGTAATTATTAGAAAAGCTTGATACGGGATTGTAGCGTTTACTAGAAAAGCATGTTACGAGAACTTAGTAATTATTGGAAAGGCATGTGACACTTAGTAGTGTCGTAGGAGTAGAGAACTTAGCGATAATTGTTTTACTGGAGGCATATGACCATGCCCGGAGGTTGCTTGTGAACTTGTTGATATTAGGAGTACTGGAGGCATATGACCATGCCCGGAGGTTGATTGTGAAACTGTTGATATTAGGACTGTTGGAGGCTTGGGTTAAGCCGGAGGTTGATTGTTTAATTTGGCGTCTTGGGTGGCCTTGAGAGCCCGTTTTATTATGGTTGAGTCTTGGGTGGCCTTGAGAGCCCGTTTTTATTAGGGTTGAGTCTTGGGTGGCCTTGAGACCCCCTTTTTATTATTGTTGAGTCTTGGGTGGCCTTGAGAGCCCGTTTTAGTATTGTTGAGTCTTGGGTGGCCTTGAGAGTCGTGTTATTTGTTGTTGAGTTTAGGTGGCCATGAGAGCCCTTGTGTTTGCTGTTGAGTTTGGGTGGCCATGAGAGTTCGTGTGTTATTATTGATGTCTTGGGGTTGTTGAGCCCGCGAGTTAAGTGGTTGTGTTTTGGGAGGCCATGATGGCCAGTGGGGTTGTTGAAACCGAGTCTTGACTGTTGAGGTGTCTTGAGTGGCCTTGAGTGCCTGTTTGTTGAGCTTGCTTGTGTTTGTGGTTGTGTTTGCCCGACCCGACTGTGTGTTGGGGAGTGGTGTGGATTTTGGCAGGTTACGAGCATTCTTCGGCTGGCCTGACCAAACTCGAGCCTCGGCAGGTTCTGAGCATTCTTCGGCTGGCCTGTTCCGTGTCCGGATCCCGAGAGGTTATGAGCATTCTTCGGCTAGCCTGATCCGTGACCGGGTCCCGGCAGGTTACGAGCATTCTTCGGCTGGCCTGACCGCGTACGAGGCTCGGCAGGTTCTGAGCATTCTTCGGCTAGCCTGATCCGGGTTCGTGTCTTTGGGGAAGGTCATTGTTGGTTGTGTCGGTTTTACTTTACGAGTTTGAGGTTGAGTCTGGTGAGGGAGGTTACTGAGCAGCTGGGTTGCGATCCTTTGTGATCTTGTTTGGTGTGCGATACTTTGTGATCTTGTTTGGTGTTGCGTAGTTTCTTTCGAGTCCTTGGGAGAGGTCGTGATCATTGTGTCGGGTCTACTTTACGTGTCAAAGTGTTGAGTTGGTCAAGAAAGGTAACAGTGGGTGTATGTTCAGTCAGAGTCCTTGGGTTGGGGACAGTGTCCCCCGGTGTTGACTTTAGTTTTGGGTGTTACCGACTTGTCTGCTAATTATGCCGTAGTCAGTCTGTTATCCGTGGTGGTGAGCGAACGCTCACCCCTAGCTGCTTTTCCTACAGGTACTGTTCGTGGGACGGACTTGGTGAGCTCTTGAAGTTCATGGAGCTTGGAGCGGAGTCTGGTCTTTACTTTTGTTGAGTCTAGTGACGGATGTGTACCTTGTCCACTTGTTGGGACGTTTTTGTATTGTAAATACTACTATTATTTTGGAAAATAAATGGAAATGTCAAAGCTTTTATTCAAAACAGATTTTAAGTATTCATGTTTTCAAAGTTCGCGTCCCGAGTTCGATTCGCTGAAATTGGGACGTGACACTTCCTAATAATTTCGCTGCTAATGCGTTGTTCTTCTTGGCCATTAATTTTGTTGTTGCTACTTCCTTCTTCTTGGCCATTTTATCAGAAAGGGCGCGCTTAATACAAACCATAGCTGCATGATTGCAATTTCAAGAATGGACGCACAACATAATAAACTATGAGATAAAATAATTAACGAATTCGAATAGAATGTCAAACAACATGTCGACATAACACACAAATGACAAACACCAAATTACAAAAAAAAAATTAAAAAAACTCGATTGGTTATTCCATTTAAACTAACCAAAATATGCATGCAAGAAGCACAGATTCTAACAACAGTTTCAGCGGAATATGACCAAACACACAATATCCATAACCAAAATATGTAAATACACTGCCATTCACATGAAATTTAAAAATTGTGGCCAAACTTGAACAAAATGAGATTTTTTTATAAACAGCCGATAAATTCCAAAAACGCTCGGGTATAAAAATGGAAAGCATGCAAAATACATTATCCTAGTTATGACTTCAATATGGAAACTGAATGAGCTCTAACATAGAGGTTTTGTCCCACAACTATCCTCGGTTGGTTATGATAACTATACGATCCAACTGTGTAGGGAGGGAATCAGAGAGGACCCAAATAACGGGTGAACATTTATCTTCTTGCCCGCAATCCCATGGTAATCGACAATAATGCTGAAATGTTTGGTTTACTTACGACACGTCTCACTAATATTTTGGGCCGTAGATATGACTAATAGGAACCGGTGAGATTTATTTAAGCCTTACAAGTTAAGATCTTATTTACAATAGATTACATCCTTACATATCTAATTTTCAAAAAAAAAAATACACAATTTTTTTTGAGAGTTTAATAGGTTGTATGTTAGATTTAATGGTCTTCAATAATTGAAATGTTGAACCCTTTTCCTCAAACGTCACCCCTTCTATTTTTATTGGCGATGGTTGTGGTCTTCGATCATAGCTATCACCGGTAGTGGTCTTAGCTCTAGCCTCCTTCCCTCCTCCTCCTTCAACCTCTCATTTTTAACCCTTTTTTCTTTTGGATATGTTGCTTTTCAAAGAAGTTTTTATAGTGATCCCCCGAGCATAAAATATTTGCAGAATTCTCCATTGTATAGATACGACATGCTGTTTTTTCCACTCATTCCTTTCAGGAGCGGTCTTACAAAACCTACCCTAACTTCCTACCTTTGTTAGAACGCGAAAAATTCATGGGTGCTGGCGCAGCTACAATTGCTTTAGCGGGAGTTCCTTTCCAGCTATTTTCTTCCTCCTCCCCTATCAGTTACCCTGGTTTCAAAAGAAATCTTGAATCAGGCGCAGGGGATTTTTTTCAGGTTCTCAGCTAGCTGCCATGTATATCTCTTTGTGGTAAGACATCCACCGTGGGGGTGGTCGTTTGGACGATGTTGGGTTCTGCAGGTTTCGATCTATTTTTCCCTCCTCCGGTAAAGCTATAGTCGCTGCCTATTTCATCGTCTCCAGCGTCGAGTTGAAGATCCAGAAGTGGGACGCGTTTCCTCTCCTCTCAAGAAGTGGATCGTCGTGGTTCTTTTCTTGAGGGTCACGGTGGTGTCCGGGTCGTCGTCGCAGAGGCTCTCCGTTCGGGGTGATGGATGGGTCTCCTCTGCTCCGACCACCACCTGGGCCGCCATAGATTTGCGAGTGTGTTGCAGCTCCGGCATGTTCCCTCTCGTCGAGTTGAGTTTCCGGAGCCACTTAAGCCCTGGTTCTTACCAGAGTTCCCCTCGTCGGAGTCTTGTCGGCCAGTTCTGTAAGTGTCGTCTCTCCTTTTCCGTTGATGGGTCCATTCTCTTTTATGCTGGTGTAGTGTCTCGGCTCTGCTATCTTCCCGACCGACTCTCTCCTCAGCGTTGAATGCTTAGATCCGGCTGGTCCGAGCGTGGGGAAGGATTTATAGTCTGCTTTTGGTGTTGGCCACTAAGTAGCCTTCTCTGTTTGGTGGTGAAGTAGTGGACAACTCTTTCGATCCTCTTATTCCTTTGTGCATGGATTTTAAGTTCCAGTTCTAGCTGGTCTTGGAGTTCTTTGTTTTTGGGGGTCGGTTCAAGGTTCTTTTGTTCTTGTTTCCATCTTGGTGGAGTATTATAGAACTAGTTTTGGAGCTCTGATCTTTCCTCAAGCGTTTAATTTCAGTTCTACCGTGTGAAGCGTTTCTTGACCTCCTGGTCATGGATTCGTTGTGGATATGAGTTTTTTGTCTTTGCGATGGCCCGGGTCCATTCGGGGTGGCTCTATAGTGGTTTGTATCAAATTTACCGTGGGAAGCGTTTTTTGGTTGATCGTTGTGAATCTTAACTTATCCCTCGTCGTCGCGGATGGTAAAGGTCTCTTTCCTCCTTCTGCTTTATCTACGACTTGTTGGATTATTGCTCATACCCTAAACTTATGCTTCTCTTGATTTCCTTTGTTTCCCTGCCCTATTATAGTGGGGACCCGTCATTCATTTATGTGTTTGAATTTGACGGGTTGTCCATGGTCTAGTGACCATTATTGGAAATCTAGGAGTTCTACTTCTTTGGTTTTTGAGTTTCAGTCATTCTTCACCAGACCATCTCTGCTGATCAGTGGTGTTGACCACGGCATGTCGTGCCCTTCAACTCTCTGAGTTTGGGCTCCGATGAGATAAAATATTTTCCTCAAGTTCAGGTAAGGTGTTGGGTGGTTTGAGTAGTGGACGATTTTCTTTTTTGAGCTTCATGGTTGCCAAATCAGGGTTGTATACCCCTTTTACTATGTGCTTCATGGTTGTTAAATTCGGGTTCTAGACTTTTTTTTGTCTTTTTTCTTGTGCTTATGATTGTCTATTTCGATTTTGAGACCTTGGTACTCCCGTGTTGGGTTTGTGTTGTGTATGTGCTTTCAGGCCATTGCTCGGGTTTGTAGCTCCCCTTGTTGGGTTTTTCATGAGGCTGAGTTGTCATGCCAGCGCTCGAGTATGTTGTTGTTGGTTTCATTTTCAGATCTGTAGCTAGACCATCTTCATGTACTCCTTTTAGTCCTCTCTTTTCATCATTTGAAAAGTGAGAGATTTATATACTACTTTGCTGATAAAAAATAATAATTGAAATGTTGAATGCATGTTTCCTATCCGTTAAATCTTGCGTTTGTACCCTACATGACACGAACAATCAATATGAATCATCTTGAAATTATAGCTTATGATCTTTGCATATTCTCTGGATTATCATAAAGATTTGGTTGAATTTTCTGTTGTTCTCTGTGTTTTGTAAATTGAAGTCTAGAACTTTTTTTCAAATAGGTGAAAGAAAATAAGGAATGTGATTAGGAAAATTATATTAGGTCATCTTTGAACCGTTTGAGCCAAATAGCCATCCTGTTTTTTGTTTACCTTTAGTCACCGAAGTGTGAGCCCGAGCCTTTACTTTCTCCACCAAAAACATTACAAGCCTATGTGCCATTTCATTTCTAGTAAACCTTCAGGTGTTTGATCTCGTACTTCGTTGATTATATACTTCTTGAGTGGGGTTATCTTTGAGAGTGGATGTGAGTAGGGGTGTCCAAAATTAATCCGGAAACCGACCCACCCGGTCAATATGGACCAACCGCCCATTGGGCCTAACCTCATGGGCTGTGGGGGCAGTACCGGTTCTCTAAAAGCTTGATCCGGAGTGAATGGGCCCGGGCCCGGGTTGAAAGTTTTAAAAACGCATGAACCCGGTCCACCCGGTCATAACTCATAAGCCTTAATGGCCCTTGGCTCTTAAACATTTAATTAATATACTAATACTATAGTAGACTACCGTTGTACCGCACGTGACACAAAGGGCTTATCCTACTTTCCTTGGAAATTGAGGGTTGTAAGTAAGCCATGTCGGCGCCGCATGCGAGCAACTCTTCTTCTTCCTCCATCCATTTCGAGGGTTTCCGTGAGTATTGAGTAGATTTATTCACTTTTGACTTGTGTGTGTATATGTTGGAATTCTAGGGAGCAAAACGCAGCAGAAAATAAAAACTTTTCCCTAGAATAGCCTCAGGATCCATGTAATTCCGAGTAAACTGACAAACAAAAATTAAAGGAGAGATTACCTCTTTCAATTTTCAGCTTGGTTCGAGACAGGGACCAACTTGCAGCTCGTATATCTCAGCAAAAAACCGTTGGAATCTAGATCCCTTCGGTCAGATTGAAGATCAATATGTGTAGAACGTTCACTCAAAAAATCAGCAAGATCGGACCTCGGATGAACCTCCGATCGAGCTCTTTCCAGCGGCTGGTCGGACAGAAACTAGGCAGCACAACCTGGGCAGATTTTTCTCTTCTTCTTGCAAACAAATAACACCCGAAACAAATGGATTTGGCTTGAGTCTCCAAGACGCCTACGTATCCTCTTGGAGGAATCAAAGCCACGTAGTTCTTGAACAATCCTTCCCAAAATCGTTTGTGTGCTAGCACAAGATGAAGAACACTTCTTCCTCTCTCTTTTCTCTCTACTCGTTTTTTTCTCTACTCTTTGAGAACCATTCTCAACACAACCTTGAGAAAAATCTGATTTTTCTCTACACTTGCATGCTTATATAACCCAACATGACCACACTTATTTTATTTGGAAAAACCCAACACTTGGACAAGTGTCTCACTTAGGTTTTGCATGCTTACTATTCCTAAACATGACTCCACTAAGTCATTACCAAGCGATACTAATTAGGTAGGTAACTCTTTACCAATTGCATCACTATGCAACTCTTGGATAGAATAAACACATCATATGTGTTGGCACAAATTCTATCTGATGCCCTAGGTCCAAAACCGTTTTGATAACCTAGAAAAGTACAACCATATCCGGATATGGAACCTCGATTACTATGTGCACCACAGCGTAGGCGTAACCTACACATAGCAACCTAAAGTTCACTCCTTGCCATCAAACTTAAACGACTATGTGCACCACGCGTAGGCATAACCTACACATAGCAATTTAAAGTTTGATCCATCCAATCTTAGACAATTGTGTGCACCACGCGTAGGCATAACCTACACACAACGTTCTAAGGTTGGATAAGTGCTTAATCCATCCTATCTAACTTAGAGAACTATGTGCACCACGCGTAGGCATAACCTACACATAGATCTAAGCTTCGATAGGTGGACAGATATGGAAGGCATCTCACCGACTTAATATTTAGTTTAGGGTTGATTTTTCCTTACTGTATCATATACAAAAGGTCCGTTGTATCATATACAAACGGTCTAAGCACTTTAACAATAAATAAGTCATGCAATACCATGCATAAGCATAAAAGTAAACGTGTCATAGCATAGCCCATTACTAAGTTGGTCTTCATAAGCCCATATGAAGACCAAAGGTCAATCCTATGGGTGAAACAAAAACAAGCCTCCAAGAGAACTCTTCATCTTGAACCTCCGTCTTTGAGTTCCACCACCCACTTTCCTTTTTGACCTTCCTTCAAATATTGCTTTTTCTTGAAAAACACGGTCTTGGGCTTCTCTTGTTACAAAGAACTTATTACAATAAAAATAACGACACGCAGGCCGTATTTAAATTACAAACCCAAATAAAATTAAAGTAAGCAAATTGGTCGGGATGGGCTATGCTATGCACCATACATCAAGCAACACACATACAATATCAATATATCATAAGAAACAAATTAACACACCTTCGAGTAAACTATTTACTCAAAGATAATTGTAGCGCCTCTAACGGGGTGAAGGGGTTCGGAGAATTTTTCACTAAGGCATTTGAATTGGCAAAGAAAAACCTCATTGGAATCAATCCAACCATTAGATTTTATGATATTCGAATTTGTTTTAAAACAACTCGAATAACCACAATTCCATTAACAAATCACAATCATATTGTGAATTAAACCATATGTTCATAACATAGTATTACAAAATATTAGTGCCCCCAAAAAGGATGCTATCATCACTTGAACTAGGATGATACTAGCACTTATGCATGCATGTTACTAGCACTTGCAAAATGTGCTACTAGTACTCATGCATGCGTGCTACTAGCACCTTCAACATTCCATAATCACATTATGAAATCAATTATCCATTCACAATAGATTATTTTCACGGTTCATAACCGTGCACCCCATTAGAAAACTAATTTGCATAATCATAGTTCATAACTATAACACATGTTGTATAATCCTATTATCCAACATGCCTAAATCATGCAAATTCGGCCTACAATCAAACATGCATCAACATGCAACCACAAAAACCTCTTAAACACGAAAGCTCAAACAACAACCAAGCATGCATGGTCGGTTTAAACGAATTACAAGAGGCTCTGATACCACTGTTGGAATTCTAGGGAGCAAAACGAAGCGGAAAATAAAAAAATTTCCCTAGAATAGCCTCGGGATCCATGTAATTCCGAGTAAACCGACAAACAAAAATTAAAGGAGAGATTACCTCTTTCAATTTTCAGCTTGGTTCGAGACAGGGACCAACTTGAAGCTCGTATATCTCAGCAACGAACCGTTGGAATCTAGATCCCTTCGGTCAGATTGAAAATCAATATGTTTAGAACGTTCACTCCAAAAATCAACAAGATCGGACCTCGGATGTACCTCCGATCGAGCTCTTTCCAGCGGCTGGTCGGACAGAAACTGGGCAGCAAAATCTGGGCAGATTTTTCTCTTCTTCTTGCAAACAAACAACACCCGAAACAAATGGATTTGGCTTGAGTCTCCAAGACGCCTACGTATCCTCTTGGAGGAATCAAAGCCACATACTTCTTGAACAATCCTTCCCAAAATCGTTTGTGTGCTAGCACAAGATGAAGAACACTTCTTCCTCTCTCTTTTCTCTCTACTCGTTTTTTTCTCTACTCTTTGAGAACCATTCTCAACACAACCTTGAGAAAAATATGATTTTTTCTACACTTGCATGCTTATATAACCCAACATGACCACACTTATTTTACTTGGAAAAACCCAACACTTGGACTTCCAACTTGGACAAGTGTCTCACTTAGGTTTTGCATGCTTACTATTCCTAAACATGACTCCACTAAGTCATTTCAAGCAAGTCCAACTCTTGGACTTTCTTTATGACAAGTGTCTTATTTTAAGAGTAGTGGTCATGCAAAAATACTCTCTTTGAATTTCACAAATTCAAGAGTCATTTTTGCATTTTAATTGCCCAACATAATCTTCATTATATTGGCAATTCGAAAAACGAGTTTAATGAATAAATAAATATTATATCAAATATAATATATTATTTTATTCATTTAATGGACTTCCAAAGTCCAACACGATTTTGGGCTTATTGTTAGGTGTGACCCTGTAGGCTCATACGACGTTCGGCAGTGGGCCCGAAATCTTCGATTCGTCCACATGTCATAGTTGTCTTCTAGCAAAGCAATATGACTACCCAAACGTGTATGATGATCGTCAATGCGACTTAACCTTTACACGCTAATATGCTAACCCTTCTGTCAACGATATCTCGATCGAATAAGGCATATGGCCGTCATCCTTATTTTATTCGATCGCTGTTTCTTGATCTTAAGTAGACTGCCAGTGATAACTCTTTATCAATTCGCATGGCCATGCTTTTTCTGCAGTCCCACTTATCAAGGGGCCCAAACGATATCTCTCATATTTATATGAGTGACAGATCCCTTATCAGTCAACCATATCTCTCACATAGACACTTATGCACCCAATCACAACCTTTATAATTGCCCGGTTAAAGACAACGTTTAACTGTGTCAAAGCACACAGCCACCTATGTAGAAATCATGATGACTATAAGGTCAGAGGACTTAAGTCATATTACGGTACTGAGAAATACTCATGACAGTTCCTATGCAGTATTCTCATAGTGGGTCATCCAATGTCATTTCCCTAAATGACATCTATGATTTGACTTCATATCCAATATGTAAGATCAGTAAAACGTGATCATCAGCCAACATCATACTAGTCTTAGTATATCAGTAAGACCAGGGATCAAGTGAATAATACTCTATTACTTCTAAGAGTTTTACTATCAGGTCCTCAACCCGATGATCTTAAGAAAGAGTATTATTCACACTATTAACATTTCACAAATGATAATAGTAGTGCCGATGTATTAATGAAATGATAATGTCGTCCATAAATACGATTGGCCTAGGGCACAAAAACCAACAGTATATAGATTTATTCACATCCTTCGATTGTTACTGTCAATGGTTTTCAATGGTTTTTCGGCCAATGATTTTTTTTTTTTGAAATTATATTGTGTTATTGTCAATGTATTAATTTGATCATTTTGTAAGCAATTCGGGTGGATCGGTCCAACCCGGTGAACCGGCCCATAATTCATACGGTTGGGTTCAAAAGTCTCTTTTTGGACCTGGGGCCGGGAATGGGTTATTTTTTTTTGGAACCGGTCACTCCGGGCCGGTTCCAAAATTTAGACATGGGGCTGGGGCCCGGCCCATGGACACCCTTAGATGTGAGGAATGAGAGAAAAGAAAAAGATACATCTAAAATCTAGGTGGTGTCATTTCGTTCTTTTATTTCTCTTAAAAAAAAGAAGAAAAAAAGGGAAGATAAAATTCACCTCCTCAAAAAAAGGAAAAAAGAGATAACAAGGAGGGAGAAGTAGAGAGCAAGAGCCAAGAAAATAAAATAGAAAACGGATAAGAAGAAGTCGACAATCTTTCTTTTGATAGTGCCAATTGGTTCACTGATTTTCGGTAAAACTTGAGCACCCTTGCATGCACTTCTGTTCAATCGAACATAATCGAGGTATAATAACAAACACTACTGAGGACTATCAGACTATTCTCATGTATTAATGCCGGAACTCTCTAACTAATCTCCCACCTTGTTTGGCACGCATCCGATAGTAATTAAGGTATCTATATGACCTCAGAAGATGACGGTTACTATCATAAATATTATTCCTTACGACTCTGTATGGTAGTTTTTGACATTCTTCGATATACCTATCTAGATTAATATATACAAATAGGTATGTACACTGCATTATGGTTCCGTAGTCAAGATGGGTATTTTCGGTAATGGCTGACATTCTCCGAATGTAACTTGTATTCCAATAGAAAGATTGAACAAGGCTCGAGATGGGAAATAGTCATAAAAAAAATTAAACAGGGAGACATAAAATCCCTAAAGTAGTTTTTTTTAAACGAGAACATAGAAATTTTATTACTCGTGATAATAAATCATAAACATAACTAGTGTCACGCCCCAATTTCAGTAAATCGAACTTGGGACGCGAACATTTAAAATAATAAAACATTTAGTTGCCTTTTTCATAAATCACCTTAAAATCACCATTTGTTCAAAAAAATAATATTTACAACTTAAAATACGTCCCAACAAGTGGACAAAAGAATGGTATCCGTCGCTAGACTCAAAATAAACCCAGAATCCCGCTCCTAGCTCTTCAAGCTTCAGAAGCTCACCTAGTCCAACCTGCGACCGGTACCTGTAGGAAAAGCAGCTAGGGGTGAGCGTTCGCTCACCACCACGGATAACAGACTGACTACGACATAATTAGCAGACAATGCCGGTAACACCAACACAAACTCAACACCGGGGAACACCATCCCCAACCCAAGTACTCCGACTGAACACACACCCACTATTACCTTCCTTGACCAACTCAACACTCTGACACGTAAAGTAAATCCGACACAACGATCACGACCTCTTCGAAAGACTGAAGGACCACCACGCAAAACCCAAGATCACAAAGGATCGTACACCAAACAAGATCACAAAGGATCGCACACCAAGCAAGATCACAAAGGATCGCTTACCAGCTGTCCAGTAACCTCCCTCACCAGACTCAACCTCAAACTCGAAAAGTAAACCCGACACAACCATTTATGACCTCCTCCAACGACACGAACACGGATCAGGCTAGCCAAAGAATGCTCACAACCTGCCAAGACTCGAACACGGATCAGGCCAGCCAAAGAATGCTCGTAACCTGCCGAGACCCGGTCACGGATCAGGCTAGCCAAAGAATGCTCATAACCTTTCGGGATCCGGACACGGAACATGCTAGCCAAAGAATGCTCATAACCTGTCGAGACTCGAGTTTGGTCAGGCCAGCCAAAGAATGCTCGTAACCTGCCAAAATCCACACCACTTCCCGATACACAGTCGGGTCACTAACCTCGGGCAAACACAATCACAATCACAAGCAAAGTTCAACAAACAGTAACAACACATGTAAGACCCGCCCCCGGTCGATCCCGGTAGAACCGGTGAATCCTAGCTAAGTTTGACTTTCGGCCGGAAAAGTCAACCGATGACTCGGAAAGTCAGTCGGGACCTTTCCGGGGCCCAAAAAGCTTAGCCATTAGCACGGTTAGCTTATTTGGGTCGTTTCCTTCAGTTTGACTGTAATATTGTTAAAGTCAACTGTCGGTCAAACTCGGGCTTACTATCGGTTATTTGTCGATAAATCTTGGAAAGCTGGAAAATTATTAAGTAGGAGTGACCACACATGACACTTGTCATGCTTGGCTTGGAGGATGAGAGTAGGGAATTCAAATGACTCTCATACCCTCCTAAGTTACCTTTAAAGGGATAAGACCTTAAGGGCTTTTGAGTAAAGTGACATTTTAGGTCATTTAAAGGAAAGGGAGCAACAATTCAGCCTATTTCCTCTTGTTGCAGCCGAAAATCACTAGTAGAGAGGAGAGGAGGAGCTCACTTTCTTGAGGAAGAAGATAGAGAAGAAAGCTTGGATTTTGGAGCTTGTTCTTGGTCCTTTTGCCTTCATTTTCACTTCATCTTCTCCATCTCAACTACCTAGAGGTAAAGATACTCTCAACTCTCCATTTCTTCCACTTCCAATCCTTGGGTTTTGTGGGTTTTGGCTTAAAAGTTGAAGAACTTGCTTATTTGATTGTTGCTTGGAGAAGAAGTAGTGAAGTAGGTTGTTGGATTGTGTTTTTGGTTGAAGATTGATGAACCCATTGAGGGTGTAGCTGCTGGGTATCTTTGATTGAATATTTTGGAGTTAGGAGAGTTTAGAAATGGAGTTTGTGTTGAGATTTTCGTGAAATTCGAGTTGGGGAAGAAAGGGGAAGGAGCTGGTCAGGTCTGATACGGAATCTGACCCGGACCGGGCCAGGTGCCGGCACGGCATACCGCACGGGACGGGCCTGGTACCGGCACGGCACACGGCACGGAACGGACGGGAGTCCGGCACGGAACCTGATACGGTCCGTGTCGCTCTCCGGGCCGGTCTGTGACGCGTTCCGCGCTGGATTCCGGGCCGGCCTGTGACATGGTCCGTGCCATGTTCCGGCACGGCTAGCCACACGGTCCGTATGGCATTCCGGATCAGATCCCCAGAGCCCAAAACCCTTCCTTTTAGCTCAATTTGATTCCCACATTTCCTCTTCAAACCTTGATCCATTTCTGAACATTGTTGTGTGTTTTGAGGAAAAGAACACTTTGTTGAGGAAACTAATTTGTGGTCTTTTGGTGGTTCAAAACCGTGGGACCAAGCTAGGAAAGAAGGATGAACGTGGACTCGATTTAGAGGAGCAAAGATCACGCCGGGACCCGAGTGAAGAACGGAGTGGTGACCACCGGGCTTATCGTCAGAGTGTTGAGAGGAAGACCTCGAGGTAGGGAAAGTCCTAACTTCTCGTTTAAATGCTTAGTATGCATGTTAGGTTAATAAAATTGGAAAGGTCCTAGAAATGCCTAGGATGCGAATAACTAGCATAATTGTCTTTCAATTACTAATAACCGGAAGTGTCTAGTTGTGAACGATTAGGATGCCAATCACTAGTGTAATTCGCTTTCAATACTTGGGAATTGTTTGTCTGGTAGAGGAGCCTTGGCAAAGCCCTCGGATTAGTTGCGTGTTAGGATCACATGCTTGGTTGTTGGTTGCTTAGTGGATAGGCTAAAGAGTCTAACGGAACTAGTTGAATTGCATGTGTGAATGCTCGTTTGAAGGTTTTTATGATTGGTTGATTAAACTCGTACTTGATCGTTGATTGTATTCGAATGATTACTTGATTTACTTAAATGGTTGCTTGGAGCATCGAGTATGACTGGTTGTACCGAGCGGTGCAATCAGGTGATCGATGCCCTGTTGGTTCGAGACTGGTAAGTGAACGGTAAGTTGTGATTGTGTGATTGGTGTGCTGTGGGTATGTGATTCGTGTACTGTGTGTTGTGGTGAATTGGTGATGTGTGAGTTATGTGTGACAATGAATTGGTGGTTGTTGGAATTGGATTGTTTCGTGTTTCGGTTTGAGTGCGTTATTCAATTATTAACTGTTTATTATCGAATTGCCCAAGTGTACGCTTCTTATGGGAGTAGTGCCTTGGTTCCCGAGGACATAAAATCCTTTGGAGACGTTTCTGAGAATCCCGATGATAAGCGCCCCGAAGGGTTGTTTCCGGTCGCCTCAATGTTATGCGTCTCCTCTGGATTTGAGGGAAAATCCGAGAGGACACATCATATGTGGATCGGAGGGTGGAGACTTCATGTGCCACGGCATTGGTTTGTTTACCTTTTACCTGTGTTTGTTGAAACCTATCTTGTTGACTTGCTGTTGACTTTATTGAGTTTAAGGTCCACCTTGTTATGTGCTTTCCCTACTGAGCGCAAGCTCACCCCTATGAATTTACTGTTGTGTTTACAGGCTTGATTGAGGAGTAGAAGCTCGGGAGCTTCTCGGTGTGGGTGCATTGTAGAGACTTCGTTCTTACCACTTTTATGTTTTGAACAAACCTTGTGGAGGATTATTATTACACCCATGGAGGGTTATTTGTGTTTTGAACTGAGTTTTGCGGATTCGTTTTTCTTATTGGAGATTTTAAGGAACTAGATGTTGAATTATCATCTTTTTAATCATTTATTACTAGTCATGCCTCGGGTCCGGGCAAGGACCGGATTTGGGGCATGACAACACAGGTTCAACACTCCACATGCACTCATGGCCACCCAAGACACCAACAGTAAAACACGGACTCAACAACCCACGGGCACTCACAGCCTCCCAAGACACACCAACCATAACTCACGGGCTCAACAACCACACGGCACTCACGGCCACCCAAGACACACCAACAGTAACTCACGGGCTCAACAACCCCACGGGCCCTCATGGCCACCCAAGACACACCAGTAACGCGGGCTCTCATGGCCACCCAAGACACACCAACAGTAAAGACACGGGTTCAACAACCCCACGGGCACTTATGGCCACCCAAGACTCCAACAGTAAAGACACGGGTTCAACAACCCTACGGGCACTCATGGCCACCCAACACCAAAGGTAAAGACACGGGTTCGACAACCCCACGGGCACTCATGGCCACCCAAAACCCCAACAGTAAAGGACGGGCTCTCATGGCCACCCAAAACACAAATAATAACGCGGGCTCTCATGGCCACCCAAGACTCAACAATAATAGCACGGGCTCTCAAGGCCACCCAAGACTCAACAATAATAGCACGGGCTCTCAAGGCCACCAAAGACACCAAAAAAATAATCAACCTCCGGCATAACCAATGCCTCCAACAGTCCTAATATCAACAGTTTCTCAATCAACCTCCGGGCATGGTCATATGCCTCTAGTACTCCTAATATCGATAAGTTCACAATCAACCTCCGGGCATGGTCATATGCCTCCAGTAATTCTAGTATCGATAGGTTCACTGCTCCTACGACACTACTAAGTGTCACATGCTTAAGTTCACAATCAACCTCCAGGCATGGTCATATGCCTCCAGTAATTCTAGTATCGATAGGTTCACTGCTCCTACGACACTACTAAGTGTCACATGTCACGCCCCAATTTCAGCGAACCGAACTCGGGACGCGAACATTTTAAAAACATAAAAGCACTTGAAACATGTTTTCATGAAACACTTTAAAATACCAATTTAGTTCATCAAAATAATAATTACAGTTTAAAACACGTCCCACCAAGTGGACAAAAGTACAAGGTATCCGTCACTAGACTCAAAAAGACAAAACCCGGACTCCGCTCCTAGCTCCACAAGCTTCGCGAGCTCACCTAGTCCGTCCCACGAACAGTACCTGTAGGAAAAGCAGCTAGGGGTGAGCGTTCGCTCACCACCACGGATAACAGACTGACTACGGCATAATTAGTAGATAAAGCCAGTAACACTAAAACCAAACCCAACACCGGGACTACAGTCCCCAACTCAAGTACTCAACTGACCCACAACCCGTCACCTTCCTCAACAGACTCGACACTCGATAAAAACAGTGTAGACCCGACACAACTATCGACGACCTCCTCAAGGACTCGAACGAAACGACACAACACCAAACAAGATCACAAAGGATCGCACACCAGCTGCTCAGTAACCAATCTCAATCAGGTCAGGGTTCGACCTATCGCAATTCCTCGACACGAAGTCGGATCAGGCTGTCGACCTTTCAAACTCGCAATTCCTCGACACTAAGTCGGATCAGGCTGTCGACCTTTAAAACTCGCAATTCATCGACACTAAGTCGGATCAGGCTGTCGACCTTTAGAACTCGCAATTCATCGACACTAAGTCGGATCAGGCTGTCGACCTTTAAAACTCGCAATTCATCGACACTAAGTCGGATCAGGCTGTCGACCTTTAGAACTCGCAATTCATCGACACTAAGTCGGATCAGGCTGTCGACCTTTAGAACTCGCAATTCATCGACACTAAGTCGGATCAGGCTGTCGACCTTTAGAACTCACCACCCCAGGTAACCACAATCACAATCACAGGCAAGTTCAATCACACAGGCACTCAAGGCCACTCAAGACACCTCAACAGTCAAGACTCGGGTTCAACAACCCCACGGCACTCACGGCCACCCCAAAACATCAACAGTAAGACACGGGCACTCATGGCCACCCAAGACACCAACAATTAAATACGGGCTCTCATGGCCACCCAAACTCAACAATAAATAACGCGGGCTCTCAAGGCCACCCAAACTCAACAATAATAACGCACAACAACCTCCGGCATACTCGATGCCTCCAACAGTCCTAAGATTTCTAGTTTCACAAACAACCTCCGGGCATGGTCATATGCCTCCAGTAAATCAATTATCAACAAGTTCACAGACGACCTCCGGGCATGGTCATATGCCTCCGGTAAATCAATTAACGCTAAGTTCTCTGCCCCTACGACACTACTAAGTGTCACATGCTTTTCTCATAATCGTTATGATCCCGTATCATGCTTTTCTAATATTTGATAACCTAAATAACCCACGACACCCCGGTGTCACATGCAATTCTACAGTTAACTTTCCCTAGTCAGGGCCGAGATCCGGCTACTTTTCCCTACCTCGTATATAGATCCAAAAGCGCTCCAACAAAACCCGAAGTGGACCTAGTCACTCGCCGAGCTTTCCCTTGCCTCGGTCCGTAGCACGATCTAAAAGAACACAAATTCAAAGTACTTTTAAACTAGTACGAATAAACCGAAAATTAATAAACTTAACGCCCAAACGTAACCCCGACAAAGACGATCACTCCCAAACTTCCCAATTATTCGATATTGCCGAAAAAGGACCCGTAAGGGCCAGATTCGCCCGACATGGCGAATCTGCCCGGTTTTGGTTAATTGCCTTCCGGGGCTCCAAAAGTCCCCAATTTCGTTTCTACGGTCTTAGAATAAATCAAGGAACTCAACGCACTTGACGGAATCGAATTCCGACTTATAAATCAATTAATTAACGTTTAAAGTTTCCCAAAACCCGTTAATTACAACTTCTCCAAATTAATTCCAAATTTCGATTCGATTAGGAATAAGTGGTCCGGGGGACGTTTTAAACCACCCGAACATTAAAACCCGAGCAACCGAGCACGTGGGCCCCACCCAAGAGGCTTGGCCGAGACCCTAGGGTTTGAGGGAGGGGCTCGGCCACCAAGTGGTGGCTGCTGCCACCTCCGGCCAGCCACCACATGGCCGGCCGGCCACCACCCACGGTGGCCGGAGCTCCTCCCGAGCCTCCGGTCACCGGAAAACGTGAAATTAAACCCCCAAACACCTCTAAAACGTCTCCAACACCTCCCCACCCTCTACACAACCCTAAGCCTTAGTTTATAACCAAACCCTAGCTCTTGAAAATAATCAAAACGAGAATCGGTTCGGGTATTACCGTAGAGGAGAACGAGGGGAACGGGATTGCTCTTTGCTTTGACTCGATCCAAGGGCTCGATCACAAACCCTAGCTCAACCTCCCTTCTTCTCTCTTCTTCTCCTTCTCCTTCTCTCTCTAAAACCTCTCTTCTAATTTCTAATTTAATTAAACTAACAACAAAACTAATAAAAAACTAACACTTTCCCTTTTAAAACCCCATACTCGGCCAACCCTCTCCAACCACACCTTTTCCCTCCAAAAATACACCACCATATACTTGACAAGTGTCAAGGTGGGTCCCATACCTTTTGGAAAATATCTAGTTGATATTTTCCAATCAGATTCGCGAAAAACGGACGTTTCGGGCCCCGAACGGGCACTTTTCCCAAAAATATTTTAAACTGGATGGGCTTCAAGGAAACGGCCCAACTAAGACCGCTACGACGATGGCTAAGCTTTTCGGGTCCAACACGGTCCTCGAATAGACCAAAACGTCGCTCGGGTGACTTTTCCAGCGAAAAATCAATCTTTCCCAAAATGACCAGAAAGTTGCCCTGAGTACCCCGTAACTCATTTTAGTCGATAACGGGGTCAACTTAAGTCCGGCATGACCCTCGGGGTCAATTTAAGTTAAGTTAAGTGTCTGTCTTAAAAATTTTAAATTTTCCTGTTTTTCGCAGGTTTGACTGAAGTTGACCAGAAGTGGTTATTACAGTCTACCCCCCTTAAAGGAATTTCGTCCGCGAAATTTAAAACAGACGTACCTCGGGAGTCGAACAGGCCGGGATACTTCGCGCGAACCTCGTCCTCGCGTTCCCACGTCGACTCAGCTCCGTGATGTTTCCACTGCACTCGGACCAAGTGGATAATCTTGCCTCCCCGCAGAATCTGCTGCCGTGTGTCCATGATCCGAACCGGCTGCTCCTCATAGGAGACATCATCAGCCACCTCGATATCAGTCCACTCGATGACATGGGATGGGTCTGCGTTGTACTGCCGTAACTGGGATACGTGGAAGACGTTATGTACTCTCCCAAGCTGCGGTGGCAACGCCAGACGATAAGCCACGGCTCCCACTCTGTCTAAGATCTGGAACGGGCCTATGTACCTCGGAGCCAACTTTCCCCCGCTGCGCCTGAACCGCACCAGCCCCTTCCTCGGGCTCACCTTCAGGGACACGTGATCCCCGACTGCAAACTCAAGAGGTCGACGTCGCCTGTCTGCATAACTCTTCTGCCGGCTCTGCGCGGTCCTCAACCGATCGCGGATCAATGCGACCTTCTCCGTCGTCTCTCTGACAAGATCTGGCCCCAGCAGACTCTTGTCCCCCACCTCTGCCCAGCATACTGGTGACCGACACGGCCTACCATACAACGCTTCGAACGGTGCCATCCCGATACTGGCCTGGAAGCTGTTGTTGTAGGCGAACTCGGCCAATGGCAGGTGGGTCTCCCAAGATCCCCTGAAATCCAGCACACATGCTCGCAGCATGTCCTCCAAGATCTGAATGGTACGCTCAGACTGACCGTCTGTCTGAGGATGATGTGTTGTGCTGAGTAGGACCTCTGTCCCCAGTGCCTTCTGCAGACTCGGCCAGAACCTGGACGTGAAACGGGGATCCCTGTCAGACACTATCGACACCGGGACCCCGTGGAGGCGCACTATCTCCTGGATATACAGACTGCTCAACTTGTCGACCGGGTCTGTCATCCTCATAGCCAGAAAGTGGGCCGACTTGGTCAACCGGTCGACTACCACCCACACGGCGTCGTTTCCCTTGGGCGATCTCGGTAGTCCACACACGAAATCCATCGTAATGTGCTCCCACTTCCACTGAGCAATCGGTAGTGGCTGTAACAATCCCGCGGGACGCTGATGCTCTGCCTTCACCTGCTGACAGACAAGGCATCTCGACACAAACTCTGCGACTGCTCTCCTCATGTCGCGCCACCAGTAGTGCCTCCTGAGGTCACGGTACATCTTGGTGCCCCCCGGATGCACTGCGAGACGCGAATGGTGTGCCTCTCGTAACACGGCATCTCTATAGTTAACTGGTACGAACAGCCCCCCGCGGTACCGTAGTCCCCAATCAGTACTGTCCTGCCAGCCCACCACCTCGTCACCCCTGACGACTCTCTCGCGGATCTCTGATGCTTCGACGTCCTCCCTCTGCGCCTCCAACACTTGGACAAGCAGTGAGGGCTGAGCCACTAGGGAGCACATGGCAACACCGCCAGTAACCTCCTCTAGCTCAAGCCCGAATGTGCTCAGCTCCCCCATCATGTCCCACTCTCGGACAGATATGCTGGCGAGGCTCGGAGCCGACTTCCTACTTAAGGCGTCGGCGACAACGTTCGCCTTGCCTGGGTGGTAGTGTAGCTCGAAGTCGTACTCCTCGAGTAGTTCCATCCACCGTCGCTGACGCATGTTCAGGTCTCGCTGGGAAAATATGTACTTGAGGCTCTTGTGATCCGAGAACACCTGAAACCCCTCGCCGTACAGATAATATCGCCAGCTCTTTAGCGCAAACACGACTGCTGCTAGCTCCAAGTCGTGGGTAGGATAGTTGCGCTCGTGTATCTTCAACTGCCTGGAGCCATAAGCCACAACTCTGCCCGACTGCATCAGCACGCAACCCAGTCCCTCTCCGGACGCATCGCAGTAAACATCATAGCCAAACCCTCGTTCGGGCACCACTAACACTGGAGCTGTAGTCAGTCGAGTCTTCAACTCCGCGAACGCATGCTCACAGTCATCTGTCCACACGAACCCAACACCCTTGCGCGTTAACAGAGTCATCGGTGCGGCTAGTCGTGCAAAATCCTGGACAAATCGCCTATAGTAGCCTGCCAATCCCAGAAAGCTGCGGATCTCGAAAACACTCGTGGGCCGTGCCCACTTCGAGACCGCATCGATCTTCGACGGATCGACCAGGATACCGTCACGGGATACGATGTGGCCGAGGAATCTCACCTCAGAGAGCCAGAACTCGCACTTCTCCCGGTTGGCATATAGCTGGTGCTCGCGCAGTAGGGTCAGAACAGCCCTCAGATGTGCCTCATGCGCCGCCTCGTTCTGCGAATATATTAGGATGTCGTCCACGAACACCACCACAAACTGATCCAGGTACGGCGGGAAGATGTTGTTCATCAGGTCCATGAACGCTGCTGGCGCGTTCGTCAGTCCGAATGGCATCACCAGGAACTCGTAATGCCCATAGCGTGTCCGGAATGCAGTCTTTGCGACGTCCCCCTCACGGACTCGCAACTGATAATAACCGGATCGCAGATCGATCTTCGAGAAGTGAGTCGCCCCTCTCAACTGGTCAAACAAGTCATCGATCCTCGGCATCGGGTACCGGTTCTTCACCGTAACCCGGTTCAGCTTCCGGTAATCTATACACATCCGTAGCTCTCCACTCTTCTTCTTCACAAAGAGTGCTGGTGCTCCCCACGGCGATGCACTCGGACGGATAAACCCCTTCTGCTGAAGCTCCTCCAGTTGACGCTTCAGCTCAGTCAACTCTGCCGGCGCAAACCTGTAAGGCGCCATCGATATCGCCGCCGTTCCCGGCACTAGGTCAATCCCGAACTCCACCTCACGAATCGGTGGCAGCCCGCTCAACTCCTCAGGAAAGACCTCGGGGAACTCGCATACCACTCTCGGTAACTCTCGGCTCTGCACAGCCGATACTTCCTTTACTGCAGACAAGCCGACAGGAGAACTCCGCTCCTACTGCCCAGAATACACGAACCTTTCGTGTTGCCTGTTGACACCGTCACTCGTCGCCTGTAACAGTCGATAATGACTTGGTACTTCGCTCGCCAATCCATTTCCAGGATCACGTCAAGGCGGTCATTTCGTGGGTATCCTTCCCACGGACACAGGTACCAGCTTAGTCGCTGCCGAACTTCATGGAACCTCGCGGTCTCACTAAGACCTCGCTCCTCCACCGTTATCATGCTTACCAACTCCGAACTCGCCCGAATCCTCGGGGTGAGGACTCGATCCAGCATCAGGGCTCTTGGGCCCTCTCTCGAACCTCCTGTACTGGTTCGCTTCTCTAACTCCGCAGGCATGACAGACCCTAGTCAACACCACCCCACCACTAACCGGCGTGTCACGACGCAGGGGTGGACTCAACGGCTCTAAACTCAGCCCCAACCTCTCAGCACAACTCAACGAACAAACGAGTGTGATAACCCGACATCCAAAGAAACTGACGCCCCAAACGGAAACCGAACACCCACTCCATTAGCCACCCTGGTAAGGTCTAGTGTAACCCTCACACGGTTCTCTAGGCATCACTTGTAACTTTCCGCAACCAAACCAGTGTTCGCTACTCGTCCCTTGCGGGAAAAGTAGTAAAGGGTATGAGCGTTATGCTCACCTCCACGGACACCCGTTCAATTATGGCATACTAGTAACGCACTAAAGACTTACCGATCTAGCCAGGGCAAACCACTACCTCAAAATCGGATGCCAAACATCACACTGTTCACGCTAGCAACAACTTAGTACTCGCTCAAGTAAGATAAACCTCGACACTGGAAACACATCCTTGATTCAGTAATTCACTATTGTTCGCAACCTCAAAACCCCATTTACCCGATCACGTATGGAAACCTTAAGACGGGGACCACGCTCTCAACTACGCAAACACCCTTGCCCACACTATTAAAACTTCAAATGTAACAATACGTAAGCGAAACCTCAATTAAACCGCATAAACGCACACTAAAACGCGCAACGACAAACCTAACCGTACAACGAAACAACCACGAAACAATTGAAATCGGCTTACTGTACCGGGCCTGTACACGACCCCCGCCATGCCACTCTCCGGGCCGGTAACCTGGCCGGGTCGTGCCCCTTACCGGGCCGGCACCCAGGCCGTGCCGTGCCCCGCACCGGGCCGGCGTTCAATACCTGTCGGGCCCCCTTACCGGGCCAACAGCCAAACCGGTCCACTCTACCTATCGGACCAAACTAGTGACCCTGATAATATAGCGGTAATGATTTCACCCTACTTACACCCGCTATGTCTACCCTAGGGCATTCGTAACCTTCCCGGCTGATAGCGACACGTACACAAGTACGTCGCAGACAACGACTGCCAAACACATGACACAGTTACGGTAAAACAAGACCGACCTCAAACACAAGCCAACACGGCCAAAAACAACACAATCACACGACCGCCGCTCACCGGCCAACCAAGGACGAACCTTGCCCACCGGGCCAACCAAAATCAACCATACGCCCACAGGGCCAACCAAGTCAAACACAAACGCCCACGGCGTCAAACAGAATCAAGACCAGTCCACTGGGCCAACCAAATTTTAAAACTTTCTCCACTTTATTTTTAAAGTCTCGTACTTGACATCAGGTAGTTACAACCCGGTCCAGGCGTCCCCGAACTACATTGTACCCACTTGACATCAACACCGTCACGCTCGACTACAGGGGCGCCCCTGAGTCGAGTCGCGACAGTTAAAAACATTTCACGCAGCAACACACAAACATTGTGCCAGTAACCCCGTACTGCACAAGCACATAACAAAACAGGACTCAAGTCCTAACGGGTCTACACACGAGTTCTGACTTGCGTACCCAACGTACGATGGGACTCTACCGACTCGACTCTCCCACCAAATTGACGGACAGTCCGAGGTGTCAAGTCCTAACGGATGATCGCTCTGATACCAAGCTGTCACGCCCCAATTTCAGCGAACCGAACTCGGGACGCGAACATTTTAAAAACATAAAAGCACTTGAAACATGTTTTCATGAAACACTTTAAAATACCAATTTAGTTCATCAAAATAATAATTACAGTTTAAAACACGTCCCACCAAGTGGACAAAAGTACAAGGTATCCGTCACTAGACTCAAAAAGACAAAACCCGGACTCCGCTCCTAGCTCCACAAGCTTCGCGAGCTCACCTAGTCCGTCCCACGAACAGTACCTGTAGGAAAAGCAGCTAGGGGTGAGCGTTCGCTCACCACCACGGATAACAGACTGACTACGGCATAATTAGTAGATAAAGCCAGTAACACTAAAACCAAACCCAACACCGGGACTACAGTCCCCAACTCAAGTACTCAACTGACCCACAACCCGTCACCTTCCTCAACAGACTCGACACTCGATAAAAACAGTGTAGACCCGACACAACTATCGACGACCTCCTCAAGGACTCGAACGAAACGACACAACACCAAACAAGATCACAAAGGATCGCACACCAGCTGCTCAGTAACCAATCTCAATCAGGTCAGGGTTCGACCTATCGCAATTCCTCGACACGAAGTCGGATCAGGCTGTCGACCTTTCAAACTCGCAATTCCTCGACACTAAGTCGGATCAGGCTGTCGACCTTTAAAACTCGCAATTCATCGACACTAAGTCGGATCAGGCTGTCGACCTTTAGAACTCGCAATTCATCGACACTAAGTCGGATCAGGCTGTCGACCTTTAAAACTCGCAATTCATCGACACTAAGTCGGATCAGGCTGTCGACCTTTAGAACTCGCAATTCATCGACACTAAGTCGGATCAGGCTGTCGACCTTTAGAACTCGCAATTCATCGACACTAAGTCGGATCAGGCTGTCGACCTTTAGAACTCACCACCCCAGGTAACCACAATCACAATCACAGGCAAGTTCAATCACACAGGCACTCAAGGCCACTCAAGACACCTCAACAGTCAAGACTCGGGTTCAACAACCCCACGGCACTCACGGCCACCCCAAAACATCAACAGTAAGACACGGGCACTCATGGCCACCCAAGACACCAACAATTAAATACGGGCTCTCATGGCCACCCAAACTCAACAATAAATAACGCGGGCTCTCAAGGCCACCCAAACTCAACAATAATAACGCACAACAACCTCCGGCATACTCGATGCCTCCAACAGTCCTAAGATTTCTAGTTTCACAAACAACCTCCGGGCATGGTCATATGCCTCCAGTAAATCAATTATCAACAAGTTCACAGACGACCTCCGGGCATGGTCATATGCCTCCGGTAAATCAATTAACGCTAAGTTCTCTGCCCCTACGACACTACTAAGTGTCACATGCTTTTCTCATAATCGTTATGATCCCGTATCATGCTTTTCTAATATTTGATAACCTAAATAACCCACGACACCCCGGTGTCACATGCAATTCTACAGTTAACTTTCCCTAGTCAGGGCCGAGATCCGGCTACTTTTCCCTACCTCGTATATAGATCCAAAAGCGCTCCAACAAAACCCGAAGTGGACCTAGTCACTCGCCGAGCTTTCCCTTGCCTCGGTCCGTAGCACGATCTAAAAGAACACAAATTCAAAGTACTTTTAAACTAGTACGAATAAACCGAAAATTAATAAACTTAACGCCCAAACGTAACCCCGACAAAGACGATCACTCCCAAACTTCCCAATTATTCGATATTGCCGAAAAAGGACCCGTAAGGGCCAGATTCGCCCGACATGGCGAATCTGCCCGGTTTTGGTTAATTGCCTTCCGGGGCTCCAAAAGTCCCCAATTTCGTTTCTACGGTCTTAGAATAAATCAAGGAACTCAACGCACTTGACGGAATCGAATTCCGACTTATAAATCAATTAATTAACGTTTAAAGTTTCCCAAAACCCGTTAATTACAACTTCTCCAAATTAATTCCAAATTTCGATTCGATTAGGAATAAGTGGTCCGGGGGACGTTTTAAACCACCCGAACATTAAAACCCGAGCAACCGAGCACGTGGGCCCCACCCAAGAGGCTTGGCCGAGACCCTAGGGTTTGAGGGAGGGGCTCGGCCACCAAGTGGTGGCTGCTGCCACCTCCGGCCAGCCACCACATGGCCGGCCGGCCACCACCCACGGTGGCCGGAGCTCCTCCCGAGCCTCCGGTCACCGGAAAACGTGAAATTAAACCCCCAAACACCTCTAAAACGTCTCCAACACCTCCCCACCCTCTACACAACCCTAAGCCTTAGTTTATAACCAAACCCTAGCTCTTGAAAATAATCAAAACGAGAATCGGTTCGGGTATTACCGTAGAGGAGAACGAGGGGAACGGGATTGCTCTTTGCTTTGACTCGATCCAAGGGCTCGATCACAAACCCTAGCTCAACCTCCCTTCTTCTCTCTTCTTCTCCTTCTCCTTCTCTCTCTAAAACCTCTCTTCTAATTTCTAATTTAATTAAACTAACAACAAAACTAATAAAAAACTAACACTTTCCCTTTTAAAACCCCATACTCGGCCAACCCTCTCCAACCACACCTTTTCCCTCCAAAAATACACCACCATATACTTGACAAGTGTCAAGGTGGGTCCCATACCTTTTGGAAAATATCTAGTTGATATTTTCCAATCAGATTCGCGAAAAACGGACGTTTCGGGCCCCGAACGGGCACTTTTTCCAAAAATATTTTAAACTGGATGGGCTTCAAGGAAACGGCCCAACTAAGACCGCTACGACGATGGCTAAGCTTTTCGGGTCCAACACGGTCCTCGAATAGACCAAAACGTCGCTCGGGTGACTTTTCCAGCGAAAAATCAATCTTTCCCAAAATGACCAGAAAGTTGCCCTGAGTCCCCCGTAACTCATTTTAGTCGATAACGGGGTCATCTTAAGTCCGGCATGACCCTCGGGGTCAATTTAAGTTAAGTTAAGTGTCTGTCTTAAAAATTTTAAATTTTCCTGTTTTTCGCAGGTTTGACTGAAGTTGACCAGAAGTGGTTATTACATCACATGCTTTGCTAATAATTGCTACGTTCCCGTATCATGCCTTTCTAATATTCGATAACCTAATTAACCCACGACACCCCGGTGTCACATGCAATTCTACAGTTAACTTTCCCTAGTCAGGGCCGAGATCCGGCTACTTTTCCCTACCTCTTGAAGCGTGTCACAACCAATGCTCGCTCTCCGGCAATGCTCCAAAATTCCCGCTTAGCCTCCTCTTTCCACGGTAGGCGACACGGTCTAAAATTATTTCAATTAACACACTTTTTAAGTAAGCAGGCGAAACCCGAATTTAAAGAATTAAACGCCCAAATGTAACCCCGACAATGTCGATCACTCCCAAACTTCCCAATTACTCGACATTGTCGATAAGGGGCTCGGAAAAGCCCGATTCGCCCGACATGACGAATCTTCCCGGGTTTTGAAAACGTCCTTCCGGGGCTCCGAAATTTTCCATTTTCATTTCCATCAATCCTAATTAAATTCACGTGTTCCAACGCACTAGGCGGAATCAATTTCCGGTGCCCGAGCGTTCTAATTCCACAATTAAAGTTTCTACCCACATTTTCCGAATTCTCACGAATTACAAACCCTAATTTCCTATTTCTCAAAACAAAATCGATAATCCACAAAAGAAAATAATTTATCTTTTATTACCGAAACATTAGCTCCAAGATCGAAAACACTCACCTTCTATTTGCTTCACACCACCGAAAGCACAAAATAAAGGAGCTTCATCAAATTTGTTCTCTGACGAGTCAATCTCTAAGCATCTGAGCTTTTTACTATGTGAGCATTCACTTAGGAAGAGAGATTAAATGGACCCATACCACGCCACCATCCATAATGGACCTTGAATGCTTATTCCATGTGATCCTTTTGATTTAATCACCTTGGTTCTTCTACCTGATCCTTGTCCCTTGATTGCTTGGTCAAACAATCAGGCAGAGAAACGGAGCTCTTGTTTCTCTCTGTACAAGACCAACGACACACACGGGATGAAACCCAGATCCCATTTTCTATTCAGCCGCCAAACACCCCTGTTTCTCCTTTTCTTTTCAACTAAGGCCGAACCCTACTGTCCATTCATCCTTATTCTGTTTCAAAACACAATACACCATTTTATTTACACAACTAACCCTCAATCCCTTTTCTTTTATTTTAAAAACCAACCAACTATCAACTAATTACCAAACTAACACCACCACTTGTATGACATGTGGCAAGTGGGTCCCACCCATTTTTGAAAATATCTTCTAGATATTTTTCAGTCAGATTCGCTGAATTTGGCCGTCTCGGGCCCCGAACGGGCATTTTTTCCAAGAAATTACGAAACTTCACGGGCTATAAGGAAACGGCTCAACTAAGACCGCTGCGACGACGACTAAGCTTTTTGGATCCCAAACGGTCCTCGAATGGACCAAAACGTCGCTCGGTTGACTTTTCCAACGAAAAGTCAACATTTCCCAAACTGATCCGAAAGTTTCCCTGAGTCCCACGGAACTCACTTTGGTCGATATCGGGGTCAACTTAAGTCTGGTATGACCCTCGGGGTCAATTTTAGGTTCAATTAAGTGTCTGTCTTAAAAATTTTAAATTTTCCTGTTTTTCGCAGGTTTGACTGGCGTTGACCGGGAGTGGTTATTACAACTAGGGTCCCAGACCTTGAGTTCTAGTATATGTCCGAAACTCCCGTAGGGATTCTGGCTAACTTGACCCGTATTGGTGATTTCTTTTGTACAGCTGATCTTGAGTAAACAAAGATAAGTACACGAGCGAAATAAGAAACTACAAAATCTGTGATGCCAGTTTTTATGAGCCCCGTGACTTTCATATTGGGACGTTTCTGGTATCGCAATTTGTCGTCTTGAATCGCCCGGATCTTTAAATGTAGCGTGGAGGATGGGGCATGCGTCCGGTGCTCTGGATGTGACTTCACCGATACTTCACGCAGAAGCAAGTTGATCATTATCGATTCGACCCACAAAGGTTTGTTCGGAGTCGAGAAGCCCGACTTTGGGTGTCGTGGAAACAGGACCCAACCTATCGCCCCTCATCCCGGATCCCAAGCCCATCGAGGGAACGGAGCCATATTGGCTAGGGTTTTCCCCTTTGACGGAGACGCCTAGATTTGGCCGGCGAGAGATGGACATGGGGCGGGAGGCAGCTGCGGATGGAGGACGACGAATGGAGCACGGTTCCCGGTAGACGGCGGTAGGAGAGCCACGGTGGCTACTGGAACATTCACGGGAGGAAGGGAGTACCGACGAGGAGGAGATTGGTGGCTGGACATCGTGGAAGTGAGATCAAAAAGTATGGAGGCGGCTGAAAAGCAGCGACCCTGACTGGATCGGTGATGGGCAGAGGCGGCAAAGAGAGAGTGAGGGTACATGGTGTAGTATAGACCGGTGATGGTGGAGGCCGATGAAGGGGGCGGCGGAAATGGGAAAACCCTAACAAAGGTGGTGTGTGCAACCCAATGAGTTCTGGATAGCGCTGTTTTTCGACTGGTGATTTCTAATCTCTAAAGTAGTTAAAGTAGTAAGTTTTCAAATTATCAAATAAAATGAGATACTTTTCAAATGGCTTAAGTGTTAATAACTACAATTTTTTTTACTCACTTGATAAAAATTATATTGAGGTTAAAAATATAGAAAAACATACCATAAAAATTGTCCAAAACTTTATGTTAAAGTAATGAATAGTATATTTCGTTGTGTTAACTATATTAGATCCATATGTTTTGTCCATTGTACTTTTTAAAACTGTATGTTTTGACCACAATACTTTTTAATGTTATATGTTTTGACCACGATACTTTTCAACGTCATATGTGTTTTCCACATTTCTTATAAGGGACAATAAATTTATTCATTATTTTAACGAAAACCGTGGACAATACTTATTATATGTTATGTTTTTTTTTTACTTTTAAATTCAATGCAACTTTTAACAAGTGAAAAAAACTTTTGACAATTTTAAGGAATGGATCCTTTTTAAATTAATCCCATGTCCTCAATGGTACGTCTAGGGCTGTGAAAAAACATTCTGTAATCCATTCCTCCCGTTTATCCGCTCGATCTCCTATTCATTCGTATATAAGTGGATAGATAATGGATCAAATTTTATTGATCTGCAACAATATAGATAGACTGAGAATTATGATAGATAGATTCGTGGACGATCAATCTGCCCGCACATGGTATTAAACTCAATCTGATACATAAAGTTTAGCCAATCATGAAAAATTGCTTAAATAAAAAATAATATTAATTTTTTTTTCTAAAGTGTCATATGACCTCAAGTGTCATATAATGGATGGTAAAATGACGTTTCCCCTTAATTATATGACCTCTACACATTTTATAAGGAACATTATCATTGTACCCTCGTTATTGTTCCTTATAAAATGTATACATGTCAAATACTTAAGGGAAAAAAACGTTATTTTACCATTCATTATGTGACACTCGATGTCATATGACTAACGGAATGAAAAATTCCATCCATTTTTACTAACAAAATCGCGTGACCAATAAGGTAGTATAGTGTTCATTTTGAAAATGTGGGTAGCGTAGTGTTCGTGACCAATACTTAAGAGTAAGTTTCGATATTTAACCCAAATAATTTTCATCCTATTTTTTTTATTATAGTTTACGGATTGTAACCGATCCACGTGTATATTTTATGGATAAAATATACTAATATTAATTTATTATGAACTGACGATGGATCACAAAAAGATTAAAGGGAAACCTCCAAAACATGCCCTCAAACGACCTTTGTTAGCACAAACATGCTATGGTGACTTTTTTCTTCTTCTCAAAAACATGTTTGTACCTTTCGTTTATTATCAAAAAGTAGCGACTTACATTTATGCTAATAAACGTCGTTCGAAGACAGCTCTGCTAGGGTTTCGCAGCCGCTAGCATCAATGGAGGCTTCTCCTCTAAGAAGACTTCGACTCTCCCGATATCAGTTCGACAATCTAACTCCATCTTTAGAGTGTCCCTCCTCCTCCTCCTCTACTCCGCTACCTGCGGTTTCCATGAATCGTTAGCCCCCAATTTTCCCCACAACCTCTCCACGATCACCACAACCGCCAGCCCGGATCCTCTCCACCGAGCCTAGGTCCGGATGATCGCCTGAATTTGTTTTATTTTACCTGTTTTATTCTTTTTTGCAATGTCATAATTGCTGAGCGAAGATTCAGGACTTTTACCCAAGGATTCAAAGACTTTTACTGGGAGGGATACCTGAATCACATCTACCATTGTCGCTCTCCTCCTTTGGAAGCCGGTTTCAACAGGTTCGGTCGCATCTTATAGAATATGCCGCAACTGGGCAATATCTTGAGCAGCAAACACCGATTACATTGATATTTACTTTTTGTTCGCCTTTATAGCTCCCCAACAAACCGCATCCACCGGTTCATTTACTACATAGTTATACGTAGTTAGACTCTAAAAACTCAATACCACTCTTCTACCGTAGTAAGAGGTTTTCCTAATACATTACTATTGTTGTTGAATTCTAATGGGTTAAATATTGAAACTTACCTTTACGTTTTGGTCACGAACACTACACTACCCATGTTTGGAAAATCATATTTGCCATACCTAAACTATTGGGCACGTGATTCTGTTAGCAAAAATGGATGGAATATTCCATTCCGTTAGTCATGTGACACTATGCGCCAGTTAGTAGAAAGTGAAATGACAATTTTTCCCTTACTCACTTAAACCATATAAATTTATAAGGAAATTTACGAATTTTCCCTCATTTCATAACAAATAAAATTATTAAAATAATACAAAAAAAATAAATCATTAAAACAATTACATAACTAAATTAATAAATTAGTAAACAATTAATTATCAAAAACAAAACAAAACTAAAACAGGATATATCTAAACCTATTAACTCTAAACCTACAAATTCCGTTTCTCAATTCCGTTTCTCAGATCTAAACCTATGCTTTCCCTTACAGTAGATCTATCCATCTCTCATCTTTGTTTATCTATCAATTGCATAAACCGTTCATATTCATCTCCATCTATTATCAAGGCTCAAATCTAAATCTATCTATCAACACCCCCCTTCATCCATCAACACCTAAGCCGGAGAAGCTTCAATCGACGGGACGACGCAACATCGCCGGAAACAATGGGCGGCGGCGAGGAGACCAGATTCGAGCCAAAATCTGGTCGTGACCGACCCCGACCCACCGTCGCCGTTCTTCCTCTTCATCTTTTCCATCATCAAACCCTCCATTGGCTCAATCTAAGAGATTGGTCGAGGACGTCACCGGCGATGAGCTTCGCTGGTTCCTGAGGCTCCTCCATCGGTCCGGTCCCATGGCCAAAGCCGACCTCAGTGCTCGTCTTCAATTTGCTGGCCTCTGCAACCAGATTTGGTCGCATAATCGAAGAGGAAAATGAATCATTTCGGGGAAGAACAAGAAGTTTAGATCTAGGTCTTCGAAGAACATATCTACTCGATTCCAGATATTCTGACATATTTTTGGCCAGCGGCGATGAGATTGTGGGCTGAGGAGTGGTCATTCCGGCCAGTCTCGCGTTCCTCGACCCCGATATGAGCTCCGTGTTCCGATTATTTTGTGTTTCGACGCCGTAGGTTTTTTTTTATAAGCAAGGAACGCCGTAGGCTTATTTTGAATATTGTCAAGAGGAGTGTGAAGCTCCTTTGTCCGGATGATATAATTCCTCCATATATTAAAGCTTAGTGATGAGATTATTCAAGGTTCATCCTTTATTGAAGCTTCTTCAATCAAAATCCCAGCATGTTTGTACCATTGTAGGATCAAAAGTTGTTGAAGCAAAGAGATCCAAATAAGCTTCCACCTCTATCTCGAATCAAGCACTGAATTGTAATACTTTGCCAGAAGATAAGCTTGGGAACAAGATGAGCGTTTTTTTAAAAAGAAAACTGAAATCTAATAAAAAAAAAAGTTTATTTAATGATTAATAATAAGAAAATAATAATTAATGATTAATAATAAATTATTTGAATAAGTAATGATATTAGTAAGACTTAATTAATACATTAATTAGTTATTAAAAAATTAATGATGACAGGGGGTAAATTAGTCTTTCAACTCATATAGATATATTAATTCAAATTCAGAAGGGCAAACTGGTCATTACACATCATTATGTTAGTTTTTGCTAACGGAATCACGTGCCCAATAGTTTAGGTCTGAGAAATATGATTTTTAGTGTTCGTGACCAAAACGTAAGAGTAAGTTTCAATATTTAACTCAATTCTAATTAATAAAATTGTACCTTTGTAGTAAAAAAAAAGTACCTTGATAATAATGGGAAGAAATAATCGAACGAACCCACCAAAACCTCACTGACGTTTCTCCGTGGCGAAGAGCAGAGAAGCAAAGCAAATCGACCTGATCTGAAATGGCGGCGAGTCTCGCAAGCAGAGCTTCGGCTGATCAAGGCCATGCCCTCTTGAGACGCTCCTTCAACTTCCTCAGAAGCTTCAGCACAGCTTCTGTTCCCAGATCTTCTGAAAACCCTAGTGACTCTCCTTCATCTTCGTATTTGAAGAAACGGAAGAGGAAAGGGAAGAACTTGATCGAGGTCGCTCATTTTTTGCCTAACTGGGGCGTTGGGTACCATATGGCCAAGACTCACTGGAAAGGGGTCTCCTACGAAATCACCAAAATCAATCTTTACAAGGTCTCTTTCTTTTTTCTTGCAACTTAATCGTAGTATTTACTTCTGGTGTTGCATTTGGGGTCTGTTTGGTTCCCGAGTGAATGTTGGATAGAAAGTGGATGTGCAACACTGTGAATGCTTGTTTTGGGCTGCCTTAATATGTTCCAAAGAATTGGGAAATAAAATGAAAATCAATACAAGGTTCTGTATTATGCCTATCTGCTATGGATGCAAGTGAACTGTAGGGGACATTGTGTATTCTATTTTAGCTCTTTACTGTTTGGGACTCAAATAAGGTTTCGTACCTAACATCCCAGAAAATTACATCTGTTTTTACTATGGTTTTCTTGAGGGTTAGTGGAGATTTATATTATTATAAGCATAAATTTGGGGTGTTCGGAATCAAACCAGTCTTCTTCTTTTTTTTGCAGAGTGGTCGGCATGGCAAGGCCTGGGGAATAGCTCACAAAGATGGTCAGTCTTTTGTGTTTTTCTTGCAATTAAGTTTCATCACGCATAAGGACACTACTGTTTCGCAATTGTTCAAAAAACATAAATTTTAATAATATAGCTGATAGCAAAATAAGCATTATTGTCTGGAGATAGTTTCGCTTACGCTGAAGAAACTTAACTGGAGAAACTTGGTGTTGATGGACGTTCACCAGATTGTAGCTTAATGTGTTATAGACCGGTATGCACCTGTACATGTGTGCTTATGATTTTGACTTTATTCTGACAAACTTATGATTATAACTTAATTCATTTACCTGCAACTTCGGGGGGTTTATCATTGAGTCATTGATCAGTCAAGATCATACTGGTTGTTTTTATTTCTTTTAGGTTATTTTGAGAAGCTTTTGTTTGCTGATATGCTTAGTTTCCGCTCATATTCTGATAAGTATGGTGGCTTACTATACCTTGGTATGTGACTCTACAACCTCCGAGTGCGGGGCTATCAAAAGTATATTAGCAAGTAGTTACAGAGGAATTGTAGAGACCAACTTAGTTTATGTTAGTGCATTAGAGTTGGAGGAAATTTGGCAAAGAAAATTGGGTTGTTGAAGCTTTAGGCTTTGTTAGATTGAGTAGATAACTTTGGGTTGGATAACGCTAATTAGTTACAGTTACAGCCTATAATAAATCAAATAGATAAATAGTTTATAGATTTCAAAAGTGGAATTTAATAATAATAGTCCAATTGATGTGTAATTTTCAATTCATATCATTAACAATATATTATGGGTAATTGAGCATCTAATCCATTGTTTGATTGATCAAGGGGTTCTTTATTAGGTTTTGATTTCGTAAAAACTCCAATACACCTCCGTATCCCTGCGATTCGACAAAATAGAAATGTGGTAACAATAGGGTCCTAGACATGTTCTTTTTTATATTATTTTTCACTAGACTGAGTGTTAGGCTCACCAAACCTCCTTCCTTTCTGCCGAACGAAAAGTCTAGTCATGGGGTTTTTCAGCATTTCTAGCCGCATTAGTTTGACATTATCTCTTCATCTTTCAATTAGTTATTCTCAGTGTGTGTAAAGATCACTTGCATCACACAATAGTTTTTGGTAGAACGTATTTAGTGACTCATATGAGATTAGAATAATCATCACTCAATTTATAAAATTAAATCCGGAAAGTATTAGGAGATTTAGAGTTCTCTCGATAATCGAGCTTTCAGTTGATATTAAAGAGTTATCTCCTTAATTGAGATCAATGTTTTAAAAGGGGAAGTTAGGAACCGAGGTGTAAGTCTCAGCAATAAAAACAACAAATTCGTAATATATGATACAAGCTAGGTCAAACAACATATAATTTGTAACAAAGTCACTAGTTAATCAAATTAAGATATTGTAAGTCTTAAAATCATAAATTTCGTCAAAACAAAAGTTCTTGTGGATAGAGGAATAATAGATTTGAAGTCTAAACCTAAATAAGAAAACATATTCCATGTTCGGTGTCCCTTATTTGTCTTCACTACCACCCATCCTAACTTAATATTCTGTAACTAAAAAAAAATCAGTACCAAACGAAATTAAAGCACACTAAATAGGTAAATGAAATATTAGTCTTTTACCTCTTTGAGAAAGAGAGTGAAAGGTTGAAGAGAAATGCAAAGTGTTGTTGTGACTTGGGGAGATGGAGAGTGCTTATCTTTAGGGTATTTAAGGTTTTGTTTATCTAAAAAATTCAAAAGACCAAAAATGATATGAAACAAATATGGCCCACGATGGCCTTTTGCATCAACCAAATTTGTTCTAGGGATAATTGTCCAAAACTACCCTAAAGTTTCGTCCACAAACGAGTTGATGCACAAAGTTTCGTCCACGCTGTGTGGCTACTCTGAAGTTTTGGCCACGATTTATTTAGTTTTGACGTAATAGAGATGTTCAGAATGATGGTTTGGGCTGTTCTCCCCGGATTGAATAGAAGCGTGGACAAAACTTCAATGCACCCACAAAGGGTGGACAAAACTTAAATGCACCCACAAAAGCGTGGGCAAAACTTCAATGCACCCACAAAGCGTGGACAAAAGTTTATGCATCAACTCGTTTGTGGACGAAACTTTAAGGTAGTTATGGACAATTATCCCTTTGTTCTAATATATGAACCATGAGCCCCATAAGCGTAAGGTACTCAAGGCGCTAGAATTTGTTACTCTTTCTCAGCAGACAGACACAAACCAAAATATCAGCAAAACGTGGAGAATGTTATGCCGCAATCTAATAAAACAATCCCCGATAAGGCCTTTATTGCCTTATGTTGTCTTTTCCACTAATAGACTTGCAATATATGTGGTAATCCTTTTGATTTTCTTGCACAGTATGGACGTCTATGGTTTGAAAATTTCTCTTCATGCCATTGCAAACTCGTTGATCTCACAAACCATGCAAGTGGATAGCTGAATCAACAAACAACCCAAGTCTCTAAACCATTTATCATATCACCAAAAGACACATGACACATTTCAGAAGCAAGAGAAGTACCGGTCACCTGATTTTTGGGCACCAGTAACTGCATTAGTTTGCCATTATCTCCTCCATCTTTTAGTTATTACCCTCCACGCATAAGGGAATCATTTATTAAAACAAACCTGAAAGGTATTTCGAAATCCGGAGTTTTCTAGGTAATCAAGCTCCCAATTGAACTCTTAGTACTTCGGTGTTCAGACACCCATAACTCGATCCTAAATACGGGACTGTAACATTTAGTCTATGACTCAGCCTCCAGTGGACCCTCGGCCGAAAGCTTGTCAGCTGAGATCATCCTTAAAGTTCTATTCCCAACAGCAGAAAGCTCTTACCCATAAGCTCTTTCTGCTGTTCATGTAGTAACAGTCACAATGTTGAAAGACCTTCACCTGAGCCTCGGGTCTCTACCTATCCTACTGTCCTTGATAGAGACCATCTATCAGTTAACTTCTTTCCCAGAGTTGATCTGAGAGAGCTCACTATTTCAATCAGAAGAAACTTGAAAAGCTTTGATTGGAATTAGAATTTGGATGAGACTTTACCTTGTATAATTCTTTCACATCTGTTCCTCAATCTAAAGCTGCTGTTGTGAATGCACCTTAGCTCTGCATTCAGCGTAGTTAATCAAAAGGCAGAAGCTGTTACTGTAAAGTCTGTAGTGTTGTATCATTTATGTGCGTGGAAGTTTTTGTACTCTATGAAAATTTAACCTGTTATCATTTGTATTTTTTCTCTCCCATAAGGTGCTTAATTAAGTGTTGGATGTTTCATATAGGTTTGCCAGCTGCAGATGCTCCCAAGAAAATCAGTGGTGTTCATAAGCGTTGCTGGAAGTATATTCCAAATGTGAAAAAATCAATCGAAAGGACCCCGAGCTTAATGAAATCAACAGATACCGATCCAAAAACCCAAGTTCATGCAGAATGATATATTTTCTTTCAGATTGTCTATGAGGATGCTTGGCATATCACAACTATTTTTTGGTTAAAATGCTCTGTTGTAGGCACACCATTACCCTTAGCACTGAAAACAAGTTGTCTTTCTGAATGTAGTGGCATAAGTTTTTGTCAATGAAATGAAATAATGTGTAGAATTAAAATCATATGAATAAACTCATGCCCTTTATGATTATTTTTAGGAAAAATTTCAATATAATACCCTACCAAACATTTACTTTCAAAATGATACTTTTACAAAAAAATGTGCAGTTTCATACCTAATCTAAACATTTACTAATAATTTCATACTCAATTGTTAGATTCTGTTAACTTTTCATCCAAAATAGGTGAAAAGTCTATAATACTCTTAACTAATCAATCAAATTTTAAAAAGCATGTTATTGGATTTTTAGAACTTAAAAATAAGTTAAATGACAACAATACCCTTCAATACCTTTCAAAATTTTAAAATGTCATTTATTAAATTACTTTTATTGTTTAAAAATCAGATTTCAATCTTAAAAAATTATTTTAAAAAAATCAATTTTATTTCAAATTTAATCTTTTATTTTAAAAATAAATTTTTATTTTAAAATTTAGTTTTTATGTTTAAAAATCAATTTTTATTTTAATAAATTCAGTTTTTATATTTATTATTTTTAATAATTCATTATTTTCAATTTTATTTTATTTTTCAATTCATTCATGTTTTTTATTTCATTAATTCTTAAAATAACAGAAAATACCCAATTTCAGATTTTATTTTAAAAATTAAATTTTTATTTAAAAAAAATCTTATAGATCCCATTAATCCTCCACGGCAGCGTTTTTGGACTGCGTATGTTGTCGAGAAGTACTTGTCGTCATCGTCCCGGCAATCGGACTCGGAGACGAGCCCTGGTGGATCTCTAATGAGGTTAGATGTTTATAGCAAATACCTCTCGTCCCCCAAATCTCTCTCCGGCGATTCTATCCACACACCAAACCCATATGCATCTCTGAGCCTCTGGATCTCTTCGGACCAAAATACCCACTCTCCATGGCTATCTCTAGCGTCTTCCTTGCCGGACCGGAGCTCGGAGAAAAACCCAGAAACGCCACCAAGCATCTCAAACACCTCGTCTCCTATTAGAGGATTGGATGCATCTCTTCCCAACTGAATCTCCTCACATCCTCTGACCTCACGACGAGGTTGGGTCCGACGAGGCCAACAAAGAGCAATGGGTGATGGAGTAGAGGATTTGGGGTTGAAGAACATAGTTTGGGAGAGGAACGTGAAATGGAAAATGAAAGGAAAGTAGAATGGAAAATGAAAGGAAGGTAGGGTTAGGGTATTTTTGACATTTTGGAAAAAATAAGGGTCATGTGCTTTGCACATGACCATTTTTCGTTAAAATGGACGTATAGTTAACGGATGGGTGCCAAAGTGTTGATAAATGTTTGGTTTGGGTATGCAACTGTAAATTTTTTTGACAAGTTATCATTTTAAAAGTAAATGTCTGATAGGGTGTTATATTGAATTTTCCCTTATTTTTAGATCAGCGATGCAACATATTAAAAGCATGAAGGAGCAAAACCAATGAAAAAGATTACAAAGGTACTAGAAACAAGAAACAGGTCTCTGACATGCCAAAACTTCAAATGTAACCAGGGTTTAACATACCTATACCTAGATAGAAACATGAAGTAAACTAAAAATTACAAGAGGTCACATAAGAAAATTAGAAATTGCAAGAGGTCACGTACCTAATTTTCTAATACGAAGAACAGAAAACCTACTGTGGAGCCCAAAGACATATTGATCTAAAATCTTAATATAACAATTATGAAGCCCAATACAGTAGAGCCCAAAGATCTGAGACCCAAAACAAAAACAATAGAGAAAAAAGAACTACCTCAAGAAAGTTGGAACGAGCACAGAAAGGCGAGTGCTCCTCGAGCCATGAAGACGACGCCTCAAAACCACCCCCAACGAAGTGTGGTAGCTTTTAAGGAGAACCTCGACGGAGACGGAACCAAGCTCAATGACCAACGAACACACAGTCGTCGACACCTTGCTCGGGACCACCAACGAACCAGACGGGACAAATAGATCACTCAATTCTCCGCTTTTGATAAGGTAACTCACCTAATACTGTCACGCCCCAATTTCAGCGAACCGAACTAGGGACGCGAACGTTTAAAAAGTTACAATACTTGAAACCTGTTTTCATTAAATCACTTTAAAAGGCAGTTTAGTTCCACAAAAAAATAATATTATTTACAACTCAAAAAAACATTAGTCCCACACTTGGACAAAACGAGGTACACGTCTCTAGACTCAAAACACCCAGCAACCCGCTTCAAGTTCTTCAAGCTTCAGAAGCTCACCTAAACCAGACTGCGAACGGTACCTGTAGGAAAAGCAGCTAGGGGTGAGCGTTCGCTCACCACCACAGATAACAGACTGACTACGGCATAATTAGCAGACAATGCCGGTAACACCAACAACGACTCAAAAGACACACACACGACCCAAACTTTCCTCAACTGACTCAACCTTCGGACACGTGATGTAGACCCCACACTACGATCGACGACCTCATCCAAGACACGACCGACCACACAATACCAAAGAAGATCACAAAGGATCGCAAACCGGCTGCTCAGTAACCAATCTCTGTCTCTCGCCCTTTACCGATCACAGACGTGGTCAGGCGGTCGACCTGTCGCGCAACTTCTCCCGATCCCAGTCGGGAGGCTAACCCACAACCTCTCCGCTTCACCCGATCCCAGTCGGGTGGTTAGCCACACCCGCGCGTCCTTCCCCCGATCCCAGTCGGGGAGCTAGCCCACAACCCCTCCGCTTCTCCCGATCCCATTCGGGAGGCTAGCTACACCACACAACCTCCACCAGTATCAAGTAACCAATCACAATCACAAACAAGTTCAAACAGACAGTAACGACACCGGTGACAACTCCACAGGCACTCAAGGCCAACAAGACACCAACAACCAAACACAGGTTCAACAACCCTACGGGCCCTCATGGCCGCCCAAGACACCAACGGTAAAGTACGAGTTCACAACCCCACGGGCACTCACGGCCACCCAAAACACCGAAACGACAACACGGGCTCTCATGGCCACCCAAGACTCAGCAATAAATAACACGGGCTCTCAAGGCCACCCAAACTCAACAATAAATAACACGGGCTCTCAAGGCCACCCAAACTCGACAACAAATAACAAGGGCTCTCAAAGCCACCCAAAACTCAACAATAAATAACATGGGCTCTCAAGGCCACCTAAACTCAACAACAATTAACGCACAACAACCTCCGGCATAAACGATGCCTCCAACAGTCCTAAGATCACTAGTTTCACAAACAACCTCCGGGCATGGTCATATGCCTCCAACAGTCCTACTATCAACAGTTTCACAATCAACCTCCGGGCATGGTCATATGCCTCCAGTAAAACAATTAACGCTAAGTTCTCTGCTTCTACGACACTACTAAGTGTCACATGCATTTCCAGTAATTACTAAGTTCCCGTAACATGCTTTTCTAATATTCGATAACCTAAAAACCCACGACACCCCGGTGTCACATGCAATTCTATAGTTAACTTTCCCTAATCATGGCCGAGATCCGGCTACTTTTCCCTACCTCAACCGAAGGACACCCGCTACGTTTCCTAGCTGCTGACGTTCTGGCTCGCTACCTCCGGGCTCCACTTCGATCGAAGCCGGACGCTAAAGAAAACACGAAAGCCATAAATTAGAGGCGGTTCCCAGGTTAATTCAAAGGTCATGATTAGTCCAGTTTAAAACCGACAGTTGTCCTTTAACTCGAGCGGGATAAAAGTGGGACTACGATGGGTCGGGTTCGAGCACCCGCGCACCGAACTCAGATTTGATCCAAAACCCAGTTAAAACCATTTTTAACTTAAAACCGTCATTGAAACTCCTTTGCTTTATCTAAGTCTGACTTTGATTTTAAAACGAAACGATTTCCTTCTGCTCGTTTCCAAACTCGAGATTTTGGTCCAAAACCCTTCTAAAGCCAATCTGACTTCGTTTCCCTTCTCGATTTAACTTAACTGAAGTTTAATCTTAACAACCGACCTTCGTTTTAAAACCCGTTTAACTTAACCCGATCTAGTTTTATCGATTTTCTTAAGAACTCAAAACTGATTTTTCCTTTTCCCTTTTACAATTGTTTTTCATTTCAAATAAAATTCCTCTTTAATTTAAACTCTGATTTGTTCCCGTTTTTAAACAATTTCATTTCTTAGTTAACGGATCTGAGTCGTTTTTGATCACTTTCCCTTTTTAACAGATATTTCTTTTCATCAGATTTACTTCAACAAACGGTGCCCAAGTTGTCCAGATCCAAGTAGAGACACAGGGTAAAACCGATCAAATTCCAGGCAAAAACGGGATAGAATATAAAGCGGGAAGACGTTTAAGGACAAGAAACCGGCCATCGGCGAAGTCATCGCTGGCGACCAAACGGTCACGGTGGTAGGGCTCACCGTATAAAAGACGACGGTGGCGGACGGGTTGAGCACGACGGAGGTTCTCCTCGGATCCGGACGGCTCGGTCCCGTCCCGGATCTGATGAGCTCGCCGGCGACGGCGGGAGCTCGGATCTGGTGAAGATCGACTCCATCACCGGCGAATCAGAAACGCTCACGGGAGGGACGGCGAGCTCGGTATGGAGACGAGGGAGAGCTGGCTCGGGATCTGAGAGGGAGGTGAAAAGGGGGTCGACGACGGTGGCTATGGGTGTGGGAGGGCGGTGGCTGGACGGAGAAGGAGGAGGGGGCTCGGTGGTGGCGCGGTGAGGAGGGCGGTGGCTGGACGGAGAAGGAGGAGGAAGTCGTCGGGATAGAGGGGGACGGCTGGAAACGAGAGAAGAGAGGGAGGAGGTCGGTGCTGCTCGGCGTGGTGGTCGTAGATGGTGAGAGGTCGGGACGGCGTGGAGATGAGGTGAGAGGGTCGGTTTCGACGATGGAGAGAGGTGAGAGAGAGGATCGGATCCAAGAAGAGGGAGGCAGCCCTTTAGGGTTTCAGAGTAAATTTTAGGCTTTTATAGTGAGGCCACGTGAAGGGTTCGGCTAAGCGGGCTCAGACAAAGGTTTTGGGCCTCAAGTGGGCTCGTGCCTCATGGCCCAAGGGAAGGATTGGCGGGCGGGCCTGGCCTGGCTGGGCTGCTGGTCGGTCTGGCCTGCTCAGTTTTTTTTTTTGCCTTTTTGCTTAATTAGTTAACACTGATTCGAAAATTCATTTTTTTTGAAGTCGATCTAATTTTCCCACTCGATTTCTACCCACGACACTGTAGTAGAATAAAATTAATATTTTACGTCCTTTTAATTTAGCCGGACTTTACAAATACCAACATAGAGAGGTGATCCAAAGGAGGAGAATCAGTATCAAAGTTGACATCGAGCAAAATAAATGTTCCCCAAAACAACCTTTAACCCTGAAACCCCAAGAACAGACCCAAAAGTCATCGAACAGTACCGGAAAACGACCTTTCTGACCTCTCTGAGACACGGAGAGAAAAAGGAGTTAGAGGGGAAAGAGACTATATATGAGTGAAGGCCACGAAACAGAAGTAGCTTCAATCAACTGCAACACCGGATCCAAGCATAATAAACGCCACGACCCCAAAAGGTAAAGATGCAACCTGGCCAAACCTTCGTTGGAGGCCAACACGCTTTAATGAGGCCCGAAAACATCAAGAGAAGGTGAATAAAAATAGTGTATCTAGGGCATGAGACATCACCAAGACGAACATCAGCTGTTGGGTCTCGAGGTAGGGTTGGAGATGAACCAACTCGCAGGGGAAAATCAATGAAAACCAAGAGACGATTAAACCATGAAACAACTAACAAAGAATGGATTCACAAGAGAAAAATTCAGCACTATATCTTACCAAAACAAGAACACCGGGTAACGAATGATTGGCTTGAGTCTCCAAGACGCCTACGTATCCACATGGGAATCAAAGCCACGTAGTTCTTCTCTTTGAGGACTCAAGAACACAAAAATGGAGGTGGGAACTTGCCAAACCCGAAATTGCCATGGAAGGGGGAGAGAAGTTGTGTTTCCTATTCTTGTCTTGTGTTTGTTATGTTGAAAAAGATGACTTAAACATAACAAAACTCATACTTGTCTAACTAAAGGCATGAGACAAGTATGGTGTCAAGTAAGGTGTAAATAGGACAAAGTATGGCTAGACAAGATTGGGTTAGGTGGTGAATCACCAACACCTTAATCATTGTCTTCCTTACTTAGTACTAATTAATCAAGACTTGATTAATTAGTTCCATGGGCCTTGGTTGCATGGGCCTTTCATGGGCCTCTTGGAACATGGCCCGTGGCCATTTCCAACGAGGTCTCGTGATTCGCTCATCGCCTCCAAGCCTTCCATACCGGAAATGTCCAACATTATCCGACGCGATCAATCCCAAGACTCCAAGCCTTGTCTTGATCCGTAAAGTCCTATTCACTTATGGGCACATGACTCAAAACCCAGTTTTGATCATGTCCCGAGACAACTCCCTTTTGGCCATTCTCCATAAATTTTTCAATGAGTTTCATCCTCCGGTGTGACCCTTAGGTTTATGCATGTCAATAGATCAACGTAAAATCCCATTTTACTTGATATTATTTAAGTGGCAACTAACGAGACTTTAGTATTGCCTGACATTGAAAAACGAATCGACCCTGTCGATTCTAACCTTTCTGTCATCCCTGTCATTATCCTTTTATCTCCGATATCCTGATTGAGATAAGGCATAGAGCCGTCATCCTTATTATTCTCAATCACCGTTCCTTGATATGTGAGATGACTGAAGATATGATACCCAGTATCATGTGCATGGCCATGTTATTCTTTCAGTCACTCTCGATCAAGCGGCCGAGAACCGATATCTTTCACATACCTCAGTATGAGGGATAAATCCCTTAGCCGCCTTTCGTGTCACTCATGTAGCCCGTCCCCAAGTCAATCCTGGCCGTTATGGAAGCCCTGTTACGGACAACGTTAGACTCAGGTCAAACTCAGTTGCTGACTACATAGCAATCACAAAGACTCCTTGGTCTAAGGATACATGACAAGCTACGACACTGAATATGTTCATGACTTAATCTATGGCACATATTCAGGGCGGGTCGTCCAATATCATGTCCCACATGATATCTATGATCAGACTTTGGAATCCCATTCCAATGACTAACAGAACGTAAGCCATAAAGAGCCATCTTTCATACTAGTCGCTTCTAGTGAAGCTTTGTTGACTAGGGACCCATCTAGTGTGATCTATCTCGATCTATGGTTCTATTCGCATGGTGGGCATAGATCAGAGCACACGTCAATATATTACTCCAACAAATAAGTAATATAAAGCCGCTTTAATTTTATTGCTAACGATGATATATACATTTGGACATTTAGGATTGAACTACGGGCACTAAGACTAACATCAGCATCCCTGAAGAAGATCTGAGGCGGGGTTTCTAGATCTACTATGATCTCCACCTGGATTGGTGAAAAACGTATCCCATGGGTAGATATAGAAAAGCACATCGACCGTACCGATGGCAGAAGCACAAGAGAACGGGGAGAAAGGAAAAGGAAGAAAAAGGAGGGGGAAGAAAGGAGAAGCCACCGACATCCTCACTGGATCCAGGCGAGACCAAATCGAACGCCAGCAACGACGACCGTGGATTAGGGTTAAGGAAGAAGAAGTGAGAGTTGAGCCGTTTAAGTTTTAGAGAGAGACAAACCTCCAAAAAAAGTTTTTGTACTCTGGACTTTCAAGCCCTTTATAATTCATCATTAGTTTACCCTAACTGTGTTTGAAGTTTATTCCTTATTATACCTCAGTTAATGAAGTTTTTTCCTTATTATCCATGATTGATTGAAACATTTGTTCTAAAGCAACTATTTTTCTATCACAACGAATTAGTAAAGAAAGAATTGAAGGCTTATCAAGTTTACGATTAGAATAAGCTAGTTTGAAACCACTTGAAGACTTTAGCAATGTACGAAAAAGTAAAATCCAATCTTATAGGGATCCCACGATCTCCTAGGCTCGGATTTCTTGCGAAGAGAATGTAAGGACTAATGTCCTTGAGAGTCTTGATAGATTTTTGGTGACCAGTCTTTTTACTTCAGTTTAGGTAGAGGGAACAACAAATAAGTGGCCAAAGATGGATAATGAATCTTCGAATGAAGGTATTAAAGGAAAAGGTGTTCGTCATAGGTAAAAAAAGTATAGGATCCTCCAAAGGTCTGTAGTAGTAGGAGCGTCTCCATTTTTTAGGCTCAACTCCAAGGTAGGGCCCGAACCCGAGCTTGGGACTTGGACCAAACTAATAGACCTAGGGCCTAGAGTCGTATTCTCCAAACATGTCTCGATAGTTTGCGAGTCTGTCTCAGAAAGCACACAAACCGTCTTCTTAGGGTGGATTCCATGTCAAACACCATTAATGAAGGGTGAAGCTTCCAATAAGAGCTCCTATGGGGAAATTGATCAGCTCCTCTCTTGAAGAGTCCCATAAAAAATACATAGTCATCTAAGAAAGCCAGAGTTTCACTATTCTCCAACAAACCGTAGCCTAACAATCGCCGAAGAAAGATCGGGGGAACGAAGTGATAATACCTAGGATTAACATGAGCCCTGATTTCACCTTTCTCGAGGTCAATATGCTTTGGCGACATACAATGAGAAACAAGAGGGAAAAGATGTGATTCCAATCTTTAATCAAGTTTCGATAGCTTGTAGGGAAAACTACAAAAAATAATCCTTTAATGCATTTCGTCTATAAACTAACCCGATGTAACTTTTTCTCCCACGTACATAAATACCTGGTAGAAGGTCAAACCACATGTACTTACCCCTTCCATTTATTTTTGGGACAATTAAAAAACCCCACATTAAATTGGTGGTTATCTCAAAGTACATATCCACCTTTTCGGTAGTTTTTTGTCCCAAAATAAATGAAACAGATAAGTACATGGGGTTTGATCTTCTACCAGGTACGTACGTGGGAACAAAGGTCACGAGGGGTTACTTTTTGACATATTTATATTTTACAGGGTATAGTTTGTACTTATCCCTATCTTCTACTAACGACCTCGACCACGACTTCGAGTATTAGGTCCAAGCACCTCAAATGAATAAGGATGAAATCCACGTCCAAGCGTATGAGATAGGAAGAAGGATGAATGGCTATAAGATTCCAAACAAAATCAAGGATTTTTAGGAAGAATTTTTTTGAACCAGATAGAAAGAGGGATGCTGACTAAGGAGGTCCATCTAAAATAGCCACTGTCAGAAATATATGAACGACATGATAGATGTGAAGACCGTTTTAAAAAAAACTATTGGGTCGGACCGGGTCGGACCGGACCCGGCCCAAGCTGCAGACCCGGCCAGGCAGGACCCGACCCCTGTTGAGCAGGCCGACCAGCGTCTTGGGCCGCGCGGCCCAAATTCCAGCCGAGGCCCAACTCGAGTCAGCCCGGGGTATTTAAACCCCTCCCCTCCTTTGAAACCCTAATCCTCCCTATCTCTTGCGCAGCTCCCCTCTCAACCGAAACCCTCTCCCCTTCTTCTCCGTTCTCCACGCCGCCGCCCTCTTCCCACGCCACCATCGCCGGCCACCATCACCTCCCACGTCCGACCACAGCTCCTCCCATCTCTTGTCTTCTTCTCCCTCACCGGATCCGGCCACCACCCGTCCTCCCTCATCTTCTCCTCCGATTCCCTCCCTACGCCGTCCATCTCGATTCCGGCCACCACCGTCCTCCCTCGCCTCTCTCTCTGGTCCCGACCACCCTCTCACCTTCCCCTCCCTCCCTCTTCTCCGTTCAAAGCCGAGCCCTCCGACCCGCAACCGCGTTCCTCCGTGCTCCATCCAGCCCAAGCCGCCACCACCGACCTCCACCGCCCTTTCCCCTCCACGCCCGTGCACCGCCGGTGCCATCCAGGCCATCGCCACCGCCGGTACCGTCCTCATCCTCAACGCCGCCGGCGCTCACCAGATCCGACGAGCTACGGCCGGATTCGTCCAGATCTGAGGGGAGACCCTCAGCCGCGCCCCGTCGCGCCCACGACGACCACCACCACCAACGCCGCCCTACTCCGCCCCTCACGCTCGCCTTCGTCCAGATCTAGCCACCGCCCCTCGTACCCGACCTCGTCTCCTCTCCGTTCAGGCGAAACCCTCGCCGTCACCGAGACCCGACCTCCCTCTCCAGATCTCCGGCGAGACAAGTTCGCCTGGGATACGACCGTCCCGAGCTCCTCTCCTTCTTCTCCGTTTAGCCGTCGTCTCCGTCCACTCCTAGAGCCGAAGAGCCCGCCGTGCTCCACCACCTCGTCTTCCACGGTGAGATTCTCACCACGGGGTGTGGTCGCCGGCGGCGTCTCCGTCGGTGGCCGGCCGGTTTCAAACCCGAGCCCCTCGTTTTCGGTTTCCCGTGCCGTTCATTTTCGAGTTAATTTGGATCTGTTGAGGAAGTCTATATCTGTTAAACCTGCTAATGAAATTGATTAATATTTGGAACGGATTTTGAATTGGAAAGGGAATTATGTTGAATCAAAAATCAGATTGGAGTAAAAGACGGTTTTTGGATCTGCTTTGGTTGGAATCGGAATCAAGGTTTTGGAAAGAAAAGGTTGTAAACGAAAATCCGATTTAAGAAAAAAGGGATTTAAAATAAAAAGGAATTAAAATCAATTCGGTTTTTTAAAAAAACGGTTTTAAATCGAGGAGTTTGAGAATCTAAGTTGTAAACGGGATTTAGGGTTGGTTGTTCAAGAACCGAACTTAATTCATTTTGGGCTCAAAGGATCGGAACAGAAACAGATTTGAAATAAAAAGGGAATTTGATTTGGAACAAAAACCGTTCTGTTTTGAAAAAAGGGTTATTAATCGGAATTGGGAACGAATTTGGAACTCTGGGTGAAATGGACTGCTATTTGGGTTTAAAAGGGAACAAAAGCGGACCGCTGAATCGGACCTCGGGATTCGTGCATTGGGACCGTGCCTCGCATGCACCGGTTTCGGTGCTCGGGTACTCAAACCCGATTCGCCGTGACCCCGCTTTTATCCTGCTCGAGTTTAAAGGACAACTGTCGCTGTTAAATTGGATTAATCGCGACCTTTAAATTAACCTGAGAACTGCCGCTAATTATGGCTTTCGTGTTATCTTTAGCGTCTGGCTTCGATCGAAGTGAAGCCTGGAGGTAGCGAGCCAGAACGTCAGCAACTAGGAAACATAGCGGTTGCTCTTCAGTTGAGGTAGGGAAAAGTAGCCGGATCTCGGCCCTGACTAGGGAAAGTTAATTGTAGAATTGCATGTGACACCGGGGTGTCGTGGGTTATCTAGGTTATCGAATATTAGAAAAGCATGTTACGGGATTGTAGCGATAATTGGAAATACATGTGACACGTAGCAGTGTCGTAGGAGCAGAGAACTTAGCGATAATTGTTTTACTGGAGGCATATGACCATGCCCGGAGGTTGTTTGTGAAACTAGCGATCTTAGAACTGTTGGAGGCATCGAATATGCCGGAGGTTGTTGTGTGTTAATTGTTGTTGAGTTTGGGTGGCCTTGAGAGCCCGTGTTAATTGTTGTTGAGTTTGGGTGGCCTTGAGAGCCCGTGTTGTCGTCTTGGTGTTTTGGGTGGCCGTGAGTGCCCGTGGGGTTGTGAACCCGTGTCGTTACTATTTGTGGTTTTGAGTGGCCGTGAGTGCACGTGGGGTCGTTGAGCCGTGAGTTACTGTTGGTGTACCTTGGGAGGCCGTGAGTGCCTGTGGGGCTGTTGAGTCCGTGTGTTTAGGGTTGGTGTCTTGGGTGGCCATGAGTGCCTGTGGAGTGCTGAATTTGTGTTGTTGCTGTTGTTGAACTGTGTTTGTGATTGTGATTGTGGTTACCTGAGGTTGTGAGCCCGCTTCATTAAACGGGGGTCCTCGATCACACGCGTCTGCACGTTCAGACGGGGTAGGGGGCCCGCCCGTCAGTAAAGGGGTCCTGGCCGCGCGTGTGTGGTTCGGTGGTTGTGAGTGTGATAGGTTGACAGTGATTGTGGTTACATGAGGTTGTGGGCCCGCTTCATTAAACGGGGGTCCTCGATCACACGCGTCTGCACGTTCAGACGGGGTAGGGGGCCCGCCCGTCAGTAAAGGGGTCCTGGCCGCGCGTGTGTGGTTCGGTGGTTGTGAGTGTCTGATCCGACTTTGTGTCGAGGAAATGCAACAGGTCGACCGCCTGACCTGATGAGATCGGTAAAGGGCGTGAGAGATATTACTGAGCAGCTGGTTTGCGATCCTTTATGATCTTGTTTGGTGTGCGATCCTTGGTGATCTTGTTTGGTGTTGCGTCGTTTCTTTCGAGTCCTTGGGAGAGGTCGTGATCGATGTGTCGGGTCTAGTTTACGTGTCAAAGTGTTGAGTTGGTCAATGAAGGTAACAGTGGGTGTATGATCAGTCAGAGTCCTTGGGTTGGGGACAGTGTCCCCCGGTGTAGACTTTATTATTGGTGTTACCGGCATTGTCTGCTAATTATGCCGTAGTCAGTCTGTTATCCGTGGTGGAGAGCGAACGCTCACCCCTAGCTGTTTTTCCTACAGGTACTTGTCGCAGGACGGACTAGGTGAGCTCTCGAAGCTTGTGGAGCTAGGAGCGGAGTCCGGGTTGTTTTTGAGTCTAGTGACGGACACCTACTTTTGTCCACTTATTGGAACGTGTTTAAAATTGTAATTATTATTTTGTTGAACTAAACTGGTATTGTAAAGTGTTCTAATGGAAATGGTTTCAAAGTGTTTTCTTATTTTAAACGTTCGCGTCCCGAGTTCGGTTTACTGAAATTGGGGCGTGACAATAGAAATCAAAGAACCAACGCCTTTTCAACCACCGACATTCACATGACTCTTTGTCTACAAAAAAGATCAAGAAATCTATGTTGCCTAGATCCACGAGTTGAATCTGGAGTCTTTGGGTAGGAGAAATCTCGACCCAGATTGAATCAGTACTCGAGCAAGAGAAAGTCACTCTCATGACACTAATTCTAAATAACTCCGAACATCGTGGACTGAAGGAGCCAAAAAAAAGACGTAAGAGTATTTAAGCGTATCTCTAATGATACTACTAGTCTAGTCTGCGTTACTATGTGGTAAAGCAGGTATTTCATAATAGAGAAAAGCTGAAAAAATATATCTTAATAAAAAAAAAGGAAAGTTACATCTAGCTACACTTAATTATCATGGATTTTCATCTACCTACACCTAACTATTTTTTTTGTCTAAGAGATACCTTTACGTTGCCGAGGATTAATCATTTGGTTGGTCCCGATAATTGGTATGTCATTCATTGACTAAATAGTAAAACATGACGATCAATCAATGTCACGCCCCAATTTCAGTAAACCGAACTCGGGACGCGAACATTTAAAAACAAAAAAAAAACATTTGAAACCTGTTTTGTATAAACACTTTGAAATTACCAATTAGTTATCAAAAATAATATTTACAACTCAAAAACGTCCCAACAATTGGACAAGTAAAAGGTATCCGTCACTAGACTCAAAGATAAAAACCGGACTCCGCTCCTAGCTCCACAAGCTTCAAGAGCTCACCTAGTCCGTCCTGTGATCAGTACCTGTAGGAAAAGCAGCTAGGGGTGAGCGTTCGCTCACCACCACAGATAACAGACTGACTACGACATAATTAGCAGACAATGCCGGTAACACCAAAACCAAACCCAACACCGAGAATACAATCCCCAAACTCAAGTACTCAACTGACACACAACCCGTTACTTTCCTCAACAGACTCAACACTCGGACTCGTAATGTAAACCCGACACAACCATTGACGACCTCCTCCAAAGACACGAACACGGATCTGGCTAGCCAAAGAATGCTCACAACCTGCCGAGACTCGAACACGGATCAGGCTAGCCAAAGAATGCTCACAACCTGCCGAGATTCGAACTTGGTCAGGCCAGCCAAAGAATGCTCGCAACCTACCGGGATCCGCAATCACAATCACAAGCAAGGTTCAACAACAGTGTCAAGAACAGTTCAACACTCCACAGGCACTCATGGCCACTCAAGACTCCAACGGTAAAAAACACGGGTTCAACAACCCCACGGGCTCTCATGGCCACCCAAGACACCAATAATAAAAACACGGGCTCTCATGGCCACCCAAGACACCAACAATAAAACACGGGCTCTCATGGCCACCCAAGACACCAACAATAATATACGGGCTCTCATAGCCACCCAAGACATAAATTAAACAGTCAACCTCCGGGTATGGTCATATGCCTCCAGTAATTCTAATATCGCTAAGTTCTCTGCTCCTACGACACTGCTAAGTGTCACATGCTTTTCTCATAAACGCTACGTTCCCGTATCATGCCTTTCTAATATTCGATAAACCTAATTAACCCACGACACCCCGGTGTCACATGCAATTCTACTGTTAACTTTCCCTAGTCAGGGCCGAGATCCGGCTACTTTTCCCTACCTCGTATATAACTCCAAAAGTGCTCAACTAAGCCCCGGCGCGATCCCCGTCACTCGCCTAGTTTCCCTTTGCCTCGGTCCGCAGCACGATCTAAAAGAGCACAAATTTAAGGTACTTTAAACTCGCAGGAAATAAACTGAAATTTAATAACCGTAACGCCCAAACGTAACCCCGACAATATCGATCACTCCCAAACTTCCCAATTACTCGACATTGTCGATAAAGGACTCGTAAAGGCCCGATTCGCCCGACATGGCGAATCTGCCCGGGTTTTGGAAATGCCCCTTTGGGGCTTCGAAAATTCCCGTTTTTGTTTCTGCGGTCTTAGAATAATTCAAGGATTCCTAGGCACTCGACGGAATCGAATTCCGACTTCCGAGTCAAATAATTAACATTTAAAGTTTCTAAACCCGATAATTACAACTTTTCCAATTTAATTCCAAATTTCGATTCGGTTATGGATAAATGGTCCGGGGAACGTTTTAAACCATCCAAACACAAAACCCGAGCAAGTGGACCCCACCCGGCCCACCTTGGCCGTGGGTCCTAGGGTTCAATTGGGCCCGGCCCACCATGGTGGTGGCCGGCCCTAGCTCCGGCCAGCCACCTCACATGGTGGCCGGCCACCCCCCTAAGGTGGCCGGAGCTCCTCCCGAGCTCCCGGTCGCCGGAAAACGTCCCCCTTCACACCCAAACGCCTCCAAAATGTCTCTAACAAACCCCCAACCTCAATACAACCCTAACTAATCATTTTTAACCAAACACTAACATTTGAAAATTAACAAATCGACGATCGGTTTAGTGATTACCGTAGAGGAGGATGAGGGGAGTTCGATTTCTCTTAGCCTCGAGACGATCCAATGGATGGATGACGTGAATAGTGGGCAACAAACCCTAGCTCCCTCTCTTCTTCTTCTCCTTCTCTCTCTAAACCCTTTTATTTTATTTTATTTTGCTTTCTCTTTCTACCCTAATGGTCGAACCCCCCTTATGTCTCCCACCTCTCATTTCCCCCCCAAAACTAACACCACCACTTGTTGGACAAGTGGCAAGGTGGGCCCCACACCTTTTGGAAAATATCTACTAGATATTTTCCAATCAGATTCGCGAAAATCGGACGTTTCGGGCCCCAAGCGGGCACTTTTTCCAAGAAATTACGAAACTTGGCGGGCTACAAGGAAACGGCTCAACTAAGACCGCTGCGACGACAGCTAAGATTTTTGGATCCAAAACGGTCCTCGAATGGACCAAAACGTCGCTTGGTTGACTTTTCCAGCGAAAAGTCAACTTCTCCCAAATTGATCAGAAAGTTGCCCTGAGTCCCCCGGAACTCACTTTGGTCGATAAAGGGGTCAACTTAAGTCCGGTATGACCCTCGGGGTCAATTTAGGTTAAGTTAAGTGTCTTCCTTAAAAATTTTAAATTTTCCTGTTTTTCGCAGGTTTGACTGGCGTTGACCGGGAGTGGTTATTACAATCAACATCTTAATAGTCTTGTTATAACTTTAATACCAATGATATAAATAAAATCTTCATATATCTAAATTCTTTACTATCCATTTACATATTAATGACTTAGAAAAAATTAATTAGTCAAATAATTTTCTTAATATAGAATGATAACAAAAATGCATCTTTTATATATCTACTTTTTTTTCTCACCTCTATTTATATATCTAAGCACCTTTTTGTTACTATTGAGAACCAAGTCTAACCTAGTAATCATATTGTTACTAAGAATGAATTCATGAGACAATCTCATTTTAGTGATATTATTAATGAAGATCTGATAACCAAGCTCTAGTATCATTTTGTCGTTGTTGTGAATCTTTCCTTGATTGATGTTTTGTATGGGTCTACCAAGGATCGACATCACAAGGGTGTATCTGCTTGATTTAATCTTGAAGTCACTTATTGTTATTTGTGAGGATGAAATGATTTGGAAAACCCTTAGGGGTAACGATTGGGTTAGATTGTAGCCATGATTTTTTTCTTTCTATATCGACATGAATCACATGGTTTCAGGTGGGAGATTTGTGTGGGTTAATCTTATTAGATTATCATAATGTCAACACCTTACGATTTCTTGTCGTAGGCTGTGTTGGTTCCATGATCATAGTGCATCCATATTCTTTTACTCTGAATCATCTAAACACTCTTGTACACACCTTGTGCATATCTTTTTACAACTCGCGATTTGAGACCCATTACAATAACACTTGTTCTTAGGTTTTTGTCAAGAAAACTTCAGTCGAGAGTGTTCTGTTCTCCTACCCCTCATATATGCTCGACTCCTACGTTCGTGACCTCGAAAACTACGAATGTGCACCGCCACCCTTAGGGTAGGCCGCTTCAATTGCTCTATCTTTTTTTATACCTTCTTAAATCAGCTGAAAAGAAGCACCTTAATACTTCTAATTAGGATTTTCAATTATTTTATGTCCCATAGTCCTACTTCCACGACTACACTAGCTCTAGAGGATGGTCCGAGCTCCCGAGATGGGTATGGGTACAACCTATGTATCCACATAGTATGGCCTTGTGAGCTCTTTGATGGTAGAATCGGTAGGAGGCACAATCTCCTTAGTCACGGAGAGGATTGGAGACACCTACAAATTTATTATTTCAGACCATGTGGATTATGTTGAGTACGCTAAGGTAACATTTATTATCATGGATGATCGATTGGGTGTGGTTAATTTGCAAGACGATGGGAGCGTGATAGTTAGTCCACCACGTATCAAAGATGATATTAAGGGGCGACCGGTCACCCTCTGCTTTCTAAGTCCTGAGCCCTTGTACTCAAACCTTCCATTCCTATTCGACCTATTGTTAAGTTAAGTACGTCCAGTTCTTTGGATGGTGAAACATCTATGATTTTTTACCTATGTACATGTATCTCTTTGACGAGTGTTTCCTGAGCATTCAAGAAGTCTTTGGGAATTACTTACTATGGTAGCGACACTTAGACCTTTCGAATAATTGATTCGATCCCCAAGAAGACGTATGTCGGTGTAACCCTATTGGGGGTCCTATCTCGTAATGCACATACCTCTACTCTCTTTAATGTCATGTTTAATCCACCTCGATTCTTCCATTTCTCTCATTTATTTTGGGCCTTTGTTTGGATCTTGTTTAGTTTGGTATGTGATTAATGCATTATTTTCTTTCTGACGGAAAAATATATACAATTAAAGATGTGGACACCCTAACTTAGAAACCTTAAATAATCTAACCCTAAACGATGACATATGATCAAATCTAAAGCTATGAACCCGAATTTACATAATAGAGAACCCTAAATCTTGCATAACTTTAAGTCATGACATGCAAATCAAGAAAACAACACAACAATGCTAGAAGAAGGACAAATAGGTTACATGAGTGGCAATCATCATATATGAAGATAATAATCTTCCATCAGATCTTGGAGTTAGAAGTTTGATTTGGTTTGTAAAATTCCCAGGTTTTGAAATTCCGAGAGTCTCGCCTTTGCCTTAATTGGTTGATCTCTCATCCTTCACGCCCCCTTGATCTCTACTCCGCTTCTAACCATCAAGCATCTTAACAATGGGAAGATGGGAAATGTTGATGTAAAAAGCTTTATATTAAATGCATGATATTTGTTTTCAAATGAGATAGATGGATTGGATTTATATCGAGACAAGATAGAAACAAGATATGACGAAGACAAATAGAGGCGAGTGATTGATCAGAATTAGTGGTTAGGGTTAGGTTACTCGGGAAGAAGTGAAAGGTCTCGAGCGATCCACATGGGTGAACCTGAGGCGTCAGTTTCCTAAAATGAATAGTAAGATCAAGCAAGCTATTAAACGCTGGATATCGCCCATCTCTCAGAATAAATGGACGAGATGAAGTCATATCAATAATGCATGTCTGGAGATGATATCACTCCATTTCCGTTCATCTCTACTCGATGTGTAGTGTATATAGAACCATGTGTATTAGAGAAACCAATGTTAGTTTTGTAGGACAATAGGGTTAGTATATCAACGATAAACAAATTAAAAATGATAATAGAAATTGTAAAACGAAATTAGAATAACCTTTACCAATCAGCTAACTTACTGATTAAGATTAAGGAAATTGGAGGTTTAATCGAGGCGTGATACTCCACTTTCCTTAAGACACTTATTGCCCCGTATGGGCAACGTTCTCCCAGATACAATGATTAACATCGACGAATTCAAAACCGTCGAGAAAGTCACCAAGAACAAGAGAGTGGAGAGAAAGAGTGAAAGGGAGACGATATCTAGATGTGTTTGATGCATATAAAATAAGACTAAACAAGTGAATGTATATATAACCCTTTTATGGGGCAAGATGAGGAATTCAAAGGGTGACAAATCCCTTAAATTTCTCATGGAATTGATTGTCAATTAATCCCATAAATTCACATTGAATTAGTCTTTAATTTTGAGTTTAAATCGGAATTTTAATAAATCAGAAAAATAATTTGACAATCGTCATATTTTTCCATTATCGTCCAACAATCCCCCACAAAAATGTGATGGTGAAAGAGAGGATAACGAGGAGGTGGTGACTTCTCAAAGTCTATATCTGTATAGGATAGATAAATGTTCATCCTTGAACATTCCCTTGTGAAAGCATATTTAATCTGCTAACTGACTAGTAGACGAGATGTCCTTGAACTATTTTGTTGTTTGTGAAAATGATGATATACCTCACACAGATACCAACAAACACGGTTTGGTTCTCATGGGTGTACCCGTTATGGTCATGAGCATTTCTTGGTTCTACAAGAGTTTAAGATGACCAGCCTTATTAGTCACCCTTGAAGTGACCCTACTTCCTCTCACAAAGGTGATTCACTTTTGCTCAATACTCTTGATGCAAGGAATCATTAAAAGCAATTCTTATCCTATACATGTTGTATGTCACTAGTTTGCATCATAAGAATGGACTTAGGGTTGGACCCCCATAGTGACCGTACACAGTTTATGCAATTAGGTTGTCCCATTGAACCTAGATCTTGGGATCTCCAGTCAACTAGGTTGGGTTTTCCTTCGCATGAAGTCTTTAAATGGGCTTTAGTCACATTCCCTTGGATGTATTTTTCTCAACTAGATCTCAATTTAACGTTTAGGTTAGCGGATCTGCAATATTATCCTTTGAGAAATCACAAGTGATAACTCTCGTTTTGAGATCAGTTGTTATGTAAACTCAAGTTCTGTGTCTTATTAATTATACTCGTATATCGTAGACACAAATCTTAGTCAATCGGAAATATTCCGTGTAGTAGGACCGACCCCCACATTTACAAGTAATTATACAAAGATTTTTCCCTTTTTATAGTTATCCAAAATTGAAATCATTGAACTTGTTCAAAGTACAAAATGTGCTTAATTTATGAATCCAAGTTTAATCGTTCTAACGTGTTTCACAATAAAAACAGAAACCGATTAATTGGTCACTAATCAAACTAGTCTTATAAATCGATAACTTGTATTACGGAATCCTCAACACGTTTTATGTCACTGCTTTTGCATCATAGGAATGAACAAGGTTTTAACCCCCTAGTGACCTTATAATGTTTATGCAATTAAGTTGGCCCATTGAACCCAGGTCTTGAGATCTCCAGTCAACTAGGTTGAGTTTCCCTTCACATAACGCCTTAAATTCTATGGGTATTAGTCACATTCCCTAAATATCGATTTAACTTTTGAAAGATCAAAAGGCAATAACTCTCGTTTGAGATCAGTTGGTGTGTCAAGGAAACATGTGTTGACTCAAGTTCGGTGCCTTATTAGTTGATGCTTTATTATGCACGCTGTTAGAATATAACTATAATCGGGCCTTCAACTATCAGCTTGAGCTTTTAGTTGAGTTGGTCCTCTAATATGGTATCAGAGCTTGGCACCTCACGGACCCGGGTTCAAACCACACTCTCTACAAAAATTATATTTCTTCTCTATTTATCAAATTTGCCCAAAAATGGGCCAGCCCTTATCACTCTTCTCAATGGGCGCGTCTCCTCTTCTAAATAATTCACCTCCAAACCCGTAAACGGGCTTGTCCGTGAGGGCGCGTGTTAGAATATAACTATAATCGGGCCTTCAACTATCAGCTTGAGCTTTTAGTTGAGTTGATCCTCTAATACACGCGAATCTTAGACACCTGAGAACTTTTCGTTAAGAATTTCCCTTTAGTAGTGGGACCGACCCCCACATTGACGGGTAATTATGCAAAAGGTTTACCTTTTTCCATAGCTATCCATGATTGAAATTAATCAATTTGGTCATAAAATCAACTTTTATTTTTAATTCTCAATTAAATTTTGAGAGTCCAAGTTTAATCATTCTATCGTGTTTTGTAACGAAATAGAAATCGATTAATCGATCAATTATCAAATTAATCATATCAATGACAAGTCGATACATTCGATTTATCTTGTACCACATGAGTTGAATCGATTAATCAAATTTAATCGTCCGTACGTTAGACATCAAAACTATTCAATTTCGAGGTTCTTTTATAGTTTTATTCCAATTTGTCGTTGCGTGTTCTTACAAAGAACACGATCAAATTGATTTCTAGATCCACATCGATCTTTTATAATATTCAATTTGTCATTTCGGTCGTATAGTTTTCAATTCGTTGAAAACAGTTCTAATTTTTATCTGTTCGTACGTAATCTACATTTAGAACCGAATAAGATTTACATTACGAATTTCACGAATCCTTAGTTGATCGTCTTTACGTGTTTCCAAGAAACAAGATCGATCAATTCTACAAATACCGTTTTCCTAAGGAGATACTTAAATTCCCTTTTGGAAAATAGGAAATCGTTTAGGAACTAAATCCAATTTGTTTCCATCTTGAAATTTTAAGAAACACGTTTAGGAATTGAATTCCATGTTCGTTTCTTTTGGAAAAAACGTTTAGGAATTAAAATTTCAAATATATTTCCCTCGACCATGAATTCTATATGAATTCGAAATATGTTCAAGAATATATAATTTCCTTGGAAACTAATCTTGAAACAAATGTTAATTTTCCTCCAAAGGAAAATTACATTTTTTTTCAAAATAGAAAACCGTTTAAGAAAATTATTTCCAATTTGTTTCCTTAAAAATTTTAGAAAACCGTTTAGGAATCTCAATTCTAACTTGTTTTATTTGGATTCCGTATGAATTCAAACTCGTACAAGAATTTTTAATTTTCCTTTGGAAAATAATTCTTAAAGCAGACGTTGACCTTCTTAAATTTTTTTTTAATTTTGTCCAACCGGGTTTGACTGACCCTGAAATCGGATTTGAGACCCGCTCCAGCTACCGACCTGCGTGCCTGGCCCGGATTAGCGCCTAGGACCCGCGTGCACCTCTGATCCGCGACACATCAGGATTCGTCCCGCACCGGTAGAGAGAGGCCCGCATGCTCTGTGGGATGGGATGGGCTCGATTTTTTTTCCTTGGGCTTGTACAGCAGATGCGGCCCACAGAGTAAAAAAAACTAAAACGCATCTTTTAGTCGTCAGTCGCAATGCAGAAGCACGTCTTCAACATGCAAGTGCAAAAAAAAAACACCAGTAGGGAACCAAGAGGAGCTCGTGCTCCAAAAAGGCCGAAACCTGAAATTTCCAAAAGGTAAGATTCTTCAAAGTTGTTTCAATTTTTTTTGACTTTGGCTTATGATTTTGTTTCTCACCTTTGAAAGACAAATTGCTCCAAATATTGAATTCAAAACTTTTGATTTTGATTCAAACATTTGTTTTCAGATTATTTTTGAACACGGTTTCAAAAAAAGATTATTCTGATGCTCTTCAAAAATAATTTTGAAACTATGTAAACGTTCCAACTTTAGGTTCAATTTTTTTTTTCGAATGGTTTTTTTTTTCTTTCTATTCTTCAAAATCACTATTGAATCTGAGAGCCAAAAAAAAAATTAACTCGGCTGTCAGAACAAATTAGTAAAAAGATCACGAGGAAAAAAAAAATCAAACAAACAGATTTGAAGAAAAAAATAAATTCCAAAATAAATTTAGGAAAAGATTTTTTTTTATTTGCAGCACAACGAACTGTCAAAGTAGATAGTTAGAACATATAATCAAACAAAATTTTAAATTTACAGTCTCCTTTTATTTTCCTTTCAGGTACTTTAATCAGAAGCCGGAAAACCAACCAAACTAGGATTTAAAATTTGTTGAACTTGTTCATCGTCAATATATATTTGTTCAAGTGTCTTAAGATTGTAGGACAATAGGGTTAGTATATCAGCAATAAACAAATTCAAAATGATAATATAAATTGTAATTAAGGTACTTTTTTTTTATCAGCAATTTTTTTTGTTTTATAAAAACCAGGTTTTCAAATTGAAAACGTGGCTAAGGGAAATCCCTCAATACAACAAGGAGAATGCCAGCGGCACCTCGAACAGAACCAACCCAGTAAACTGGAACCAACATAGGGCAAATTCCCCTGATTTTACACACATTAAGCAACACGGATCGAGTCGCAGCTCGTCCAAACCAGTAAAAACCAACAAACCAGAACCAAAACAAACAATAAAATACAGTTCAAGCCCAACCAAGAAACACGAGCAACAAGGCTCAAAACAGGGCAACCACCTAAAAGAAAAAACAGAGACCTTCCTCCACGAGCCCTACGAGCACCAACCCAGCCACGAGCTTCAACGCCCAAACTTCAGACGCCACACACCGGGATAACAACCGGCCACCACCGATCAGAAAGAACCACGGACAGCACAGTGCGAAGTGACGAAGAAAGGAAGACAAAGCCCGAAACAACACCACCAGAAAATCACAGAGTCGCTCCCCCACCCAACACTCCAATCCACAAAACAATCGGCCCTCAGAGAAGGAAAGCCCAACCAGTCTCCTCCACGACACCAACCAAAACCCAGTTCCAAAGACATGGAAACTGGGATCTCACCCTCTCATCCAACAAGACAGCTTCCAACCCTGCTTTCCCCTATCCACAATCTCCACAACTCCGTTAGGCAACACCCGACAAAGGCCAACACCAATTGAAGGGTCTCATCCATTATCGCGGATGAGAAACGGGAGATTGAGACATAGGGGTTAGGGAAGGAAGTGTCCAGCAAGGACAAGGGGAAGGAGAGGGTCCCTGTCACGCCCCAATTTCAGCGAACCGAACTCGGGACGCGAACTTTTAAAAACATGAACACTTGAAACCTGTTTTCAATAAAAGCTTTGACATTTCCATTTACTTCTCAAAATAATAGTATTTACAATACAAAAACGTCCCAACAAGTGGACAAGGTACAACATCCGTCACTAGACTCAACAAAAGTAAAGACCAGACTCCGCTCCAAGCTCCATGAACTTCAAGAGCGAACCTAGTCCGTCCGGTGATCAGTACCTGTAGGGAAAGCAGCTAGGGGTGAGCGTTCGCTCACCTCCACGGATAACAGACTGACTATGGCATAATTAGCAGAAAAAGCCAGTAACACTAAAACCAAACCCGACGCCGGGACTACAGTCCCCAACTCAAGTACTCAACTGACCCACAACCCGTCACCTTCCTCAACAGACTCGACACTCGATAAAAACAGTGTAGACCCGACACAACTATCGACGACCTCCTCAAGGACTCGAACGAAACGACACAACACCAAACAAGATCACAAAGGATCGCACACCAGCTGCTCAGTAACCAATCTCAATCAGGTCAGGGTTCGACCTATCGTAATTCCTCGACACGAAGTCGGATCAGGCTGTCGACCTTTAAAACTCGCAATTCATCGACACTAAGTCGGATCAGGCTGTCGACCTTTAGAACTCGCAATTCATCGACACTAAGTCGGATCAGGCTGTCGACCTTTAGAACTCGCAATTCATCGACACTAAGTCGGATCAGGCTGTCGACCTTTAGAACTCGCAATTCATCGACACTAAGTCGGATCAGGCTGTCGACCTTTAGAACTCACCACCCCAGGTAACCACAATCACAATCACAGGCAAGTTCAATCACACAGGCACTCAAGGCCACTCAAGACACCTCAACAGTCAAGACTCGGGTTCAACAACCCCACGGGCACTCGCTGCCACTCAAGACACCAAATTAAATACACGGCTCTCATGGCCACCCCGACTCAACAATTAAATACGGGCTCTCAAGGCCACCCAAACTCAACAATTAAATACGGGCTCTCAAGGCCACCCAAACTCAACAATTAAATACGGGCTCTCAAGGCCACCCAAACTCAACAATTAAATAAAACGCACGACAACCTCCGGCATACTCGATGCCTCCAACGGTCCTAAAATCACTAGTTTCACAAACAACCTCCGGGCATGGTCATATGCCTCCAGTAATTCAATTATCGCTAAGTTCTCTGTTCCTACGACACTACTAAGTGTCACATGCTTTTCTCTTGAACGCTACAATCCCGTATCATGCTTTTCTAATAATTAAATAAATCTACTCAACCCACGACACCCCGGTGTCACATGCAATTCTACTATTAACTTTCCCTAATCAGGGCCGAGATCCGGCTACTTTTCCCTACCTCGTATACAATCCCAAAAGCGCTCCAACAACACCCGAAGCACACTCAGTCACTCGCCGAGCTTCCCCTTGCCTCGGTCCGTAGCACGATCTAAAAGAACACAAATTTAAAGTACTTTTAAACTAGTACGAGTAAACCAAAAATTTACATACTTAACGCCCAAACGTAACCCCGACAATGTCGGTCACTCCCAAACTTCCCAATTATTCGATATTGCCGAAAAAGGACCCGTAAGGGCCAGATTCGCCCGACATGGCGAATCTGCCCGGTTTTGGTTAATTGCCTTCCGGGGCTCCAAAAGCCCCCATTTTCGTTTCTACGGTCTTAGAATAATTCAAGGAACCCAACGCACTTGACGGAATTGAATTCCGACTTCTAAGTCAATTAATTAACGTTTAAAGTTTCCCAAAACCCGTTAATTACAACTTCTCCAAATTAATTCCAAATTTCGATTCGATTAGGAATAAGTGGTCCGGGGGACGTTTTAAACCACCCGAACATTAAAACCCGAGCAACCGAGCACGTGGGCCCCACCCAAGAGGCTTGGCCGAGACCCTAGGGTTTGAGGGAGGGGCTCGGCCACCAAGTGGTGGCTGCTGCCACCTCCGGCCAGCCACCACATGGCCGGACGGCCACCACCCACGGTGGCCGGAGCTCCTCCCGAGCCTCCGGTCACCGGAAAACGTGAAATTAAACCCCCAAACACCTCTAAAACGTCTCCAACACCTCCCCACACTCTACACAACCCTAAGCCTTAGTTTATAACCAAACCCTAGCTCTTGAAAATAATCAAAACGAGAATCGGTTCGGGTATTACCGTAGAGGAGAACGAGGGGAACGGGATTGCTCTTTGCTTTGACTCGATCCAAGGGCTCGATCACAAACCCTAGCTCAACCTCCCTTCTTCTCTCTTCTTCTCCTTCTCCTTCTCTCTCTAAAACCTCTCTTCTAATTTCTAATTTAATTAAACTAACAACAAAACTAATTTTCCTCTTTTAAAACCTCATACTCGGCCAACTATTCCCATCCACCCATTTTCCCTCCAAAAATTACACCACCATATAATTGACAAGTGTCAAGGTGGGTCCCTCACCTTTTGGAAAATATCTACTTGATATTTTCCAATCAGATTCGCGAAAAACAGACGTTTCGGGCCCCGAACGGGCACTTTTCCCAAGAAATTTTTAAACTAGACGGGCTTCAAGGAAACGGCCCAACTAAGACCGCTACGACGACGGCTAAGCTTTTCGAGTCCCAAACGGTCCTCGAATGGACCAAAACGTCGCTCGGGTGACTTTTCCAGCGAAGAATCAATCTTTCCCAAATTGACCAGAAAGTTGCCCTGAGTCCCCCGTAACTCATTTTAGTCGATAACGGGGTCAACTTAAGTCCGGCATGACCCTCAGGGTCAATTTAAGTTAAGTGTTTGTCTTAAAAAAATTAAATTTTCCTGTTTTTCGCAGGTTTGACTGACGTTGACCAGAAGTGGTTATTACAGTCCCGATTTGTCACTCTCAGATCTCAAAATGAGATCTCGTCGCTGGCTAGCACCAAAACGACGACCCGAGGGGAGAGATCTGGTTCAAGAGGACCCAAATGGACAAATCTGAAACATGAGGAGTGAATAGAGAAGAAAGGAAAGAAAACTCTTACCAAGTACCGATCCTCGATGGAAAGGAGCAAAGTCGCTTCCGCTGCACCAGATCTGACCTCCCGATGAAACCGACCTCCTTCCGACCCACATATCCGCCAAAACGAAGCCAAGAAGGACTTCAACCCATCGCCACTTCGGCGAGACCAGGACAACACCGAGAACAAAGGAGGAAAGTAGATCAGGTAAAAAGCAAACCCCACCGCAAGACCAAGACCCAGTGAAGACACAAAGCCAAACCACGAACAAGGTCAAAACCCCGCCATCAACGAAGGCGTTGAAGAGCGTCCCACACGGATCCGACTCATCGTCGCCAACGGAGGTGGGAGGCTACCGGCAGAGAAACGAAGGGAGAAGGTCACAAAAGAAAAGGAAAGAGTAGATCCAAAGGGGGAGAAGCCACCAGCGTCATCCCTGGTCGTCGAAGAGACCAGATCCGACGCCGACGGCGTCGAGAGGAAAAGCTAGGGTTCAGACTTTTTAGAGAGAAGACAGAGCGAAAAATAAAGAGAGAAGTTTTAGGTATTGTAATTAAGGAAATTGAAGGTTTAATCGAGGCATGGTACTCCACTTTCATTAAGACACTTATTGCCCCATATGAGCAACAGTCTCCCAGGATACAACGATTAACATCGACAAATTCAAAATCGTCGATAAAGTTACCAAGAACAAGAGAGTGGAGAGAAAGAATAAAAAGGAGACGATTTTTAGATGTGTGATGTATATAAAATAAGACTAAACAAGTGAATATATATAGGCCTTTTAGAGGGGTAAGATGGGGAATTCAAAGAGTGGCAAATCCTTTGAATTTCTCATAGAATTGATTGTCAATTAATCCCATAAATTCACATTGAATTAAACCTTAATTTTGAGGAGTTTAAATTAGAATTTTAATAAATCAAAGAAATAATATGACAACCATCATATTTTTTCATTATCATCTAACAAATTTTACCGGTTGTCATGCAATGAAGTCGAGAGCCAATCAAAACAACTATTGTCCACCATTTTCTACGCCAACTCTGCTTCGTTTCTTCTCGCCTTTGATACTGATATCGATGTTTGTTGGTTTGTAAGTAATTTTTTCCCCAACCCCTGCAATCGACATGTAAATAACAGAAAAACCAACATTTAAAAATGAGCATGTTAGATTGAATTGAAGTATTGAACTCCAATACCACCAAATTTGGACAATATAGGTCTTTGTTTGGGCTATATATTAATTTGGGCCTAAACCATGACCGTCGATCTCGTTCTTCTACTTGGCTCCATAATATTTTGCCCTCTGTAATTTTAGCTTAGGGTGGACACTAGGGAGACGGTAACTTGCCTTCGTCTCCGATTGTTAGCGACGATGGATCTCTCCCTGTTCAAGCGAGACATTGACGAGCTGATCAATGAATTTTCCGAGGTTCTCCCAACTTTTTAATGCTTTTATTCTGAGAATCGCAATTGTCGTTTACTGTTAAACTAACGTTTGGGGTGATTTCAGGGTGAGTTGAGGACTTTGAGTGACATGAAGAGGCTATGGCTTTCTAGAAAGTTCACTTACATTTTTGAGGCAGCCCCTTCCACCAACTTGGCCTTCTTCATGCAGTCTTTGTATGCCCAAACAATCGGTACGATTTTATTTAGTCATGTTAATGTTAGATGCTGTAGTATTCTTAATTTCATACCCGTAATTTGTAGCTATGCCAAGTACAATAAGTTAACTGTTGTTGCTGATCATAGTAAATTCAGAAAAAAAATCTAACTATATATATCTGTGTGTGTTTGTGTGTATGCAAGATATTTGGTAATGGTTTGAAATGACCTTTGAATATGTACATTTTGAACATTCTGTTAATTCTTCAGTAGCAGCATTGGGATGGCAAAAAGTAACCCAATTGAATTTTCTCTATGATGAGTGCATAGGATGTTTACCAATGTGCTTGTTTTGTCATTGTTATTCAGTTACAGTGTCTAACATGTACTTCTTGTAGATGAAGGTATCTCTTACTTTGTCTTTGCCCTATACTAATGCTTTTTCTCGCTGAAAATGAAATGATATCTCAGTGCCAAGTGCACATTTCATTTATATCTTCGATGTTTACTTTTACGTCCTTCAATGTTATTATATGCACCTTGAATTCATCTTTGAAGATTACAACTGCAGTGCCACTGAATTCCTTCAATCATATAATGATAAAGTAGGCCTATTTTTTCTGTTATTACTGATATTTAATCTTGTCAAGGCTTACGTTTGTGATATACTTGTGCAGGTTATATAGTTGGTAGTGGTTCTATATCAAGCAGACTTGGTGGGTTGTATTGCCTTTACTGCCTACATGAGACCCAGCCTTTTAAACCTCCTTTCAAAGTTTATCTATCTCTTGGTATGGTTGAAGCATAATTCTGAGTAGCCTTTGTTGCAGATATGTTTCTCTTTTAATATTATGTGTAATTGTGGCGTCCTCTTATCAACCTTATATCTTGGGGTTCCAACATTTATGTCGTTCTGTGCATTTGACAGCTTTTCTATTTTTACATTGTTAAGTATGATACACAATTGACAGACGAAAAAGATCGTTCTAGCTATCTCGAGGCATTTTTGTTCGAGCAGTTCATCTTATCTAAGGTCATTTTATTTGTAGGCTATATAGGGGCAAGTGCCATGTATGCTGTTGTGATTCTTGCCAGAACAGCAACTCCCTGTTTCAGTCAAAGTGGATGTTTGGAGCATGAAAACATAGAACATTAAGTTCACAATGTTTTTGACTTTATCTATGGTAAATGAAAGAAGTGATTGTAGGATAGCATGAAGCTCTGATATGTCGAGCCCTGTGCTTAACATCAAAAATTTATTGCCTTCTTTTGTTTCCTGTTTGTTAGGGGAGCTGAAAAGGCTTAGAGATCTTGTAACTGATGCAAAGGATAATGAGATAAAGGTGGTTCCTATTATGGTTATGAGGATGCTAGAAAAGAACATGTTCCTCTTTGGCGCTGTGAACATAAATGAGGACGGTGTTACCGAGAAAGTAAGCAAGCTCACGGATCTGCAAAGTACTCGAGTTCAAGTTGCCTGTGAGAAGTATGTTGCATTATGTCATTTCTAGTTCATTTATTGCTACATAAAATTTGCTGATACAAGGTTATTCACTTGAGTTTCTTTTGCTTATCAGGTTATTTGCTGACACTCAAATTGAGAAATTTCTCCATATGGACATGGTAAGTTACATAATCCCTTATGAGAGGCAATTTGATCTTTAGGGATTTCAAACTAATTCGAGCATAGCAGAGCCTAGAGGATGCTGTTTGCATCTTTGGTGCCTATTTTAGTAAGCCATGCAGATCTATGAATCATTTGCACACAGTATGTGCGATATTTTGTTCACTGGGCATTGAGGTTATCCGGTCTGTCCAAATCTCAATTAATTGACCTTGTATGGTTACGACCATTGAATCTAGATGAAGCCATTCAGCAACTGCAATACAAAAGTCAAGATGAGGGTAATTTAATGCCAAGCTTGTGCCCATAGAAGTATGTAATTTGTCATTGTTTTGAATGATTATGCTTTTTGCATATTGGATGTATATATATAATGCTTCTCCCTCTGTGTAGTTTAGAACTACAAATAAACCCAACTCATTAGTATTCAGTATCTGACTTTGTTGGACCTGTTAGTAATCATAAACTAGTCAGTAAAAAGTCCTACTTAATATATATATCTTGTTTTCTTTTCATTTGCGTTTGGTTAGAATTACAAGCCCATTTGGCGTGTTGGCATGTATAAAATTCCTCTTCGGGGACCATGTGTTTTTGATATATCTCGTGGTACATTCACTATCTATTTGAAGCAGTTTATGTATCTGATATAAGTTTTTCTTTTTCTCTTTTACAGGGTATGGAAGTTGACTTGCAAGGGCTAAAAAAGCTGTCAAGTCAATATGCAGAAGCCAAGAAACTGGCTATCCAAGGTACTTGTTTTTGCAACTAGAACATTAAACCTGACTTTTTAAACAGTCTGATTCAAAAACTTTCATAATCTAGTGGTTTTAGTACCTTGAGGATTGTGTAACATCAATTCAAATGTTTATTCTCTCTTGCCAAAGATGCTGGTGGAGTGGTCAGTATCCAAAACATAGAGCACATATCTGAAGAAAAGCAGTTAATTGGAGATGTGCTAAAGACGTGCTCTGAAAACTGGAATGCCCAGAAGGAGTTATTCTATCAACAAACACAACTGAACCACCGTCCACCGCAAAACCATCATCAACAACCTGATCATGAAGAGCATTTAAGTGGAGAAAATCCACAGCTAGATGATCAAGAGTTTGATGAAGAGTTGGAGCGGCTCCTATTTTGACATGGTTGTGAAAATTAACAGCAACTCCGGAGCAGAGAAAAGCTAGGATTGAGATACATAACTTGTAATTAGACATGTCCAGAAAAAACACTGTACATGTCATGGGTTATAACTATGTGGTGAATAATGGTTTGATTGAAGTATCAACTGTTCCACTGAGTTTCAATATTAATCTGATGAAAATCATGATCAATATATTGGAAACTTTTTAAAGATCTAAAACAATTTCCAGTGTTCTGGCATAACTTTACTTTTCTTCTCTTCAAACTTTCTATTTTCATACCACACTGGAGAAGACTGAATACATGTTGTTGTAGGGTGGTGCCATATCGATTGCAGTACTGGCGTCGCTCGTTCCTACACTTGCGTCGCAGGTTTTAGCGTGACCTTTGACGCTGATCGTGAAGTTGACTACCACAACAACGACGTGGCAACCGCATTGGTAGTGGGGCCAATGAGCTTGACATCGACGTCATGCCTCTTCCTTCCATTGTACATGCTCATAAGAGTATGTATAATAAGAGTCCATGACTTCCGTATTTTATTATCTACTAAGCCAGCTAATTCTATTCAATAATGAGGTTGAATAGCGTTGACACTGAAAATTACTTGCAGATGTCAGCCTCTTAGATCACCTCCTATGATCGTTGTAGGAGGAGACTATATAGGAGTCGTAGGAATTTTTTAGGAAAGAAAATAATAAAATAATCAGATTTAAGGAGAAAGTATTGATGGTTGTAGGATCCTACAATGGCTGAAGTCGTCGGCTAAAGACATTTTTGAAGATAGAGAATGCTATTTACTCTTGCTACTACACTAAAACAACTACTCTTTAGCTCACCCATTGTAGAGGGTAGTTGTAGAAGGTAGTTGTTTGGAGGAGAGAGAAACTCAAACAACTCCTCAAAACAACTACATAGGCTAAGAGCATACACAATGGATCGGCCCAACGGCCCGCCTCGCGTTTTTGCAGGCCGCGGGACGCAAGCTGTCCCATTGTGGGACGACTTTTACGCGTCCCGCAAAAACGCGGACCGGGCCGCGTCCCGCAAAAATGTGGGCCGGCCCGCGTCCCACGTCCCACAACCGCGGGACGGGCCGAAGCCCGCGTCCCGCGTCCGGCCGCCAGCATCTCCTGTGCTGTCATGTGTCCCCGACCGTTGGCTAACGACTTTTTTTTAATTCAAAATTCCTACCTTTTACCCCTATAAATACCCCGCAACTCCTTTCTCAAATCACAAACCATCCTACAACTTCTCTACTACTTCTCTACACATTTCATATATATTTTTCGATACAAAATGTCCGACGATGAGGGTCCGACATATGAGGAGTTGGCAGCCCAAATGCCGACATATGAGGAGTTGGCAACCCAAATGCGGGTAATTGAGGAACGACTCTGGCGGAGGATTGAGAGGGGCATACAAAGAGCAATGCCAAGGATCAACGCTCTGAGGGAGAGGGTCGCCCGTGGGGAACACGACAGATTGACAGAGGTCGTGTTGAAGCCCACGACCAATTAATGAGGTACTATTTTGTCGATCAACCCATATATGGCCCAGATTTATGGATTTGGCATGCGTTTTTTTGGGATGGCTGGCTCGAACAACGACATTAACGTCCTCAACAGCAGCCACTTATTCCAAGACGCATACTACGGCCGTGAGCTGGGAGTGGAGTACTATATCAACGGGCATCGGTACAACCGACCTTATTACTTGGTGGACGACATTTACCCAACATGGGGACGGTTCGTGAAGATATTTCGGCATCCCTACTCGTCCAAAGAGAAGTTGTTTACTAAATTCCAAGAAGGTGCTCGAAAGATATTGAAAGGGCTTTTGGAGTACTTCAAGCAAGGTGGCACATCATTTCCCGTCCCGCTCGTACTTGGAGCAAACACACTTTGGCTGATATCATGCACACTTCTATCATTACGAGTATGGAGATGATGAGTTGTTGTACGAACAACCTCCATAAATGCCGAATTGGACACCACCGGAATGATGGCACCATGGAGGGCCATTGGAATACCAGCAACGAGTGGATGCTCAACATAATGTCACAAGTCATCAGACCCACAAGCAACTACAACATGATCTTATTGAACACTTCTGAGGTCTATATGGAGCTGGTTTCAATGGCGAGGATTAGTCTTTTGTACTTGATGCTCATATTCGAGAATAATAAAATTATCAGTGTTAATTTATTTCTTATTTTTTTTCATTAATTATTTTTTTCACATTTATTAAAATTTTAAATAATTAAAACTGTTTCTGATAAAGAATTAAATAAAACAGCAAAAATATCAATTAAATAACCACTCAGCATTCAGTTAGCATCCACTAACAATAGTGAGCCTCATAGCATGTGCAATGGACCGGCCTAGCGGCCCGGCTCACATTTTTGCGGGCCGCGGACCGTCCCATTGTGGGACGGCTTTTACGCGTCCCGCGTCCAGCAAAAACGCGGGCCGGGCCGCGGCCTGCGTCCCTCGTCCCACATCCGCAGGACAGGCCGCGTCCCGTGTCCATCAGCCGGCCTCTCTCGTGCTGCCACATGTCCCCGATCGTTGGCTAACGACTATTTTTTTTAAATTCAAAATTAATCCCTTTTACCCCCATAAATACCTCCAACTCCTTTCTCAAATCACAAACCATCCTATAACTTCTCTCAACCTTCTCTATACATTTCATATCTTTTTTCGATACAAAATATCCGACGATGAGGGTCCGACATATGAGGAGTTGGCAGCCCAATTGCCGACATATGAGGACTTCAAGCTAAGCGGCACATCATTTCCCGTCCCGCTCGTACTGAGAGCAAACACACTTTGGTTGATATCATGCACACTTGGATCATTCTACACAACATGATTGTAGAGGATGAACGCGACCGGTACGAGTATGGAGATGATGAGTTGTTGTACGAGCAACCTCCAGAAATGCCGAATTGGACACCACCAGAACGATGGCACCATGGAGGGCCAGTGGAATACCAAGAACGAGTGGATGCTCAACATAGTGTCACAAGTCATCAGACCCACATGCAACTACAACATGATCTTATTGAGCACTGATGGGGTCTATATGGAGCTGGTTTCAATGCCGACGATTAGTCTTTTGTACTTGATGCTCCTATTTGGGAATAAATAAAATTATCAGTTTTTATTTACTTGATTATTTTTTTATTGTCATTAATGATTTTTTTCATATTACTTACATTTTATATAATTTAAACTGTTTCTGATAAAGAATTAAATAAAACAACAAAATATCAATTAATTAACCACTCAACATTCAGTCAGCATCCAGTAACAATAGTGAGCCTCTCATTGCAAAACACCCATTATTCTGAGTCCCAGGTCCCACTATTTTGTCCAGTCAACATACGAGCCTTAGTAGTGAGCATTTCCATTGTACATGCTCTCACAGTGAGCCTCTCACTGCAAAACACCCACTATTCTGAGTCCCAAGTCCCACTATTTTGTCCAATCAGCATGTGAGCCTTACTAGTGAGCCTTTCCATTGTACATGCTCTAATACCATTGGAGATCCTTTTATTGTCTTTTTAAGTATGTAAATTTTGTTTTTTACTTAAAAGATACATATTTTATTAAATATAGGAGAGTCAGTAAAAGTAAAAAGTCCGCGGAACACTTAGAACACATAACTCTAAGACAATATAATTGTCATAGACATGCAGGAAGGAGGAGGGGATAGAGCTAGGATACTGCTCAAGGTATTGTCTACACGCTGCATAAGGGTCTGTACGATGCGGTTGAACATGAATTCCTCAGTAGTAGGAGGAATGACTTTCACCAAGTACCCCTCTCAAGACAAGTCCCTAAAGCATTTGTGTCCTAACATTCCTCATGACGATGCTATTTTCCAACCCTCGCCTGATCTTCGCGGGGTTCTCCAACTAACCCTCTCTTTACTCCTCTAGCTCCAATGGGGAAGGAACCTGAAACTTCGGTTTCCTTGCCTCTAGAGAGCTGGCCGACCATCAAAGTTTTCCATCCGGGATCTCCTAGTCCGGTTGGGATACCTACCCATTTTCCTATACCATTAGGTACAATGGTCGGGGATGCTATCGGACCTCTGCCTCGATGTGAGGCTCCCTTAGGTACAGTAGTTAGAGATAGGGGTCCGAAAACCTGGTTGGAGGTCCGGAGACCCCTTGACCTCTCAGTTGGTCGTGTACTGCTTGGCCTTCTGATCCTTCTAAAACTTAAGCATCGAGGCATCAAAGCATGGGGTACCATGCAACTCCCGGTCACACTCCCGAGCCCCAAGAACGATCCTCCCACAGCTGAAGCAGAATGTGGGGAGCTTCAAGTAGGTGAGCAAAACCTGAACGGGGTCCGGGAACTCCCTAAAACGTAGCAGCAGATGTTGACGAAGAAGACGTTCCACAGGGTGCTAGAACCAAACCTTTACCGCCCCTCCCCAACACAAACCCCATTGATCGCACAGGACCTCCACATAGTTGCCCAAAGCCGCGCCAATTGGTTCTCCTATCGACTTCGTCCGGACTAATAGAGGGAGACCATGGGCATTGACCCATAGCCAAAGTTGTAAAAGTCCCCCTAGTCCGCCTAGGCCCTCTCCTAGACCATATGTTTGTAATGGTCTTTAATTTCTTGATAAAAATAATATGGCACGTGTCCCTATTTGGTGGTTTATCATTACAATTCAAATTTTTATTAAAATAAAAAATAAAATCAAAATAAAAGAATTATTTGGTTTAGTTTTTTTTCGTATTTTGATACTTGATATTTTTTTATTATACAACGATAGTTTATATTTTGATTTTTTATATTATATTTGTGTAATATATATTTATTAATAATTAAAAATATTAAAAAAATTAAATCTGCCTAGTCCTTGCCTAGGCTCTGACTAGTCCCCGTTTAACGCTTAGGGGTTCTCACCCCCCAACTAACGCCTAACGCTTTTTAAAACATTTCCCATAACTGTAGACGATCTAGTGCAGGAAGTTCCCTGGCCAATGGGTCAATGTCCTTAAGGAAGGGAGGACGACCATCAAAGCACTAAGTTTCATTTCCCCAGACCCATGCCCGAGCTTCCGCCAATTCAAAGTAGAACCCAAATACCCCTAGGCCTATGTCCTTGATAACCAAACCCACCACCGGTCGCCCCCATGCATTGGTGTGATGCGTAACATGACTTCCTTCTAGAGAAGCCTCGGGGCCCAGAGCTTATCCACCATGCCAAATTGTTGGTGTGCCAACACAGATGGTTTAACCGGTGAGTAGGGAACCAACACCCCCGTTTCCTCTTCCTCCTCGAGAGAGCATGAGGAGAGAAAATCCTGAAGACTTTCCATGGTGGATGCAAGCACGCCCGGTAGCACCAAGACTTCTGGTGCTAGGGTTTCATCTGGTGGCAGCGTTGTTCCTCATTGCTAAACCATACCTATAGGAACACTAAGTAAGGACAGGATCACCAAGATCCGATCAACATTGGGGAAGGAGAGGGCAACATGTAGAGGCACCTCTATCTTCTTTCTCCAACTGTCATCGACGGGCGCCTTCCCTCGATTAGGGTCCCTCCGCAGTGGAGGTAGAAATTCAGGACCGACTCTGGTGATAGAAGGAATGACTGGTAGAGGGTTGCATGAAGCCGAAGACAAGGATAGATTTTTCATCGGACGGCTCCTCCGAGGCTTCAATAGCGGCGACACTGGCGGTGTGGTAAGCCCTGGAGAAAAATCCTCAATCGCCATAGACGATAGACGTAGTCCGATAGAGGTTGGATTTGGCCTTCTCCTACGTCATGCCTTTAAGAGGATCGAGACGTCAGATGAAGGACATAGGGGTGGGGCGGTCAGCGATGCAGAGATTTGCATGGTAGGGGACGGTGATGGGACAGGGCCGAACGCTAGCTCGACGTTGTCGACGACGATGAAAGGGATAAGGAGCACCATAGATAGGGATATGGTTTCCTCGGGAAAGGCACACGACATAGCGTGAGAGAGAGTTGGAGGTTTAGAGCTTACTATTAATTTATTTGCTTGGAAGTTGTATTTATTTATTTATTTAATTACCTGAATATGTATTTACTTAATTAGCACTTTATATATTTTTAATGCAAAATGAGACATCAATTTACTTTTTTTAGCATAATGGGAGTTCATCTTTATTACGAATAACATAATGAAAGACATAAAGAAGGGTTAAACATAGTCTCAGATCTCATATGATCCGAGACGCGTACCTAAAACAATTAACGCTGCTTTGCATCGCAGCTTTGAACTGATGTAGTGAAATTACGGGATCTGACCCTTTCTGTATGAATACGTGTATTGCGCTCTTCTCATGGCTCAACCCAAAAGTATCCGAGGAGGTCTAGGCGAGAAGGATTAGGATCAAAGAGTGGGTCACTGCTCCTCAACGACGTCCTGCGATCATAAGATCACATGTCTGGCGCTCCCAGTCTCTATCTCATTGGTGTTGCTGTTTCTCAAACCATAGGACATATGATCACCATATGGCCGCCCACCAACACCTCTGGCCTCCACAACCCACTACAGAATAGTTCCATGAGCCCTGAACAAGAGATAAAAAGACGACCAAATTGACCCAAAATCGTGGGATTTGCCGATGATAACCCTCTAGGGATGAACATACGATATAAGTTGAAAGGAAAGAGGAAAACCAATCCATAGAAAGCAGAGAAGAAGAAGAGTTGCCGACTCTGGGTTTTAGAGCTTCTGTCAGAGCACTTCAGAGAAAAAACCAGTACTTTGTTTGTTTATAAAGCTAAAATAGAGACATTAATTAATTTGAAATAGATGAAAAGAAAACATTTGAAATGTTAATTAATAATCAATTTAAAACTACATATTAAACATAACACACATTACATATTAACAAAAAGACCAAGAATAAAAAAACCAACTTAGGATTTGGGAAATTATTGATCTTGTCGAGAGTAATATAAAATAGTATGACTAATTGTAGGATGTTTTGTTTATTGAGCACTTTAGGTGTGGTTCTTTGCCTCATAGCACTTCAATGAACAACATATAATTATTCAATGTTGTTATGTCATTGTTTGATATGACTATATTAAATAAGGCATCCATATCTATAGATCTTATGATACAACAATTTTGAGCATTATGGTTGGTCAACCGTGTCACCATTTGTGATTTGTCCTTTCCATCCCATTAGAAAAATCTTATACTCCCAATATGTCAAGGCTACCAATCATGGTGAGGAAGCCACGATGCTCACCAATCTACAACAAATGTGTCATGTCATCGAAATTTGGTAGCCTTAAATACTGCTAAAGGAAGGAGTAGTTCACGACACAACAAAACCTTTTGGTGCACTCCAAGATGGTTGATGTACTATTTCATATTGATTTATCCAACAAGCTAGCGTAATAATAAAAAACGAGCATTCGTAATGCTGTTATGCATTTCTGGTGGGGGATGAACCCCATGAGTTCACAACAGTTCGCTTTTTGGACGAAGTAGTCTTCTTGGAACACAATTGCTTCCATAATGCAGAAAAACAGTTGATGTTGTTATTTTAAGCTCCATAAAGGGCCATAACCTTAAGGACAGTAACTTGGGCATATTATTCAAGCCCATTGTGTCATATTTAATGAAAGGGAACAAAAGGGAATGCTTGTTCCATTTTGGGAGGCGGCGTCACATTTTGAGGCAGAGACTAAAAAAGAGAAAGGGGTAAGAGGGAGAAAGGAAGAAGACGAGGTTCTTGTGGGTTCATCTTCTGCTTGTTTTCATCTTCTTAGTTGGTAGCTCTTAACAACAAGGAACGATTTGTGTTAGGAGGCTTGGTTGCATGATCACAAGCAAAGAACCAGGTTGATACTTAGTGCTTCTTTGGCTCTGTGTGGTTGGATGTTGCTTGCAACAACATATCATTAAGTTTGAAGACACATTATTGTTATTAGTTTGGCATCTTAAGTGGGCGTGATTAGCAACAATAGTTCTTTCTGTTTTTCATGAATTAATGGCTACGGGAACCAAGCTATTGGAAGCAAGAATATTTTTTTGTTCTCTTTGAGGTGTGCCTACGTGAAATCTAGAACCCAAAAAAGAGCATGAACTTGATGGTCTTTTAGGTTGCAATTTGTATTGAGAAATAGAGGATTGTAATTTTAGTTCTCGGATTATTTCTTGGGTTAATACACGGAGTTCGTCGTTGTCCCTTGGATGTAGGCACATTGAAGAACCACGTAAAACTAGGTTCTCTGTTTATTTTCTACACTTTATTTATTGTTCCGTATTTTCCGCTTATTAGACATTCACAATTTTATCGACTGGGTCTTAGGATCGGGGGTTGGAAATCAGGAGATTGGTGTTCATTAGAAATTGAATTGCATCAGTTCATTTATCCCAATCCAATTGATTTCTAGGGTTAATCTATTATCCGGTTTCAGGTATTAGATTTACTACAAGTGGTATTAGAGCATCCTGGTTTTTAGCTAGTTTGGTTACTGCTTTTTATCATTGTATTTGAAAATATGTCTGATAGAGGTTCCATATCTCAAGGTGAGGGTTATGTGAAGGTCTATGGATTTTATATTATTCGGTTCAATGGACGAACAATTTTTAAGCTTGACAGATGGATTGTAAAGACATTCTTGTTAGTTTAGATCAATATGATCCGTTGGGTGATAAACCATCACAAGATGATCAACTTGAGAGGTGGAATTAAATGGATCGGGAAGCTTGTAGTATGATTCGACTATGTCTTTCTCGAAATGTGGCTGATAATTTTGCTGATGAGACGACCGCCGAGGGTATTTGGGATAAGTTTCAAGCTATGTATCTTCAAAATGATCAGATGAGTATGATGTACCTGCAGAAGAAGCTCTTTACTTTCAGGATACAATCGGGTAGGCGTATGACTGATCATATTACTGAGTTTGAGTGCTCGAATTGTGTTAGCTTGGGAGCTAAGTTTGAAGATAGTCAAAAGGCTTTATTCTTGTTGATTTCTTTGTTGCCGGAATGGGGACCGTTTGTTTATCGTAAGACTATGATGAACAATGATAAGTTTGTGTATAGTAACATTTTTTAGTCTATACTTGCAAAGGTTTCTACGAAGAGTGTTGTGAGCGATGACGTTCTAGCACACGGTCTCTTGGTTACAAGGGGAAGAAATTCAAACAAGAGGTACAACAACAACAGTAGAAGAAGCTGACCTCAATCAGAGGAAGAGATTTGTCTTACGTTGAATGCTATAAGTGAAAGCATAAAGGCCATTACAAGAAGGATTGTCTAGAGTTGAAGGAAAATCGTACCAAACAAGATACGGGCAAATGCGTGACAAATGTGGTTGAGGCACCAGAGATAGTTGAGGATATTCACATCGACGGTGACATAATGCATGCTTTGAAAACAAGTTCTAGTGATCATTTATATGATGGTTGGTTGTTGGATAGAAGGGCTTCTTATCACTTTTGTCCAGTACGGGACTAGTTCACCACTTATCGGCTAGTAGATAGGCCATCTAGACAGCTTAACGAGGTACGTCATGTTTCAGATCTTGCAAGAGGGTTGATTTCTCTTGGGGTACTTGAAGCTCAGGGTTACAGGTACGTTGTTGAGAATGACTATTGCAACATTATCTTGGTGGCATGTTGCTATTATTGGCAATTAGGCATGTCAATCTCTATTTTCGTCAGGGTAATGTTGTTGGGGTGGAGCTATGGTCTCAACGGTTATTAAAGAGAAGAGATTGGTCTGCATACAGTTATGGCATATGCGTTTAGGGCATGTAGGTGACAGTGAACTTAAGACTTTGAGCAGACGTGGCTTGCTTGGCGATGACGAGATGAAGAAGCTTGATTTCTATGTTAGGAGGCATGGTTGCGTGATCACAAGCACAAAACCAAGGTTTTTTTTTATCAACGAAAAATACGATTTTTATTCAACCCACAACAATTCAGAAGAATTACATAAGGGGAAGAAGAGAATAAGAAAAGACAAGAGAAAGAGAAAGCCCGAGGGCCAAAAAGCCAATAAAAAAGCAAAGAGCACAAGGAGGCTCGAACAAATTAAGAGCAGCTTCATCCCCAAGTGGGCAAGAGAACCCCAGAGATTTGCAAAGAGCCCACGACCTCTTGGCTTCGGATTTTTTCCGGAGGGACCGAGATGGGCTAACCCTTTAAGGGAAACGACCGATTTGCGGAAGCCAACCTTTTTTCTTTTCTTGCGACGAGCGGCCCGTGAAGGTGAGACGTCCAAGTGAGACGGAGAGTGCAGATCGGAGATGAATGAAGCGAAGGGAGCAGGCCCAGACTTGAGAGAAGTCAAATGGCCGGGCCCAGAAGGAGTTGAATGGACCAAGGCATGTGGCTGGCCCATACCAGCGCTGGCTGGCCCAAGAGGGACAACTCCTCGATCCACTACGTCATGCGCAGGCTCGGGAATAGACACATCCACAAAAGGATTCTTGGAAGTTGAGGGTTTCCGACACGCATTGAAGTCGAAAGGGGTTCCCAAGATCGAAGGAGGCTGCGTGTGCGAGGAGGGCTGACCAGAACAGGCGAGATCCGGGCAGATTCCGGCGAGGTCCAGGGTACCATCAGACGAAACGGGAGAAGGGTGGAGAGACAGAGACGCACCCGACCCGCTAGGGCAGCTCGATTCCGGCCAGAAATCGGAGGCCAGAAAAACCTTGCCCTCTAAATCGCCATGACCGAGCCTTGAGGTGTCTTCGACCGAGTCCGATCCCCGAGACCGGAACGAGAGAGCCGGCGAGGATGCTCTGAATTCTCCTTCTTCCAGATCGAATGGAGCAGGAGATTCTGAAAGAGGAAGGTGAGGGAACTGGATCTCATTCAAACCTGAAACAAGGGTTTGGTAAGTACAACCTTCAAAAACAAGATCAATCTCGCGAATTTCTGGCTTCAAAATCCACGTGTGGATGAGAGCAAACGCCAAGTCGAGGCGTTTGAGTGAGGAAGAAACAGGGTGGACGGAGATGGGAGTGCCTGAGACAGCCGCAATATTGCGTATCGTCTCTGAGGACCACCCTGAGAGAGGGATTCCAGCGATTGATATCCACCTGAAACAACCACCATTGGTGACTGCTTCGACAGAAGGGTAAAAATCAAAAAACCAGTCCCTGAGCCCTTTCCAATCATCGGCAGCCAAGGAGTTGAGGGATTCAATGTCAGCACAAGAAACCAGGAACACCCTAAGCCAATCTCAATGACCTGAATGTGATGTCCCAAAAACGAGTAAATTTCGTCCCAGATGGATGATGCTTCTCGTCCGGGGGATGTGATACCAATGAAGCTGAATTTGAGCAAATCAGCATAAAAAGGGTTTGAAGCACCCGCGTAGGAGATAGGCGACTTCGAACTCACAGGAACATGGGCAGCCGAAACAGAGGCGGAAGAGGAAGAACCCAAAGCCACTGCCAAGTAAGAGGACTGGCCGGGAGCGACCTTGGAAGGAGCAAAAACTGGTTGCCGAGCTGCAAGGTGAGGGGGGGCTGTTCTCCTAGCGGGACCTCGGGAGAAGTCGACAATGAGCCGTTCCGAGCCGAGTGAGTAGCGGTGCTTAGATGAGACAGCCAAGGAAGTCGACGTCGACTCTTGGAAGAAAACAAAGCCGAACCTTTTCCCGGAAACAGAAAGCTTGGTACTAAGAAAGGCTTTGCTGATTGAGCCAAACTCAGCAAATAGAGCATGAAGTTGGTCATCTGAGAACTCAAGAGGTAGATTGCAGACAAAAAATCTGGTTGTGGAAGGAAGGGGAGGAGAGGGGAGGTTGGGAGAGGAAAGGTCGGGAGGTTCTTTAGTCATGCAACTTAGAAAATTTGCAGTTTCAACTCTTCTCTAATATTATACACCTTATTTCCCTTAAATGCCTGTAAAAACCAAGGTTGTTACTTGGTGCTTCTTTGGCTCCGAGTGGTTGGATGTTTCTTGCAGCAACATACCATTAAGTTTGAAGCCACATTATTTTTATTTGTTTGGCTTCTTAAGCGGGTGTGATTAGCAACAAGAGTTCTTGGTGTTTTTCATGGATTAATGGCCACGGGAACCAAGATATTGCAAGCAAGAACATTTTTCGTTCTCTTTGAGGTGTGGCCACGAGAAATCTAGAACCCAAAGCAAGAGCGGAAACTTGATGGTCTTTTAGGTTGCAATTTGTATTGAGAAACAAAGAATTGTAATTGTAGTTCGTAGATTATTTCTTGGGGATAATATAAGGAGCTCGTCGTTGTCCCGTGGATGTAGGTACATTGTCGAACCACGTAAAATTGGGTCCTCTGTTTATATTCCGCACTTTAATTATTGTTCTGTATTTTACGCTTATTAGAAATTCACAATTTTATCGACTAGGTCTTGGGATCGGGGGTTGAAAACTAGGAGATTGACGTTCGTTAGAAATTGAATAGCATCGGTTCATTTCTCTGTATCCAATTGATTTTTAGGGTGAATCTTTTATTTGGTTTCAGTTATTAGATTTACTATAGATGCCCTATCTGTAATCGATGCACAAAATATCCTCCTCGTACATCGGACATTAAAAAAATAACCACTCGTTAGTCTCTCTCGGCCATCTTCACAACAGTGGTACATGTACTTAAATTGGCATTTAGACGAAGAAAATCATTTTCTCGATAAATACCTCTCTCACATCGTCCATCTTTTCCTTTTTCACGACTTTGTATATTTCATGATATTCCGCCCACATCATTGTAAACATTATGAGGTACGAAAATGAGTTGCATCCATTCAATATCCATCAAGTTATGCCGGAAGTTTGAAAATAAAGATCATTCGAGGAGAAAAAGTTTTTTAGTCTTAAGATGTATGATACACATGTCATGATTCAGCCGATACTATCATTGCCACTAGACCTTACACATCACCCCATGTAAAAGACGTCCTCGTCATTCTCTCCAATTGGTTTCAGACTGTTTATTTGAGAGTTGTCAAGGTTGATGGTCCTTCAGCTATAGAAAGCCATAGTAACTATCTCGTGTAAGATGAAAATTAATTTTCCTATAATTTTCTAGAAAATCATGGTTCATCTACCAAACACCTTTCAAACCATATATTGCAACATGTACATTACACATGTATGTTTTCTATAGAAAGGTAAAGAATCAAATAATAATTGATCCTTTCATTTGTACGCAACTACATTCATTCAAACTTGTGTATGAGCATATGTATGCAATGTATGGAGTACAAAAACACCTTCCGCAACAAGAAATACCCAGAAGACCGTAAAATTGAAGCATACATCACTCATGTGATTATGATATTCATGAATATGTACCTAAACAAACGGTTTGCATCATTGGTCACACCACATAGAGAATAATGGTACTTGCTCAAATACCAACAGGAAGAAAGTGAGAGTATCTTTTGTATCATCATTGGTCACACCGCATGGTCGCAATTGGAAGGCTGAGTTGGAGAGACGAAAAATGAACGTTGCTCATTGGACGGAGTTGAAACCGCATTGAAATTAACAACCACATTATTGACCATGCGAATAAAATCGATGCTTAATTGATTTCTTTGTTTTATGAATTTTTTTTCTTCAAAATTATAAAATTGTTAAATTATAATGTGCAATTAGTTTGAAATGTGAGAATGGTTGGAATGTATAAACTTCTATAGCTTAAATTAGGTATGATAGTTAGAATAATAAGAACTAGGTTAGTTTAGAAGTTAATTTAAAATTTGGAAATGAATGAATTAGCTTACATTGTTATCCCATTCCACTAATTTTAAAGGAGATGGTAGTTAGGGGATTACGTTCTTTTTGTAACTTGTCGGCCAAATACAAATTCTGCTACAATGATTTTATGAATTACCATTCTTAGTTATTAATCTGTATTATAAACTCTAGTGTAATGAAAGAGGATTACCTATCAAGATTTAGCTCATACTTGTTTTTCTTACTCATCATCAAGTTTGGAGTTCAAGTCATGCATGCGATTGTTAAAGTTAAAGAAGGACATGAGATATTTGGCTTATGTTCATGTGGTTTGGACATTAGTAACTTGATTGCATGTTTTCGACTTTGAAAATCAAAGCTTTTTTAGGAGACAATTTCAAGACAGTGGTTTTGGTTGTGAGAGAAGGACCTACATAAATGATCCGGCCGACCAACTCTCTAGTTGGACGGTTGGATCACTTGGAAGGGAAATGCTAGTGGACGTGCGACTCTTGGAACGAGAGCTAGTTAACCTTTCGGTTAACGACTAATCTATCCAAACTATAGATGTGGCTCTGTCCATGGAAGAAACCGACACACAGTCAAGAAATTGTGAATGGTTTACAAACTCCCTATAATAGCCACTATGAGATGACGAGTTGCAGAAGGGTCTGTCAATCCCGACCAATAATGTATTGCTGAAAAGCATCGTAGTTCGTTGCTCGGGGATTGAATCGTACGTAGTTTTTTCAAGCCAGGGTTGGAACCCTTTCCTTCACCACCGGGTGAGAAATATCATAGTATAACATTCCTGAACTTTTTAGGAAGAAAGAAAAGTTATGTTTAATCTTGTAGTGATCTTAATACCTATTTAGGGAATGCATGCATCGCACCTAGCATAGCCGACTCTAAATTTTGAAATTTTCTTTACTTCTGCTTGATTGTGGTAGTCTTGGATTTTTTATGCTTCATAAACTTTTGTGACTAGGTTTTCAAAAAATATTTAGAGAGTAGGTTTTGCAGCAACTGAGTTTGGGAATTTGTAAGTTCTCCCTTTTACCGGGTATACCTTGGGAATGCTATTAGAAATGATAGAGATCCTCACAATATTATCCAAAGTGGTTCATGTGACTCGTCAATGAACTTGACAACGAGGATTGAGGATCCTAAATGAACATCATAACACATCACAACAAGTGTTTTAAACAAAACATAACACCACAAGAACATGACATATCTTTATTCATATTGTATACTCACCCATATGCCTTTCTGGTCCTCCTCAATCTCTCTAAAGGGAAATATTAAAACTTGTGGAGCTCATCTAGTACTACTGACAACAACCTAGCATGTGAACTGCGATTGTAAATATGTACATATATAAATAGAAACGATAACTAGATTATGGTAGTGACATCATAATTTATTCTAGGCAAGCCATTTGAATTTATTTACCTAACGTTTTCCTATGGGGTCGACCAGTACTTTAACATTAAACTATACTAAACTTATAAGTAGTCACACACTTGTATGTATATTGAGTCTTGCTGTTAGCATGACCATTTTTTGCAGTGTATAACTTACTTGATGTAATGAGTCATTGCGATCTAGCCTGTAGAATAAAATAATCATATCAGGGTCGGGTTTGACTGGGTGATAACTCTTTTGGTATGACCCGACATTGCAGGTATCGTCATGATGACTCGCCATCTGTGCTTAAGCCGTTGACGGGGGTGGGGGAGGGAGGTGGTGGGTGGGTGGAGAGAGGCAATGACCATTAGTCACCTGGTCACCACCACCATCAATCCTCCGAGATGGCACTGTTGCCAAGAACCAATCTTGGTAGACGTTCGCTAGTCCTGTTTGGGTCGGAGGAGTGGTCGTTTAAGATGGTGCCTTTTGTTGGTCGTCTGTCTTGAAGGTGACATGCACGACTCAAAATTGAAGACACTGTCCCGTCGACATATTGTCGAATCACGTAAAATTGGTGTTTTGTTATTTCGTACGATATCGATTCATGTATTCAAACATTTGCAATCATCAACTAGGTATTAAATAAGGTTTTTGTGTTTGGATAGTCAAGTTATCGGAGTTTGTTCTAAATTGAATCATATCGATTCTTTTCCTCGAGTCTGACTGGTATGTTGGAGTGATTTATTTTTATTGGAAGGTTTACTACAGGAACGGATTCAGACTCGAAGTATGGGGGCTGCGTTGGAGGTTGCAGTAGTGGTTTGCTTCTTATAGTTTCCGTTTTAATGTTAAGGAGCTAACTTAAAAGGTCGGCATATATAGCTACTATATATGTTGATGCTTGTAGGTGTTGTCCTAGTTTCGTTTATTCTAAATGAATTGAAATAGAACCGATTGCAGAGGTGGGCATCACAGGAGAAGGTGGCTTCTTGGTTGTGAATTATGTAGTCTTGAATGTGCCATCAATTGACAGACGAGTTAGGCGAATACATAACAGTTTCCTTTAAAGAAGAACAAGTTGCATATAAGTTGTTGAGATATGGATGCAAATCAAGGTCATGATATGCATGGCATGGACAGTAAAGCTCCGCCACCATCACCATCACCATCACCATCCATGGACATGCAGCAGAGCTTCTTCTGGGGCAGCAAAGCAGAGATAGTGTTCAAGAGCTGGCCTGGTTCCAGCTCTGGAATGTATGTACTAGCTTTACTGCTTGTGTTCCTTGTCTCATTTCTCGCACCGTCCATTGATGAAAACTGATTCGAGGTGGGTTGGTTTGGTCCAGAGCATGGTGCATGCGGTGAGGATGGCTCTGGCTTATATGCTCATGCTAGCTGTTATGTCCTTCAATGTCGGCGTCTTTCTCATGGTCGTCGCTGGTCATGCTCTCGGCTTTTTAGTCTCCGGCACCGGCAACAAATCTCCATCTTCTGGGTATTGGGAAGGCCTCTAATAATTGATGTGTATTTTTGTGTTGGTGTATTAGTTTTGGGACTGGCTGAGAAAAGATTAGCTGATAAGCATAGCCCACCAGGGGCTTACATATAGCTAGAGATTAGGATGATATTTATGGCAATGTATTTTGAGAAACATCATAGCATCATTTTTATATATTTTAGAGTTTATCTGTGTTTTGTGATTCAAATATATTTTACTCATATCAAAATGGTTTCAATTATTTTGTCATCTTAATTACATATTTAATGTGAACGGTTGGAGGAAAAATAAGTGGTTGAGAATTTTTAATCCACATTGTTCATTTCAAAAATCAAAAAGGAGCGAGTAGAATGGAAATTATTCAGTTAAATGGTAAAATTAGTACTGCAAGCCGAAACCAGCAGTACAGTACAAGCAAAAATACTGTACTATCTTCTCTCCCCCCTTATAAGGTGCATTCACAGAAACCCTAATTCATCTCCAATTTCACAGTAATTGGGTAGAATGGATCACATGAATCAAAGCCACCACAAGACGATGATGCACATGTCGTTTTACTGGGGATCGAGCGCAGAGATCCTCTTCTCCGGATGGCCGGGAATGCGCTCCGGCATGTATGCTCTGGCCTTGATTTTCGTGTTCGCGCTGTCCGTCCTGGTGGAGTGGCTGTCGCACGCCAATTTGATCAGGCCGGGGACGAGCAACGCCGTGGGCGGCGTGGCGCAGACGGCGATGCACGCCGTCAGGATGGGTCTGGCGTACGTGGTGATGCTCGCCGTCATGTCGTTCAATGTGGGGGTGTTGCTGGCGGCGGTGGCAGGGCACAGCTTAGGGTTCTTGCTGTTTGGGAGTAGGGTTTTCAGAAAACCAGATTCAGCAGCGCCTTCTGATCTTCCTCCGATGAGTTGCTGATTCATCGCTTATTTGTTTGTTTTGATGTAGAGTGAGAGAGAGAGATAAGTCTGGGTTGTTTCGTCTTTTCTCTCATATATGTACATGGTCTTCACTTGTCGTTAATGCCTATGCTCCGTGTTTTCTAGTGTAAATGTTATAGCCTTGTCATGTTCGAGGGCATTGGATCGTGTAATTGTCATCAATTTTTTTTATTGAGCGAAAGGTACCAACTTAAGGATTGAGCAATAACTCTACAACAACAGACCGATTGGTACGGTTTTTTAAAAAATAGAGGCAAAAAAATAAAACTATTAAACTGGCGAAATTGATGAAAACTGCTTAAGGTGTGGTTTAAACACCGTTTAATCTCATGGAAATGACTCGTTTCGTCTGGTTGAAAACCGAACCTGACTTCATTAGTAACGTAGAAAGGAATAACTTTTACCAGGGACTCCTCCCAAGGCGAGTCCTTGTAGCCATGGTATCAACTCTTTGCTTTTGGCGAGGTTGTTTATCAACCCTCGTCTGATCATCTCGTCTTCATTCCAACACTTCCTATCGGGGGTGCTCAATTCCCACTACTAGAGGATTGGCCCACCTCTAAATTTTTCCAATCGGGAACAACAACTCAATCCACTATACCATTAGGTATAGTGTTCTAGGGTGCTATTGGGCCTCTTCATCGAGGTAAGGGCTCTTTAGGTATAATGTTCTAGGTCAAAAGCCCGAAACCAGGCGGATGATTTTGGGGTGTCTTGGTCGTCCAGTTCGTCGCATATTGTCTGTTCTTCTGGTCTCGGTAAAGTTCCAATAGCGATGTGTCAAAACGAGTGACGTCTGGCATCTCCCGATCACATGCACGAGGCCCATGGCCAATCCGCCCACAATTGCCACAGAATGTTGGCAATTTGGTATAGGTAAGTGATGCAGTCTAAATTGAGGACATAAAAGGTATCGGCATCTGAATTCGACAAAGTCCTAGCATTTTTCGGGTGAAAACGAGCTCCAGAGAAAAACTCATGACATGCCATGAGCCCCGATGGTTTTCGGCCATCCGAGGTCATCTACAGGGTTAAAAGATGTACTTTTGGAATCTGGATGATTATTTCCTTTTTTGTTTTAAGGTTTGAGATTTCCTTTTTAGAATTAGGCATTTGGGTTTTGGTTTCCTTTGTGTATTAGGACTTTGAGATTTAGTTGGCTATATAAGCTTATTGTACTTTAATTATAAGGGAAAATTTTGAGAAATTATAAGAAAAAAACCGAGTTTCTACTCAATCGATCTCTTTCGGTATTCATTTTGAATCAACGAATTTGATCAACTATCTCGTTCGGTATTCATTATGAATCAACGAATATGATATTTATCTTGTTCGGTATTCCTCGTCAATCAACGAATATGACATCTATCCTATTCGGTATTCATCAAGAATCAACGAATTTGATAACTATCTTGTGCGGCATTCTTTGTGAATCAACGAACTCGATAAAGAACTCCCCTTTTCCGCTACGCTCTCTACATCAATAATCTTTTTTAGCTTTTCTCGCTTCTTTTCCTACCTTGGGAGGGGAAGTCTTAATATAATTTCTCTTATAAAAAATATATAAACTATTTATATTTATTTTCATACTTGAATTCAATTAAAAGATTTGAATTTTGGAATTAAGTTATTTATTGAAATCATTTCCCGTTTGGTTTATTTTTCGTAACCAACTTCATTTTACGAATTAGAAGTGGAATAAGCCATATACAATTTTGGTTGAGCATAACCAAAGAGAAAATCAGAGAGTGTTAGCATACAACTTTGGAGAAAGCTTGTTGGTGTGGATACCTACAGAGGACGAATCTCGTTGAAGACATCTTGATCGTAAAGAGCACATAAACATTTCATAACCAAAGGTCCTCATCTTCATCCAAGCCTCAAACAACAAGAGGTAACAAATTATGTTCTTCGTTTTGTAAGTTTTCTCGATTACATGATTCATGTCGATTTCTATCAATATTATTTTAATTTTCTATGTTTGTTTGTACCTTAAAATCCTACATTATGGGATTTGGGATTCTTTGGAGGTTGTGGATACTCTCTTGTCTAAAGGCCTCTATCTCAATCTTAATCAATGGATCCCTTAGCCTCAGTTTCCTTCCTTTTAGAGGATTAAGACAGGGTTGTACTCTTTCTCCCCTTCCCTTTGCTCTGGTTGCTGAAGGGTTGAATCTGATTATGATAACTGGTCTCTTAGCAAATTTTATTCATGATATTTAGCTCAGTCATCAAGCTCCTTCAATCTCCCATCTCTAATTTGTTGATGATACCATTTTATTTGTGAAGGATGTATTATCTGAAGTGGCAAACCTTAAGTTTGCTCTTCATATGTTTCAAGCTTTGAGTGGTGTTAAGGTGATCTTTTTTATAAGCTTGAAAATTATTATAAAAGATACACTTTCCAAGAAGGAAAGGTCTAAGCGGTCAAAAACCAAAGCATTACAAAGGAGCTCCAAAAAAGGGAGCTAAAACGCCAGACCCTTTCTTATCAAACGAAAAAAGAATAGAGAACCAGAAAGGGTAACCCCGCCAAGCCTCGCCTCCGAAATTAGATACGAATCTTTGCATCTTTCTTCTTGGAAGCCAAAGCACGGATTGTAGTCCATGTGTCAGTCCCTTGTGATGAAGCTGCAACTTGATTACCAGTTAGAACTTACTCAACTTGTTTCCCAATGTCGATGGGCCGAATAAGTCTTTCCCGATCCAAAGAACGACCTCTTGATTTACAATGACCGACATAAAAATCCGATAGTGCTTGGGAGGCCGACTCTCCTGTTGTGGAGGTTTGAGCAAGACCTTCTTTCAAGGCTACTTTCCTCACTAAACTCACCTGGAGCAAGCTTATCCTAAATCGGATCACTGATTGCCTGAATCGGATCAATGACAGCCTGAACCGGGTTAGAGTTAGCTTGAAATGGGTTGGGGTCTTGGGTTGCTTGAAATAGAAGTAACCCAACATCAACCCCTGAAGCACCCAAAAATGAAGTAGTGTCCTTGTGTTTGGGCTGAACCGCAATAATATAGCCCAACCCAATACTTACCCTTGTACTTGCTTCGTTTTGAACTTTCCCTAGCCTTGAAACAAACTCCGACTCTAAAGAAAACTCTGCAGAATTCGAATTATTAACAAGGATATCGCTAGGATCACTATCCAAATCACGGACAACACGCAAGCCATGATCCCCTGAATTTAAAACTGCGTGAACCCCACCGATGGCATCTGACAAGGACACCGCCATATCGGAATCTGTGCCAACTGGAACCACAAGTGCAAGCCTTTCCACCACGATGTCATGAGTCCGACTCTAAACTTCACCAGCAACGAACTCTAGCGATTTCGACTCAATAGGGACGCTCTGTTTCCGGTTGTCAAAAAATAGAGCAAGACTTTTGATGACCCGAACCATCACGAGGACGTTCCAGCAACAACTCCGACTGATAACCACGAGCATAGGCGACAAACAGATGATGGACCTTGATTTTAAAGTCATTCAAAACCTCAATCGCCTTAACCGCATCGAGCTTTGAGTAAAAACGAATGAATCCAAAATACCTACCTTTTTGATTCGGACGTTTAGGTTCAGACACAAAAGCAATCAAACCAAAACGACAGATCATACACAAACACCTCATCCTCTTGTTCCACGAAACCATTTCCTGCCCTCACTGGACGGGTCCGACGATCACTTTTGCGATCCTTGAGAGGATGAACCAAACTCTGTTTTTCAGATAAAATAGAGGAAGTCGCCACCGGGCGAGGCCCTTCCTTAGTCGTACTTGGAATCACGCCTACTACCTGCTCCACTGACCCGGAAATGGCCGGTTTCTCCCCAGCCTTCACAACCTAACTGCGAGTCTGTTTACTCCGAGCTCTTAGACCAGAAATAGGGCAAACATACGTACGCTTTGACTGCCTAATAGTAGGAGCCTGGGAAACCTTCCTTCCCTGTTTGACTGATGACGCCTTCTTTCCTTCCTTCCGAGCTCGTGGAAAAAATTGCAGTAAATGACATACGAGGATAGAAGAACCGAGCAAAAGGAGGAGAAGGACAATTGCTCCTCCTTCCTCCTCCGATGAATCTGTCGCGTAGTTAACATGGTTTCATTATGACAAGAAGATATGCATTATATGTTTTGATGAAGAAAAAAAATAGTTTCTTTGTTCCTTGTGGCCGTTTATTAAAGTGAATTTTAATAAGTCTTCAGTGGTGCCTCTGAATATTTCTGAGTAGGAGTCCTCTTAGATCAGTGTTGCACTAAATTGTGAAATTGGATCTCTTCCAATGTTATATTTAGGCTTCAGTTTAGGAGAAAATCCAAAAACATTTTTAACTTGGAAACGCATATTGGACAAATTCAAAAAAAGCTCTTGGACTTTGGCAAGCCAAAAGATTACACTTATCAACTCAATTCTTGGAGCCCTCCCTCTCTATTATTTATCTATCTTTAAGCCCCTAAACGGGATCATGAAAGCCATAGAAAGTTGGAAAAGAAGTTTCTTATGACATGAATTTTCAGTTTCCAAATCTTTTTGTAAAGTCACATGGAATATTGTGTATGGACCTAATGAGGAGGGTGGTCCAGGCATAAATTTTTTATCCCTTATGAATCAAGTTTTATTAGGCAAATGGTGGTGGAGATTTTCTATAAAAGAGCACTCTCTTTGGATGTTGGTCATTTGTGCTATGGTGGGATGAGATAGCTCTACGTGGGATTTATCTTCTTCTTTTTTCTTTCCAGAAATTGGAAATCAAAGTTTCTTAAAATACATTCTTAATCTTATCAATAAGCCTAGATTTGCAGACTGTTTTGGAGTAAGAGGATTACAATGGATCTTAGGCTCTGGTTCAAGGATACATTTTTGAGATGACATTTGGTGTGGAGATCAAGCATTCGGGTTCCTTTTCTCAAGGGTTTATCTACTTTCTGAATCAAAGTCTGCACTGGTTGCAGAGGTGTTTTTTTGGGGATACTTTCAATTGAGAAGTTCTCCAAAAGGTAGGAAAAGTCAAGAATGGGTAGCAATCTCTTCTATCCTAAATGGTATCCATCTGCGACCTAAGAAGGATGTGATCTGTTGGAAATTGGATCTCAAAAACTTCTTAGTCAAGACATTGAAAACATCGCTTATTAAAAAAAAGTCATGGCACTGAAAATTTTGATTAGGCTCATAAGCATTGGGCTCTTGGAGTCTCTCCTAAAATTGCAGCATTTTGTTGATTAGCCTGTATTGAGGCCCTTCCTACCAAATGTTTTTTTTATATAGAAAATAGGGGTGTGCAATTTCAAGATCTCCTTTGTTCTATTTTCAATTGAGACTTTAAGGATACTTCCCATACTCTGCTTCACTGTTACAAGCCTTGGGAAGTATAGGAGCTCATTTTCAAATAGTGGAATATTCAATTGGCTCTTCCTCAGAAGCTCTCCATCCTGATTAGTTATTGGAATCATCTTCAGCTCTCCTCCAGTCTCAGATCTTGGTCTCATTTTATTAAAATCTCTTGCTGGAAATTGTGGCTTGCTAGAAATAAATCCATCTTTCATGGAGTATTTACCTCAGCATTTGATATTCATTCCCTCATCCAATGCCAATGACTTCTTCTCTTTTCTGGATTGGTTATCAAATCATGTCTCTTGCTTATTGCTCAAGAAAAGGCAAGTCACGACAGTCCTCTATAGGGATAGCAATTTGACCCGATCCCGATGGGTACCCGGTGATCCCGACCCGATCGGGACGGGTTCGGATCGGGTATTTTCGTCAATGGGACGGGTATCGGGGCGTTGACCGGGTCTGGGGCCGGGATTGGCACTCCCCGACCCGTACCCACCCCGATAATATAGGCCCAAATACTGAGCCCATACCCTCAATAAGTCCATGTACACCTTCCTTGAAAAAAGGTTAGTGGCAAGGCTCGAACACAAGACCTATAGTCTTAAGAGGTCACACTTTACCAACTGAACCAACAAGTGCTTGTGCTATTGTTATGTCAGTAACAATTAAATATAAAGAACAAATTTACATGATAATAAAAGTTGACATCATTAGGATTCGAACCAAGACATCAAGCATAAAGGACTGAGGCACTACCACTGGGCCAAATGCGATTTTGTATTGATTATGTCATTCTATTATATATATTAGTGTCTTGAAGACGTAAAACACAAAATCAGAAGTACCACATCGCCCAAATACCATTTAGAAAGCTTATTGCTCATCTATAAAATAGAGTCACTATTCTATTTTAACAACAACTTGCTTGTGGGTATTATTTTGGACTCAATCAAGCTTAATAAAAATATTTGGTCTACTTTAAATATGACCAAATATTTATAATAGTTAAAAAAATTGTTATTTGTTTTAATTTTTTCGGAATAGTATTGTTTTACGGGGCGGGTCGGGGATTCCCCGACCCGATCGGGACAAGGTCGGGGCGGGGACGGGGCTTGTATTTGACAATCGGGTCGGGGTCGGGTATTAGGAAACCCGCCCCGTTGCCATCCCTAGTCCTCTAAATTCTTGATTCTGGTTTTTGCTCATCTAAATGACAAATATTGGCAGTTTTCGAAATGTTAGACAAATTTATTCCGTTAATCGTAACTTTGATAGAGTTTATCTTGTATATCTCCATTTATATTTCAAATAGGCTTATCTCTTCCTCTGTATTTCAAATAGGCTTATCATTTCATATCTGTACGAGGTCAAATACTCAGTGAAAGTGATGAATTCAATCCATTCAATTATTCCAAAATAACACGTATAAGAGCAAACTCATTTAGCTTCTGCAACTTGACCGTGTGACTGTTCTCAACTCTCTACCTTTATTTTTTTCCTCTATCATCCTTCTTTTACTCAAACCCAGCAACTCCTTTTTTCATACAACCTTTTTTAAACTACCATTTACCTCGTACAATTCTCTTTTCAATCCCAAAATGTCAACTGAACCTTCACCGGCCATCAATGTATCAAGTCCATCACCACAATCCAATCAGCTCCATCCATCTTATACGGTTACCAATGCTGGTAACTCCATTATGTTCAACCTGACTATCAAGGATCCTCCATATAAACAGGGGCGAGAAATGTTCAAAAATATATGTGTTAGTCACAAAGTGTTGGCTCACATCATAGATCCGCGACCAACTAGATAAGATGATTTATGGACCCGACTCAACGTGTTAGTGATCACTTGGTTGTACGCTACTATACATCCGGATTTGCTCTCGAATGTGTTTAAGATGGATGCTACTGTTCTTGAGTTATGGACGTCTATTGAATCTATTTTTCGAGACAACAAGATGTCCCGTGCACTTCAATTGTAACAACAATTACGTTCACTTCACAAGGGATCTCTTTCCATCAGAGATTATTTCCAGAAACTAAAGGTCCTCCCGGATTAGCTTGTAGATATTGATCAATAAATTTCTGATCAGGATCTCGTACTTCAAGCGTTTCATTGTGTTCCTGACTCCTTTAACAGTACAATCGAGGTAATCCAACATCAAACTCCTGTTCCTAGCTTTTCACAAGTTCGTTCTATGATTTTGTTGGCTGAAAATCGACATACCCAAACCCAAAACTCATCTACCGTACTATACAACCATTTCACCCATTCATCCAATTCTGGCACAGGCAAATATAGAGGTCGGGGGAACGGTTACAACCGCGGTTCCGGTCGCAGCAACAATTATTTCTCTTCTTCTGCAGGTATCCTTGGAGTTTCTCCTGCGTAACGTACCTATAGGAATGGCGTTCCAATCTCTATTACACCAGGCGTTTTTTCAATTCTTTGCAGATGCAACCGGGCCCAGAACAGACATTGGGCTGGCCCATGTCTCAACTACCTCCAAGTCCTCCCATGCCACTTTAGCTTCTTGGTGCAATGATTCAGCCGCTGTTCCCGTACCCCAATCTTAAACAGCTCCCGTTCGGTCCTAATTTTACAGCCCAGCAAGTGCTCCCGGGCCCAGTCCAACAGATTTTTCAAGGCCCACCTCAGCTGCAACTAATGCCCAATCCAACATATTTCACAAATGCAGCCCAACAGTTTTCTCTGCAATGCAACATCGTTCAACAAGTGTTCTCGCCAATTCTCCACAGCTCCATCAAGCAGCAAATCTCAGCAACTTATTTTCAATCATAACTTTGCAGCAACCTCAGGATGGCTGATACATGGATAACGATGCCACTTCGCACACGACCTCTCATTCAGGTAACTTTTCTCACGTTACTCCTTGTGTAAATTATGGTGCAGTTATACCCGTTGATTTTAGAGGACAATCTACTATTATTTCACCATCTAAGAATTTTAAAGTGCATAAAATTTTGATCAGTCTTCATATGCTTAAAAATCTCATCTCTGTCCGTCAATTTACTCGTGATAAGAATTGTTCTGTTGAGTATGATCCGTGTGGATTTTCTTTGAAGGATCTTCGGGACTCATATTCTCTGTTGAGATAGCACCGGGGATCTATACCCTGTCACGATGAGTATTCCTTCATCTTCGTCTTCGCCCCCCGTCTCCTTGCATATCTCCACCGGAGTTTCCCCCATCACTTGGCATCGTCGTCTCGGTTACCCAGGCACTTGAGTTTTTCAGTTTCTTCGTTCTAGGAATTTTATTTCTTGTAATAAAGAGTCTTTAGATAATATTTGTCATGCTTGTCAGTTGGGAAAACACTTACGTATGCCTTTTTCTCATTCCCTTTCTCGCACAACACAATTATTTGATATTATTCACTCTGATCTTTGGACTTCCCCTATCGCTAGCTCTAGTGGTTATAAATACTAGGTATTTGGCACCGCGCGATGCGCGGTGCAAGGCGTGAGGAGAAACGGGTGATATTTGTGTAGTAAAGAGGCAGTATGTTTGTTGTTGTACATGGAATTGGAGCCGGTGATTAAGACAGGTGCATAGATTAGATTTGTACAACAGATAAAAGCTAATAAAAGTGTGACAGGTACAAAACTGTAGTGTAAAGGCTTAATAATCAGTTTAACGTTCAGTACCACATAGAAAAAACCAGGAATCCCATTCCAGCTATTGGTATGTGCTCGCACAAAAGACGCCTCTTAATACAAATCAACATTTTAAATGAATATAACAAACATGCAACATGAATAACTGTAAAAAAAAGCTAAGAACAAATAGATACACCAACATAGTATTTAAGCCATGCCAATAACATGACAAATTTAACTGACCAACGAATAAACTTCATGAGTAGAGATGTATAAAGGCTGAAAGTTAAGTTCAAGAATTCATAACTTTCCATGGAAATTATAGACTTAGAATACATAGGAAGATAAGAGGAAAGCAAGCCAAGCAGTCGTCACTGGTTGCGCAATTGAATTTAATGTGCCATCAATCACGGTCCTTTGAGTCAGAACCGTTTTGTTGTTGTTCCTTTATTTGAAACCGTGAATGTAGTCTCATTTCCATAGTAATCCCAAAGCTTATAAGGACTACTGATTTTAAGTGAATCAACTCTATCACAAATTTTCTTGTTCATGACATGACATACCTTAATGAAACATAGTTCTCATATCTAGCTTGTCTTCTACTGTATAAATCTTAGTTTAAAGTCTCAGCACAATTTAACTTCATGAAGCATACCGGAGAAATCAACCTATAGGACAAAATGAAATATAGCATGGTTACAACATTCTAACACTTCTTTATTGTGTTGTCATCCATAGCCTTAATACTCCATGCCCTTCAAAGAAAGTTCCACACCATAACTGCCTAAATTTAAGGAATCACATATACCAGAACCCTAATTTGCACTTCAATCATCATATTGTCCTAAAAAAAATACAAATCCCAAGCTCTAAAACCAAAAAAATTAGAAGATCTTACCATTTCACAAAATGGCAAGGAGAAATCAAGGACTTTTAAATAATCAGATACCTAAATTAGCACATCTTCGCCACCATGGTTGTCCATGACGATGAGCCAGTGCTCATGGTCTCAGCCGAAAAAGAGCGAAGCCATCTCGGTGGGAGAGCGGTCGCTGAAGTTGGAGTCTGAATTGAGCAATGAATCCAAAAATTTGAGGAATTGCAAAATACAACTGCAATACTAACCACGACAATATCACAGAAGACAATAATCGACAATGACATACCCATTTTGGTAGACAGTATTAACCATCCTGTAATGTAATCCATCACTATAAAAGGAATGGCCATAGTGCAATACACTTGCCTTATCCATAAGAGCTCCCATGCATCAGTCAATACATCAACTTAACATACAAGCTTAATGTCAAGGTAATGACAATCCCAAATGCAAACCTGCAAGAGATAATACAGTTAATAATAAATTGCTTCAAGTAAAGAAAGTACTTAAATGAAATCAAACACATCGCCTCAAATAGGAATGCGCATTAGGAACACATCCAATATTTCGGCTATCTAAGCTACCAAATAGTCACACACACAAATGCAGTAACCATGTATTAATAGTATAATAATGAAATGTAGAATTATAATTTTGTTAAAATACATTTGTAAATTTGGTGGACACTAAACCTTGCATAAATCAAATCTGAGTGACTGTAGCACTTATACAATCTGCATTATCCCCCATCAATCATAGCATCTATAATTGAATAGAACTGACCCCACTAATTATACAAACTCATAATGTTCTCAATAATAATACATGTCTTGCACATCCAACTTTAACAACGACAAACTTTTGTAATGATAAATGAGCTAACAATAGAGCACCCACTCCATTCTCATACTGGAAAAAAAACATATACCAAACCATTTTTTCTAGACTTACAGGTAACCAGATATACTGTCAAAATCCCAAAAAAAACCCATTTTTTATTCATTACAATTTTCACTCCATTTCCTATTACATCCTCATTTATCAGTGATTCAAAAGAATAACAAATGATCAATCAAGGATTTTACTAACACTACATAATTAACATTTAAGACAAAACTTAGAGCATGCCATAAACTCTAAGCTATAAGAACGACTAAATTAGGGAAGAAGTCAACCACACATGGAAAATATCATCTATAGTGTTTCATCGTAAAACAGATATGTATGTTAATTACAGCTTGATGTGTATAATCGAAGATAACTTACCCGGAAACGTAAGAGAAGGAGCCTACAATTGGCATGACCCTCTATAAAAGAAAAAGTACTTGATCAGTATTTGGAGTGCCTGATATAAGAATTTCGGAATGTAGATCAACTACATGGTTGATGAATAGGAAAAAAAACTAAAGCTAAAACACTAACACTTTTACAGTCAAAAGCGACACTCCGTTGTCAGCTAATTCATTTGTGCATAGGACTACTTTAAGGTACATCATATAATGTGTCATTCTAGAAGAAAAGAAATGCAAACAAAGGACCAAAAGTGAATGGTTAATCATTAAATACAATTAAGAAAAAGTGAATTTGAAGTACATATCTAAATTTTGCAGCAAGTACATTTGGTCTCCACCGACCTCTTTTCGAAGCATCTCGCAACTACCGTCTACAAAAGAATTGTCTTAAAGAACAAAACACTATCGTTGGATCAACCCATATATGGCAAGTTGGAGGATCCTTAATTGAATAGAGTATAATTGCATGTTGCTGAAGAGCGAAGATGTGATCGATCTACTTGAAGAAGGTACCTTTCCAATAACTAAGTTATCCCTTCAAATAACAAAACAAAGTGCAATGCAAACACAATTTATAACTTATACATATCAAAGAAAAAATAAATACAGAGGACGCTCCATGATCATCCTCTTCGTCTTACCGACACTAAACGTTGAATCCCAATTCTTTCGCCTCAATGAGAATTAGGGGCCACATACCATGCAATATGTAAAACCAAAGCAAAACAAACTTATTTTCCATCTTTCACACTTGCTGCGGAGAAGTGTTGTTAGCATCTTCTGCACATTCTGGGGTGTTGATTTGTAAACATTTAGTTGGGGTTTGGGTCTTAAGTTGACTCTTAGAAACTGATGTTTGTTGAAATTCACTCAAAGTCATAGAACTAGACTGTTGGGGAGCTCTGGTATCTGGTTTTGGGATCCAGGTATTAGATCTCATTTTTGCTGTTAGGAACTTTCTTGGTTAACTAAGGGTTGGTTTGTACTGTGGGGGACTTAATGCCTCCCCTCTCTTGTTTCATTCTCTGAAACATTAGATCAATAATAAAATTCATTTGCCTCTTCAAAAAAAAGATAATGGACGAAAATATTATAATGGTAGTGGTTAATTTTAGTCGAAAAAGCTTGCAATAAGCACAATATAATAGTAGGAAAAAAACAATAAAAAGCAACATTGTGAATTTTGCAGGTGTGATGAACTGAATTTTTTTTACTGCTAACATTTTCAGTTCTTCCTAAACCTATAGCTTTACCTCTACATGGTACACATAAACACCAACTACAAATTATCACATGGCTCCTGTCACAATGTCAATATGTTCTATAAGTTTTTTCGTGCCATTCCACTTAATTCTTGGACTATGTTACCTTGGAAAAAGATCAACACAAACCAATACACCTTTTAATTCCAATCCTCCTCTCCTCTTTCCCGTGAGATGACAAATTAATTGACATGACGGAAGCAAATAACAAAGTTCTGTGCTTAAATGATTAGTAATGAAACCGGAAAACACCAATTCCAATCAGCCCACCTGAGACCAATCAAAAAAATGGTATCAATCAAACAGACCCTAAAAAAGGAGCAGATTCAAATGGTTGCAACCAAACAAAATAGCTCACACACTATTTTCATGGATTCGACAACCCAATGGAAAAAAAAGGAAGCAAGAACTACCAGCTCAACCAAAAAAATTCTAAAGAAAATATAATAATGTGAAAAAGAGTACCTGAAATTTTGCGAGAGATTCATATAAAAAGAGTACCTCAACTTTTTTAACCTGCAAATAACAGCAAATATGAATCTTCAACACCAAATATTGGAATCCAGGATTAGAATTGAAGAACCAAAATGCCATACAAAGGAAAAAAAAACATCACAACACTTGAGAATGACAAACCGAGAATATGTATGACTTCACCAAATATGAACAATCATTCTACAAAATTATTTTGGAACCAAAACGACTTTTCCATATTGATGAGCCTATAGGTTGCGTTTGCAATATGAACAATCATTCTACAAAACCAAAATAAAAAACTTCACCAAAAATCAGAACCGAACCTCCTCCTCTTCCCGAACACAAATTTAAAAATCCTAGCACACAGTAACATTCAGCAACAAATTGATTGCAAAACAAAACCATAAGATAGTAAAAATAGGCTTTTCCTTGGGGTCAATGCAAACAAAGGATCAGATACGATACTGAAAACGAAATTGAATGTATCAAACGAATTTGAAGAATCAAAAACCCAAATTTTATAATGCACAAGAGATCTAAAGCTGAAATCATCCACACCAACCCGATCCAATACGTTGTGCATTCTGTGTGCATCCGAATTCCATTCCACCAAAAAAGGAGCCTAATAGTAGTCCACATTAGCATTAAAATCCTACAGATTTAAACACAATCTTGGCTAAAAAAAAAAATCAAAACCTTTGAAAGATGACATTTTTGTTGTTATTTTCACCTCCAATTCAAAGATCATGCGAGAGCCAAATATGGTATTTCTGTTTTGGCGAGGAGCAGCAGATAAAACCAATGGCGTTGATAATATTTCAACCAGAGATCGGAGAAAAGGTAGTTCTAGAAACACCAAATGTTAATCAGAGGAAAAAAAATATTCCAACTGATCAACAAAAAAAATTATTTCAGCTTATAGCCGATATCCATAACACGATAAAAAAAATAATCAACAAAAAATAAATCTTAGAAACATGTAACGAAACATAAGAGATCAAATCAAGCAGCCACCAACGTTTAAATGAGCACCAATGCACGACTAAAAGCAAAGACGTAGTTCACGAACGAACAAATAAACTTAACCAAACTAAAATTAGTGAGCACATAGTTCACGTACCTTCAAGCACAAAGCAATTCCAGCACCTTCTTACCTCCTCCAACCATCATAGTAGGCCAAAATAAATGAACCTGAAAAATATACACAAAAAACTCTAATGAAGAAATTTCCAACTGTTTAAAAACGACAACTGAAATTAATCGAATAGCGATAAAACCCAGTTAATCGAACCAGAAATCAAGAAAATACATATTCTTTTCCCAAAGACATTACAAAATGCTACAAATGATATTGGGCGGATCCTACAAATGACACAAACAATATTGTCAAATGATCGATCGGTGCAGGGTTTCGGCCCAAGTTTCCTAGTCATCGTTAAATGATCTACTGGAAATAAAATTAAAAGGACCTAACAATGTCCTCTACCAGGTTGCATACCAGTTAGTATAATTAATAATTAAATGGGGGAAAGGAAAACACCAGAAAAGAGTATGTTGACATTTAGCATGATTCCAACTCGTTGTAAAAGTTCTTGCAATTACAACAAATAGAATCAATTTGCGACACCCTATATTCACACATAATAATCCAACACGGCACAATTATAAGAACTGAATCAGTAATGTGCCAGCAAAAAGCAAAACTCCATTTAAGTAACAAAATGATCAATACACTTCCCTTCGATATAACCATATTCATACAGAGGATCGATCAGCTGTAGAAATACGATAAGAGTTAATAGGATCAAACTTTTCTAGATTATGATTAAAAAGAAAACTCACCATGTTTTGATAGCATGGTGAGTTGTCTTACAATGAAACCAACTCTCGATCTGACTCATTTTGAAATTTTTTTTGCAAATCATTAACATTGGTTTTTTTTTTTCCTGCAAGCAAATACACTCTAAAATCAGCTAGTTGAATATGCAGCAGTTACTAATATATACAAATATTTTAAAAGTTAAAACCAAATACACTTCACAGTCACTATCAAAATCAAACTTATATGAAGCATGTATATTAAAGTGTAATACTTCGTATATGAACCATGTATCATATCATTCGGCTTCATACAATGGACCAACAAATAGTCACAATAGCTTTTTTTGGGTCATATTTAAAATATCAAGAGTGGGCCAAAATAATCGCATTGTTATTTAGTTGTTAGTCAAACCATTAAATATGCAAAATAGTCCCTGCTGTCCTAAAACTATTTTTTTAGCAAACATAACAGTTTGATTGATGATACTACTTTGACCCACTTATGAAGCTTTGAGGGCTAAACTAATCTAAAAAAAACTTCAAGGGTTGAGGTGGTCACTTGCTTAAAACTTAGGGACCAAAATGGCCAATAATCCAGATATATCATGTAAACATCATGTTGCTTCTGAAACATTAAATCAACTATAATTGGGACATGCTTGTCTGGTTTTGCCTTAAGAAAAAGGTTCTATATACAAATAAATGAACCTTATATCCAATCTCTACAAAAATTACTATAAATTAAAGCAATTATATTGAATGAAATACTGAAGAGATCAATGCCAAATGAAATTCATACCATTCACCATGATGATGAATGTCGCACGCCAAACCTGCGACACTTCCTTTGGTAGAAGCATGACTAATGGATATAGTAGATCATCATTTTGATACCAGCAGTAAACACCAATCACGTGAAGAATTAAAACAACGACAATGGTAATGAGAACTAATATTTTCCTCTCCCCTGCAACAACCAAAATAGTATGAATTTTTTGAGAATTGAGATTTGTATAAATCTTCTCTCGAAGGTGCTTTTGCAGAGGCATAAATTCACACAATGTAAAAAAAATGCACCTTTAGGGTTCATATAATGGAAATTTACTAATCTATAAAGCAGAAACAAAACCCTAAAGCAACGGGAAAAAATTGAGGGGAACAAAAATGTTGGGTCAAAACTCTAACACAAAAGGGACAATCAAGACAAAATAAGGAGTAAATGGAATAAGAACTCACATGTTAACCTACGAACGCCGATAGAGAGCTTAAGAAGATTAGGAGTGTTGTTCTAGGCAACAAGGGACGAACATATATACAACCGAACATGAGATCATCATATTCGAAATAGTATCACCATGAATGATTCCAATAACGGCCGAGGCTGAGAAGACACGAAGGGCTGCGCTCGGAGACCAGAACGACGTGAAGTGAATGCGGGAAGCCGAAGGAAGTTGTGGGAGATCGGTTGCATGAATCGTAGGAAGTTGTGGGAGAGAAGCAAATCGGGAGACCCTTTGTTGCAGGCATGGTTCTCCATCAATGCAAAAAATAACAGCCGAGAATGGGATTAATGGGAGGGAAGCCGAATGGGTTGAGTGGAGACGATGTGCGAGAGCTCTGTATCGAAGAATAGCGAGAGAGGAACGGTGCCACGCTGGCATAACTCCTCCTATTATCTTAGTAAGATTATTTGCTGTTTCAGATGATTTTTCGCATTTTTTGTGGGTCTTTCCCTTACGTGATAAATCTGAAGTATTTAATTTATTTGTTCAATTTCACACTTATGTTCGTGCTCAATTTTCTCTTCTTATTAAAGCTTTTCAATGTGACAATGGACGTGAATATGATAACACACCTTTTCAAAAATTCTCTCAAACTCATGGTTTCAATTTTCGCTTTTCCTGTCCTCATACCTTTCAGCAAAATGGAAAAGCTGAACGGATGATACGTACCATCAACAATATGGTTCGTTCCCTTCTATTTCAAGCCCAACTTCCACCTTCTTTGTGGGTCGAAGGTCTTCATATGACAGTTCATACTCTCAACCTTCTTCCTTCTAAGACACCCTCTTTTCGAACTCCCTTTGAAGTATTATTCAACTCATCTCCCTCTTACGATCATCTTCGAGTTTTTGGTTGTTCGTGTTATCCAAATCTTTCATCTACCGCTCCTCATAAACTAGCACCTCGATCAGCTACTTGTGTTTTCCTCGGCTATCCATTAAATCATCGTGGTTTTCGTTGCCTCGACGTCTCCTCTGGACGCATTATTATTTATCGTCATGTTACCTTCGATGAAACAATTTTTCCTTATTCGTCCTATAATTCCTTCATTCAGCCTAACTCCTTTGATTCTCTAGCAAGACCTTCTAACGATCTATCTCCTATTATCTACCATTATTCTTTCATGGAACCATCTGACCCTTTACTTCTCGGGCCGTCTTCTCCGATATCTTCATCCTTTTCTCCTCCCGTATCCGTTCGTTCCTCTCTTACTCATGATTCTCCATCTACTCCCTCTCCTACTACTGACCCAGCTCCACCGTTTTTGACGGCTCCTCCGCCACGCCCGTCTCATCCGATGACTACTCGGGCTCAAACAAGCTCTCTTCGTCTAAGGCGTATTCTTGATCTTCACATTTCTGCTTCTTCCATCTCACCGATCCTCCACTCCTCTTCTCAAGCTCTGTGTGACCCCCACTGGAAGCAAGCAATAGAAGCCGAACTTTCTGTACTTCATGCCAATGACACTTGAGATTTGGTTCCTTGTCCTCCAAATGTTAATCTAGTTGGTTCAAAGTGGATATTTCGTCATAAGTTTCACTCCGACGGATCGCTTAAGCGCTACAAAGATCGCTTAGTTGCTCAGGGTTACACTCAGCAGGATGGCATTGACTATGATGACACTTTTAGTCCAGTAGTCAAAACGAGTTGAAAACTGGAATCAATTGCAAAAGATTAGAAAATCAAAAAAAAAGGAAGAAGCAGTTTTGGGGCTCAGTCAACTGGACCAAGCCCAAAATGCACGAGCCTAAACCGCGCGCACTTGAGCTCTGGCCCAAGCCCAACACAGACAACCCTTACCCTATTCCTGCTTCGTCTACCCTCAGCCGCGTACGCACTTCAAGACCGTTCATCTTCTCCCTCGTCCTCGTTCTCTCTCCCCCAGATCCGTCTCTCCCTCTCCCAACCGACATCGCCGCCACCGTATTCTCCACCACTGCTCGTGAATCGAAGAGCGCCGTAAAAAAACGAGAGCGGACGCCGAGCTTCTCTGTTCTGTTCTCTCCCCGACCTCGAAAACACCGACGACGGAGGGAAGCGTCACGGTTCGAGCTCCCTCTTCGTTCGTTCCTTTTCTCCGGCCTCGTGTTAGTCTTAGTGCCCGTAGTTCAATCCTAAATGTCCAAATGTATATATCATCGTTAGCAATAAAATTAAAGCGACTTTATATTACTTATGTGTTGGAGTAATATATCGATGTGTGCTCTGATCTATGCCCACCATGCGAATAGAACCATAGATTGAGATAGATCACACTCGATGGGTCCCTAGTCAACAAAGATTCACTAGATACGACTAGTATGAAAGATGACTCTTTATGGCTTACGTTCTGTTAGCATTGGAATGGGATTCCGAAGTTTGATCATAGATATCATGTGGGACATGATATTGGACCGCCCGACATGAATATGTGCCATAGATCAATTCATGAACATGTTCATCGTCGTAGCTTGTCATGTATCCTTAGACCAAGGAGTCTTTGTGATCGCTATGTAGTCAACAACTGAGTTTGACCTGAGCCTAAAGTTGTCCGTAACAGGGCTTCCATAACGGCCAGGATTGGCTTAGGGACGGGCTGCATGAGTAACATGAAAGACGGCTAAGGGATTTATCCCTCATACTGAGGTATGAGAAAGATATCGGTTCTCGGCCGCTTGATCGAGAGTGACTGAAAGAATAGCATGGCCATGCACATGATACTGGGTATCATATATTCAGTCATCTCACATATCAAGGAACATTGATTGAGAATAATAAGGATGACGACTCTATGCCTTATCTCAATCTGGATATCGGAGATAAAAGGATAATGACAGGGACGACGGAAAGGTTAGAATCGATAGGGTCGATTCGTTATGCAGTGTCAGACAATACTAAAGTCTTGTTAGTTGCCACTTAAATAGGATCAAGTAAAATGGGATTTTACGTTGATCTATTGATATGCATAAACCTAAGGGTCACACCGGAGGATGAAACTCATTGACACATTTATGGAGAATGGCCAAAACGGAGTTGTCTCGGGACATAACCAAAACTGGGTTTTGGGTCATGTGCCCGTAAGTGAATAGGACTTTACGGATCGAGACAAGGCTTGGAGTTTTGGGATTGATCGCGTCGGATAATGTTGGACATTTCTGGTATGGAAGGCTTGGAGGCGATGAACGAATCACGGGACCTCGTTGGAAATGGCCACGGGCCATGTTCCAAGAGGCCCATGAAAGGCCCATGCAACCAAGGTCCATGAAACTAATTAATCAAGTCTTGATTAATTAGTACTAAGTAAGCAAGACAAGGATTAAGGTGTTGGTGATTCACCACCTAACCCAATCTTGTCTTGCCATACTTTGTCCTATTTACACCTTACTTGTCACCATGCTTGTCTCATGCCTTTAGTTGGACAACTATGAGTTTTGTTATGTTTAAGTCATCTTTTTTCAACATAACAAACACAAGACAAGAATAGGAAACACAACTTCTCTCCCCCTTCCCCTGCAATTTCGGGTTTGGCAAGCTCCCACCTCCATTTTGTGTTCTTGAGTCCTCAAAGAGAAGAACTACGTGGCTTTTATTCCCATGTGGATACGTAGGCGTCTTGGAGACTCAAGCCAATCATTCGTTACCCGGTGTTCTTGTTTTGGTAAGAACTAGTGCTGAATTTTTCTCTTGTGAATCCATTCTTTATTAGTTGTTTCATGGTTTTAATCGTCTCTTGGTTTTCATTGATTTTGCGCTGCGAGTTGGTTCATCTCCAACCCTACCTCGAGATCCAACAGTGGTATCAGAGCCGTGCTACCTTCGGGATTCACAAGGCGGTGTTCAAAGTTTCGGTTTTGCTTGAAAGTTTCGTTTTTGGCATGTTGTTTTGCTAAATTATTTGATAACATGTTTTAAATTCTTGTTTATGGATTTAATGCATATAAAATGAATTTTTTAAAATTATTTCAAATCTGGAAATTTTGAATTTTTTATTTATTTTTCGGGTCTCAGGAGCGGGACTCTCGGGGAGCCGAAACCAGGACCGAACGGGGCTCCGTTGGACGGAGCTAGGCCAAGCATGACCATTGGATGGTTGATATGCCAAGGCTAAACCGTTTTGTTAGTTATGACGAGTTTGGAACCGTCATGACGAACTCGAAGATCAAATGTTCAAAAGTTTCATTTTTGAACGGTTTCGATAAACCGAGCATCAAAAATTTTCGAAACTTGGCTATTAATTAAAACCGGAAAATCACATGATGTTTGATAACATGCTTGTTTGATAACACGATGTGTGATGTGATGTTGGCATGGTGTACATAATAGCCCCGAGCTCGATTTAATTATTTATCGCTTTTCACGGCCTGCGAGCCGTTAGAGCTAGCGTGTAATTATTCTTTCAAGGTGTGGTCGTCGAACCACTTGTTTGTAATATTTATTTATTCCCGACCTGCGAGTCGTGTATTAAATTGTAATATTTTACTCAAGACGAAGAAAGGGCGAAAAGGTCATTTGGTGGCTTTTCGGGTGTTGACATCGGCTTGGAGTCGATGGAACTCAAGAAGCTAGTGGGAGTTAGTTTAGGGGGCTATTATGTGCACATTTATCGCTTTATGCTTGGTTTAGTTTATGTATGGTTAATTCTATGTGTTTTAGAATTGCATGCTTAACTTTATTTACCGAGCATATCACCTCATATGCAAAGATAAAATTGGAATTTTAATCCTTGTGTGTGAGCCCTTAGAATCGTCATTACATTGGATGTAGTTGATGGGTTCGAAGGAAGAATTACATTGGATGTAATTTGAGGCATCATTGCATTTGGAATGTAGTTGATATGCTCATCGCATCTAGGATGTGTCAAAGTTTTAAACACAACCGAACCAGTAAAAACGGGTCATGTCCAATATCTTCCAATTATCAACACCTTACTACCTCCCCGTCCTATGGGTGTCGTGCGCATTAGCGGAGCATCCATGGGAAAGCGGGGTAGTAGGTTTGGACGACATATGTGGGTGTCGTGCGCATTAGCGGAGCAGCTACATAGTGATGGGCCATAGTTGAAAATTGGTGGACCCGACTACGATTCTCAGCCCGAGGTTGAGCTAGGGTAACAGAAAGGGTAAGCCGTGTACATAAGTACATACCCTAGCCAAGAGTCACATTGGATTTGATTGGATGGAGTCCTACCTACATAGCTCGATTAAGTGGTGAGCATTAGTTCAGCTTAATCGAGTGAATCAAGGATCTTGTTTCAGATTCTAAGGTTTAGAATCGATTGTTGGTGTTTAAGCTTGATCTTCATAAAATTTATTTAGTTTACTGATTGAATTTTATTTGTTGTAGATCAAATGGAAAATTCAGCGAACATTAATAGTTTGTCATTAAAAACCATTCTTGACAGGGTCAAGCTAAATGGGACAAACTATTTGGACTAGTACAGAATTTTTGAGGATAGTCCTCAAGTCTGAACGCAAAGAATATATCCTTGACAAGGCTGTCTCTAAGACCATCTCAGAGTTACATGAAGTGTCATTAACTGCTGAGAAGAATATATTAGGGATCTGGGATCCAAGGATATTCTGATGGTCAACAAGGGAATCGGAAGTGGCAAGGGCGGGGCCCATGCGCATTTGGCAGGAAAGATGAGACACCTGAGAATGTCTGCTTCTACTGTCAACAGCCTGGTCATTAGAACCGGGATTACATGAAGTTCACGGCTGATCTGAAGAAGGGCAGTAGGACTGCGCCTTCATCAAATAGCCTGGATGATCTGAAGAAGGGTAGTAGGACTGCGCCTTCATCTGGAAACCTGGATGATCTAAGGAAGGGCGGTGGGACCGTGCCTTCATCCGGTATTAACTCTATAGAGCTACATCTCTCTACTTACAAAGATTCATAAGTATTAGATACCAGGACTGAATCTCACACATGCACTAATATATGGTGGCTGAAAGTAGGAGAGGTTTGGAAAGCACGAAGTGGACCTCAGAGTTGAGGCAACTGCTGTAGGATCCATGAGTCTTTCTTTGCCAAGTGGCCTTGTCTTATTATTGTATAATGTATATTGCATACCTACTTTTAGTAGGAATATTATATCTGTATCCGTGTTTGACAAGGAAGGATATAATGTTAATATTGGAAATTGAGTTTTCAATGTTCTATGCAATGATATGTTTAATACCAATACTGACTTGGTTGGAGGATTGTACATATCAGATATGGGTACAAATGCCTCAAGTTCTATATATTACGTTAATACCAAGAGGTCTAAATCCAACGATTTAAACCTAACCTTGTTATGGCACTGTCATTTGGGCCGCATAAACAAGAAGCGTCTATCAGCATTTCAGAAGTGCGGGTTTTTAGGTTCATTCGAATTCCATTCGATCGATAGGTGTAAGGTTTGTTTGATGGGCAAAATGACTAAAGTGCCCTTTATCGATCACGATGAAAGGGCAGGTGAATTATTGGGGCTGATCCACTCGAATGTGTGTAGACCAATAAGTTCACTTGCCAGAAGGGGTTTTAGCTACTTTATCACATTTACTGATGATTACAGTAAATATGGTTATGTCTATTCGGTGAGACATAAGTCTGAAGCTTTTGATAAATTCAAAGAATTTAAGACTAAAGTAGAAAAACAGCTCGACAAAGGTATTGTGGCACTTCGATTGGATCGAGGTGGAAAATACTTGACCACGGAGTTATTAGATCATCTAAAAGAGAATGAGATCCTTTTGGAATGGCCTCCTCCTGGGACACTGTAGTTGAAAGGTGTAGCCAAACGGAGAAATCAGACATTGTTAGACAATGGTCCGTTCCATGATTAGTTGGACTGATGTCCCAATCTCTTTCAGGGGTTATTCTCTAGAGACGACCGCATTCATAGTGAACCGGGCTTCGACGAAGGGTGTGGAAGGGACGCCATTTTAAAAATGGTACGGGATGATGCCCGCTTCGTCCTTCCTAAAGATTTATGGTTGCGTAGCTTATGTGAAACATTTGGTTTCGACTAAGCACGAACCAAGATCTGAGATATGCACCTTCGTGTGGTATCCCAAAGCAACAAGGGGATACTACTTCTACAATCCCAGTGAGTACATGGTGTTCGTCGCTTGGGGTGGGGTCTTTATGGAAAAGGAGTTTTGTTTCCAAAGACGTCATTGGGAGGACTGTGCATCGCGAAGAAATTCAGGATGGTACAGATTTGTCTAAACCAATTGACAACCTAGTAGAAAGGGAGCCAAAGATTGTCGTAGAGTAAGAACCAATTCCTGTTACAATTCCGGAAGATCCAAGGCGATTTGAAAGGATCAATCTTCCGCCTCCAAGATATGGTATCCGGAGGTGTCAATGAAGTCATGGTGGATCACGATGATCCAGCCACCTTTCAGGAAGTCGTGGATGGGCCCGACTCTGAGTTATGGATGGGAGCCATGAGTGAGGAAATGCAATCCATGTCGGACAACCGAGTCTGGGAACCTGTTGATCCCATCAATGGTGTGAGGACCATCAGATGCAAATGGATCTTCAAGGTGAAGATGGACATGGACGGCAACCTTCTGACCTACAAAGCTCAACTGGTGGCGAAAGGTTATAGGCAGATCCAATGGATTGACTATGAGGAAACCTTCTCCCTAGTGGCTATGGTCAAAATAGATCCAAATTCTTCTTGACATAACTGCGTATCATAATTACGAGATATGGCAAGTGGATGTCAAAACCGCTTTCCTAAATGGAAATTTGACTGAGTACGTTTGTATGTCTCGGCCCAATGGTTGACGATCCGAAGAATAAGGGAAAGATTTATAAGTTGTTGAAATCCATTTATGTATTGAAACGAACGTCTCGGAGTTGGATCCTTCGCTTTGATGAAGCTGTAATTGGATTTGGCTTAATCAAGAACGAGGATGAATCTTGAGTTGATAAGAAGGCTAGTGGGAGCAAGATTACCTTTCTGGTTCTTATTGAAAACGACATCCCAACCTTGCACGAGACTAAAGCTTAGTTGAGGAAGTGTTTTTCAATAAAGGACTTAGGCAATGCTTCTTATATCTTAAGGATTAAGATATGTAGAGATCACACCAAGAGGGTCTTGGATTTAAGTTAGGGAACCTATGTGAACAAGGCATTGAGTAGGTTCTTAATGCTCGATTCAAAGAAAGGACTCTTACCCACTAGTCATCGCATTCATCTCAGTAAGACTCAGTGTCCTAAGACACCTGATGAGCTGAAAAAGATGATGAGAATCATATGCGACTGGGGGCAGGATCGATCATATATGCCATGACATGTATGAGACTGGACGTCTCGTAAGCCTTATGTTGTACCAGTAGACATCAGTCTAACCCGGGGGAAAGATGATGTTGAATTAGTCGTCGAAGGATGAGTAGACGCTAGTTTTCCAAGACAAATCCAGATGACTTTAAAAGTCAGTCAGGATATGTGTCTATGCTGAATGGATGAGCTTTAGCTGAGAGAGAGTAAAGCAAGATACCATTGCCGAATCTACGACAGAGGCCAAGTACATGGATGCTGCAGAGGCAGCTAAGGAGGCTATGTGGATTTGGAAATTCACGGCAGGGTTGGGTGTAATTAAAAATCCATCCAGCCCGGTGAATCCATTTTGCGACAACACAAGGGCCATTGCGCAAGGTAAAAGCCCAGATCGCAACCAAGGCCCATGGAACTAATTAATCAAGTCTTGATTAATTAGTACTAAGTAAGCAAGACAAGGATTAAGGTGTTGGTGATTCACCACCTAACCCAATCTTATCTTGCCATACTTTGTCCTATTTACACCTTACTTGTCACCATGCTAGTCCCATGCCTTTAGTTGGACAAGTATGGGTTTTGTTATGTTTAAGTCATCTTTTTTCAACATAATAAGCACAAGACAAGAATAGGAAACACAACTTCTCTCCCCATTCCCTTGCAATTTCGGGTTTGGCAAGCTCCCACCTCCATTTTGTGTTCTTGAGTCCTCAAAGAGAAGAAATACGTGGCTTTGATTCCCATGTGGATACGTAGGCGCCTTGGAGACTCAAGTCAATCATTCGTTACCCGGTGTTCTTGTTTTGGTAAGAACTAGTGCTGAATTTGTCTCTTGTGAATCCATTCTTTGTTAGTTGTTTCATGGTTTTAATCGTCTCTTGGTTTTCATTGATTTTCCACTGCGAGTTGGTTCATCTCCAACCCTACCTCGAGACCCAACACCTCGCCCCACCTGAAAGCCCTCGAAGTCGAGCTCAACTTGGCGAGCTTCGTTGGATCGAGACTGGCCGGACGCCATCGCAGCCCCCTCGTCGGTGAGAGTCTCTCCTCTCGCCAGATCTGGACGGACGGGTTGTTGGGTCGCGCTCATGCCTTCGCCCGTCCCTGCCACCGTCGCACCGTGAACCTGGCGCTCCTCCCGGCCAGTTTCTCCCCCTTTCGAGCCTCCCTGACACCAATGCTGGCGGCCGGAGCAAGCCCTCGCTGTCCCTATCCCGAGCTCGAGCAGCCAGGCCTGACAGAGCCAGTCTTGGGCCTTGGGCCAGGACTAAGGACGGGTCTGGGTCGGACAAGTCTAGGCTGGGCCTTGGGCCAGATCAGGCCTCATGCCATGCCCAGGCCCGACTGATCCGGGTCCGGACTCGTGTCTGGACCGGGTCTGGGTCGGGTCTGGAGCCGGGTCCGGGTCAGGTCTAGGTCAGGGTTCTGGATCGGGTTCGGGCTCGGATCCGGGTCAAACCGATTTTAGAGAATAAATTATTTTAAAATCAGATTAATTAATTATCAAATTAATTTAATTTGGATAATTGAAGGACTAATTGGACAAATCAGAGGACTTTTGGACAATACCGGGACTGATTGGACTCTTTACCTATTAAAACCCAGACTTGGACTTCGCCCGAGAAGACCAGAGTTATGCCCGGACGTCAGCAGCTAGGAGACGTAGCTGTTGGTTCTTCTTGAGGTAGGGAAAAGTACTAAACTCATCTGATAATTTAAATAACGCTGATAGCATGCCTATAGGATAATAATAACCGGAAAGGTCCTAGATTGCATATAGGATGTGATTCACTAGAACAACCGTTGTTAATTACATAAATAACCGGACGAGTCTAGTATGCATATAGGGTGTGATTCACTAGATAATCGCTTTCAATACTTGGGGAATGTCGTGCTGATACAACGGCCATGACGAGCCTTAGGATTGTTTGTGATTGCCTCGCATGTCGTGCTTTTGTTATGACTCTTTTAGCATCTTTGGGTTTTTTGATTTAATGTTGTCTCTTTTCAATTTGGGCCTTATGTGTTTATAGCCCATTTATATTTATGCATTGTTTGCCTTTATATACCCTGCAATGAGAAATGCAGAGGAGGAATTTTGGGGACCATTTCAGTACGAGTCCCACTACCTCTCACTATCTCTCTCTGTCTCCTTCTTCCCATTCTTCTCCCCCTTCTACATCCTTCCTCTCCTTCTCTACACAACCCTAATCTACTCTTCCGCCGCATTATCCTTCACCCACCATATACACACCTAACATTGGTATCAGATTCTCTATCCGGGCACCATGTCTTCAAACCCATCATCGCAGCTTCAGGACGAGCTCACGGCGACGAAGGCCGACGTTGCTTCGCTCAAGGAATCAATGGCTGAGGTCCAGGCCAATGTTCTCAACATGTCAAAGCTGCTACAGGCCCTGGCGGACAAAATTCCAGATTTGACTCCTCAACGGCCCTACACTTTGGGTCCGCCGTCGCCACCATCGGTGTCGGGAGTAATTCCTCAAACCCTCCACCGCAAGGCTCTATTCTGGGTCCTCCTCCTGATTTACCACAGGATGTTCAGGCTCGTCGGGAAGGCCGTGCGCGTAGTCCACTCAATTTCACAGGTGAGGATTTTCATGGTTGTGAGCTAAAATTCTCCCAACATTGCATCTCAGAGAACATTCCGGAGAGGGAGATGATTCGAGAGGCAGTCCTTGGCTTTGAGGAGGCGTCACTACGCCACCACATCCATTTCCTCAGGCAGCTGCAGTGCCAAGGCGACCCAGAGCCTTCTTGGCACGATTATCTGGAAGCGCTTCGCCGTCGTTTCACCGATGGGGACTACACAGACTACATGTCTGAGCTTGCGCACTTGAGACAAGATGGGTCAGTTGAATCTTATTTCCAATCCTTCCAGGGGATTATTACCCAGCTCAATCTATCGGAAAAGGATACCCTTGCTATGTTTTTGAGTAATTTGAAACCTGATCTTGAGGCCCAGGTCCGATTGCACTTTCCAAAAGATCTCAACCAAGCACTCCTGATGGCTAAATGGTAGGAGCGAAAAGGTTCTTCTTTTATGCGCTCGCAAGTGATACCCTCTCCAAGATATTTCCCTCCACAGGCACCACGAGCACCAGCTCCCCCACCTCGTTCTTTTACACCTGCAAGCTGTTGGGTCTCGATGGAGGGTATGAACACATACTTGCAGCGGAAATAACTCGAGACCATGTCATAGAACACTACCAAATATTAGATACACAAGAGAATAAACAATATGGATGTTTCCTTACCAACTAGTTCAAGAAAAGGAAGAGAACACCAAAGAAACGATGATCGGCTTGAGTCTCCAAGACGCCTACGTATCCAAATGGAATCAAAGCCACGTAGTTCTTCTTTAGATGACTCAAGAACACAACAAGAGGGGGGAAAAGTGCCAAACTCGAAATTGTAGTGTGAGAGGGAGAGAAGTTGTGTTTCTTTTCTTGTCTTGTGATTTGTTGTAGGAAAAAGATGACTTAAACCATCAACAACCATCAAGGACAAGTAAGGTGTGAAGCATGGTGTGAAGTAAGACAAGCATGGTGCTAAGTATGGCAAGACAAGATGGGTTAGGTGGTGAATCACCAACACCTTAATCCTTGTCTTGCTTACTTAGTACTAATTAATCAAGACTTGATTAATTAGTTCCATGGGCCTTGGTTGCATGGGCCTTTCATGGGCCTCTTGGAACATGGCCCATGGCCATTCCCAACGAGGTCCCGTGACGTGCTCATCGCCTCCAAGCCTTCCATACCGGAAATGTCCAACATTATCCGACGCGATCAATCCCAAGACTCCAAGCCTTGTCTTGATCCGTAATGTCCTATTCACTTACGGGCACATGACCCAAAACCCAGTTTTGGTCATGTCCCGAGACAACTCTCTTTTGGCCATTCTCCATAAATGTGTCAATGAGTTTCATCCTTCGGTGTGACCCTTAGGTCTATGCATGTCGATAGATCAACGTAAAATCCCATTTTACTTGATCCTATATAAGTGGCAACTAACGAGACTTTAGTATTGCCTGACACTACATAGCGAATCGAACCAATCGATTCTAACCTTTCCGTCCTCCCTGTCATTATCCTTTTATCTCCGATATCCTGATTGAGATAAGGCATAGAGCCGTCATCCTTATTATTCTCAATCACTGTTCCTTGATATGTGAGATGACTGAATATATGATACCTAGTATCATGTGCATGGCCATGCTATTCTTTCAGTCACTCTCGATCAAGCGGCCGAGAACCGATATCTTTCCCATACCTCAGTATGAGGAATAAATCCCTTAGCCGTCTTTCGTGTCACTCATGCAACCCGTCCCCAAGCCAATCCTGGCCGTTATGGAAGCCCTGTTACGGACAACGTTAGGCTCAGGTCAAACTTAGTTGTTGACTACATAGTGATCACAAAGACTCCTTGGTCTAAGGATACATGACAAGCTACGACACTGAATATGTTAATGACTCAATCTATGGCACACATTCAGGGCGGGTCGTCCAATATCATGTCCCACATGATATCTATGATCAGACTCCGGAATCCCATTCCAATGACTAACAGAACGTAAGCCATGAAGAGCCATCTTTCATACTAGTCGCTTCTGGTGAAGCTTTATTGACTAGGGACCCATCGAGTGTGATCCATCTCGATCTATGGTTCTATTCGCATGGTGGGCATAGATCAGAAATCACATCGATATATTACTCCAACACATAAGTAATAGAAAGCCGCTTTAATCTTATTGCTAATGATGATATATACATTTGGACATTTATGATTGAACTACGGGCACTAAGACTAACAATCTCCCACTTGCCCTAGTTCCAATCTAAACTCCAATCTATTCCCATTGACCTTACATGCCTCTCATGTTTAGGCAACGATAGTGCCTTAGTCAACGGGTCGGCTATGTTATCATCAGTTGCAATATAGGTGATCTTCACATCGCCTCGGTTCAGTATCTCTCTGATGAGGTGATATCGCCGCAGTACATGTTTGGATTTGTTATGCGATCTGGGCTCTTTAGCTTGCGCAATAGCCCCTGTGTTGTCGCAAAATAGGTTCACCGGGCTGGATGGGTTTTTGATTACACCCAACCCTGCCGTGAACTTCCTAATCCACACAGCCTCCTTGGCCGCCTCTGCAGCCGCTATGTACTCGGCCTCTGTCGTGGAGTCAGCGACGGTGTCTTGCTTCACGCTCTTCCAGCTGAAAGCTCCGCCATTCAGCGTGAACACATATCCTGACTGACTTCTAAAGTCATCTGGATCTGTCTGGAAACTAGCGTCTACATATCCATTAACAACTAGTTCAGAATCATCTTTTCCCCCGTACACTAGAAACGCGTCCTTAGTTCTTCTCAAATACTTGAGAATCGCTTTGACCGCTATCCAGTGTTCCTCACCAGGGTTAGACTGATGTCTGCTGGTACAACTCAAGGCATATGAGACATCCGGTCTCGTGCATATCATGGAATACATGATCGATCCTACCGCCGAAGCGTATGGGATTCGCATCATTCTTTTCAGCTCATCAGGTGTCTTAGGACACTGAGTCTTGCTGAGATGAACGCCATGACGTGCGGGTAAGAGTCCTTTCTTGGAATCAAGCATTGAGAACCTACTCAATACCTTGTTCACATAGGTGCTTTGACTTAAACCCAAGACCCTCTTGGTGCGATCTCTATATATCTTAATCCCTAAGATATAAGCAGCATCGCCTAAGTCCTTCATTGAGAAACACTTCCCTAACCAAGCTTTAGTCTCGTGCAAGGTTGGGATGTCGTTTCCAATGAGTAGTATGTCATCGACATACAACACCAGAAAGGTAATCATACCCCCATTTGCCTTCTTGTAAACGCAAGGTTCATCTTCATTCTTGATAAAGCCAAATCCAATTACAGCTTCATCAAAACGAAGGTTCCAACTCCGAGAAGCTTGTTTCAATCCATAAATGGATTTCAACAACTTACAAATCTTTCCCTTATTCTTCGGATCGACAAAACCTTCGGGTTGAGACATATAAACGTCCTCCGACAAATTTCCGTTTAGGAAAGCGGTTTTGACATCCATTTGCCATATCTCGTAATCGTGATATGCAGCTATGGCAAGAAGAATTCGGATAGATTTGACCATAGCCACTGGGGAAAAGGTTTCCTCATAGTCAATCCCTTGGATCTGCCTATAACCTTTCGCCACCAGTCGGGCTTTGTAGGTCTGAGGGTTGCCTTCCATGTCCATCTTCACCTTGAAGATCCATTTGCATCCGATGGTTCTTACACCACCGATGGGATCAACCAGTTCCCAGACTTGGTTGTCCGACATGGATTGCATTTCCTCCCTCATGGCTCCAAGCCATAACTCAGAGTCGGGTCCGTCCACAGCTTCCTGAAATGTAGCTGGATCATCGTGATCCACCACAAGCTCACCGTCACCTCCAGACACAAAGTAACCATATCTCGGAGGTGGACGACTAACCCTTTCAGATCGCCTTGGACCTTCTGGAATTGTTGCAGGAACTGGTCCTTGCTCTACGACCATCTCAGGCTCTTCTACAGGGTTGTCCAGTGGATCAGTTGGATCTGTACCACCCTGAATTTCTTCTAGATGTACAACCCTCCCACTGACGTCTTTGGAAATAAACTCCCTTTCCATAAAGACCCCACCCCGAGCGACGAACACCGTGTTCTCGCTGGGTTTGTAGAAGTAGTACCCCATTGTTTCTTTGGGATACCCAACGAAGGTGCATTTATCAGATCTTGGTTCGAGCTTAGTCGGAACTAAACGTTTCACATAAGCCTCGCAACCCCAAATCTTTAGGAAGGACAAAACGGGCTTTCTCCCGCGCCATTTCTCAAATGGTGTCCCTTCCACAGCCTTCGTCGGAGCCCGATTCAAAATGAATGCGGCCGTCTCCAGAGCATAACCCCAGAAAGAGATTGGGAGATCAGTCCCACTAATCATGGACCGGACCATATCCAATAAAGTCCGATTTCTCCGTTCGGACACACCATTCAATTGTGGTGTTCCGGGAGGAGTCCATTCCGAAAGGATCCCACTTTCTGCTAGATGATCTAAAAACTCTGTGGTCAAGTATTCTCCACCTCAATCTGATCGAAGTGCTTTAATACTTTTCCCGAGCTGGTTTTCTACTTCCGTCTTAAACTCTTTGAATTTATCAAAAGCTTCAGACTTATGTCTCATCAAATAGACATAACCATATCTACTGAAGTCGTCAGTAAATGTGATAAAGTAGCTAAAACCCCTCCTGGCAAGTGTGCTCATTGGTCCACACACATCCGAGTGTATTAGCCCCAATAAGTCACCCGCCCTTTCACCGCGACCGATGAAGGGCGCTTTAGTCAGTTTTCCCATCAAACAAGATTCGCATCTATCAATCGAATGAAATTCGAATGGACTAAGAAGTCCACACTTGTGAAGTGTTGATATGCGTTTCTCGTTTATGTGGCCTAAACGACAATGCCATAAAAGAGTTTGGTCTAAATCATTGGACTTAGACCTCTTGGTATTTACATTATATATAGAGCTTGAGGCATTGTTATCCATATCCAATATGTACAATCCTCCAACCATTTTGGCGCTAGCATAAAATATATCATTGCATAAAATATTGAAAATCCCATTTCCAACATCAAAATTGTATCCTTCCTTGTCCAACAAAGAAATAGATACAATATTCCTACTGAAAGTAGGTACACAATATACATTGTTCAAAACAAAAACTAGCCCACTTGGCAAAAGAAGACTTATGGATCCTACAGCAGTCGCCACAACTCTAGTCTTGTTGCCCACTCTGAGGTCCACCTCGTCCTTCTTCAAGCTTCTCCTACCTTCCAGCCACTGCACATTAGTACAAATGTGAGATTCAGCCCCGGTATCCAATACCCATGAATCTTTGGAAGTAGTGAGATTTAGCTCTATAAAGAAAATACCTGATGAAGGCACAGTCCCACCGCCCTTCTTCAGATCATCCAGAAACTTCCTGCAATCTTTCTTCCAGTGACCAGGCTGTTGACAGTAGAAGCAGACATTCTCGACATCCTTCCCCTTCCTTGAGGACTCCCCGGTCCTAGGAGGGTTAGGACGCTTCGGATGCCTCATCTTTCCTGCCAAGTGCATAGGGGCCTTGCCCTTACCACTAACAGTTCCCTTATTCTTGAAACTGTTTCCCTGTCTGACCATCAGAACATCCTTGGATCCCTGATCCTTGACGTTCTTTTCAGCAGTTACCAACATTCCATGCAACTCTGAAATGGTCTTGTCCATATCGTGCATATGATAGTTCATGACGAACGTAGCATATGAACGAGGAAGGGAACGCAGAACCACATCCGCTGCCATCTCGTTCTCTATCTTAAGACCCAGTCGATTAAGATGTTCGAGATGCCCCTTCATCTTTAGGACATGAGGACCCACGGAGACTCCTGCTGACATTTTGCAGGAGAGAAGTTCATTAAGGACATTGTATCTCACGATACGTGCCCTTTCCTTGAACATACCCTTTATGATCCCCATCATAGTATAGGGGTCATCAGAGTACTCCATGAACTGGTCTTGGAGATCAGACTCCATGCAGCCCAGCATAATACATGCCACATCTATAGAATCGCTAAGGTGCTTTTGGTATGCATCCTTAACGGCCCTAATGGCATTATTAGCTGGCTCCTCAGGGATAGCCTGGTCTAGGACATATTCTTTGCGCTCGAATTTGAGGACTATCCTCAAGTTTCTGTCCCAGTCCAAGTAGTTTGTCCCACTTAGCTTGATCCTATCAAGAATGGTTTTTAGTGACAAACTACTATTGTTCGCTGAAGTACTTGCCATTTGATCTACACGACAAACAAAATATAATCAGTAAACTGAATAAATTTTATGAAGATCAAGTTCAAACACCAACCAATTGATTCTAAACCTTTAGAACCTAAAACCAAGATCCTTGATTCACCCGATTAAGCTGAACTAATGCTCACTACTTAATCGAGCTATGTAGGTAGGACTCCATCCAATCACATCCAATGTGACTCTTGGCTAGGGTATGTACTCATGTACACGGCTTACCCTATCTAATACCCTAGCTCAACCTCAGGCTGAGAATCGTAGTCGGGTCCACCAATTTTCAACTATGGCCTGTCACTATGTGGGTGCTCCGCTAATGCGCACGACACCTACACATGTCGTCCAAACCTACTACCCCGCTTTCCCATGGATGCTCCGCTAATGCGCACGACACCCATAGGACGGGGAGGTAGTAAGGTGTTGATAATTGGGAGGTATCGGACATGACCCGTTTTTACTTGTCCGGTTGTGTTTTAAACTTTTGGCACATCCTAGATGCGATGAGCACATCAACTACATTCCAAATGTAATGATGCCTCCAATTACATCCAATGTAATTCTTCCTTCGAACCCGTCAACTACATCCAATGTAATGACGATTCTAAGGGCTCACAGACAATGATTAAAACCAATTTTATCTTTGCATGTGAGGTGATATGCTCGGTAAATTAAGTTAAGCATGCAATTCTAAAACACATAGAAAAGATCATGCAAAAACTAAACCAAGCATAAAGCGTTAAATATGTACATAATAGCCCACTAAACTAACTCCCACTAGCTTCTTGAGCTCCACCGACTCCAAGCCGATGTCAAAACCCGAGAAGCCACCAAATGACCTTTTCGCCCTTTCTTCGTCTTGAGTAAAATATTACAATTTAATACACGACTCGCAGGTCGGGAATTAATAAATATTACAAATAAGTGGTACGACGACCACACCTCGAAAAAATAATTACACGCTAACTCTAACGGCTCGCAGGCCGTGAAAAGCGATAAATAATTAAATCAAACTCGGGGCTATTATGTACACCATGCCAACATCACATCACACATCGTGTTATCAAACAAGCATGTTATCAAACATCATGTGATTTTCCGGTTTTAATTAATTGCCAAGTTTCGAAAATTTTTGATACTCGATTTATCGAAACCGTTCAAAATTGAAACTTTTGAACATTTGATTTTTGAGTTCATCAAGACGGTTCCAAACTCGTCATGACTAACAAAACGGTTTAGCTCGGCATATTGACCATCCAATGGTCATGCTTGGCCTAGCTCCGTCCAACGGAGCCCCGTTCGGTCCCGGTTTCGGCTCCCCGAGAGTCCCGCTCCCGAGACCCGAAAAATCAAATTTTTTTCAAAAATTCCAGATTTGATAAACTTTTCAAAAATTCATTTTTCATGCATTAAACCCATAAACAAGAATTTAAAACATGTTATCAAACAATTTAGCAAATTAACATGCAAAACCGAAACTAGCAAGCAAAACCGAAAGTTCTCTTGTGAATCCCGAAGGTAGCACGGCTCTGATACCACTGTTGGGTCTCGATGGAGGGTATGAACACATACTTGCAGCGGAAATAACTCGAGACCATGTCATAGAACACTACCAAATATTAGATACACAAGAGAATAAACAATATGGATGTTTCCTTACCAACTAGTTCAAGAAAAGGAAGAGAACACCAAAGAAACGATGATCGGCTTGAGTCTCCAAGACGCCTACGTATCCAAATGGAATCAAAGCCACGTAGTTCTTCTTTAGATGACTCAAGAACACAACAAGAGGGGGGAAAAGTGCCAAACTCGAAATTGTAGTGTGAGAGGGAGAGAAGTTGTGTTTCTTTTCTTGTCTTGTGATTTGTTGTAGGAAAAAGATGACTTAAACCATCAACAACCATCAAGGACAAGTAAGGTGTGAAGCATGGTGTGAAGTAAGACAAGCATGGTGCTAAGTATGGCAAGACAAGATGGGTTAGGTGGTGAATCACCAACACCTTAATCCTTGTCTTGCTTACTTAGTACTAATTAATCAAGACTTGATTAATTAGTTCCATGGGCCTTGGTTGCATGGGCCTTTCATGGGCCTCTTGGAACATGGCCCATGGCCATTCCCAACGAGGTCCCGTGACGTGCTCATCGCCTCCAAGCCTTCCATACCGGAAATGTCCAACATTATCCGACGCGATCAATCCCAAGACTCCAAGCCTTGTCTTGATCCGTAATGTCCTATTCACTTACGGGCACATGACCCAAAACCCAGTTTTGGTCATGTCCCGAGACAACTCTCTTTTGGCCATTCTCCATAAATGTGTCAATGAGTTTCATCCTTCGGTGTGACCCTTAGGTCTATGCATGTCGATAGATCAACGTAAAATCCCATTTTACTTGATCCTATATAAGTGGCAACTAACGAGACTTTAGTATTGCCTGACACTACATAGCGAATCGAACCAATCGATTCTAACCTTTCCGTCCTCCCTGTCATTATCCTTTTATCTCCGATATCCTGATTGAGATAAGGCATAGAGCCGTCATCCTTATTATTCTCAATCACTGTTCCTTGATATGTGAGATGACTGAATATATGATACCTAGTATCATGTGCATGGCCATGCTATTCTTTCAGTCACTCTCGATCAAGCGGCCGAGAACCGATATCTTTCCCATACCTCAGTATGAGGAATAAATCCCTTAGCCGTCTTTCGTGTCACTCATGCAACCCGTCCCCAAGCCAATCCTGGCCGTTATGGAAGCCCTGTTACGGACAACGTTAGGCTCAGGTCAAACTTAGTTGTTGACTGCATAGTGATCACAAAGACTCCTTGGTCTAAGGATACATGACAAGCTACGACACTGAATATGTTAATGACTCAATCTATGGCACACATTCAGGGCGGGTCGTCCAATATCATGTCCCACATGATATCTATGATCAGACTCCGGAATCCCATTCCAATGACTAACAGAACGTAAGCCATGAAGAGCCATCTTTCATACTAGTCGCTTCTGGTGAAGCTTTATTGACTAGGGACCCATCGAGTGTGATCCATCTCGATCTATGGTTCTATTCGCATGGTGGGCATAGATCAGAAATCACATCGATATATTACTCCAACACATAAGTAATAGAAAGCCGCTTTAATCTTATTGCTAATGATGATATATACATTTGGACATTTATGATTGAACTACGGGCACTAAGACTAACACAAGCCCCAAACCCTTCTCTTAGAATCACAAAGCACCACCTACAGCTGCACAACGCCAGCTAAGAGATGATCGATACAAAAAGGGTCTTTGTGTATGGTGTGGGGATAAATTCTCCAAAGAGCATAGGTGCACGAAGTCTCAGTTGTTTCAGATGCTAGTAGAAAATGATTCCATGACTCATTCTGAGGGAGATGTTTTTGTTGATTGTGTGGCATCACTCGATCCAGTGAGTGACGATGAATTGATGCTCTCAGGTGGGGATCCGATTATTTCGCTTCACGCGCTTTGTGGCCTCTCTGGTTTCCATACCATGCGTATTTCTGGGTACATTCACAGTGTTCCAGTGTCTATATTGGTTGATTCGGGAAGCACACACAATTTCATTAGTGCTTCAATGGTTAAGAAGGCTCATATCCACACCAAACCCACAAAGGATGTCAAGGTAGCAGTGGCAAATGGGGACTCTTTTTTTACAGGAGCTAGATGTGATTCTTTGTCATGGACAATGGATAACAGCACATTCATTGGGGATTTCTTGATCCTCCCGGTTCAAGGATGTGATGTCATTCTGGTTATTCAATGGCTCGTGACACTGGGACCCATTCTTTGGGATTTTACTCGCCTCACAATGGCGTTCTCGATCGCTAATACTCAGTTTTTACTAAGAGGAGACCCTCCTGGTTCACTTGCTTGGCCGTCACGCAAGCACGCCAACAAGTTAGATTTCTGTAGCTCTGCCTTCTCGTTGATTTCTTGCTCACGATTGGAAACTGAGGAGTCTGATCGTTCCATTGCTACTGTGTCTTTTGCAAATGTGCCTGAGGATATTGGAGCATTATTGGCCTCTTTTGTTGATCTCTTTGCCACACCACAGGGTCTCCCTCCTGCGAGGACCCATGATCATGCGATCACACGTCTCCCAGATGCCCACGCAGTCTAAATCAGACCTTATAGGTACCCAGCATTACAAATAACAGAGATGGAGAAGTTAATTGCTGAAATGCTTGAGACTGGTATAATCAGACATAACACCAGTGAGTTCTCTTTCCCAGTGATATTGGTTAAGAAGAAGGACGCCTCATGGCGCCTCTGTGTCGATTACAGCCGTCTTAATGCAATGACATTGAAGTCACACTTTCCTATTCCGTTGGTGGAAGAGCTTCTTGATGAGTTACATGGGGCTGAATACTTTTCCAAGTTGGATCTCAGGGCTGGTTACCCTCAAATTTTGATGAAGGAAGAAGATGTGCATAAGACGGCTTTCTCCACACACTCGGGACACTATGAATTCTTAGTTATGCCTTTTGGGCTAACTTATGCACCATCGACCTTTCAATCTCTCATGAACGAGATATTCAGACCACTACTTTGTGTATGTGTCTTGGTGTTTTTTGATGATGTTCTTGTTTATTCTCCCTCTTTAGTTGAACATGGCATACACTTAAAACTGGTATTGGAAATTGTACGGGCTGAACAATTATTCCTCAAGGATTCGAAGTGTGTATTTGCAGCAACTGAAATTGAATATCTAGGCCATGTAATATCCTCCAAGGGTGTGGAAATGGACAGGAGGAAGATTGAAGCTGTGTTGGATTGGCAGATTCCAAAAAGATTGAAGAAACTGAGGGGATTCCTGGGTCTCACAGGGTATTACAGAAGATTTGTGCATCATTATGGTTCGATTTCCCGCCCTCTCACTGACCTCCTTCGCAAGGATTCATTTGTCTGGTCAGATGAAGCAACGACAACTTTTAACGCCCTCAAGCAAGCTATTACCTCAGCCCCTGTATTAGCTCTACCCGATTTCCAAGTCACTTTCGTCCTCGAAGCAGATGCTTCCAGTGCTGGGATCGGAGCAGTCTTATCTCAATTAGGCAGACCAGTGGCATTTTTTAGCAAGGCCTTGGGCTTAAGGCAGAGATCATTATCGGTTTATGAGAAAGAAATGCTAGCCATCCTTCTAGCTACTAAACACTGGACTTCTTACCTCATGAGTCGCCACTTTGTCATCAAAACGGATCACCAGAGTCTGCGCTTCTTATTGGATCAACGCACCTCTACACCAGCTCAGTTACATTGGGTAGTAAAAATGATGGGCTACGATTTCGAGATCCAGTATCGAAAAGGGTCTAGCAACGTGGTGGCCGATGCCTTGTCCCGCAAGTCTTCGTACTCTGTTTTGGGGCCAAACGAAAATAGGGCTATTTTGATGGCTGTGAGCTCCATCTCTTCTTCCTTGTTGGATCGAATTCGTGATTCTTGGAGTACTGATCCCAAACTTGCTGCGATTCTACCCTCAGTCCAAGGTCCTAATTCTACATGGAGGCACTATTCATGGGTAAATGGGCAACTGTTTCGGAAAGGAAAACTGATCGTGGGTCATGACACGGTTTTGCGAGCTGGGTTGATCGATTATTTTCACTCAGGTGCAATTGGGGGTCACTCTGGAGTATTGGCTACCTACAAAAGAATTTCGGCTCACTTATATTGGAAGAAATTGAAACGGGATGTTCAAAAGACAATTGCTTCTTGTCAGATTTGTCAGTCACATAAGCCGGATCTTGCAGCTTCTCCGGGCCTCCTTCAACCCTTGCTGGTGCCTGTGAGAGCGTGGCATGACATCTCTATGGACTTTATCGAAGGCCTTCCGAAGTCGCACGGTTATGAGGTCATATTGGTGGTGGTAGATCGCTTGACCAAATCTGCTCGATTTTTACCTCTTAAGCACCCATTCACAGCAACAACAGTGGCTCAGGTATTTCTGGATCATGTCTTTCGTTTGCACGACATGCCTTCCTCAATTGTGAGCGATCGCGACAAGATATTTCTCTCCACATTTTGGAAGGAACTGTGCAAACTCCAGAAGGTCTCTCAACTTCTTTCCTCGGCCTACCATCCACAATCGGACAGACAAACTGAGATTGTCAACAAAGCTTTGGGTACTTATCTGCGTTGCATGTGTTCAGATGCACCCAAGGAATGGTATACCTGGATACCTTTGGCTGAATTCTGGTATAACACCTCCCATCATTCGGCAATCAATACCACTCCCTATGAAGCTCTGTACGGGCAACTAGCGCCTTCTCACATCCCATACTTGGCTGGCACGTCACAGGTGGATGTTCTGGAACGAAGTCTCTCAGCACGCGAGGAGGCTTCCAAGCTCCTGCGATTCCATTTACTACGATCCAAGGATCGAATGAAGGCCCGGGCAGACAAGAAACGCTCGGATCGCAACTTTGAGGTTGGTGAGTGGGTTTATGTCAAATTGCAACCATATCGCCCACACTCCTTGGTAGTCCGCTCGTCTGCAAAACTCTGCCTGAAGTTTTTTGGCCCTTATAAGATCTCGAAGAAGGTCGGTTCCGTTTCTTATACCTTAGATCTCCCCGCATCAGCCCGTATACATCCTACGTTTCATGTCTCACAACTGCGTAAACATGTGGGTGCGGTGGTCACTCAAACTCTGTTGCCCGAAATGAACTCCGAGGGCGTGATTGCTCGTGTACCTGTGAAGATCCTGGACTGCAAATTGGTTAAGAGGGGCAACCAGGCAGCTACTAAGCTCCTGATTCAATTGTCTGATAGTGAACCGGAGGGAGCTCCTTGGGAGTTTGCCTTCGATCTGCAGAAGAAGTTTCCTGGGTTTGACATGGCTTCATGAGGACATGAAGTCTTGAAGAAGGGAGCATTTGTTATGAATCTTTTAGCATCTTTGGACTTTTTGATTTAATGTTGTCTCTTTTCAATTTGGGCCTTATGTGTTTATAGCCCATTTATATTTCTGCATTGTTTGTCTTTATATGCCCTGCAATGAGAAATGCAGAGGAGGAATTTTGGGGACCATTTTAGTACGAGTCCCACTACCACTCACTATCTCTCTCTGTCTCCTTCTTCCCATTATTCTCCCCCCTTCTACATCCTTCCTCTCCTTCTCTACACAACCCTAATCTACTCTTCCGCCGTATTATCCTTCACCCACCATATACACACATAACAACTTTCTTCGTCCTTAGGTTAAATTAAGAGTCAAACTAAACTAGATAAATTGTGATGATTGTGATTCATTGAATGAATGTTTGAATGATTGATTGAATGAATGATTGATTGAATGAATGTAAATTGTTTGTGCCAAATGGTATGGTCGGGTGAGTGATAGACCGATGAACATGGTTGGTAAGCTACGTCGGTAAGCGTGATTATTGGTATGAATTCTATGTGACGGGTTGTGGTAAGCTTGGTCGATATTGTGGGTTGTTATATTATGTTTTGATATGCCGTTGTGTGGCGTTGTTTGTGCACCCCGAGGTGTGTTTCTGAGAAGATACCTAGGCCGATGTTCGTTTCCGGTATGGTATATGATTGTATCCCCGAGGTATGTTTCCGGGAAGACATCTAGGCCGATGTGCGTTTCCAGTATGATGTATGGTTGTTGTCCCCGATGTGCGTTTCCGGGAGGATGTCTAGGCCGATGTGCGTTTCCGGTATGACATGTTATTTTTCCCCGAGGGAGGTTCAGGGAAGATATCTAGGCTGATGTGCGTTTCCGGTATGATATGTTATGCTATATTATATTTGCTGCACCCCGATGACCCATGATCCTTTGGGGACATTTCAGGGAGGCCCGATGTATGCGTCTTGCGGGGATGTTTCCGGGAGTGCCGATGTATGTGTACCCTCTGGATTGAGGGGCTTTCCGGTATGATATGCTATATTATTTTGTTGCACCCCGATTACCTATGATCCTTTGGGGACATTTCCGAGAGCCCCGATGTATGTGTCCCGCGAGGATGTTTCCAGGAGTTCCGATGTATGTGTACCCTCTGGATCGAGGGGCTTTCCGTTATATTAGATTGATCCGTGTGTGGACTGGAGTCTTTCAGTTTTGATTATCTTTCTTTCGGTACTCGTGTGTCTCATTAGTTATTTCTTTTGTTGCTTAAGTTATCTTTTTCCCGTGGATCGTTCGTTAGTTAGTTCGATTGGTGAACAAGCTTTTCTCCCGTTAATTTCCTTTGAGTTACTAATTGTGTTAAGCCTTTTCCTTATAAATTCATTATATTGACTTTTGTCGTAAAACGAGGATCCTTTCACGTTACTACTTTTTCCTACTGAGCGTAAGGTCATCCCCCTTTATGTTTACTGTTGTTTACAGGTTTCAGCGCTGAGTAGGCCAAGGGGATGTCTCGGAGCTCGGGAGCTCGTTGAGGGTCCGAGATTGACATGTTAGAGACGTACTTTATCGTTTTGCATTAAACCTGTCTTATCTGTATTTTGAGCTGTGGACTCACGTTAGTCTTATCGAAATTATTATTTTGGGTGTAAAACTTGAGATTTAATTGCTTTTGATATCACTTTATTTATCATCGTTTTATTATTCCTAGTTCACGTCTCGAGTCCGGTCAAAACCGGATTTGGGGCGTGACAATTTGGTATCAGAGCCTGGTTTCATTTTGAAATTGTTTTTCAAAACCTCGGACCGTACGTCAATTAGGTGGGTAGAGTTAGGTGGTCAAGTCGTAGTGCTCAGTGATGCAAGTCGGAAATGTCCGATCCATAGAGTCGAAACGACAAGAATCTCGATATTGAAGTGTTTTGTCTAAGTCTTACCTTCTTTATGTTATGCTGATTGCCTTACTTGTTTTGTACCTTAGTCCCCGTGGTTGTATGCCTGGGGCGATCCATGATGCCGATCATTTGAGATCAAGGTTGGTTTAACGAGCGATGCTCGAGCTGTTTATGTCATGATTGTCTTGTTTAATCGATCGTTGTTGGATTGCCGCCTTGGTCGGCCGTTGAGTGAATGACTGGGTGGAATGGAACATTAACTTGGCCGCGTGGTAATTGAGGAATTACCTAGACCCGAGTTGTGTACTTGTAATTAATATGCTGAATGCTTGGGTGATTGGTTTGTGGAATGTATGCTTGTGTGGTTTGTTGGAAGTCCCGCTTTAGCGGATGGTTAGCGGATTATACGAATAGGTCATGCCGAAATTTCTGCTAAACTGAAGTGTTTGTACTATCACAGGCTGACTCAAGGGTGCCACTGTAGCCGAGCGTGATAGGGGGATGTCAAGTGGTTACAACGAGATTCGGGGACGCCTGAATCGGGTTGTAACGACGCGAGATCAACATGAATGTCTTATTTATGACTATTCTATGAGAACCTGTAGGAATGAATTAAGATGGGAACCTTGTGAAACTGTCTTATTTATGACTATTCTATGACTAAGTTTACTGTTGGTCGGAGGATGACCCCTATGAAACGCAGGTGAACGTTGTGTTTTAAACGAACCGCTTGTTCCAAATTTGAGAAACTGAACGTGTGCGTTATCTGTGTCGCGAGTATACGACATGGCACACATCCACATTCTAAGGGGCACTAGGAGCCGCCCAGCTGAGGGCCAGGGGCAGCCACCTGCCATTGAGCAGGTAGGGGCACCGGACGCCCATGGTGCTACGTCGGTAGAGCACCAGAGAGATGAGGCTGATCCTTTAGAGTTACCACCCAGAGTTACTCCGGTCGTAGAGCCGACCCAGGCGACCCCTTTGGAGGAGGTGGTTCGCGCAGTCCTTGCAGCGATCAGTGCACAGCGGGAGACTGCAGCACCGGCACCTGAAGTTGTGCCAGCTGCCACTACAGCTGCGGTCATTAGGCCGAGTCAGGCCGACATTTATACAGCTCAGGCTCTCATAGATTTTCGCAGACTGGGCACGCCAGTCTATTCTGGGGGGTCAGACCCCGAGGCAGCCGCGGGTTGGCTTGAGCGAATCACTCGCAATCTTGATACTTCTGGGATATCCGACGGTCGTTTGAGAGTATCTTTCTCGACCTTTCAGTTAGAGGGTGAGGCGTACTACTGGTGGCAGCATGTGCAGACTAGAGTCGGAGATGATTGCCAGCTGTTCAGCAGACTGTTCCTGGAGCAGTTTTTCCCTCGATCTGTTCGAGAGGACAGGCACCAGCAGTTCTTGGAACTGCATCAGAGAGGGATGACCGTCTCAGAGTATGAGGCGAGGTTCACATCTTTGTCTCGCTTCGCACCAGAGATGGTGCAGACCGAGGAGAGTCGTTGCAGGTGCTTTGAGAGAGGACTCATCCCATCTATCGCGGATCGAGTCATTGCTTTCAGGTCGGAGGACTACTCTGCGTTAGTGGACCAGGCACTAGCGGTAGAGAGGCACTTCCGAGAGACCGCCAGAGCGCGGGAGATCCGGCCGAGGCCGAGTAGATTCCTGAGGCCGTCCGATGGCCGCGATCCTATGAGGCAGAGGACCTCGGGATTCTTTCACACACAGTCCCAATCCGATAGGATACAACGGGTTGGGGGTTGGGGCAGTAGCGTCTGTTTGACCCGCTCCGTTGACCCAGTTTTGCCCCTCGTGCAGGCAGTAAGGGCATTTGGGCCGAGACTGCCCGTTGAATGGTGGATCTATAGACCGTTCCGCAGGTCGTCCGGTGAGAGCCGATGAGAGGACATGCTATTACTGCGGAAGGTTGGGAAACACCGCCACCGTGTGCCCCGACCGGTTTGGATGAGGACCCGTGCAGCGACCACAGCAGGCGCAGACAGGCCAGGCACCTCCTTTCCGCCAGCGTCAGGCTTAGGCTACGAGAGCCCCACGACAGGAAGCAGAAGCGCCAGTTCAGAGGCAACAGCCGAGGGCCCCACCGCAGCAGACTCTTCACCGCCACCGAGAGGAGGACCTCTGACTCGGCAGGGCCAAATGTACGCGATTGCCGGGCCCCGAGCTGAGGGACATGATTCCGATCATGAGATCACTTAGAGTACTAGTTACTATTTAAATTTTGGATTTTGTGTTTTGCTGACCCGTGCCTTATCACGACGGCCGGAAAGTCTGTAGTACCGTTTGGTGTCAGTGGGAGTTTAGAAGTGGAGTGACATACCGTCTCGTTCTTAAAAACCTTGCCTTACTTAGAATCTCTCTTCCTTCTTCGAGCTGACAACTCGGATTTTAAGAACCGAATTGTGAAACAGTAGGCGTTCATCGAGTGCTATCAACAGCGAATCCCCGAGTAGTGAAAGGCTGCAGCCTTGACCAATACACAGTCCGACCGGTCACAAGAGATGACCGAGTGACGACAAGATCAGAGTAGCGCAGCGGAAGCGTGGTGGGCCCATAACCCACATACGTCGTAATCTCCAGATTCGTCTACCTCTGCTGGAAGATTGAAGCCTTAAGAATCGAACCTTGGAGACAACTTTTTTGTCTTGACACCCCGAGAAACGAGCGAAGAGTTGGACGAGTATGTGCCGTACGTGTGAGATTAGATTAGAGTGTTTTTCCCCATGTTCTTCCCTGCGGAGCCGATCAGATTTCTACCAGTTCACTAGGACGGACATCGGAATAGACTAGAAGCCGGAGACGACGCCAACATCCTTGGACCGTGCAGATTCGCGCCAGCAGAGTTGACCAACCGAACGTCAAATCCAGAGGGCCAGAGAGAATGGATACCTGTCCGAGCGCATCGCTGTGAAGAATACTGCACGCTTCAAGAAGGAGAGGAGCGGAACGCTGAGGAGGCATGAAGATCACCGGAAGCTGGACCGCATCAAGATGAAGACCCGATACTTAGTGCCGATGCAATAGAGTTTTAGAAGAAGATGGTCAACAACGGCGACATCAAGGATCGTGAGCATGTAGCAGAGCGAGGAGAGAGCTCGTGCCGCGCATCAGTGAGGATGACGTGTTGCGAGAGTCATATGATCCGCGCCGCACAGTAGAGTCAAGTAGCATCGAGAGATACAGCCACATCAGGTGACACTCCCAGCGGAGTAAAATGCGGAGAACGGGAACTGAGCGTCAAGGCGTATCTTTATCGGCAAGGGAAGGACGAACGCCAGCGTCCCACAAGGACTAGTGCAACCACTCAGCTTACGCCGTAGAAGTGAGAGTGATGCGGGCGCATTTTAAAACGTAAAAGGGCCACATTATGCCGAGATATATAGGCTTTTAGTCTCGATTTTCTATCATATATATAGGTTTAGCTTGAATAATTGATTTTATCGATATGTTCGGTGTGTTGATGAAAAACCGATGTATTTTGTGTGTTTCGTGGAAGTGGATAGTCAAAAGGGTCGATTTTGTTCGCTTCTAAATATATTCATGATTGATCTTGTTTTGTAGGTCTTGAAAAGAGGAATTTTTTGGCGCAAGAACGAGATCAATCGGAGTTCAAACGAAGCCGGAGCGAGCAAAATAGCGAAAAAGGAGCAAAAACGGAGCAGCCCATCAGAGACTGACACCTGGCAGCCACTCGCCCAGCAGCTTTGCGCGCGTGTCCTTCCCAGAGGCCGCCACGTGTCCCCTCGCAGCCGCCACCTCCCAGCTCGCGCCACGTGGCGCCGCCCCCCAGCCGCCAGACAGCCGCCTCGCACCTCCAGATCGACACGTGTCCCGTGCGGGTCCCAGCGCCAGACGCCCCTCCTCTCATGCCTCCACCTGTCCAGCACCTCTCCTCTCCCCTGCGCGACACCTGTCCCAGTCCAGCCTCCACTCCTCTGGCGACACGCGTGTAGGGCAACAACTGCTCCCTCAATTAATTTCAGAGCCGGAGTTGATAGAAGGGGGATCTGGAGGAACACCATTTTTTGGGGAGAGAAGAACACGAACGCGGAGAGTGAAAGCTTGTAAAGTTTTATTTTTTTATTTTGATTTTCGTTTAGAACTTTAAGAAAGTTGATTATCTTGGATCTTTTGTTGAGAATCAATTTAAGTGAGTAGAGAATTATTTTGAGAGCATAAATTCAAGTCTTTTGATTGGGGATTTTGGGAGAGAAACTCCAAATTGTTGGTGGATTTGCAAGAGCATCAAGGCTAGAGATTGGAGGAGAGAAAGAACAAATTGTGGACGACTAATTCAGTGATTGTATCTCAACTTTCATCTTAATTATGAGTTTAATTGGTTGCTTCTTTTCATCCTTGCATTTTCTCACCATGAACACCTAAACCCCCAATTTCTAGGGTTATGGGGGATTAGAGTAGTGATTTCTATATTTTGAATGCTTCGATTGTGGTATTGTTGATTTGTATTAGTGTCTATGATTGATTTGTGCTTAATGCTTTACCTCCCGTGTAGGCTTGGTAATTGTTTCGAATTAGGATTCGTTGCTCGAAAGAGGAGGATTCTAATTAAGTCAAAAATCGATCATAGGTTGGATTTAAACCTTCGCTAGAACTAGCGGGGTTAATACAATTGCAATAGCTATAGTCTTGGTTGGTCGAAAGTTAGAAGTTGTCATAGAGCTTAACGCTTTGGGTCTTCCTACATCGTGATTCGGAAGAACTCAGTGGTTAGATTCCATTAGGGTTTGAATCGTTCGAAAGAAGTTAGGACTAGATTCGAGACAACTCGTTGCCTCTAAAATAAGTCGACATTGCTACAATCGAACGTGTTCAATTTTATGGAATGAACTCGATGAACCCGTGCCCTTGATCTCTCTTCACTTGATTCAAGATAAGAAAACTCTCTGTTAAATTCTGTATTCTCTTTTTAGTCGTTATAGGTTTATTTTCAAAACATAAAAACTCGATTTTTACCGAAACAGTTTAGCTACGAGCTTTAAATAGTAAGTGATTGTCTATTGCTCCTTTGGCCTCGATATTCTGGACTTCAAATCCGATTACTACTTGACGGCCGATGCACTTGTTGTGCTCAAGTTTGCGATTAAAATCCGCACCTCTTGTTGGGATCTGAAAACTGTTAGCCGAATGCGACTACCACAAGATTCCAGGCCAGTAACAGGATGACACCGAACGAAGCATTGTTTGATAAGTCGGGTCTTGTGTCCATACAGGGCACAGTGAGAATTAAGAGTTGACCAGTGACTGGTCCTAAGTTGTTTGAAAGACGTTTGAAGAATTAAGCGCAAGGTACCCCAAAGACCGTTCAAATCCTTGAGATTTCAGTGCGTGTTGCGTACCCTTTAATGAGGTGACTTGGTTGAAACCAATTAAGTTGTTTTGATCGGTAGTATGTGAGCAAGTGTCATCGGTGGAGGGAATATCACCGGTTGGGATAACCTTTGTTGATCGATCTTAGTTTTGTGTTCTACTGTCGAGTGTGGTTATCGTAACATTTCGATTATGTGTGTCTCGAAGGACGCCTACTTTCGGCTAAGTTCCAGTAAGAGGTTCTATCGTTCCTTGTTGTTGTACGTCGTGCGTCCGACTGGATGTCGGTAGAGTACATGGTTTTACGGAACCGTGCACCGGTTATGAGAACCTTTGTTTTGATGAATGCATTTGCCTGTTACTTCCTTATTTTGTTTGTCTTGGTCGTGACATGACCATGCTTGAGTTCCGGTGTGAACTATCCCTGTAATGGTTGTTGAAGAGAAAGTGGAAGGTTACGTCTACGTGTGGTTCTGACTTTGTCCGAATTTTGGAGTATTCCGGCACGACACCTATACTGACGGGGAATTCTAGTATGGGATGTCTAGACCGATGTCGTGTGTTCTGGTGTGATACCTATACCGACGAGGAATTCCGGTATAAGGTATCTAGACCGAGGTTGTCTTGGCAGTACGATATCTTTACCGATGCAGGATTCCGGTATAGGATATCAAGACCGTTACCTGGTTTTCCTTAGTGTTTTGGGTGTTATTCGGCTTGTTGTTTTTACTCGGTGATTCCTTAAGTCTTGATTTGGTTTATTGCTTGTTGAAATTGTGAACTGTTGAGTAAGACTGTTTTTCACCGCCAAGTACGGCGTTTGGGTAAATAGCTTGATCAAGTGAAGAACGTTTAAGTGAGGTTTGGGCCGTTTCGGGAACGGTTAAAGACCGCGCAGAGCCGACAGAAGATTTATGCAGATAGACGACTTCGACCTCTCGAGTTTACAGTCGGTGGTTACGTATTTCTGAGAGTTAGCCGAAGAAGGGCCTTTCGCGATTCAACCGTGACGGAGGCAAGTTGGCCCCACGGCTTTTTGGAGCTTATGAGACTTTGAGCAGAGTTGAAGCCGTTACTTCTCGCCTTGCATTACCACCACAACCTGGTAACGCGAGGACGAAGTTCGCGCGAAGTAACCCCACCTTTTTCGACCTTTAGGGTACTTCTGTTTTAAATTTCGTGGACGAAATTCTTTAAGGGGGGTAGAATGTAAAGACCGTCTCAATTAAAAGAAGTAGAATGTTTTTTTTATCGACTTGAAACGTCGAGGTTGGAAAAACGAGTTGAAAACTGGAATCGATTGCAAAAGAAAAAAATAAAAAAATTAGAAAAAAAAAAGAAAAGGGAAGAAGCAGTTTTGGGGCTCAGTCAACTGGACCAAGCCCAAAATGCACGAGCCCAAACCGCACGCACTTGAGCTCTGGCCCAAGCCCAACACAGACAACCCTAACCCTATTCCTGCTTCGTCTACCCTCAACCGCGCACGCACTTCAAGACCGTTCATCTTCTCCCTCGTCGTCGTTCTCTCTCCCCCAGATTCGTCTCTCCCTCTCCCAAACGACATCGCCGCCACCGTATTCTCCACCACCGCTCGTGAATCGAAGAGCGCCGTCAACAAAAACGAGAGCGGACGCCGAGCTTCTCCGTTCTTTTCTCTCCCCGACCTCGACAACGCCGACGATGGAGGGAAGCGTCACGGTTCGAGCTCCCTCTTCGTCCGTTCCTTTTCTTTGACCTCGCCCCACCTGAAAGGCCTCGAAGCCGAGCTCAATTTGGTGAGCTTCGCTGGATCGAGACTGGCCAGACGCCATCGCAGCCTCCTTGCCGGCGAGAGTCTCTCCTATCGCCAGATCTGGACGGACGGGTTGTTGGGTCGTGCTCATGCCTTCGCCCGTCCCTGTCACCGTCCACCGTGAGCCTGGCGCTCCTCCCGGCCAGGTTCTCCCCCTTTTGAGCCTCCCTGACACCGATGCCGGCGGCCGGAGCAAGCCCTCGTCGTCCCTATCCCGAGCTCGAGCAGCCAGGTCTCACAGAGCCAGTCTTGGGCCTTGGGCCAGGACTGAGGACGGGTTTGGGCCGGACAAGTCCAGGCTGGGCCTTGGGCCAGACCAGGCCTCAGGCTAGGCCCAGGCCCGACCGATCCAGGTATGGACTCGGGTCTGGATCCGGGTCCGGGTCAGGTCAGGGTTCTGGACCGGGTCTGGATCAGGTTCGGGCTCAGATCCGGGTCAAACCGGTTTTAAAGAACATATTATTTTAAAATCAGATTAATTAATTATTAAATTAATTTAATTTGGACAATTAAAGGACTAATTGGACAAATCAGAGGACTTTTGGACAATACCGGGACTGATTGGACTCTTTACCTGTTAATTGGACTTCGCCCGAGAAGACCGGAGTTAGGCCTAAACGTCAGCAGCTAGGAGACGTAGCTGTTGGTTCTTCTTGAGGTAGGGAAAAGTACTAAACTCATCTGATAATATAAATAACACTGATAGCATGCCTATAGGATAATAATAACGGGAAAGGTCCTAGATTGCATATAGGATGTGATTCACTAGAATAACCGTTATTAATTACATAAATAACCGGACGAGTCTAGTATACATATAGGATGTGATTCACTAGATAATCGCTTTCAATACTTGAGAAATTGTCGTGCTGGTAGAACGGCCATGACGAGCCTTACGATTGTTTGTGATTGCCTCGCATGTCGTGCTTGCTTCGTCCTTAGGTTAAATTAAGAGTCAAACTAAACTAGATAAATTGTGATGATTGTGATTCATTGAATGAATGTTTTAATGATTGATTGAATGAATTATTGATTGATTGATTGATTGAATGAATGTTTGAATGTAAATTGGTTGTGCCAAATTGTATGGTCGGGTGAGTGATAGACCGATGAACGTGGTTGGTAAGCTACGCCGGTAAGCGTGATTATTGGTATGAATTCTATGTGACGGGTTGTGGTAAGCTTGGTCGATATTGTGGGTTGTTATATTATGTTTTGATATGCCGTTGTGTGGCGTTGTTTGTGCACCCCGAGGTGTGTTTCCGGGAAGATACCTAGGCCGATGTGCGTTTCCGGTATGGTATATGATCGTATCCCGAGGTGTGTTTCCGGGAAGACATCTAGGCCGATGTGCATTTCCGGTATGATGTATGGTTGTTGTCCCCGATGTGCGTTTCCGGGAAGGTGTCTAGGCCGATGTGCGTTTCCGGTATGAGATGTTATTGTGTGCCTCGAGGGAGGTTCCGGGAAGATATCTAGACTGATGTGCATTTCCGGTATGATATGTTATGCTATATTATTTGTTGCACCTCGATGACCCATGATTTTTTGGGACATTTCCGGGAGCCCCGATGTATGCGTCCCGCGAGGATGTTTCCAGGAGTACCGATGTATGTGTACCCTCTAGATTGAGGGGATTTCCGGTATGATATGCTATATTATTTTGCTGCACCCCGATGACCTATGATCCTTTGGGGACATATCTGGGAGCCCCGATGTATGTGTCCCCTCTGGATCAAGGGGCTTTCCGTTATATTAGATTGGTCCGTGTGTGGACTGGAGTCTTTCAGTTTTGATTATCTATCTTTCGGTACTCGTGTTTCTCATTAGTTATTTCTTTTGTTGCTTAAGTTATCTTTTTCCCGTGGATCGTTCGTTAGTTAGTTCGATTGGTGAACAAGCTTTTCTCCCGTTAATTTCCTTTGAGTTACTAATTGTGTTAAGCCTTGTCCTTATAAATTCATTATATTGACTTTTGTCGTAAAACGAGGATCCTTTCACGTTACTACTTTTTCCTATTGAGCGTAAGCTCATCCCCCTTTATGTTTACTGTTGTTTACAGGTTTCAGCGCTGAGTAGGCCAAGGGGATGTCTCGGAGCTCGGGAGCTCGTTGAGGGTCCGGGATTGACATGTTACTTTATCGTTTTGCATTAAACCTGTCTTATCTGTATTTTGAGCCGTGGACTCACGTTAGTCTTATCGAAATTATTATTTTGGGAGTAAAACTTGAGATTTAATTGCTTTTGATTTCACTTTATTTATCGTCGTTTTATTATTTCTAGTTCACGTCTCGAGTCCGGTCAAAACCGGATTTGGGGCGTGACATATATGGCCTTAAACAGGCCCTTCAGTCCAGGTATCAGCGTTTTTCTTCCTATCTTCTCTCCATTGGTTTCATTAGTATTCGAGCTAAAACCTCTTTGTTCATTTACCGTCGCGGTTCTCACACTGCTTACCTTCTTCTTTATGTTGATGATATTATTCTTACTACTTCTTCCTCTACCCTTTTGTCATCCATCACTTCTCGTCTCAATTCTGAATTTGCTATGACCAATCTTGGTCTCTTGCATTACTTTCTCGATATTTCTGTCACTCGTACTTCTACTGGTCTTCTCCTCTCTCAAGAATTTTTTTGCTCGAGATGTTCTAGCTTTGACGAACATGTCTTCTTGTAATCACTGTCTCACTCTAGTCGATACCAAATCTAAGCTCTCCTCTTCCTCCGGCCCTCCAATCTCTGATCCCACTATTTACCGTAGTTTTTCAAGTGCTCTTCAATATCTTACTTTCACTCATCCTGACATCTCTTATGCTGTTCAAAAATTTTGTCTCGTTATGCATGATCCTCGTGAGTCCTATTTCAATTCCCTTAAACGTATTTTCGTTACATTCAAGGTTCTTTTACCCATGGTCTTCATCTTCGTCCTTCCACCACTTTTTCTCTCATTGCTTACTTTGACGCTGATTGGGCCAGTTGTCCTGACACTCGTCGCTCTACTTTGGGTTATTGTGTTTTTCTTGGCCCAAATCTTATCTCTTGGTCGTCTAAACGACAACATGTTGTTTCTCATTCTAGTGCTGAAGTTAAGTATCGTGGTGTCGCTAATGTTGTCGCTGAGTCTTGTTGGCTTCGTAATCTCTTACTCGAGTTCCATTGTCCTCTCTCTACTGCCACAGTTGTTTTTTTATGATAACATTAGTATTGTATATATGTCTGGTAACCCGATTCAACGTCCCCATTTTAAACATGTCGAACTAGATTTACATTTTGTGCGTGAGAAAGTTTCCGCAGATCAGGTTCGTGTGCTTCATGTGCCGTCATCGTACCAGTTTGCAGACATATTTACAAAGGGACTTCCGTCAGTGCGTTTTGAAGATTTTCGTTTCAGTCTCAACATCTTTCCATGCCGATTTTCGACTGCGGAGGCGTATTAGACAAATATATTAGGGATAATTTCATCTCAGTACCCTAAAACTTTCAGATTCCATTTAGAGTACCCTAACTCTTTTTTGTGCCATCTCAGTACCCTAAAACTTCATTTATTCCACTTTAGTACCCACCGTTAACTTTCCGTCCATTGTGGACGGAAAATAGTAATGTGCAATGCACATGACCCTATTTTTTTCTTTTCAAAAATACCAAAAAACACCCTTTTTAGTTATTTGTTTTGACCAAAACCTTATACCTCCCACCTCCAATCCTCTACCTTCTCCCTGGTACCTTACTCAATCGGAGAAGAAGGAGCTCGTCGGGCGACACTTCTACCATTCTTCCCCGATGAGCTCCGGTGGGTCGCGTGCACCAGATCTGGTTGCACTCCTTAACGCCGGCCCGAATTTCGAGCTCCTCCTCTCCGGTCTCCGTCTGCATGTTCCTCGTAGTCCTACTGGTCTACTCCCTCCTGACTAGCCCTACATGGTCTCCTTGCTCCCTCCCCCTCCCAGCGGTCCTCTCAAGATGTTGGTCGAGCTCGCCTCGAGCCGCGACGAGGAGCTTCCGACTCTGGTCTTCTATCTCACAATCTTTAGCTCTAATCTCAATCTCGAGCGAATCTGGACCGATTCAAGCTTTCTCAGAGATAGAAAAAAAAACTCTTATTTTCTGGTAAAGGTTTGATTTTGGAGTTCCTGGATTTGGCTGAAAGGAGTGAACACAATGCGAAAGATGGGTGTGGTTGTAGAAGACGATGAGATCAGATTTTTCGGGAGCTACTGATTTTTCAGGATAGATTGATTCTACAAGGCTTAGGGTTTGCAGGGTAGAGATGCTCAAATGGGTATTCAATTTTCCGGTTGTGCTGGTGGGGTAAGTCTGTCGGTGTGGTTCGGAGAAGAAGATGAGGTCTGGACTTTTTTTTTTTATAAATTATTTCAATTTAGGTAAAATATAAAATAATTCAACAATTGAATATTAAAAATAATTAGTAAAGGATAAATATATATTAAAATAAAAAAAGTCAAATTTATTAAAATAAAGTGAAAAAAACAAAGGAAAATTTTAAATATATATTTAAATAAAACCTGAATTTGTAAGAAAAAGAAAAATTATTTTTTATAGACAAATTGAATTTTTGAAAAAATGAAAATGATTTTTAATAAATAAAACTGTTTTTTTAAAATGAAAAATTAATTATTAAAAAAAACTGAATTAATTTATAAAATAAAAATAATTTCTAAAATCCAATGACATTGGTTTGAAAATTTGATTGTTAGTGAAGGGTATTATGACAATTCTACTTGTTTTGGATAGAAAATCAGATGAAAAGTTAACGATGGATGCTAAAATTTTAGAGTAATGAGATGGAATTACCCTAATATATTATGCTAATTATAACTTTGATAGAGTTTATCTCGTATATCTCCATTTGTATTTCAAATAAGCTTATCTCTTCGTTCGTATGTTAAAAAGGCTCATACTTGTACGAAGTCAAATACTCACTGAAAGTGATGAATACAATCCATACAATTATTCCAAAATAACACTAAACAACTTCAACAACTCTAGTTTTTGTGGATCACCTTTCCATATTGGTCTTATTCCTATGTAATTCTCTCAGTAGTTCGCTTATTGTCCTTGATGAATCATGTTTTGTGATTGAGTCTCACTTTGGCTCTTTAACCGGGTTTAGGTTCCATTTCAACCTTTGAAATGGTCCTTTTAATTTAATCTTTGCATTGCAGATAAAAAAAATAGATTATAAATACATACCTCGAACTTGTAGCGTTTAACTGGTACCTATTTTAACTGATTCCTACTTAAATGTTTAGTTATATAACAAATAGCTCAAGCTGTCAACTAAAATGACAAAAATACCCCCATTGATTTAAAAAAAATAAAACTAAGTGATTTTTTTAATAAAAATGAAGTGAGTTAATAAGCGCATATATATAATTAACAAAAGTGATTTTTTAAAATAATTACTGAAGTGTAGTTTAGGGTATTTTCGTCATTTTAACTGACGACATGGGGTATTTGTTATATAACTAAACATATGAGTATGCAGGGCCGTCCCTATAAATTTGGTGGCCTTAGGCAAAAATTTAAAAATTGGCATTTTAATAATAAAAAAGAGACAATATTTTGATATTTTATTAATATAATAAAAAAAGATACATTTATATCGAGGGGACATAAAAACCTTACTTTTACTCCAATAATCCGTCTAAACATATCTAATAACAAAAATTATATCTCATATACGATTAAAAATACTTTCAACGACTTTTTTCCACAACGATCTCCTCTTTCCTCCTTATTCAAGCTTGATGAACACTGCTTTCCGGTATATATCTTTTTCATCCTTGTCATCAATAAAACACGTACACAAAAGAATCAAACCATTCAACTTTTGTTGAAAACTTATTGAACTTAAATAATTTTTTTGTCAAGTTTATTTTTTAGAAACTCATTTCTTTTGAAGCAACTTTAACATGAATGATTAACACATTTTTTATGCAATATGAGTATTCGGAAAAGAATTCAACTTTTAATATAACGAGTATATCAATATGAGTTTTATTTTCTAAATGCGCACTCTCTTAAAACTCTTAATTCGTAGAACGTTACTAACCTTTTATTCAGATTGTTCTTCGTGTTTGTCTTTGTTCTCCACGACCAAGATAAGAAATATCATATAGTGATAAAAATGATTTTATTAGAACAAACTATAATTTGAAAAGAAATCGTAATAAAACAATAGAGAATTTAAAGAAAAAAGATTAGAACTACTTGGGGATGAATCTAAACCTAAAACTACACATATTTATACATAATTTGGAACAGAGAAAAATATAAAAATAATAGAATTAAGAAGAAGGGTAATTGTACTTTGGAAACATAATTCTAATATATTTTGGAAACTAATTATGGCTGGAAAAAAGTATAACCAAAATTTTTAAAAAAATGCATTTGACAAAAATTGGCAGGTACGTCGTACGTGTTTGAGATTGAAGTTAAGTTATGGGCTTTAATTTCAAATAATCTTAAGTCTATTTTTTCAAAGGGGGCCTTATTAATGACATGAGCTTTTACATTTTAGCAGGGCAGTCTCTCCCTTTAACCCAATTAAGTCATGGCTTAAGGCCCCTCAATTAATTAGGCCCCCAAAACTTAATTCCTAGCTTTAAAAAACTTGTTGGACATTATTTAGTTATGAAAATTTAAGGCTTCAAATCTAATTAGGCCTCTAAGTATATGTTAATAGCTAAAAAAATGTGTTTAAAAAATAAAAATCTTTGAATTTCACCTACATATAAATATCGTCTGATTTAACCCAACAATTTTTTTTATTTAACTATGTGGCCTCAATATCAATATTTAGTAAGAATAATTTTAAGCATAAATAAGTAGTTTTAAGGTATATCCATATATTATTAAGACATATTCACGAGTCTTCAAGTTCATTTACTTAATAGTTATGCCTAATTTTCTCTACAATTTATTTCTCTTATTTAGTTTGCAACCCTTAACTTCAATTAATACCATCTTAATCTTTCATGTTTTTTTTCTCCAAAACTTGATCATTATTTTGTTTGAGCAATTTTCATAAAATTTATGTGAAAGTACGACTAAATCTTTTATTTTATCAATAATTCCAGTTTATTTATATATTTACCTCCATCTCCAAACAAATAGTATGTTATAATTCGAATATTTTAACTTTTATTAGATAGTAATAGTATATATTAATGAAAATACAATTTAAATTTTAATATATTTTATAAAACATAAGTCCTTAATTGTTTAGGTTATAGCATAGTTTTAATCATAACCAGTTAGAAAGTATAAATAAAGTTACACAAAATAAAATTAAAATGAAAAATGAAAACATTAAAAGAATCACCAAGGTAAATTTTCCAAAACATAGTCACTCAATGGGGGTTTGGATAAGTTTATAAAATAATTATTTTTATTAATACACTTAGATTGATTATATGATAAAATTTGTTATATATCTCATTTAAATATATCTTTATTGGTTAACAAACTTTTAGAATATCATCTAACTCTAAAAGAAACAAAAAGTCCCGTAAAAAACCTTTGTTTAAGGCCCCGAAACTAATTGAGCCGGCCTTGCATTTTAGTAATATATATTTTTCAAGAATGTGGCCTTCCTCTCCCTGTGGCCTTAGGCAACCGCCTAATTTGTCAAGGGGAGGGGTCGGCCCTGTGAGTATGTATCAGTTAAAAAAACTTCAGGATGTGTATCAATTAAACGATACAAGTTTAAAATATGTATTTGTAATTTACCAAAAAAAATTAACAAATAATATGCCGTGTAATCAGCGTTAAAACGCCTTGCAGGTGGGTGTTCTACGAGTAAGTCATAACTATAGATCTTTAGTTATCCTGTATATAATGTCATTGCATGCGTCGTCTCTTTCAAGCAACGACCAGGCGAATATTAAAACCAAATTCACACCCAGTTTGACAAATCCACACACAAGACTAAAATACTGATATGTCAGCCTTGGTTAACAAGGCAGCTCTCACTATAACTATGGGATCAAAAAACAGAGCAGCTTAAAAAGAAGACAAGATTAATGGCGGATCAAGTGAAGCTTTTGGGCATATGGGCCAGCCCTTTCAGTCGCAGAGTGGAGCTGGCGCTGAAGCTCAAAGGAGTCCAATACGAGTACGTAGAAGAAGACCTCCACAACAAGAGTGCTCTGCTTCTTCAACACAACCCTGTTCACAACAAGGTCCCAGTGCTCATCCACAACGGAAAGGCAATTGCAGAGTCTCTCATCATCCTCGAGTACATCGACGAAACCTGGAACAACAATCCCCTCTTGCCCCGAGATCCTTATGACAGAGCCATGGCTCGATTCTGAGCCAAGTTTATTGACGAAAAGGTACATACATATTCTATAATCAGGTTATTATATTTCAGACTCCACCTTTTGTGACGGTCTTAACTCAAAGATAATATATGTTTACAAAATATACCAATCACGTGTAAAATAATTATGAAAAAGGGCGCTAGAATTTGTAAAAAAGTACATCTTTATGTTACTTTTTGTAACAAAATACTACCTTTATGTTATTTTTTGTAACAAAAAAACACATTTGTGTTAAGATCTATCACAAAAGGTGGAGTACGTTAGAACGTGCAAATGACCTTTCTAACTAGACTAAGAAATGACGTTTTCCCTGTTTCAGAATTAACGTTAATATTTGTCTTTTATTGTCTATAAATGTGCAGGTAATGTCACAATCATGGAATGAGAAAATGAAGAAAGACAAGGAGGGGGCTACGAAAGAGTTCTGTGAGCTGCTGAAAACGCTGGAGAGTGAGCTTAAGGGTAAGGACTTCTTCGGAGGAGACAGCATTGGGTATTTGGACATTGCTGGGAATACGGTGGCGTTTTGGCTGCCGGTGATTGAGGAGGTGCTGGGATATGAGATGTTCACCGCGGAGAGGTATCCGATACTTCACCAATGGGTCGAGAAGCTTCTCACTGTTGAGGCCGTTGTGGAGTGTCGTCCCCCCAGACAAGATCATGTGGAGTTCATGAAGAAACGCATGGACTACTTACGTGCTGCTTCCCAGTAATTGCTATGCTCTATGTATGATGTCTAGTCACTGTTTTACAATAATGTCCTCTTGGGCTTTTCTGTGATCTTTTAACGTTGCTCAGCTGTATCGTGTTGTATGTGATTCACATAATAAATGTCATAGGTTTGTTGGCCAAAACTCTTTGAGGCACCTTTGTATACATGTTTGCAACTCAGTTTATTCCTCATTATTGAAACCAACCGAGTGTTTTGCTTTGTTTCCATACACAATACCAATAAAGCACATAACTAGTCGCCGTTTATGAAGGAGTCGGAGTTGTTTGTTTGTTCGTCATATTTGATAGCGACCCCAAGAAAATCATATTAAAGCATCTCCGACGTATGGACGGTAAGATTGGTGGTAAGTTAAAAAAAAGCTAAAAGTATAAGAGAGAAATCAATTAAATATTATTGGCGATGAAAGCTGGTGGTGAGCTCACAATCGGCGTTCACCGTTGGCATTAAGAGTTTTTAAAAAAAACATTTGTTTTACTCATTCTATTTTAAAATTCTTTTTATATAAATTCTTTTTAATACATTCTCTTTTATATAAATTCTTTTTTATATAAAATTTTGAATTATGTTTATATAAATTATTTCCTTTATACATTTTTTTAAATTATATTTTATATGCATCCTAGAGCTGTTGTAGATGGAAAAGCTCAACTAGAACTCGTGGTGGATGACAAGGAGACTGCATCAGAGAACGTCGGAACAGTACCAAAGGGAAACTCCACCGATGTTTTTGTATGCAATCTCCCTTATGGATCCACGGAGGAATGGGTAAGCAATGTTTTCAGTGTTTTTGGGTTCGTCCGAAGGTGCTCTGTTTTCAAGCGCCCGAACAAGGGAGGGAGGTTTTTCGGTTTCATCTCTTTCTTGACGTTAGGTGAGGCTTCTCAGACTGTTTTAAGTTTAAACGGTTTTAAATTGAATGGTCATAATCTTTTCGTCGCTTTGGCTCGTCCCGGAACTCACCACCATGAAATCAGAGCTTTTGAAGCTCTGTTCCATCGTTCAGACCTTCGTGGTGTGGTGCAGACGGATGGGAATCAAGGTCGAGCTGATTCTGACATGAATGGGGATGCTTCGTCGTTTTCCGGCGATGGTCCAACTTCTCCTATTGACTTGAATTCCGAAAGTCCTTCAATCACGCGATTATCAAACACAGATTGATGGTGCTGGTTGTTGCGTTGACCAAGCTCAATTTGGAGAATATCACGGAGTCATTGATCTGATCGCTATTTACGATATTGCACAGATTGGAGAAGTTCACGGGGTCTCTGATTCGGTCGCAGCTGATGTGGTTGTGTGTTGGGCTGAGGCTTGTTGTGGTTCACAGGCCCGTGAAGTTTTTGGTGAACAGACTGAAGATGAGGACCAATCGTGCAGGTGGATTATGCAGGCCGTAGATTCACTTACATCTAGGGTGGGTGAACATGCTTTGGGCTCAGTAGAGGCCCATCTTGGCCTCGGTCCTTCTCTCGTGGTGGCGGTTTTGGGGGATGAGCCTCAGTTTGATGTCTCAGTCCCGGTGTTGAGTTTCAAGGGAGTCCCTAGAGGACGCTTTGTCTAAACCTCCGAATCCTGAGGGTTTAACTCAACCAAAGAAGGGACGTGGACGCCCAAAGAGGGTCAACCAAAGAGAATTGTTTCTCCCACGGTTTTTTATCAGACAAGAGCCATGACCTCTGCTGATAAAGGAGACAATTCGGGAAGCTTCACTGCTGATATTGCTAAAAAAGATAGCTTGGGTGTATGGAGTTTTAGCAAGAAAGTTGGAAAAAAGGAAGCTGACCTTGTTTCTTTGGCCCTCGAACGTGGAGTCCTACAGGACGAGAACGTCAAGGCTAGTGAGGACGAGGGTTACCCTGATTCGATTACAGGAGGAGCTCTAATCATACCTAGGAAATTACAGGACGAGGATTACCTTGTTAGAAAACTAACGTAATATTCCTCCAAATTAGTCATGTGACCCCATGTGCTGTTAAATGTATAGTGAAATGACGATTTTTCCCGTGTATATTTAAACCCCTTAAATTATACCTAGGAAATTAGCTTTATACCCTCATTCAATAGTAAATAAAATAATAAATAATTATAAATAAAATAAATAATTATAAATTAATTAATTAAATCATTATATAAAAAAGAAAAAGGAAAGTATAAACCTAATTCTATACCTTATAAACCTAATCCTACACTGTGACTCACGAATTTCACGGCGAGAACCAGCTCTGGTCTCTGGCGTAGGCGAAGAATGAATAACGAGAGTAGATCCACGGAGCTCCCGTCTCTATTCGTCGAAGCCCAGTCCCTTCGCCGGCCCAGCCATCGGTGGCGACCACGCTCTATCTCCAGCGAGAACACGACGAATACCTGGTTCGACTTCAACCCCTCTTCATCTTCTCAGTTTCCAGTTTCGATGCTCTTCGTTCGGGTGTAATGAGTGTTTGGATCACGGTTGTTTAAACCAGATAATTTTGTTGGGTTTTTACATTGTTGGGTTTTGTTTTAAGTTATTGGACCTTAGTTGCCAGGCTTCGGTATCAAACAAAGCCCAAAACCTATAACACTCTACATAACATTGCAATGAAATGAGCAAGGCATGTTTGGACTGTAGCTCCTTCATCACAAGCGCACCCTCTCCTCTCTGTACTCTGTCATTCTCCTCTCTCCCTCTCTATCTCTCTCTCTCTCTACCCTCCTTCACCTTCTAGCAACCCTAAGTCTATATACACCGACGCTCCTAGCAAGCGACCCATTACATTGGTATCAGATTCACCTTCCAGTCACACACAAATCATGCCTCCGACCCATGACAAATCATTCCAAGAGGAGCTCCGTTCCACAAATGCGGAAATCGCCACTCTCGAGGATAATATGGTGGAGCTTCAGACTTCGGTCGCGGACATGAATAAGCTCCTCCAGGTACTGGTGGACAAGATCCCTGATACACCGACCAAACCTTACACCACGATACCACCATCGCCGGTTTCAGCATCGGGAGTGACTCCAGCGCACTCGAGGCCTCAAGAATCGATTTTGGGGTCACCACCAGAATAGACCCAAGATGGAGCGATTCGTAGGGATTCCAGAGCTAGAAACCCACCTCGTTTTGATGGGTCGTATTTCTTTGGTTGGGAACTAAAATTTGCGCAACACTACATCTCTGAAAATGTTTCTGAGGTTGACAAAGTTCGCGAGGCTATGCTGGGGTTTGAAGACGCTGCTCTTCGACACCACATCCTTTATATTAAGCAACTGAATGGTAAAGGCATCGCTGACCCTCCGTGGACGGAATACTTGGAATCGCTCTGACGATGCTTTACTGATGGGGACTATATCGATTACATGTCGGAGTTAGCACATGTCACGCCTCAAATCCGGTTTTGACCGGACTCGAGACGTGAACTAAAACAATAATAATTTTTTGAAAATAAAGCCAACAAGTCTCAACTTACAATTTTAAAACTTTTTAACAGTCACCACGAGTCACAACTCGGTAAAAACCATGGTAAAATAATTTAATAAAAACGAATAGTACGTCTCTAGACTATCTAGCCTAGGACCCTCGTAAGCTCCCAAGCATCGAGCATCCGGCTAGTACAATTCCCGCTTAGAACCTGAAAAACAACAAAGTAAGGGGTGAGCTTTCGTTCAATAGGAAAAGTAGTTAAGGTTATAAGCACAGGCTCACCACCACAGGTAACTGTCCAATTAGGGCATACTAGTACATCACACAACTAATTTCCAACAGAACTCGTAACCACAATCCTCAACTCAAGACCGAACCACACTCACAACCAAAAACGACAAACAGCACAAACAACAACCAGCACACCAAATAACCCGTCATCAAACATAAAGTAAACTGTAAAAGCATAACACGTCCCGTACCGCAGTCCCCTACTCGGTCGGCTGTCCACAGCCCGACACCCTCATATCATACCGGAACACTCAGCAGAACAAACCCATAACCCGAACGGCAGTTCCCAACACCACCGAATGCACCCAGCCATTTATGTCGTACCGTAACACGAAGCCTCGGTCCCGACACCTACCCGTCATGTAGACTCAGGGTAACATCCTATACTGGAAATCCCTCAGTCGGACGTCTTCCTGTCACGTAGACTCAGGGCCATAATCTTCCCGTCACATAGGCTCGGGTATCAAACACGCCATACTTGGCCTCGATACACTACACCTAAACTATCCCACGGTGCAAGTATCACTCCGGTTACGTCTTTTCTCGGAACACACAACAAGATAAATATTACAATTGTCATAATTAAACACAGCTTACCGAGCCCAACAATCTTACCACAACCAGTCACGTCGGTCTATCACTCACCCGACCATCACACAACCAAGGGTTCAGATCAACACAACCACGGCACACTCGCCCATACATAACAACAACATGCTCAACGGATATACTAATCTTATCTATTAAACCTAACGACACCGACTTACACGGCAAGCATCTCAACCAATAACAAGCAATTCCAAACCAACACATAACCTACGGCTCGACACGACCGATCTACCAGCACAACAATTCCCAAGACAGAAACGTAAATGTTCACAGTTCAATCGGCTACGCTAGTTGTTCTCATCCTACATGTTACTACGACTCATCCGTTTATTATCTGATATAAACGTCTTTCTAGTTTTATTAATTCCTAGCATGCATACTAGTAACTTTCCGCAATTAAACCGGTATCCGCTACTTCCCTACCTCAAGACGAACCGTCAGTTACGTCTTCTAGCTGCTGCCGTCCTGGCTCGCTACCTCCGGTCTTCTCTTCGATCGAAGCCGGACTCTACTTTACATAGAAAACTACAATTAAAACCGGTTTCACAGTTTGAATTAAAAGGTTACGCCGGTTTGGTTTTAAATTCAAAAGTTGTCTGTTACACTCGAGCGAGCTAAAAGCGGGGTTACGACGAATCGGGTTCGGGCACTCGAGCTCCGAACACCGAGCCCGATACACGTTTCCCGAAGTTCGGGTTTCAAGGTACGGGTTCATGTCACGATTCCCGAAGTACGGGTTTCGTGGCACAATCCCTAAGGTACGGGTTTCGAGACACGATTCCCGATATCCGATTCAGCGTTCCGCTTTTGTCCCGTTCTAGTCCGATTTAACGTCCAGTTCACTCGTTAGGGTTTTCAAAACCAAATCTAGTTCATTCAAGTTTCGTTTCGAGTTCAAAACCGCCAATAATCGAATCTGGTTTTTAGTTCTTAAAGAGTTAGATCCGGTTTTACTTTAGGTTCCTTTTTGAATTTTTTTTTTCAAGTTTCTCTTCAAGATTCGATTCCACACGCCCAGATCCACCAGGGAAGTTCCAGATCGGAGAACGCTGGGGACAGAAATAACAAAGGGAAAAGAAGCTCGGGTTTTGAGTCCGGTCGGCCAAAGCCTCTCGGTTTAGCGTTACTCACCGTGGGAAAAGACGGTGACGAGAGGGTGGTTGGTGTCGGGCGCGGCGGCGGAGCACGGCGGGGATTCCGCCTCAGATCCGGACGAGACCGGTAAGGGTTTCGGATCCGTGAGTGTGCCGGCGAGCTCACCTCGCCTCTGGACGTGCCCGACGTCGGCGAGGGCTCGGTTGCACGCAGTTGAAGACGGTGGCGGTGAGAGCTCAGTGAGGGAAGGGGCGACGCCGACGAGAACTCGCTGAGGGAGGGCGGCCTGGCGAGAAATCGCTGAGGGAGGGGCCTGAACTCGGCGACGGGGAAGTGGCCGGAAACGGAGTGAACGAAGAAGAAGATGGAGCGGAGGTCGGAGACTGAAGGAGAGAGAGAGAGGTCGGGTGTAGAGGGCTGCGCGAAGAACTGAGCTGAAAACCCTAAAAAAAGCTTATATAGCTCCGAGCTTGGGCCGGGTCAGAAGTCTGGGTCGGGTCGGCCCGGTCCATGTTGGGTCTCGAGGTAGGGTTGGAGATGAACCAACTCGCAGCGGAAAATCAATACAAACCAAGAAACGATTAAAACCATGAAACAACTAACAAAGAATGGATGCACAAGAGAAAAGTTCAGCACTATCTCTTACCAAAACAAGAACACCGATTAACGAATGATTGGCTTGAGTCTCCAAGACGCCCACGTATCCACATGGGAATCAAAGCCACGTAGTTCTTCTCTTTGAGGACTCAAGAACACAAAAATGGAGGTGGAAACTAGCCAAACCCGAAATGGCCATGGAAGAGGGAGAGAAAATGTGTTTCCTATTCTTGTCTTGTGTTTGTTATGTTGAAAAAAGATGACTTAAACATAACAAAACCCATACTTGTCCAACTAAAGGCATGGGACAAGTATGGTGTCAAGTAAGGTGTAAATAGGACAAAGTATGGCAAGACAAGATTGGGTTAGGTGGTGAATCACCAACACCTTAATCCTTGTCTTGCTTACTTAGTACTAATTAATCAAGACTTGATTAATTAGTTCCATGGGCCTTGGTTGCATGGGCCTTTCATGGGCCTCTTGGAACATAGCCCGTGGCCATTTCCAACGAGGTCCCGTGATTGGCTCATCGCCTCCATGCCTTCCATATCGGAAATGTCCAACATTATCCGACGCGATCAATCCCAAGACTCCAAGCCTTGTCTCGATCCGTAAAGTCCTATTCACTTACGGGCACATGACCCAAAACCCAGTTTTGGTCCTGTCCCGAGACAACTCCCTTTTGGCCATTCTCCATAAATGTGTCAATGAGTTTCATCCTCCGATGTGACCCTTAGGTTTATGCATGTCAATAGATAAACGTAAAATCCCATTTTACTTGATCCTATTTAAGTGGAAACTAACGAGACTTTAGTATTGCCTGACACTACATAACGAATCGACCCTGTCGATTCTAACCTTTCCGTCGTCCCTGTCATTATCCTTTTATCTCCGATATCATGATTGAGATAAGGCATAGAGTCGTCATCCTTATTATTCTCAATCACCGTTCCTTGATATGTGAGATGACTGAAGATATGATACCCAGTATCATGTGCATGGCCATGCTATTCTTCCAGTCACTCTCGATCAAGCGGCCGAGAACCGATATCTTTCCCATACCTTAGTATGAGGGATAAATCCCTAAGCCGTCTTTCGTGTCACTCATGTAGCCCGTCCCCAAGCCAATCCTGGCCGTTATGGAAGCCCTGTTACGGACAACATTAGGCTCAGGTCAAACTCAGTTGTTGACTACATAGCAATCACAAAGACTCCTTGGTCTAAGGATACATGACAAGCTACAACACTGAATATGTTCATGACTTAATCTATGGCACATATTCAGGGCGGGTCGTCCAATATCATGTCCCACATGATATCTATGATCAGACTCCGGAATCCCATTCCAATGACTAACAGAACGTAAGCCATAAAGAGCCCTCTTTCATACTAGTCACTTCTAGTGAAGCTTTGTTGACTAGGGACCCATCGAGTGTGATCTATCTCGATCTATGGTTCTATTCGCATGGTGGGCATAGATCAGAGCACACATCGATATATTACTCCAACACATAAGTAATATAAAGCCGCTTTAATTTTATTGCTAACGATAATATATACATTTGGACATTTAGGATTGAACTACGGGCACTAAGACTAACAATCTCCCACTTGCCCTAGTTCCAATCTAAACTCCAATATGTCCCCATCGACTTTACATGTCTAACATGTTCAGGCAGTGACACTGCCTTAGTCAAAGGGTTGGCTATGTTATCATCTGTTGCAATATCGGTTATCTTCACTTCACCTCAGTTCAGTATTTATCTGATGAGGTGGATACGCCGCAGTACATGTTTGGATTTGTTAAACGATCTAGGCTTTTAGCTTGCGCAATGGCCCTTGTGTTGTCGCAAGATGGATTCACCGGGCTGGATGGGTTTTTAATTACACCCAGCCCTGCCATGAATTTCCAAATCCACATAGCCTCCTTAGCTGCCTCTGCAGCATCCATGTACTTGGCCTCTGTCGTAGATTCGTCAATGATATCTTGCTTTACGCTCTCCCAGCTAAAGCTCTGCCATTCAGCGTAAACACATATCCTGATTGACTTCTAAAGTAATCTGGATTTGTCTTGGAAAACTAGCGTCTACTCATCCTTCGACGACTAGTTCAGCATCATCTTTCCCCGTGTTAGAATGATGTCTACTGGTACAACATAAGGCTTACGAGACGTCTGATCTCATACATGTCATGACATATATGATCGATCCTGCCCCCAGGCGCATAGGATTCTCATCATCCTTTTCAGCTCATCAGGGTTCTTAGGACACTGAGTCTTTCTGAGATGAATGCCATGACTAGTGGGTAAGAGTCCTTTCTTTGAATCGAGCATTAAGAACCTACTCAATGCCTTGTTCACATAGGTTCCCTGACTTAAATCCAAGACCCTCTTGGTGCGATCTCTACATATCTTAATCCTTAAGATATAAGAAGCATCGCCTAAGTCCTTTATTGAAAAACACTTCCTCAACCAAGCTTTAGTCTCGTGCAAGGTTGGGATGTCGTTTTCAATGAGAACCAGAAAGGTAATCTTGCTCCCACTAGCCTTCTTATAAACGCAAGATTCATCCTCGTTCTTGATTAAGCCAAATCCAATTACAGCTTCATCAAAACGAAGGATCCAACTCCGAGAAGTTCGTTTCAATCCATAAATGGATTTCAACAACTTATAAATCTTTCCTTTATTCTTCGGATCGTCAAAACCTTTGGGTCGAGACATACAAACGTACTCAGTCAAATTTCCATTTAGGAAAGCGGTTTTTACATCCACTTGCCATATCTCGTAATTATGATACGCAGTTATGTCAAGAAGAATTTGGATCGATTTTGACCATAGCCACTAAGGAGAAGGTTTCCTCATAGTCAATCCATTGGATCTGCCTATAACCTTTCGCCACCAGTTGAGCTTTGTAGGTCAGAGGGTTCCCATCCATGTCCATCTTCACCTTGAAGATCCATTTGCATCTGATGGTCCTCACACCATTGATGGGATCAACCGGTTCCCAGACTCGGTTGTCCGACATGGATTGCATTTCCTCCCTCATGGCTCCCAGCCATAACTCGGAGTTGGGCCCATCCACGACTTCCTGAAAGGTGGCTGGATCATCGTGATCCACCATGACTTCATTGTCACCTCCGGATACCATATCTTGGAGGTGGAAGATTGATCCTTTAAAATCGCCTTGGACCTTTCGGAATTGTAACAGGAATTGGTTCTTACTCTACGAAAATCTCTGGCTCCTTTCTACTGGGTTGCCAATTGGTTTAGACAGATCTGTACCATCCTGAATTTCTTCGAGATGCACAGTCCTCCCAATGACGTCTTTGCAAACAAAACTCCTTTTCCATAAAGTCCCCACCCCATGCGACGAACACCATGTTCTCACTGGGATTGTAGAAGTAGTATCCCCTTGTTGCTTTGGGATACCACACGAAGGTGCATATCTCAGATCTTGGTTCGAGCTTAGTCGAAACAAAATGTTTCACATAAGCCTCGCAACCACAAATCTTTAGGAAGGACAAAGCGGGCATCATCCCATATCATTTTGAAATGGTGTCCCTTCCACACCCTTCGTTGAAGCCCGATTCACTATGAATGCGGTCGTCTCTAGAGCATAATCCCAGAAAGAGATTGGGAGATCAGTCCAACTAATAATGGAACGGACCATTGTCTAACAATGTCCGATTTCTCCGTTTGGATACACCTTTCATCTACAGTGTCCCAGGAGGAGTCCATTCCAAAAGGATCCCATTCTCTTTTAGATGATCTAATAACTCTGTGGTCAAGTATTTTCCACCTCGATCCAATCGAAGTGCCTTAATACCTTTGTCGAGCTGGTTTTCTACTATAGTCTTAAACTCTTTGAATTTATCAAAAGCTTCAGACTTATGTCTCAGCGAATAGACATAACCATATTTACTGTAATCATCAGTAAATGTGATAAAGTAGTTAAAACCCCTCCTGGCAAGTGAAATTATTGGTCTACACACATTCGAGTGTATCAGCCCCAATAATTCACCAGCCCTTTCATCGCGATCGATAAAAGGGCACTTTAGTCATTTTGCCCATCAAACAAACCTTGCACCTATCGATCGAATGGATTTAGACCTCTTGGTATTAAGGGAATATATAGAACTTGAGGCATTGTTACCCGTATCTAATATGTACAATCCTCCAACCAAGTCAGTACTGGTATAAAACATATCATTGCATAGAACATTGAAAACTCCATTTCCAATATTAAAATTATATCCTTCCTTGTCAAACACGGATACAGATATAATATTCCTACTAAAAGTAGGTATGCAATATACATTATACAGCACTAAGACAAGGCCTCTTGGCAAAGCAAGACTCATGGATCCTACAGCAGTTACCACAACTCTGAGGTCCACTTCGTGCTTTCCAAACCTCTCCTACTTTCAACCACCATATATAAGTGCATGTGTGAGATTCAGTCCTGGTATCTAATACCCATGAATCTTTGGAAGTAGAGAGATGTAGCTCTATAGAGTTAATACCGGATGAAGGCACGGTCCCACCGCCCTTCCTTAGATCATCCATGTTTCCTGATGAAGGCGCAGTCCTACTGCCCTTCTTCAGATCATCCACGCTATTTGATGAAGGCGCAGTCCCACTGCCCTTCTTCAGATCAGCCGTGAACTTCCTGTAATCCCGGTTCCAATGACGAGGCTATTGGCAGTAGAAGCAGACATTCTCATGTGTCTCATCTTTCCTGCCAAGTGCGCATGGGCCCCGCCCTTGCCACTTCCAATTCCCTTGTTGACCATCAGAATATCCTTGGATCCCAGATCCCTGATATATTCTTCTCAGCAATTAATGACACTTCATGTAACTCTGATATGGTCTTAGAGACAGCCTTGTCAAGGACATATTCTTTGCGTTCAGACTTGAGGACTATCCTCAAAATTCTGTACTAGTCCAAATAGTTTGTCCCATTTAGCTTGACCCTGTCAAGAATGGTTTTTAATGACAAACTATTAATGTTCGCTGAATTTGCCATTTGATCTACAACAGATAAAATTCAATCAGTAAACTGAATAAATTTTATGAAGATCAAGCTTAAACACCAACAATCGATTCTAAACCTTTAGAATCTGAAACCAAGATCCTTGATTCACTCGATTAAGCTGAACTAATGCTCACCACTTAATCGAGCTATGTAGGTAGGACTCCATCCAATCACATCCAATGTGACTCTTGGCTAGGGTATGTACTTATGTACACGACTTACCCTATCTGTTACCCTAGCTCAACCTCAGGCTGAGAATCGTAGTCGGGTCCACCAATTTTCAACTATGGCTCGTCACTATGTAGGTGCTCCGCTAATGCGCATGACACCCACATATGTCGTCCAAACCTACTACCCCGCTTCCCCATGGATGCTCCGCTAATGCGCACGACACCCATAGGACGAGGAGGTAGTAAGGTGTTGATGATTGGGAGGTATCGGACATGACCCGCTTTTACTTGTCCAGTTGTGTTCAAAACTTTGGCACATCCTAGATGCGATGAGCACATCAACTACATTCCAAATGCAATGATGCCTCAAATTACATCCAATGTAATTCTTCCTTTGAACCCGTCAACTACATCCAATGCAATGACGGTTCTAAGGGTTCACACACAAGGATTAAAATTCCAATTTTATCTTTGCATGTGAGGTGATATGCTCGGTAAATAAAGTTAAGCATGCAATTCTAAAACACATAGAATTAATCATGCATAAACTAAACCAAGCATAAAGCGGTAAATGTGCACATAATAGCCCCCTAAACTAACTCTCACTAGCTTCTTGAGCTCCACCAACTCCAAGCCGATGCCAACACCCGAAAAGCCACCAAATGACCTTTTCGCCCTTTCTTCGTCTTGAGTAAAATATTACAATTTAATACACGACTCGCAGGTCGGGAATAAATAAATATTACAAACAAGTGGTTCGACGACCACACATTGAAAGAATAATTACACGCTAACTCTAACGCCTCGCAGGCCGTGAAAAGCGATAAATAATTAAATCGAGCTCGGGGCTATTATGTACACCATGCCAACATCACATCACACATCGTGTTATCAAACAAGCATGTTATCAAACATCATGTGATTTTCCGGTTTTAATTAATAGCCAAGTTTCGAAAATTTTTGATGCTCGGTTTATCGAAACCGTTCAAAAATGAAACTTTTGAACATTTGATCTTCGAGTTCGTCATGACGGTTCCAAACTCGTCATAACTAACAAAACGGTTTAGGATTGAACTACGGGCACTAAGACTAACAGTCCAGCCCAAACCATTTTTTTTATTTTTTTTAAACGAATTAAAATTTAAATCGAATTTCAAACTCGTCGTTTACCAAAAACCGACCCAAAACTCAACCTCGACATTCCGATCGAATAAAATTAAATCAAATAGAACTTTTTAACAAGGCGGTCTTCACAATCTACCCCCCTTAAAACAATTTCGTCCTCGAAATTCCAAAACGAACGCGCTCCACTTAACATAACTAATGTGCACACACGGAACAAGCAGACACACTCGTACTAATAATATACTAAGTATAGTAGTATAGTCACACAATAACACCCAATCATAGAAGTTCGCACAATAGTGCGTCACACATACCAGCCAATCAAAACAGCAGATTCACACAAGTCACACCAATCAACAACTTTCAACACACGAACAATTCGCAATAGGCAAAAACAGCTTGGAGTTAAAATTCTTAGCACGATCAATTTTCACCAAAACATTCATGTCGATATCAAGTCGTTACAACCCGATTCAGGCGTCCCCGAACTACGTTGTAACCACCTGAGATCCCCCCATTCACGTCCAGCTACAGTGGCCCCTATAGCCAAATCGTGATGGTACATACACTTCAGTTTCTACAGAAAATCGGGCATGACCCGTTCGTAAATTACACTAACCAACCGCTTAAGCGGTCACTCAAAACACAACCTGCCCAATTAACAAGAACCACATCACACATCAATTCAACAGACTACCAGCAATTCAACCGACTACCAAACCGACACTCTCTTTGTCTCGTTCATACGCTTAGGACATATCCGAGTTGCGTAAACAACACACCGAAACTCAACAACCTAACTCTACCCACCTAATTGACGTACGGTCCGAGGTTTGAATCTAACGACGCTTTACTGATGGGGACTATATCGATTACATGTCGGAGTTAGCACATCTCAAGCAAGATGGGTCTGTTGAGGATTATTTTCAAGCATTTCAGGGTATCAGCACCCAACTTTCTCAGTCAGACAAAGATGCATTTGGCTATGTTTCTAAGCAACTTGAAGCCGGATATTGAGGAGGGAGTCCCACAATCCTTTATACCTCACAACAAATTCTCTTTTCCTTCCACCCAACGGCCTGCACCAGCCATGATCCTCCCAAAAAACCCTCATTCACCAACACCGAAGTCTTCATTCCAAGGTCCCAAATCGATGTCGCCTCCAACATCCGCTCAAAGACAGTTGAGGGATGATCGCTTTCGAAAAGGCCTCTGTGTTTGGTGTGGTGAGAAGTATTCTCGTGAGCATCGCTGCACGAAATCCCAGCTCTTCCAGTTATTGGTTGAAGATGATTCTGCTACTCAGAGTGATGGTGAAATATTAGTTTATTGTGTTGCCTCTTTGGATGCCTTGGCCGATGACAGACAGATGCAATCTGAGGGATCCCCAATTATATCTCTATATGCTCTGTGTGGTCTAGCTGGTTATAATACCATGCGTATCCCTAGTTTGATCAAAGGTACAATGGTGGCTATTTTGGTGGATTCTGGAAGCACCCATAATTTCATCAGTGCTCCATTGGCTACGAAGCTGAAATGTGTAATAACCTCTACCCAGAATATTAAAGTATTGGTGGATAATGGGGATACTTTTCTCGTTGAGGGCAAATGAGTGAACCTTTAATGGATGATGCAAGGTATTTCGTTTGGGGCTGATTTCTTTGTATTGCCTGTCCAAGGTTGTGATGTAATTCTGGGAATCCAGTGGTTGGTCACTTTAGGACCGATACTATGGGACTTTGCAAGCCTGAAAATGGAGTTTCAGACTCCTGGTAAATGGATCACATTACAAGGTATTCCCGCGGGAAGGGTTGCTTAGGACACAAGGCAATTATGCGCTGCCATCTCTGCATTTGATACAGTCTTTACTCTGTTCTCCTGTTCGCAAGTTGAAAGCTCCTCTCCTCAACTTAACAAGGCACTAACGCCTTCTTCCAATCTCGCGCCTGCAATTGATGTGTTACTACGAGAATTTGAGGATTTATTTGCTGTTCCCTCTGGTCTGCCCCCAAATCGGACACACAATCATTCTATTCAGCTGCAACCTGATGCATATGCTGTCAAAATCCGTCCATATCGATATCCCTCAATTCAGAAAACTGAGATAGAACGTTTGGTTGCTGAGATGCTGGAATCTGGCATAATCCGCCCACGCACAAGCGAATTCTCTTTTCCTGTGATCCTTGTGAGGAAGAAAGATGCTATATGGCGCCTTTGTGTTGATTACAGGCATCTCAATGCGATGACTGTGAAAACAAAATTCCCTATTCCCTTGGTCGAGGAGCTCTTAGATGAGTTACATGGTGCGATATACTTTACTAAGCTCGATCTCCGGGCCGGATACCATCAGATTCTAATGTAGCTAGAAGACATTCCCAAAACTGCATTTTGTACCCACTCTGGGCATTATGAGTTTTTGGTAATGCCTTTTGGCCTCACCAACGCTCCATCGACATTCCAATCGCTCATGAATGATGTGTTTCGGCCATTGCTCCGGGTATGTGTCCTTGTATTCTTCGATGATGTGCTTATTTACTCACCTACTTTTGTCGATCATGGTGCCCATCTGAAGTTGGTGTTCGAAATCTTGAGAGCCGAGCATTTATTCCTCAAAGCTTCAAAGTGCATTTTTGCTGCTTTTGAAGTGGAATATCTAGGTCATGTTATTTCCCCATTGGGTGTTGCCATGGATGAGAGGAAGATTGCTGCAGTATTGGATTGGCCCCTTCCAAATACGATCAAAAAATTAAGAGGTTTCCTTGGCCTTACGGGGTATTACAGGCGATTCATTCGCAATTATGGCTCCATAGCCAAGCCTCTCACCGACTTATTGAAGAGGGCGCGTTCAAGTGGAGTGAGACAGCAGAGAAGGCTTTCACTGCACTTAAGGGAGCAATGACTTCTGCTCCATTCCCGGCATTACCGGACTTTCAGATTACCTTTGTGCTAGAGACGGACGTATCGAGCACTGTAGTCAGCGCAATCCTTTCACAATTGGGTAAGCCTATAGCATTCTTCAGTAAAGCTTTGGCTTTGCGCCAACGAGCTCTGTCTGTGTATGAAAAAGAGATGCTCGTTGTGCTATGGGCGAAAAAGCACTAGACCCCGTATCTAATGGGTCGTCATTTCATTATCAAGACGGATCACCAGAGTCTTCGTTTCCTGCTGGATCAACGGACTTATACACCAGCCCAATTGAATTGGGTAATCAAAATGATGGGGTATGATTTTGAAATACAGTTTCGAACTGGGGCAACTAACAAGGTAGCAGATGCCTTGTCTCGCAAGTTTTCTGACTCTGTTTTGGACACTGAGAGTTCATATGTGGAATTATTGGCCATTTCATCCCTTTCTTCATCTCTGTTGGATAGAATACGTAGCTCTTGGACGTCTGATGTGAAATTAGCACGAATTCTGCTTGATATACAAGCGGGGAGTGGGACTTCTAAATACTCTTGGGTCAATGGCAATTATTCAGAAAAGGTTGACTGGTTGTGGGCAAGGATGAGGGGTTGTGTGCTGAACTCATCTCTTATTTTCACTCGGGAGCTATTGGGGGCCATTCTGGTAGACATGCGACTTACAAAAGAATATCTGCTCATTTATATTGGAGGAAGCTTAAGAAAGAGGTCGCACTTTGGGTGGCTAACTGTTAGATTTGCCAAACCCATAAGCCCGACTTAGCTGCTTCTCCAGGGTTGCTTCAACCTTTGGGGGTGCCACAGGCTGCTGGGCAGGACATATCGATGGACTTCATCGAAGGGCTTCCTGAATCTCAAGGTTATGAGGTGATTTTCGTGGTGGTTGACCGTCTCACAAAGTCAACACATTTCTTACTCCTCAAGCATCCCTTTACAGCTCTATCAGTTGCCTAGGTTTTTCTTGATCAAGTCTTCCGTCTCCATGGCATGCCATCATCAATTGTGAGTGATCGCGACAAGGTATTTCTGTCCACTTTTTGGCGCGAGCTATATCGCCTGCAACACATAACTCAGAATCTCTCGTCGGCGTACCATCCGCAAACTGATGGGCAAATTGAAATTGTGAACAAAGCATTGTAAACTTATTTGCATTGTATGTGCTCTGATTCACCCAAGGATTGGGCCAAGTGGATTCCTTTGGCCGAATTCTGGTACAACACAACTTACCGTAACGCGATCAACAAGACCCCCTTTCAGGCACTCTATGGTAAACCACGTTCGTCGCACATTCCTTATCTGGCAGGAGCTACTTCTTTTGACATTGTGGATCGTAGCTTCGTCGCCAGAGAAGAGGCCTCGAGACTCTTGAAGTTCAATTTACAACGTTCAAAAGATCGCATGAAAACACAGGCTGACAGGAAGCGCTTGGATTGTGTGTTTGCCGTGGGAGATTGGGCTTATGTCAAGCTGCAACCATACAGGCAGAGTTCCCTTGCACTCCGCCTTTTTGAGAAGCTGTGTCCCAAGTATTTCGGTCCATACAAGATTCTGAAGAAGGTTGGACAGGTAGCTTATACCTTGGACCTTCCTCCTTCTTCCAGGATTCATCCCACATTCCACGTATCCCAATTGAAACCACACAAAGGAGCTCTGATCGCCCAAATTCCTCTGCCCACAGTCGATACCGCGGGTCTCATTGGCAGAATTCCATTTAAAATCCTTGATCGCAAGTCTGTCAAGAGAGGTAACCGCGCTGCAACTTAATTGCTGATCCAATGGAGCGATTCTGATGAACATAGTGCCACTTGGGAGTTCCTTTTCGACCTTCAGAGGAAATTTCCGGAGTTCAAGACTTCCTGAGGACATGAAGTCTTCGAGGGAGGGGTAATGTAATGAGTGTTTGGATCACGGTTGTTTAAAATGGATCATTTTGTTGGGTTTTTACATTATTGTGTTTTTTAAGTTATTGGGCCTTAGTTGCCAGGCTTCGGTATCAAACCAACCCCAAAAGTTGTAATAGTCTACATATAGCATTACAATGAAATGAGCAAGGCATGTTTGGACTGTAGTTCCTTCATCACAAGCACACCCTCTCCTCTCTGTACTTTGTCCTTCTCCTCTCTCACTCTCTATCTCTCTCTCTCTCTACCCTCCTTCACCTTCTAGCAACCCTAATTCTATATACACCGCCGCTCCTAGCAAGCGACCCATTACACCGGGTGGGTTCGATTTCAAGTATGGGTGGTGCTCTTCGTTCGGCCAAAACCTGGTTCAAGCTTCAAGTTTCAACCATGTAACCTTTGGATTGATTTTAGTTTGTAAATTCACTGTGTTGAATGGTGAGGATTTTGTGTTTATTTTGGTTTGATTTTGGGACAAATCTGTTGGTTTTGGGTTTATTTTGGTTTGATATTCACGGTGTTGGTGGTGAGGATTGAGATTGATTGAGTTTTAAATTGATTTTCTGGAAATTGGAAGGTGCTCTTGCGGGATAGGGATGAACACGATGAACATGAGGAGATGAACACGGTGAACAAGGTCAAAGAATTAATAAAAAATTAATGATAAATTAAAACAATTAATTGATAATAAAGAAACTAAATAATTGATTAAAGAAAAATATAAGTTTTGTAGAAAAATAAAATAAGTTTTTGAATATAAAAAACTGATTTTAATAAATAAAACTAATTTTATAAAACAAATATGATTTTACAAAAATAAAAAACTGAATTTGAAATATAGAATCTGATTTTTTAAAACTAAAAAAATGATTATTAAATAAATAAAAAAACTAAAAAATAAAATCTGATTTAAAAAAAATAAAAATTGATTTTTTAAATAAAAAACTAATTTTTATAAAATAAATAAATGAGAATGGAAAATATAAAATTAGATCTTAATTTTTAAATAAAAATAATTTTTATGAAATTTTAAAAAAATATATATTTATTAAAGAAATATAAAAATGTAAAATTAATGTTAAAATAATAAAGAAATTTTAATAAAAAATTTAAATAAGAATTAGCTAATTAATTCAAGTTATTATTAAAGCAAAAGTCAAAGGCAATTAAAAAAAAGGGTAAAACAATTCTTTTTACTCTTAAGTCAAAAGTAACTACAATGATAAAAGATAAAATGGACATTTCACTTTGGTATGTTAGGAACCCAAATAGCTCAAAACGTCTGTGGACCGAACATAAGGGTACCAAATTGGAATAAAAAATCATAAGAGTACCAAAACGTTCGTTGACCGAACATAAGGGTACCAAAAAGTATTTAACCCTAGTTTCAATGAATGTTCGTTTAGATTTTTTTGTGTCCCGAGCAATAATTATCGGCAACATTATCATCTCATAAAACGAACTCGGACCCACCCGTGGCTACATTGGTGTAACCTCGGCGTAAGCTTGGCGCAACCAATACTTCTCGTTCTATAAATTGGCCCCTTCTTCTTCATTTCATTCACACCTCTCCACTCCACTCTCCTCGTTCACTTCTCCACCTCTTTTGTAGCTCGAGATGGGAACTTTGTGACGCATACCAACGCCTTGGTCGGCAATAGAAGAAACCCAGCATTTGATGATATGGCTCGACTATGCGGAGGTCCATGAAGAGTATTGGGATAAACTTTACCAACAACACATAAGGATCGTCGATCCGGATATCAACCCACGGTCCCAAGCCCAGCTTAAGGATCATTTGGGTAAAAACAGCAAGAAGGTGAAGAAATTTGACGATATCTACCGACGTCTTGTCCAACAACGCCTTCTCGAAACGACTGATCGAAAAATATTAGATGCAACCTTTGCCGAGTACCACATAACATATAATATTCCATTCAAAAAATTCCAATGGTGGGATCTCACCAAAGATGAAGTGAAGTGTCGCCTCTGTGTCGGGATAATTTAATCTCGTACTCGTCTGTGTGGTAAATTCCCTTTACTGATAGTGTGAAATGAATTTCAAGAAATTTATAATTTCTGCTTCAGTCAATCTATTAAATCAAGCAGATTTATTACCATAGTAGTAGCTTGGTGTACCTGCTCAGCCAAACTATAAGTCAAACACTTGACTTAGACATTGTATATGCTTTAACAAATTCGAAATTGTATCATAATAATGATACAATGCAAACTGTTGAGATTTGTTGGATGCTAGAAAGAAGGACATTGGTTTGTGGGTTACCAAAATCAATCAATAACCACTTCGACCTCTATGTAATGTTTTGTTGATGTTGGCTAACGGGTGGATTTCCTTGACTGTTACATCCATCCCCTCATCCCTGTCTTGGAAATCCATGGGAATGAGATTAGGATGTGTTTGTTATGCTTTTCTCCTTCTTTTTCTTGCCAATTTATTTTGGGATCACCTCCTCCGTCTATCAAACTCCCTTATTTAGAAATCATTAATTAACTAACAAGAGACAAACATAGAATCGCTGAGCATAAATCACCCCAAGTGATTGGTTAGTTTAGATAAACACCAATATAATTGAAACATATAAAATATGAAGAAAAAAATAAAAACAAATAAAAGTACAAATAAAAGTGAGACAATCTCAACAAAAATGGGATAATTGACTTTTTCATTTATTTTTTCACCGGAAAATGGCGCCAAAAAATTGAAGGAACACGGTTTTATGTGATCCCGCTAGTTCAAAGTGTTGGCCTCCACTGTAGTTTCTTCCATAGTTTGGTCGGTGACTGTCTTTTGGTATTGGAGTGCCTCTTAGAGTTTCGGAGGCTCTTAATTTTGTGTTAGACCTGACCCATTGATTTTGGGGTCGTTTTTTTGTTGTTTGTTTTTGTTCGGTTGTTTGTGACTCTCATTTCAGGATTCACGCTACCATTCATCAATGCATTTTTTTCTTTTTGATAAAAAAATGGTGCTCGACAAGTACATCGGTCTTCAAGTAGTAATTGGAAGGTAAGTCCATATATTGTACCCAAAGGAGCAAATAGACTTACACTCTTTATTTTGTTCATTATTCAGTTGTATCGGTTCAAGGTAATTAAGATTGATAGTGTGGAGTTCAATAGTACGAAATCAAGAACGACAAATGCAAGAAAAGAGTTTATAATTATAATGAGAAACCAACCCTGGATTACAAATTCATAACGATATTTACTCATAGCATTGGACAATCGTGAGCGCACCACTCTATAAGACTCACACAGTAGTGACCATAAGAATGTATCATAAGGTCCAGATCGATAAAACGTAAGTATTGACCCTCACGATTCGGTAGTGACTTAAGTCTAAATCTCCTCTGCTGATCATTTTTACAAACATCCCTAACATTTTTTTCTCTCAACTTAGCTACTGTAGCTATGAACATCCAACAATAGCTCCTTCTGCATTCTTCATGTGTTCTTCATGGCTGAACTTTTGAAGATCTACAACATTCTCCTAGCCCCGGTGTTGTGTCCATGATGGATTCCCTTCCCATCGGACCACCGTCGAGTCTCCCCCATCCTCTTTCTTGTTACAAAACCTTGCTCTTTTAAGCTCCTCTGTTCCTTGCTACAGTGTACCTGCAAGCTAGTGTACCTGCAAGCTCTCACTTTCTATTCATAATGTTAGCTATGAATGAACTCTGTGGAATCAATCCAAAGCAACCCTGTCTTGACCCTGCACCTCCTATACAAGAAGGAACTACTTCTTCCTCAATCGGCCATCCACCTGGTTTTGAAAGACCAAAGCCTTTAGCTCTTCAACAACATCAAGCATCGGTTTTACCGAATTTAGAGACTCTCAGCAAGTCTAAGAAGGCCAGTAATAAAGCCACAAAATCAGCCCTCAGTGATCGAACACAAGAGTATTCACCTGGAGGCCATACCAAGCTCTTAGATGGACATAAAATGTTCTATTACAAGAATTTCAAGCCAGTGCACTCTGATACAGATGCAACTCCAAGCTATCCTCAGTCAAAAAGGCCCTCCAATAATCCTAATCCCTTCTTTGAGCAAGACAGATCCTATTACAATGGCTTTCATTTTGGAAAGTGGAGGCAGACATCACATAAAGGTCAATCCTATAAGCTACCACAGAAAAACCTCAGTACCACCAGAAACAATTTTCCCCAACCTTCCTCCAATATAGCCTACATACATAACCTTCATTCTAGGGCCAAAGAAGACTGGCTTGCTGACCTCTTTGCTGAGATTGGTGGTGTTCTTAAGGTACACATTGCTGCTAGGCCTAGTAAACTAGGCAAGAGTTATGGTTTTTGCTATTTCAAGTCACAGGAGCAACTGAGAGAGGCCATTTTTCTCTTCAATGGGTACTCAATAAATGGAAACAAACTCTTTGTTACCAAAGCCATTGGAAACAAGAGCTCCTCTTCTGAAAAACCTGCAATCCTACTTGAAGAACCTCTCAGACCACAAGGCTCGGTGGTAACTGCACAACAAGCCTACTTTCAGAACTCTCATCTAGCTATAGCTCACAAGAAATATAATGCTCAGACAATTATGAGGGATATTACAATGGGGTTTTTGAGATTAGTCTAAAAGATCTGGGGAGCCAAGTTTTGCTAGTCCACTGCTCCAATTCTGAACTGGACTCATAAATTATGAAGGATGATGGAGTTTGGCTTCAAAATTGGCTCACCGTCATCCCTGGAAAAGATCTATTGAGGAAGCTTGGTGGCTGTTTCAGATGGATCAAGGTACTTGGTGTGCCCTTCCATGGCTGGTGTCAGCCTCAAATTTTGGACAACTTATTTATAGTCATCCTCTCACCAAAGATGGAGTCCGAATTAATGAGGCCTTGTTATTAATTCATACAACTACCTTCACACCATTTGACTCAAAGATTCAAGTCCTGCTTGGTAGACAGACCTACACTCTTTGGGTTCAGTCCTTAAAGGACTCCGAGGTCCCTGACATTAATGTCAATAATGAAGACTTGGAGGAGAATTGTAGCACTGACTCTGAATCATTGGATGAAGGCCGACCTTCTTCTCAGCTTGGAGATACTTCCTCCTCAATTCCTGTTACCAATGCCTCTCCCTCACAACCAGCTTCACTGATCTCTACCCCAGAAATTTTAATTACACATCAGCAAGCTTCAAAGGCTGCTGAAACTTGCTTGCAGGACAACATGGCACTTACAACTGTAGAAACTCTTGGGGTAGACACCTCCTATCTTGCTACTCCTCCAGATCTTTCCATACTTCAAAGGATGGTGATCAAAGATACTTTCGATTCCTCAGAAATACTAGCTCAAACTGTTGTTCAAACACTGAGATTGGAAGCAGGACTACTCAGATTCTAACAAAACCCTTGTCCACTGTTCATCCTCGGTCAGAAACTCTTCAAAACCTGACTAATTCGACTTCAATCCAACCAACTCAGTTCTCTACACCTGCTGCAAGTACAAGGGCACATCAAGACTTAATTATGGGTGAGGCTCAATATAACCTTTCCCCATTTTCTGGAGAGAGAAACTCATTGGCCATGTCTCCATTAAATGTACCTGCTACAAAAGAAGCTATTTCAGACCAACCATCAACCTCAAAGCAACTACCAACTGAGATGAAGGAACTGGATTCTCTTACAGTAACAATTATACCTTGCAAATGGGCCCAAAATCAGCAGACACTTTGGAAGAGGATCTTTCAAATTCCCCCCCCCCCCCCAAAAAAAGCAAGAAAAGAATAGCAAAAAAGGTCTCATCTTCAACCTCTCCACATCACTATGTGCAACAAGGTCCAAATTAAAATCTTCCTCAAACCCTAAAACCTTCATTTCCAAGAGTCAACTCAATGAAGCAAAGAAGGCTTGGACTTTTGGAAAAATGATTGGTCTCACAGCTGATTGTAGTGAAGAAATACTGCTCCAACAGATAGCTGCATTGGATGATGACAGATTGGATGATGTGGAACGACCATCTCAGATTGATGTAGCAAATACTGATGAGGAAGAACAGTTACCTCTCAGCTTGGGTTTCACTCTGGATGTGGGAAATATCCCCACTCCTTTGCCTCTCATCTAACAACTGACAATGTTGATCCTCTCTTGGAATATGAGAGAAGTTGCTTCCTCACAAAAGAGGAAGACTTTAGGTAACGTGGTACGCAAGCAACATCCCACAATGGTTCTCCTTCAAGAAACAAAATTGCTCTCTCCTTCCTCTACCTTTCTCAGGTCTTGTGGCATGACTAGGGATTGGGTTTTGGAATATATCCCTGCTATTGGACTTTCTGGAGGTCTCATAATGTGTTGGGGAACATCCTGCTTTCAACTTACAAGAATGCAAAAGTTAAATGGGGCTATGCTTTGGTTTGGCTCCTTCAAGGACACTGATGAAGCTTGATGCATTATAAATGTCTATGCCCCTTGCTCAAGATCTAGAAGAAGGTCACTTTGGCTTGAACTAATTGCAGAACTGACTTACACACATACTCCATCACTCCTGATAATTGCTGGTGACTTCAACTCAGTGCTATCTTTGGATGAAAGATCCTCTAACAGAGGTTCTGTGAGGGATATCAATAATTTCCAGAATCTCATTGATACTCTAGCCCTCATTGATCTGCCTTTAACTGGTGGCAAATTTACTTGGTTTGGCACTGGTTCAACTGCCTCAAGAATTGACATATTCTTAATCTCCTCTGATTTCTTAGCCAAATTTAATAATCTCACACAACAATGCTTGCCAAGGTACATCTCTGATCATAGAGCCTTAATTCTCTTTGATGATCAGGTTGACTGGGGTCCAAGGCCCTTTAAGTTCCTCAATATTTGGCTTGAGGATGTGAGATTTTACAAAATGGTAGAGGAATTCTGGGCTCTCCTATCTATTTCTGGCCAGCCACATCTTATTCTCTGGAAGAAGTTGAAGCTCCTGAAGGACAAATTAAAAGAATGGAACACCCAAGTCTTTGGGTATCTTGACACTGATATAGCAAATCTCACTCTCAGCCTGGACAAATTAGACAAATTGGTTGAAAAAAGAACCCTCTCCTCTCTAGAATGCAATCAAAGGGGGATATTAAGAGCAGAATTAATTCAGAAGACAAAATTGTTGGCTAAATTATGGAGCCAAAAAGCCAGGAAAAAATGGTTTTATGAACGGGACAAAGGCTCTGGCTATTTTCATAGGTGGCAAATTTTCAAGGGTTGAGAAAGAAGATATCCCAAGTACTAGTTAATGATACCCTACTGCAAGACCCTCTGCTAATCAAAGCTGTTGCATCCTCTCATTTTGAAGCAAGGTTTGCTGAGTCCACCAACAACCCTATAAATCTAAATCATTTGAATTTCAATAGCATCACACCTGATCAATCATTGGAGCTGGAGAGGCCCTTCTCTGAGGATGAAACTCTTAAAGCAATTATGAGCTGTAATGGGGATAAGGCAAATGGGCCTGATGGTTTTACTCTCAAGTTTTATCAAGTCTGTTGGCCAATAATTAAGGTGGACCTGATGAATTTTCTAGCTTATTTCCACATGACTGGACATCTGGGGAAGACTCTTAACTCCTCCTTCACAACTCTAGTCCCTAAGCATGAAACCCCTCTCACCTTTGATGACTACAGGCCCATCAGTCTAATGGGTGGTCCTTATAAGATCCTTACCAAAATACTGGCTTCAAGACTGAAAGTTGTGATCAGTCCCTTGGTTGGCTTTGAGCAGACATAATTTCTAGCTGGGAGGCAAATATTGGATGGTGTACTGGTTGCTAATGAAGTGGTTCACAAGATCAAAAAATCAAAAACCCTTGCCCTTCTATTCAAAGCTGATTTTGAGAAAGCTTTTGACAAAGTTGATTGGCTATATAGAATGAAATTGCTTACTAAAATGGGGTTTGGCTATCTTTGGAGGCTATGGATGCTCTCTTGCTTTAAGGCACATGTCTCTATTCTTATCAATGGCTCTCCCTTCTCAGTTCAAGGTCTTTAGGGGAATCAGACAGGGCTGCTCACTGTCACCACTCTTGTTTGCACTGATTGCTGAGGGTTTAAACCAGTTTATGAAGGCAGGCTTAAGATTGGATCAATTCCAAGCAATCTCACTAGGGGTAAATGGTCCACATATCTCTCACCTACAATTTGCTGATGACACCCTATTCTTCATCAAAGCATCAACAAGTGGAGCTCAAATCTTGAAAAATGTTCTCAAATTATTCAGATTGACAACTGGTTTAAAGGTTAACTTCTACAAGTCCATTTTAATTCCTTTCAACCTCTCAACAGAAGAAGGTGATCAGTTTGCTACTTTACTGAACTGTACTAAGGGAGCTCTACCCTTACCTTACCTTGGTTTTTCCCTTGGAGCCAATCCCAAGAGAATCTCCACCTGGCAGCCCATCATAAGCAAATTCAAAAAAAGTCTAGGACTTTGGCAAGCAAAAATGCTATCCTTTGGGGGCAGAATCACCCTCATTAAATCAACACTCAGTGCCTTACCACTATATTACTTTTGTCTCCTCAAAGCTCCTAATGCAGTGCTAAAGGATATGGAATCATGGCAAAGGAGGTTCCTCTGGCATGGTAAACCCTCAGCTAAGGTCTTCTGCAAAGTTGGTTGTGGGCAAGTTTGCAAAGCTAAATCTGATGGTGGTCTTGGTATTAGAAAGTTAAAACTCATGAATATCTCCCTGCTTGCAAAATGGTGGAGGAGATTTGCTTTGGAGGAGAATTCTTTATGGAAACAAGCTATATGTGCTAAAATGGGGTGGAGTTTCAATGAGTGGGATCTAACCAAGTTTACTGAATTAGGCAAGCCCAGTTTTATCTCTCATTTTATGACTTTGCTGAGGGACTCAAGGTTTGCAGACTGCTTTAGTGATAAAGGCCTAAGATGGGTGCTTGGAAGAGGTAATAAATTACATTTTTGGGAAGATCTCTGGTGGGGGGATGCCACTCTCAAATCCCTATTCCCCAGAATCTACTCTCTGTCAAACTCAAAGCACAAACTAATTGCAGACATCTGGGTGGATGGGGGTTGGAACTTAAGCTAAGAAGAGTTGTCTTAGGTAGAGAAGCTCAGGAATGGGGGGTTCTTTCTGCAATTCTTGACTCTATACATTTAACTCAAGCGGATGATGAACTCTTATGGAAATGGGATGAAAAGGGTTTCTCTGTTACCAAAATCTATGCCTTGCTTGCACAGCAAGGCACCACTGCCATCAATTGGACTTCAAAGATTTGGATCCCTGGTGTCCCTCCAAAAATATTAGCATTCTCTTGGCTTGCTTGTTTAGAAGCCATTCCTTCAAAATGCTTTCTAGAAGAAAGAGGCATGGATTTTTCTTTACAACAACTAGTCTACTCTCATTGCTCCTGGGATCTTGAGGATGCATCTCATATACTCCTGCATTGTAAAAAAGCCTGGTTCACATGGACTATCATCTGCAAGTGGTGGGGATTAGTGTGGGTTTTCCCTCCTACTATCAAGATTCAATTTTGCTCTTGGTTCACACTTGTACCTACTCACTTGAGGAGATGCTGGAGTATCATACTTCAAGTCACTATCTGGCAACTTTGGCTGGCCAGAAATAATGAACTCTTTAATGGGATTATTGATACACCTGAAGTAATCTCAAACTCCATTATCAACAAGACTTATAATTGGGAATGGGCCTCCTTCTCCAAGAATCATCATTTTACAATTCAACAATGGAATTCTAATCCTCAAAGCTGTGCTAAAAAATAGCCTCTCCTTCCAGAGTTCTTCCTCAACAGGTGTTAACTCTTGGCTATTTAATTTTTTCTATTATTTGGGGGTTCTGGGTGGGTGTGAGTGGGTTGGGGGTTTAGCTTTCCCTTTGTGAGGTTAGGAGTGTTATTGGGGCTTTTGGTTCACTCTTGTGTGGGGGTTTACTCTTCTTTTCTCCTTCTCTCTGGTGTGGGTTTTCCTCGAGCGTTTCTTCTTTTTCTTGTCTGCAGGTTCCTCGAGCGATTTTTCCCGTGTATATTTAAACCCCTTAAATTATACCTAGGAAATTACCTTTATACCCTCATTCAATAGTAAATAAAATAATAAATAATTATAAATAAAATAAATAATTATAAATTAATTAATTAAATCATTATATAAAAAAGAAAAAGGAAAGTATAAACCTAATTCTATACCTTATAAGCCTAATCCTACACCGTGACTCACGAATTTCACGGCGAGAACCAGCTCTGGTCTCTGGCGTAGGCGAAGAATGAATAACGAGAGTAGATCCACGGAGCTCCCGTCTCTATTCGTCGAAGCCCAGTCCCTCCGCCGGCCCAGCCATCGGTGGCGACCACGCTCTATCTCCAGCGAGAACACGACGAATACCTGGTTCGACTTCAACCCCTCTTCATCTTCTCAGTTTCCAGTTTCGATGCTCTTCGTTCGGGTGTAATGAGTGTTTGGATCACGGTTGTTTAAACCAGATAATTTTGTTGGGTTTTTACATTGTTGGGTTTTGTTTTAAGTTATTGGACCTTAGTTGCCAGGCTTCGGTATCAAACAAAGCCCAAAACCTATAACACTCTACATAACATTGCAATGAAATAAGCAAGGCATGTTTGGACTGTAGCTCCTTCATCACAAGCGCACCCTCTCCTCTCTGTACTCTGTCATTCTCCTCTCTCCCTCTCTATCTCTCTCTCTCTCTACCCTCCTTCACCTTCTAGCAACCCTAAGTCTATATACACCGGCGCTCCTAGCAAGCGACCCATTACATTGGTATCAGATTCACCTTCCAGTCACACACAAATCATGCCTCCGACCCATGACAAATCATTCCAAGAGGAGCTCCGTTCCACAAATGCGGAAATCGCCACTCTCGAGGATAATATGGTGGAGCTTCAGACTTCGGTCGCGGACATGAATAAGCTCCTCCAGGTACTGGTGGACAAGATCCCTGATACACCGACCAAACCTTACACCACGATACCACCATCGCCGGTTTCAGCATCGGGAGTGACTCCAGCGCACCCGAGGCCTCAAGAATCGATTTTGGGGTCACCACCAGAATAGACCCAAGATGGAGCGATTCGTAGGGATTCCAGAGCTAGAAACCCACCTCGTTTTGATGGGTCGTATTTCTTTGGTTGGGAACTAAAATTTGCGCAACACTGCATCTCTGAAAATGTTTCTGAGGTTGACAAAGTTCGCGAGGCTATGCTGGGGTTTGAAGACGCTGCTCTTCGACACCACATCCTTTATATTAAGCAACTGAATGGTAAAGGCATCGCTGACCCTCCGTGGACGGAATACTTGGAATCGCTCTGACGATGCTTTACTGATGGGGACTATATCGATTACATGTCGGAGTTAGCACATGTCACGCCTCAAATCCGGTTTTGACCGGACTCGAGACGTGAACTAAAACAATAATAATTTTTTGAAAATAAAGCCAACAAGTCTCAACTTACAATTTTAAAACTTTTTAACAGTCACCACGAGTCACAACTCGGTAAAAACCACGGTAAAATAATTTAATAAAAACGAATAGTACGTCTCTAGACTATCTAGCCTAGGACCCTCGTAAGCTCCCAAGCATCGAGCATCCGGCTAGTACAATTCCCGCTTAGAACCTGAAAAACAACAAAGTAAGGGGTGAGCTTTCGTTCAATAGGAAAAGTAGTTAAGGTTATAAGCACAGGCTCACCACCACAGGTAACTGTCCAATTAGGGCATACTAGTACATCACACAACTAATTTCCAACAGAACTCGTAACCACAATCCTCAACTCAAGACCGAACCACACTCACAACCAAAACCGACAAACAGCACAGACAACAACCAGCACACCAAATAACCCGTCATCAAACATAAAGTAAACTGTAAAAGCATAACACGTCCCGTACCGCAGTCCCCTACTCGGTCGGCTGTCCACAGCCCGACACCCTCATATCATACCGGAACACTCAGCAGAACAAACCCATAACCCGAACGGCAGTTCCCAACACCACCGAATGCACCCAGCCATTTATGTCGTACCGTAACACGAAGCCTCGGTCCCGACACCTACCCGTCACGTAGACTCAGGGTAACATCCTATACTGGAAATCCCTCAGTCGGACGTCTTCCTGTCACGTAGACTCAGGGCCATAATCTTCCCGTCACATAGGCTCGGGTATCAAACACGCCATACTTTGCCTCGATACACTACACCTAAACTATCCCACGGTGCAAGTATCACTCCGGTTACGTCTTTTCTCGGAACACACAACAAGATAAATATTACAATTGTCATAATTAAACACGGCTTACCGAGCCCAACAATCTTACCACAACCAGTCACGTCGGTCTATCACTCACCCGACCATCACACAACCAAGGGTTCAGATCAACACAACCACGGCACACTCGCCCATACATAACAACAACATGCTCAACGGATATACTAATCTTATCTATTAAACCTAACGACACCGACTTACACGGCAAGCATCTCAACCAATAACAAGCAATTCCAAACCAACACATAACCTACGGCTCGACACGACCGATCTACCAGCACAACAATTCCCAAGACAGAAACGTAAATGTTCACAGTTCAATCGGCTACGCTAGTTGTTCTCATCCTACATGTTACTACGACTCATCCGTTTATTATCTGATATAAACGTCTTTCTAGTTTTATTAATTCCTAGCATGCATACTAGTAACTTTCCGCAATTAAACCGGTATCCGCTACTTCCCTACCTCAAGACGAACCGTCAGTTACGTCTTCTAGCTGCTGCCGTCCTGGCTCGCTACCTCCGGTCTTCTCTTCGATCGAAGCCGGACTCTACTTTACATAGAAAACTACAATTAAAACCGGTTTCACAGTTTGAATTAAAAGGTTACGCCGGTTTGGTTTTAAATTCAAAAGTTGTCTGTTACACTCGAGCGGGCTAAAAGCGGGGTTACGACGAATCGGGTTCGGGCACTCGAGCTCCGAACACCGAGCCCGATACACGTTTCCCGAAGTTCGGGTTTCGAGGTACGGGTTCATGTCACGATTCCCGAAGTACGGGTTTCGTGGCACAATCCCCAAGGTACGGGTTTCGAGACACGATTCCCGATATCCGATTCAGCGTTCCGCTTTTGTCCCGTTCTAGTCCGATTTAACGTCCAGTTCACTCGTTAGGGTTTTCAAAACCAAATCTAGTTCATTCAAGTTTCGTTTCGAGTTCAAAACCGCCAATAATCGAATCTGGTTTTTAGTTCTTAAAGAGTTAGATCCGGTTTTACTTTAGGTTCCTTTTTGAATTTTTTTTTTCAAGTTTCTCTTCAAGATTCGATTCCACACGCCCAGATCCACCAGGGAAGTTCCAGATCGGAGAACGCTGGGGACAGAAATAACAAAGGGAAAAGAAGCTCGGGTTTTGAGTCCGGTCGGCCAAAGCCTCTCGGTTTAGCGTTACTCACCGTGGGAAAAGACGGTGACGAGAGGGTGGTTGGTGTCGGGCGCGGCGGCGGAGCACGGCGGGGATTCCGCCTCAGATCCGGACGAGACCGGTAAGGGTTTCGGATCCGTGAGTGCGCCGGCGAGCTCACCTCGCCTCTGGACGTGCCCGACGTCGGCGAGGGCTCGGTTGCACGCGGTTGAAGACGGTGGCGGTGAGAGCTCAGTGAGGGAAGGGGCGACGCCGACGAGAACTCGCTGAGGGAGGGCGGCCTGGCCAGAAATCGCTGAGGGAGGGGCCTGAACTCGACGACGGGGAAGTGGCCGGAAACGGAGTGAACGAAGAAGAAGATGGAGCGGAGGTCGGAGACTGAAGGAGAGAGAGAGAGGTCGGGTGTAGAGGGATGCGCGAAGAAGGATGCGAAGAACTGAGCTGAAAACCCTAAAAAAAGCTTATATAGCTCCGAGCTTGGGCCGGGTCAGAAGTCTGGGCCGGGTCGGCCGGTCCATGTTGGGTCTCGAGGTAGGGTTAGAGATGAACCAACTCGCAGCGGAAAATCAATACAAACCAAGAAACGATTAAAACCATGAAACAACTAACAAATAATGGATTCACAAGAGAAAAGTTCAGCACTATCTCTTACCAAAACAAGAACACCGGTTAACGAATGATTGGCTTGAGTCTCCAAGACGCCTACGTATCCACATGGGAATCAAAGCCACATAGTTCTTCTCTTTGAGGACTCAAGAACACAAAAATGGAGGTGGAAACTAGCCAAACCCGAAATGGCCATGGAAGAGGGAGAGAAAATGTGTTTCCTATTCTTGTCTTGTGTTTGTTATGTTGAAAAAAGATGACTTAAACATAACAAAACCCATACTTGTCCAACTAAAGGCATGGGACAAGTATGGTCCTATATAAGTGGCAACTAATGAGACTTTAGTATTGCCTGACACTACATAGCGAATCGAACCAATCGATTCTAACCTTTCCGTCGTCCCTGTCATTATCCTTTTATCTCCGATATCATGATTGAGATAAGGCATAGAGTCGTCATCCTTATTATTCTCAATCACCGTTCCTTGATATGTGAGATGACTGAAGATATGATACCCAGTATCATGTGCATGGCCATGCTATTCTTCCAGTCACTCTCGATCAAGCGGCCGAGAACCGATATCTTTCCCATACCTTAGTATGAGGGATAAATCCCTTAGCCGTCTTTCGTGTCACTCATGTAGCCCGTCCCCAAGCCAATCCTGGCCGTTATGGAAGCCCTGTTACGGACAACATTAGGCTCAGGTCAAACTCAGTTGTTGACTACATAGCAATCACAAAGACTCCTTGGTCTAAGGATACATGACAAGCTACAACACTGAATATGTTCATGACTTAATCTATGGCACATATTCAGGGCGGGTCGTCCAATATCATGTCCCACATGATATCTATGATCAGACTCCGGAATCCCATTCCAATGACTAACAGAACGTAAGCCATAAAGAGCCATCTTTCATACTAGTCGCTTCTAGTGAAGCTTTGTTGACTAGGGACCCATCGAGTGTGATCTATCTCGATCTATGGTTCTATTCGCATGGTGGGCATAGATCAGAGCACACATCGATATATTACTCCAACACATAAGTAATATAAAGCCGCTTTAATTTTATTGCTAACGATGATATATACATTTGGACATTTAGGATTGAACTACGGGCACTAAGACTAACAATCTCCCACTTGCCCTAGTTCCAATCTAAACTCCAATATGTCCCCATCGACTTTACATGTCTAACATGTTCAGGCAGTGACACTGCCTTAGTCAAAGGGTTGGCTATGTTATCATCTGTTGCAATATCGGTTATCTTCACTTCACCTCAGTTCAGTATTTATCTGATGAGGTGGATACGCCGCAGTACATGTTTGGATTTGTTAAACGATCTAGGCTTTTAGCTTGCACAATGGCCCTTGTGTTGTCGCAAGATGGATTCACCGGGCTGGATGGGTTTTTAATTACACCCAGCCCTGCCATGAATTTCCAAATCCACATAGCCTCCTTAGCTGCCTCTGCAGCATCCATGTACTTGGCCTCTGTCGTAGATTTGTCAATGATATCTTGCTTTACGCTCTCCCAGCTAAAGCTCTGCCATTCAGCGTAAACACATATCCTGATTGACTTCTAAAGTAATCTGGATTTGTCTTGGAAAACTAGCGTCTACTCATCCTTCGACGACTAGTTCAGCATCATCTTTCCCCGTGTTAGAATGATGTCTATTGGTACAACATAAGGCTTACGAGACGTCTGGTCTCATACATGTCATGACATATATGATCGATCCTGCCCCCAGGCGCATAGGATTCTCATCATCCTTTTCAGCTCATCAGGGTTCTTAGGACACTGAGTCTTTCTGAGATGAATGCCATGACTAGTGGGTAAGAGTCCTTTCTTTGAATCGAGCATTAAGAACCTACTCAATGCCTTGTTCACATAAGTTCCCTGACTTAAATCCAAGACCCTCTTGGTGCGATCTCTACATATCTTAATCCTTAAGATATAAGAAGCATCGCCTAAGTCCTTTATTGAAAAACACTTCCTCAACCAAGCTTTAGTCTCGTGCAAGGTTGGGATGTCGTTTTCAATGAGAACCAGAAAGGTAATCTTGCTCCCACTAGCCTTCTTATAAACGCAAGATTCATCCTCGTTCTTGATTAAGCCAAATCCAATTACAGCTTCATCAAAACGAAGGATCCAACTCCGAGAAGTTCGTTTCAATCCATAAATGGATTTCAACAACTTATAAATCTTTCCTTTATTCTTCGGATCGTCAAAACCTTTGGGTCGAGACATACAAACGTACTCAGTCAAATTTCCATTTAGGAAAGCGGTTTTGACATCCACTTGCCATATCTCGTAATTATGATACGCAGTTATGTCAAGAAGAATTTGGATCGATTTTGACCATAGCCACTAAGGAGAAGGTTTCCTCATAGTCAATCCATTGGATCTGCCTATAACCTTTCGCCACCAGTTGAGCTTTGTAGGTCAGAGGGTTCCCATCCATGTCCATCTTCACCTTGAAGATCCATTTACATCTGATGGTCCTCACACCATTGATGGGATCAACCGGTTCCCAGACTCGGTTGTCCGACATGGATTGCATTTCCTCCCTCATGGCTCCCAGCCATAACTCGGAGTTGGGCCCATCCACGACTTCCTGAAAGGTGGCTGGATCATCGTGATCCACCATGACTTCATTGTCACCTCCGGATACCATATCTTGGAGGTGGAAGATTGATCCTTTAAAATCGCCTTGGACCTTTCGGAATTGTAACAGGAATTGGTTCTTACTCTACGAAAATCTCTGGCTCCTTTCTACTGGGTTGCCAATTGGTTTAGACAGATCTGTACCATCCTGAATTTCTTCGAGATGCACAGTCCTCCCAATGACGTCTTTGCAAACAAAACTCCTTTTCCATAAAGTCCCCACCCCATGCGACGAACACCATGTTCTCACTGGGATTGTAGAAGTAGTATCCCCTTGTTGCTTTGGGATACCACACGAAGGTGCATATCTCAGATCTTGGTTCGAGCTTAGTCGAAACAAAATGTTTCACATAAGCCTCGCAACCACAAATCTTTAGGAAGGACAAAGCGGGCATCATCCCATATCATTTTGAAATGGTGTCCCTTCCACACCCTTCGTTGAAGCCCGATTCACTATGAATGCGGTCGTCTCTAGAGCATAATCCCAGAAAGAGATTGGGAGATCAGTCCAACTAATAATGGAACGGACCATTGTCTAACAATGTCCGATTTCTCCGTTTGGATACACCTTTCATCTACAGTGTCCCAGGAGGAGTCCATTCCAAAAGGATCCAATTCTCTTTTAGATGATCTAATAACTCTGTGGTCAAGTATTTTCCACCTCGATCCAATCGAAGTGCCTTAATACCTTTGTCGAGCTGGTTTTCTACTATAGTCTTAAACTCTTTGAATTTATCAAAAGCTTCAGACTTATGTCTCAGCGAATAGACATAACCATATTTACTGTAATCATCAGTAAATGTGATAAAGTAGTTAAAACCCCTCCTGGCAAGTGAAATTATTGGTCTACACACATTCGAGTGTATCAGCCCCAATAATTCACCAGCCCTTTCATCGCGATCGTTAAAAGGGTACTTTAGTCATTTTGCCCATCAAACAAACCTTGCACCTATCGATCGAATGGATTTAGACCTCTTGGTATTAAGGGAATATATAGAACTTGAGGCATTGTTACCCGTATCTAATATGTACAATCCTCCAACCAAGTCAGTACTGGTATAAAACATATCATTGCATAGAACATTGAAAACTCCATTTCCAATATTAAAATTATATCCTTCCTTGTCAAACACGGATACAGATATAATATTCCTACTAAAAGTAGGTATCCAATATACATTATACAGTACTAAGACAAGGCCTCTTGGCAAAGTAAGACTCATGGATCCTACAACAGTTACCACAACTCTGAGGTCCACTTCGTGCTTTCCAAACCTCTCCTACTTTCAGCCACCATATATAAGTGCATGTGTGAGATTCAGTCCTGGTATCTAATACCCATGAATCTTTGGAAGTAGAGAGATGTAGCTCTATAGAGTTAATACCGGATGAAGGCACGGTCCCACCGCCATTCCTTAGATCATCCAGGTTTCCTGATGAAGGCGCAGTCCTACTGCCCTTCTTCAGATCATCCACGCTATTTGATGAAGGCGCAGTCCCACTGCCCTTCTTCAGATCAGCCGTGAACTTCCTGTAATCCCGGTTCCAATGACCAGGCTATTGGCAGTAGAAGCAGACATTCTCATGTGTCTCATCTTTCCTGCCAAGTGCGCATGGGCCCCGCCCTTGCCACTTCCAATTCCCTTGTTGACCATCAGAATATCCTTGGATCCCAGATCCCTGATATATTCTTCTCAGCAATTAATGACACTTCATGTAACTCTGATATGGTCTTAGAGACAGCCTTGTCAAGGACATATTCTTTGCGTTCAGACTTGAGGACTATCCTCAAAATTCTGTACTAGTCCAAATAGTTTGTCCCATTTAGCTTGACCCTGTCAAGAATGGTTTTTAATGACAAACTATTAATGTTCGTTGAATTTGCCATTTGATCTACAACAGATAAAATTCAATCAGTAAACTGAATAAATTTTATGAAGATCAAGCTTAAACACCAACAATCGATTCTAAACCTTTAGAATCTGAAACCAAGATCCTTGATTCACTCGATTAAGCTGAACTAATGCTCACCACTTAATCGAGCTATGTAGGTAGGACTCCATCCAATCACATCCAATGTGACTCTTGGCTAGGGTATGTACTTATGTACACGACTTACCCTATCTGTTACCCTAGCTCAACCTCAGGCTGAGAATCGTAGTCGGGTCCACCAATTTTCAACTATGGCTCGTCACTATGTAGGTGCTCCGCTAATGCGCATGACACCCACATATGTCGTCCAAACCTACTACCCCGCTTCCCCATGGATGCTCCGCTAATGCGCACGACACCCATAGGACGAGGAGGTAGTAAGGTGTTGATGATTGGGAGGTATCGGACATGACCCGCTTTTACTTGTCCAGTTGTGTTCAAAACTTTGGCACATCCTAGATGCGATGAGCACATCAACTACATTCCAAATGCAATGATGCCTCAAATTACATCCAATGTAATTCTTCCTTTGAACCCGTCAACTACATCCAATGCAATGACGGTTCTAAGGGTTCACACACAAGGATTAAAATTCCAATTTTATCTTTGCATGTGAGGTGATATGCTCGGTAAATAAAGTTAAGCATGCAATTCTAAAACACATAGAATTAATCATGCATAAACTAAACCAAGCATAAAGCGGTAAATGTGCACATAATAGCCCCCTAAACTAACTCTCACTAGCTTCTTGAGCTCCACCAACTCCAAGCCGATGCCAACACCCGAAAAGCCACCAAATGACCTTTTCGCCCTTTCTTCGTCTTGAGTAAAATATTACAATTTAATACACGACTCGCAGGTCGGGAATAAATAAATATTACAAACAAGTGGTTCGACGACCACACATTGAAAGAATAATTACACGCTAACTCTAACGGCTCGCAGGCCGTGAAAAGCGATAAATAATTAAATCGAGCTCGGGGCTATTATGTACACCATGCCAACATCACATCACACATCGTGTTATCAAACAAGCATGTTATCAAACATCATGTGATTTTCCGGTTTTAATTAATAGCCAAGTTTCGAAAATTTTTGATGCTCGGTTTATCGAAACCGTTCAAAAATGAACTTTTGAACATTTGATCTTCGAGTTCGTCATGACGGTTCCAAACTCGTCATAACTAACAAAACGGTTTAGCCTTGGCATATCAACCATCCAATGGTCATGCTTGGCCTAGCTCCGTCCAACGGAGCCCCGTTCGGTCCCGGTTTCGGCTCCCCGAGAGTCCCGCTCCCGAGACCCGAAAAATCAATTTTTTTTTTCAAAATTTACAGATTTGAAATAATTTTCAAAAATTCATTTTACATGCATTAAATCCATGAACAAGAATTTAAAACATGTTATCAAACAATTTAGCAAAACAACATGCCAAAAACGAAACTTTCAAGCAAAACCGAAACTTTGAACACCGTCTTGTGAATCCCGAAGGTAGCACGGCTCTGATACCACTGTTGGGTCTCGAGGTGGGGTTGGAGATGAACCAACTCGCAGCGGAAAATCAATACAAACCAAGAGACGATTAAAACTATGAAACAAGTAACAAAGAATGGATTCACAAGAGAAAAATTCAGCACTATCTCTTAACAAAACAAGAACACCGGTTAACGAATGATTGGCTTGAGTCTCCAAGACGCCTACGTATCCACATGGGAATAAAAGCCACGTAGTTCTTCTCTTTGAGGACTCAAGAACACAAAAATGGAGGTGGAAACTAGCCAAACCCGAAATGGCCATGGAAGAGGGAGAGAAAATGTGTTTCCTATTCTTGTCTTGTGTTTGTTATGTTGAAAAAAGATGACTTAAACATAACAAAACCCATACTTGTCCAACTAAAGGCATGGGACAAGTATGGTGTCAAGTAAGGTGTAAATAGGACAAAGTATGGCAAGACAAGATTGGGTTAGGTGGTGAATCACCAACACCTTAATCCTTGTCTTGCTTACTTAGTACTAATTAATCAAGACTTGATTAATTAGTTCCATGGGCCTTGGTTGCATGGGCCTTTCATGGGCCTCTTGGAACATGGCCCGTGGCCATTTCCAACGAGGTCCCGTGATTCGCTCATCGCCTCCATGCCTTCCATACCGGAAATGTCCAACATTATCCGACGCGATCAATCCCAAGACTCCAAGCCTTGTCTCGATCCGTAAAGTCCTATTCACTTACGGGCACATGACCCAAAACCCAGTTTTGGTCCTGTCCCGAGACAACTCCCTTTTGGCCATTCTCCATAAATGTGTCAATGAGTTTCATCCTCCGATGTGACCCTTAGGTTTATGCATGTCAATAGATCAACGTAAAATCCCATTTTACTTGATCCTATTTAAGTGGCAAATAACGAGACTTTAGTATTGCCTGACACTACATAACGAATCGACCCTGTCGATTCTAACCTTTCCGTCGTCCCTGTCATTATCCTTTTATCTCCGATATCATGATTGAGATAAGGCATAGATTCTCAATCACCGTTCCTTGATATGTGAGATGACTGAAGATATGATACCCAGTATCATGTGCATGGCCATGCTATTCTTCCAGTCACTCTCGATCAAGCGGCCGAGAACCGATATCTTTCCCATACCTTAGTATGAGGGATAAATCCCTAAGCCGTCTTTCGTGTCACTCATGTAGCCCGTCCCCAAGCCAATCCTGGCCGTTATGGAAGCCCTGTTACGGACAACGTTAGGCTCAGGTCAAACTCAGTTGTTGACTACATAGCGATCACAAAGACTCCTTGGTCTAAGGATACATGACAAGGTACAACACTGAATATGTTCATGACTTAATCTATGGCACATATTCAGGGCGGGTCGTCCAATATCATGTCCCACGTGATATCTATGATCAGACTCCGGAATCCCATTCCAATGACTAACAGAACGTAAGCCATAAAGAGCCATCTTTCATACTAGTCGCTTCTAGTGAAGCTTTGTTGACTAGGGACCCATCGAGTGTGATCTATCTCGATCTATGGTTCTATTCGCATGGTGGGCATAGATCAGAGCACACATCGATATATTACTCCAACACATAAGTAATATAAAGCCGCTTTAATTTTATTGCTAACGATGATATATACATTTGGACATTTAGGATTGAACTACGGGCACTAAGACTAACAGTCCAGCCCAAACCATTTTTTTTATTTTTTTTAAACGAATTAAAATTTAAATCGAATTTCAAACTCGTCGTTTACCAAAAACCGACCCAAAACTCAACCTCGACATTCCGATCGAATAAAATTAAATCAAATAGAACTTTTTAACAAGGCGGTCTTCACAATCTACCCCCCTTAAAACAATTTCGTCCTCGAAATTCCAAAACGAACGCGCTCCACTTAACATAACTAATGTGCACACACGGAACAAGCAGACACACTCGTACTAATAATATACTAAGTATAGTAGTATAGTCACACAATAACACCCAATCATAGAAGTTCGCACAATAGTGCGTCACACATACCAGCCAATCAAAACAGCAGATTCACACAAGTCACACCAATCAACAACTTTCAACACACGAACAATTCGCAATAGGCAAAAACAGCTTGGAGTTAAAATTCTTAGCACGATCAATTTTCACCAAAACATTCATGTCGATATCAAGTCGTTACAACCCGATTCAGGCGTCCCCGAACTACGTTGTAACCACCTGAGATCCCCCCATTCACGTCCAGCTACAGTGGCCCCTATAGCCAAATCGTGATGGTACATACACTTCAGTTTCTACAGAAAATCGGGCATGACCCGTTCGTAAATTACACTAACCAACCGCTTAAGCGGTCACTCAAAACACAACCTGCCCAATTAACAAGAACCACATCACACATCAATTCAACAGACTACCAGCAATTCAACCGACTACCAAACCGACACTCTCTTTGTCTCGTTCATACGCTTAGGACATATCCGAGTTGCGTAAACAACACACCGAAACTCAACAACCTAACTCTACCCACCTAATTGACGTACGGTCCGAGGTTTGAATCTAACGACGCTTTACTGATGGGGACTATATCGATTACATGTCGGAGTTAGCACATCTCAAGCAAGATGGGTCTGTTGAGGATTATTTTCAAGCATTTCAGGGTATCAGCACCCAACTTTCTCTGTCAGACAAAGATGCATTTGGCTATGTTTCTAAGCAACTTGAAGCCGGATATTGAGGAGGGAGTCCCACAATCCTTTATACCTCACAACAAATTCTCTTTTCCTTCCACCCAACGGCCTGCACCAGCCATGATCCTCCCAAAAAACCCTCATTCACCAACACCGAAGTCTTCATTCCAAGGTCCCAAATCGATGTCGCCTCCAACATCCGCTCAAAGACAGTTGAGGGATGATCGCTTTCGAAAAGGCCTCTGTGTTTGGTGTGGTGAGAAGTATTCTCGTGAGCATCGCTGCACGAAATCCCAGCTCTTCCAGTTATTGGTTGAAGATGATTCTGCTACTCAGAGTGATGGTGAAATATTAGTTTATTGTGTTGCCTCTTTGGATGCCTTGGCCGATGACAGACAGATGCAATCTGAGGGATCCCCAATTATATCTCTATATGCTCTGTGTGGTCTAGCTGGTTATAATACCATGCGTATCCCTAGTTTGATCAAAGGTACAATGGTGGCTATTTTGGTGGATTCTGGAAGCACCCATAATTTCATCAGTGCTCCATTGGCTACGAAGCTGAAATGTGTAATAACCTCTACCCAGAATATTAAAGTATTGGTGGATAATGGGGATACTTTTCTCGTTGAGGGCAAATGAGTGAACCTTTAATGGATGATGCAAGGTATTTCGTTTGGGGCTGATTTCTTTGTATTGCCTGTCCAAGGTTGTGATGTAATTCTGGGAATCCAGTGGTTGGTCACTTTAGGACCGATACTATGGGACTTTGCAAGCCTGAAAATGGAGTTTCAGACTCCTGGTAAATGGATCACATTACAAGGTATTCCCGCGGGAAGGGTTGCTTAGGACACAAGGCAATTATGCGCTGCCATCTCTGCATTTGATACAGTCTTTACTCTGTTCTCCTGTTCGCAAGTTGAAAGCTCCTCTCCTCAACTTAACAAGGCACTAACGCCTTCTTCCAATCTCGCGCCTGCAATTGATGTGTTACTACGAGAATTTGAGGATTTATTTGCTGTTCCCTCTGGTCTGCCCCCAAATCGGACACACAATCATTCTATTCAGCTGCAACCTGATGCATATGCTGTCAAAATCCGTCCATATCGATATCCCTCAATTCAGAAAACTGAGATAGAACGTTTGGTTGCTGAGATGCTGGAATCTGGCATAATCCGCCCACGCACAAGCGAATTCTCTTTTCCTGTGATCCTTGTGAGGAAGAAAGATGCTATATGGCGCCTTTGTGTTGATTACAGGCATCTCAATGCGATGACTGTGAAAACAAAATTCCCTATTCCCTTGGTCGAGGAGCTCTTAGATGAGTTACATGGTGCGATATACTTTACTAAGCTCGATCTCCGGGCCGGATACCATCAGATTCTAATGTAGCTAGAAGACATTCCCAAAACTGCATTTTGTACCCACTCTGGGCATTATGAGTTTTTGGTAATGCCTTTTGGCCTCACCAACGCTCCATCGACATTCCAATCGCTCATGAATGATGTGTTTCGGCCATTGCTCCGGGTATGTGTCCTTGTATTCTTCGATGATGTGCTTATTTACTCACCTACTTTTGTCGATCATGGTGCCCATCTGAAGTTGGTGTTCGAAATCTTGAGAGCCGAGCATTTATTCCTCAAAGCTTCAAAGTGCATTTTTGCTGCTTTTGAAGTGGAATATCTAGGTCATGTTATTTCCCCATTGGGTGTTGCCATGGATGAGAGGAAGATTGCTGCAGTATTGGATTGGCCCCTTCCAAATACGATCAAAAAATTAAGAGGTTTCCTTGGCCTTACGGGGTATTACAGGCGATTCATTCGCAATTATGGCTCCATAGCCAAGCCTCTCACCGACTTATTGAAGAGGGCGCGTTCAAGTGGAGTGAGACAGCAGAGAAGGCTTTCACTGCACTTAAGGGAGCAATGACTTCTGCTCCATTCCCGGCATTACCGGACTTTCAGATTACCTTTGTGCTAGAGACGGACGTATCGAGCACTGTAGTCAGCGCAATCCTTTCACAATTGGGTAAGCCTATAGCATTCTTCAGTAAAGCTTTGGCTTTGCGCCAACGAGCTCTGTCTGTGTATGAAAAAGAGATACTCGTTGTGCTATGGGCGAAAAAGCACTAGACCCCGTATCTAATGGGTCGTCATTTCATTATCAAGACGGATCACCAGAGTCTTCGTTTCCTGCTGGATCAACGGACTTATACACCAGCCCAATTGAATTGGGTAATCAAAATGATGGGGTATGATTTTGAAATACAGTTTCGAACTGGGGCAACTAACAAGGTAGCAGATGCCTTGTCTCGCAAGTTTTCTGACTCTGTTTTGGACACTGAGAGTTCATATGTGGAATTATTGGCCATTTCATCCCTTTCTTCATCTCTGTTGGATAGAATACGTAGCTCTTGGACGTCTGATGTGAAATTAGCACGAATTCTGCTTGATATACAAGCAGGGAGTGGGACTTCTAAATACTCTTGGGTCAATGGCAATTATTCAGAAAAGGTTGACTGGTTGTGGGCAAGGATGAGGGGTTGCGTGCTGAACTCATCTCTTATTTTCACTCGGGAGCTATTGGGGGCCATTCTGGTAGACATGCGACTTACAAAAGAATATCTGCTCATTTATATTGGAGGAAGCTTAAGAAAGAGGTCGCACTTTGGGTGGCTAACTGTTAGATTTGCCAAACCCATAAGCCCGACTTAGCTGCTTCTCCAGGGTTGCTTCAACCTTTGGGGGTGCCACAGGCTGCTGGGCAGGACATATCGATGGACTTCATCGAAGGGCTTCCTGAATCTCAAGGTTATGAGGTGATTTTCGTGGTGGTTGACCGTCTCACAAAGTCAACACATTTCTTACTCCTCAAGCATCCCTTTACAGCTCTATCAGTTGCCTAGGTTTTTCTTGATCAAGTCTTCCGTCTCCATGGCATGCCATCATCAATTGTGAGTGATCGCGACAAGGTATTTCTGTCCACTTTTTGGCGCGAGCTATATCGCCTGCAACACATAACTCAGAATCTCTCGTCGGCGTACCATCCGCAAATTGATGGGCAAATTGAAATTGTGAACAAAGCATTGTAAACTTATTTGCATTGTATGTGCTCTGATTCACCCAAGGATTGGGCCAAGTGGATTCCTTTGGCCGAATTCTGGTACAACACAACTTACCGTAACGCGATCAACAAGACCCCCTTTCAGGCACTCTATGGTAAACCACGTTCGTCGCACATTCCTTATCTGGCAGGAGCTACTTCTTTTGACATTGTGGATCGTAGCTTCGTCGCCAGAGAAGAGGCCTCGAGACTCTTGAAGTTCAATTTACAACGTTCAAAAGATCGCATGAAAACACAGGCTGACAGGAAGCGCTTGGATTGTGTGTTTGCCGTGGGAGATTGGGCTTATGTCAAGCTGCAACCATACAGGCAGAGTTCCCTTGCACTCCGCCTTTTTGAGAAGCTGTGTCCCAAGTATTTCGGTCCATACAAGATTCTGAAGAAGGTTGGACAGGTAGCTTATACCTTGGACCTTCCTCCTTCTTCCAGGATTCATCCCACATTCCACGTATCCCAATTGAAACCACACAAAGGAGCTCTGATCGCCCAAATTCCTCTGCCCACAGTCGATACCGCGGGTCTCATTGGCAGAATTCCATTTAAAATCCTTGATCGCAAGTCTGTCAAGAGAGGTAACCGCGCTGCAACTTAATTGCTGATCCAATGGAGCGATTCTGATGAACATAGTGCCACTTGGGAGTTCCTTTTCGACCTTCAGAGGAAATTTCCGGAGTTCAAGACTTCCTGAGGACATGAAGTCTTCGAGGGAGGGGTAATGTAATGAGTGTTTGGATCACGGTTGTTTAAAATGGATCATTTTGTTGGGTTTTTACATTATTGTGTTTTTTAAGTTATTGGGCCTTAGTTGCCAGGCTTCGGTATCAAACCAACCCCAAAAGTTGTAATAGTCTACATATAGCATTACAATGAAATGAGCAAGGCATGTTTGGACTGTAGTTCCTTCATCACAAGCACACCCTCTCCTCTCTGTACTTTGTCCTTCTCCTCTCTCACTCTCTATCTCTCTCTCTCTCTACCCTCCTTCACCTTCTAGCAACCCTAATTCTATATACACCGCCGCTCCTAGCAAGCGACCCATTACACCGGGTGGGTTCGATTTCAAGTATGGGTGGTGCTCTTCGTTCGGCCAAAACCTGGTTCAAGCTTCAAGTTTCAACCATGTAACCTTTGGATTGATTTTAGTTTGTAAATTCACTGTGTTGAATGGTGAGGATTTTGTGTTTATTTTGGTTTGATTTTGGGACAAATCTGTTGGTTTTGGGTTTATTTTGGTTTGATATTCACGGTGTTGGTGGTGAGGATTGAGATTGATTGAGTTTTAAATTGATTTTCTGGAAATTGGAAGGTGCTCTTGCGGGATAGGGATGAACACGATGAACATGAGGAGATGAACACGGTGAACAAGGTCAAAGAATTAATAAAAAATTAATGATAAATTAAAACAATTAATTGATAATAAAGAAACTAAATAATTGATTAAAGAAAAATATAAGTTTTGTAGAAAAATAAAATAAGTTTTTGAATATAAAAAACTGATTTTAATAAATAAAACTAATTTTATAAAACAAATATGATTTTACAAAAATAAAAAACTGAATTTGAAATATAGAATCTGATTTTTTAAAACTAAAAAAATGATTATTAAATAAATAAAAAAACTAAAAAATAAAATCTGATTTAAAAAAAATAAAAATTGATTTTTTAAATAAAAAACTAATTTTTATAAAATAAATAAATGAGAATGGAAAATATAAAATTAGATCTTAATTTTTAAATAAAAATAATTTTTATGAAATTTTAAAAAAATATATATTTATTAAAGAAATATAAAAATGTAAAATTAATGTTAAAATAATAAAGAAATTTTAATAAAAAATTTAAATAAGAATTAGCTAATTAATTCAAGTTATTATTAAAGCAAAAGTCAAAGGCAATTAAAAAAAAGGGTAAAACAATTCTTTTTACTCTTAAGTCAAAAGTAACTACAATGATAAAAGATAAAATGGACATTTCACTTTGGTATGTTAGGAACCCAAATAGCTCAAAACGTCTGTGGACCGAACATAAGGGTACCAAATTGGAATAAAAAATCATAAGAGTACCAAAACGTTCGTTGACCGAACATAAGGGTACCAAAAAGTATTTAACCCTAGTTTCAATGAATGTTCGTTTAGATTTTTTTGTGTCCCGAGCAATAATTATCGGCAACATTATCATCTCATAAAACGAACTCGGACCCACCCGTGGCTACATTGGTGTAACCTCGGCGTAAGCTTGGCGCAACCAATACTTCTCGTTCTATAAATTGGCCCCTTCTTCTTCATTTCATTCACACCTCTCCACTCCACTCTCCTCGTTCACTTCTCCACCTCTTTTGTAGCTCGAGATGGGAACTTTGTGACGCATACCAACGCCTTGGTCGGCAATAGAAGAAACCCAGCATTTGATGATATGGCTCGACTATGCGGAGGTCCATGAAGAGTATTGGGATAAACTTTACCAACAACACATAAGGATCGTCGATCCGGATATCAACCCACGGTCCCAAGCCCAGCTTAAGGATCATTTGGGTAAAAACAGCAAGAAGGTGAAGAAATTTGACGATATCTACCGACGTCTTGTCCAACAACGCCTTCTCGAAACGACTGATCGAAAAATATTAGATGCAACCTTTGCCGAGTACCACATAACATATAATATTCCATTCAAAAAATTCCAATGGTGGGATCTCACCAAAGATGAAGTGAAGTGTCGCCTCTGTGTCGGGATAATTTAATCTCGTACTCGTCTGTGTGGTAAATTCCCTTTACTGATAGTGTGAAATGAATTTCAAGAAATTTATAATTTCTGCTTCAGTCAATCTATTAAATCAAGCAGATTTATTACCATAGTAGTAGCTTGGTGTACCTGCTCAGCCAAACTATAAGTCAAACACTTGACTTAGACATTGTATATGCTTTAACAAATTCGAAATTGTATCATAATAATGATACAATGCAAACTGTTGAGATTTGTTGGATGCTAGAAAGAAGGACATTGGTTTGTGGGTTACCAAAATCAATCAATAACCACTTCGACCTCTATGTAATGTTTTGTTGATGTTGGCTAACGGGTGGATTTCCTTGACTGTTACATCCATCCCCTCATCCCTGTCTTGGAAATCCATGGGAATGAGATTAGGATGTGTTTGTTATGCTTTTCTCCTTCTTTTTCTTGCCAATTTATTTTGGGATCACCTCCTCCGTCTATCAAACTCCCTTATTTAGAAATCATTAATTAACTAACAAGAGACAAACATAGAATCGCTGAGCATAAATCACCCCAAGTGATTGGTTAGTTTAGATAAACACCAATATAATTGAAACATATAAAATATGAAGAAAAAAATAAAAACAAATAAAAGTACAAATAAAAGTGAGACAATCTCAACAAAAATGGGATAATTGACTTTTTCATTTATTTTTTCACCAGAAAATGGCGCCAAAAAATTGAAGGAACACGGTTTTATGTGATCCCGCTAGTTCAAAGTGTTGGCCTCCACTGTAGTTTCTTCCATAGTTTGGTCGGTGACTGTCTTTTGGTATTGGAGTGCCTCTTAGAGTTTCGGAGCCTCTTAATTTTGTGTTAGACCTGACCCATTGATTTTGGGGTCGTTTTTTTGTTGTTTGTTTTTCTTCGGTTGTTTGTGACTCTCATTTCAGGATTCACGCTACCATTCATCAATGCATTTTTTTTCTTTTTGATAAAAAAATGGTGCTCGACAAGTACATCGGTCTTCAAGTAGTAATTGGAAGGTAAGTCCATATATTGTACCCAAAGGAGCAAATAGACTTACACTCTTTATTTTGTTCATTATTCAGTTGTATCGGTTCAAGGTAATTAAGATTGATAGTGTGGAGTTCAATAGTACGAAATCAAGAACGACAAATGCAAGAAAAGAGTTTATAATTATAATGAGAAACCAACCCTGGATTACAAATTCATAACGATATTTACTCATAGCATTGGACAATCGTGAGCGCACCACTCTATAAGACTCACACAGTAGTGACCATAAGAATGTATCATAAGGTCCAGATCGATAAAACGTAAGTATTGACCCTCACGATTCGGTAGTGACTTAAGTCTAAATCTCCTCTGCTGATCATTTTTACAAACATCCCTAACATTTTTTTCTCTCAACTTAGCTACTGTAGCTATGAACATCCAACAATAGCTCCTTCTGCATTCTTCATGTGTTCTTCATGGCAGAACTTTTGAAGATCTACAACATTCTCCTAGCCCCGGTGTTGTGTCCATGATGGATTCCCTTCCCCTCGGACCACCGTCGAGTCTCCCCCATCCTCTTTCTTGTTACAAAACCTTGCTCTTTTAAGCTCCTCTGTTCCTTGCTATAGTGTACCTGCAAGCTAGTGTACCTGCAAGCTCTCACTTTCTATTCATAATGTTATCTATGGATGAACTCTGTGGAATCAATCCAAAGCAACCCTGTCTTGACCCTGCACCTCCTATACAAGAAGGAACTACTTCTTCCTCAATTGGCCATCCACCTGGTTTTGAAAGACCAAAGCCTTTAGCTCTTCAACAACATCAAGCATCGGTTTTACCGAATTTAGAGACTCTCAGCAAGTCTAAGAAGGCCAATAATAAAGCCACAAAATCAGCCCTCAGTGATCGAACACAAGAGTATTCACCTGGAGGCCATACCAAGCTCTTAGATGGACATAAAATGTTCTATTACAAGAATTTCAAGCCAGTGCACTCTGATACAGATGCAACTCCAAGCTATCCTCAGTCAAAAAGGCCCTCCAATAATCCTAATCCCTTCTTTGAGCAAGACAGATCCTATTACAATGGCTTTCATTTTGGAAAGTGGAGGCAGACATCACATAAAGGTCAATCCTACAAGCTACCACAGAAAAACCTCAGTACCACCAGAAACAATTTTCCCCAACCTTCCTCCAATATAGCCTACATACATAACCTTCATTCCAGGACAACTTATTTATACTCATCCTCTCACCAAAGATGGAGTCCGAATTAATGAGGCCTTGTTATTAATTCATACAACTACCTTCACACCATTTGACTCAAAGATTCAAGTCCTGCTTGGTAGACAGACCTATACTCTTTGGGTTCAGTCCTTAAAGGACTCCGAGGTCCCTGACATTAATGTCAATAATGAAGACTTGGAGGAGAATTGTAGCACTGACTCTGAATCATTGGATGAAGGCCGACCTTCTTCTCAGCTTGGAGATACTTCCTCCTCAATTCCTGTTACCAATGCCTCTCCCTCACAACCAGCTTCACTGATCTCTACCCCAGAAATTTTAATTACACATCAGCAAGCTTCAAAGGCTGCTGAAACTTGCTTGCAGGACAACATGGCACTTACAATTGTAGAAACTCTTGGGGTAGACACCTCCTATCTTGCTACTCCTCCAGATCTTTCCATACTTCAAAGGATGGTGATCAAAGATACTTTCGATTCCTCAGAAATACTAGCTCAAACTGTTGTTCAAACTGAGATTGGAAGCAGGACTACTCAGATTCTAACAAAACCCTTGTCCACTGTTCATCCTCGGTCAGAAACTCTTCAAAACCTGACTAATTCGACTTCAATCCAACCAACTCAGTTCTCTACACCTGCTGCAAGTACAAGGGCACATCAAGACTTAATTATGGGTGAGGCTCAATATAACCTTTCCCCATTTTCTGGAGAGAGAAACTCATTGGCCATGTCTCCATTAAATGTACCTGCTACAAAAGAAGCTATTTCAGACCAACCATCAACCTCAAAGCAACAACCAACTGAGATGAAGGGACTGGATTCTCTTACAGTAACAATTATACCTTGCAAATGGGCCCAAAATCAGCAGACACTTTTGAAGAGGATCTTTCAAATTCCCCCCCCCCCCCCCCCCCCCCCCCCCCAAAAAAAAAAGCAAGAAAAGAATAGCAAAAAAGGTCTCATCTTCAACCTCTCCACATCACTATGTGCAACAAGGTCCAAATTAAAATCTTCCTCAAACCCTAAAACCTTCATTTCCAAGAGTCAACTCAATGAAGCAAAGAAGGCTTGGACTTTTGGAAAAATGATTGGTCTCACAGCTGATTGTAGTGAAGAAATACTGCTCCAACAGATAGCTGCATTGGATGATGACAGATTGGATGATGTGGAACGACCATCTCAGATTGATGTAGCAAATACTGATGAGGAAGAACAGTTACCTCTCAGCTTGGGTTTCACTCTGGATGTGGGAAATATCCCCACTCCTTTGCCTCTCATCTAACAACTGACAATGTTGATCCTCTCTTGGAATATGAGAGAAGTTGCTTCCTCACAAAAGAGGAAGACTTTAGGTAACGTGGTACGCAAGCAACATCCCACAATGGTTCTCCTTCAAGAAACAAAATTGCTCTCTCCTTCCTCTACCTTTCTCAGGTCTTGTGGCATGACTAGGGATTGGGTTTTGGAATATATCCCTGCTATTGGACTTTCTGGAGGTCTCATAATGTGTTGGGGAACATCCTGCTTTCAACTTACAAGAATGCAAAAGTTAAATGGGGCTATGCTTTGGTTTGGCTCCTTCAAGGACACTGATGAAGCTTGATGCATTATAAATGTCTATGCCCCTTGCTCAAGATCTAGAAGAAGGTCACTTTGGCTTGAACTAATTGCAGAACTGACTTACACACATACTCCATCACTCCTGATAATTGCTGGTGACTTCAACTCAGTGCTATCTTTGGATGAAAGATCCTCTAACAGAGGTTCTGTGAGGGATATCAATAATTTCCAGAATCTCATTGATACTCTAGCCCTCATTGATCTGCCTTTAACTGGTGGCAAATTTACTTGGTTTGGCACTGGTTCAACTGCCTCAAGAATTGACATATTCTTAATCTCCTCTGATTTCTTAGCCAAATTTAATAATCTCACACAACAATGCTTGCCAAGGTACATCTCTGATCATAGAGCCTTAATTCTCTTTGATGATCAGGTTGACTGGGGTCCAAGGCCCTTTAAGTTCCTCAATATTTGGCTTGAGGATGTGAGATTTTACAAAATGGTAGAGGAATTCTGGGCTCTCCTATCTATTTCTGGCCAGCCACATCTTATTCTCTGGAAGAAGTTGAAGCTCCTGAAGGACAAATTAAAAGAATGGAACACCCAAGTCTTTGGGTATCTTGACACTGATATAGCAAATCTCACTCTCAGCCTGGACAAATTAGACAAATTGGTTGAAAAAAGAACCCTCTCCTCTCTAGAATGCAATCAAAGGGGGATATTAAGAGCAGAATTAATTCAGAAGACAAAATTGTTGGCTAAATTATGGAGCCAAAAAGCCAGGAAAAAATGGTTTTATGAACGGGACAAAGGCTCTGGCTATTTTCATAGGTGGCAAATTTTCAAGGGTTGAGAAAGAAGATATCCCAAGTACTAGTTAATGATACCCTACTGCAAGACCCTCTGCTAATCAAAGCTGTTGCATCCTCTCATTTTGAAGCAAGGTTTGCTGAGTCCACCAACAACCCTATAAATCTAAATCATTTGAATTTCAATAGCATCACACCTGATCAATCATTGGAGCTGGAGAGGCCCTTCTCTGAGGATGAAACTCTTAAAGCAATTATGAGCTGTAATGGGGATAAGGCAAATGGGCCTGATGGTTTTACTCTCAAGTTTTATCAAGTCTGTTGGCCAATAATTAAGGTGGACCTGATGAATTTTCTAGCTTATTTCCACATGACTGGACATCTGGGGAAGACTCTTAACTCCTCCTTCACAACTCTAGTCCCTAAGCATGAAACCCCTCTCACCTTTGATGACTACAGGCCCATCAGTCTAATGGGTGGTCCTTATAAGATCCTTACCAAAATACTGGCTTCAAGACTGAAAGTTGTGATCAGTCCCTTGGTTGGCTTTGAGCAGACATAATTTCTAGCTGGGAGGCAAATATTGGATGGTGTACTGGTTGCTAATGAAGTGGTTCACAAGATCAAAAAATCAAAAACCCTTGCCCTTCTATTCAAAGCTGATTTTGAGAAAGCTTTTGACAAAGTTGATTGGCTATATAGAATGAAATTGCTTACTAAAATGGGGTTTGGCTATCTTTGGAGGCTATGGATGCTCTCTTGCTTTAAGGCACATGTCTCTATTCTTATCAATGGCTCTCCCTTCTCAGTTCAAGGTCTTTAGGGGAATCAGACAGGGCTGCTCACTGTCACCACTCTTGTTTGCACTGATTGCTGAGGGTTTAAACCAGTTTATGAAGGCAGGCTTAAGATTGGATCAATTCCAAGCAATCTCACTAGGGGTAAATGGTCCACATATCTCTCACCTACAATTTGCTGATGACACCCTATTCTTCATCAAAGCATCAACAAGTGGAGCTCAAAACTTGAAAAATGTTCTCAAATTATTCAGATTGACAACTGGTTTAAAGGTTAACTTCTACAAGTCCATTTTAATTCCTTTCAACCTCTCAACAGAAGAAGGTGATCAGTTTGCTACTTTACTGAACTGTACTAAGGGAGCTCTACCCTTACCTTACCTTGGTTTTTCCCTTGGAGCCAATCCCAAGAGAATCTCCACCTGGCAGCCCATCATAAGCAAATTCAAAAAAAGTCTAGGACTTTGGCAAGCAAAAATGCTATCCTTTGGGGGCAGAATCACCCTCATTAAATCAACACTCAGTGCCTTACCACTATATTACTTTTGTCTCCTCAAAGCTCCTAATGCAGTGCTAAAGGATATGGAATCATGGCAAAGGAGGTTCCTCTGGCATGGTAAACCCTCAGCTAAGGTCTTCTGCAAAGTTGGTTGTGGGCAAGTTTGCAAAGCTAAATCTGATGGTGGTCTTGGTATTAGAAAGTTAAACCTCATGAATATCTCCCTGCTTGCAAAATGGTGGAGGAGATTTGCTTTGGAGGAGAATTCTTTATGGAAACAAGTTATATCGCTAAAATGGGGTGGAGTTTCAATGAGTGGGATCTAACCAAGTTTACTGAATTAGGCAAGCCCAGTTTTATCTCTCATTTTATGACTTTGCTGAGGGACTCAAGGTTTGCAGACTGCTTTAGTGATAAAGGCCTAAGATGGGTGCTTGGAAGAGGTAATAAATTACATTTTTGGGAAGATCTCTGGTGGGGGGATGCCACTCTCAAATTCCTATTCCCCAGAATCTACTCTCTGTCAAACTCAAAGCACAAACTAATTGCAGACATCTGGGTGGATGGGGGTTGGAACTTAAGCTAAGAAGAGTTGTCTTAGGTAGAGAAGCTCAGGAATGGGGGGTTCTTTCTGCAATTCTTGACTCTATACATTTAACTCAAGCTGATGATGAACTCTTATGGAAATAGGATGAAAAGGGTTTCTCTGTTACCAAAATCTATGCCTTGCTTGCACAGCAAGGCACCACTGCCATCAATTGGACTTCAAAGATTTGGATCCCTGGTGTCCCTCCAAAAATATCAGCATTCTCTTGGCTTGCTTGTTTAGAAGCCATTCCTTCAAAATGCTTTCTAGAAGAAAGAGGCATGGATTTTTCTTTACAACAACTAGTCTGCTCTCATTGCTCCTGGGATCTTGAGGATGCATCTCATATACTCCTGCATTGTAAAAAAGCCTGGTTCACATGGACTATCATCTGCAAGTGGTGGGGATTAGTGTGGGTTTTCCCTCCTACTATCAAGATTCAATTTTGCTCTTGGTTCACACTTGTACCTACTCACTTGAGGAGATGCTGGAGTATCATACTTCAAGTCACTATCTGGCAACTTTGGCTGGCCAGAAATAATGAACTCTTTAATGGGATTATTGATACACCTGAAGTAATCTCAAACTCCATTATCAACAAGACTTATAATTGGGAATGGGCCTCCTTCTCCAAGAATCATCATTTTACAATTCAACAATGGAATTCTAATCCTCGAAGCTGTGCTAAAAAATAGCCTCTCCTTCCAGAGTTCTTCCTCAACAGGTGTTAACTCTTGGCTATTTAATTTTTTCTATTATTTGGGGGTTCTGGGTGGGTGTGGGTGGGTTGGGGGTTTAGCTTTCCCTTTGTGAGGTTAGGAGTGTTATTGGGGCTTTTGGTTCACTCTTGTGTGGGGGTTTACTCTTCTTTTCTCCTTCTCTCTGGTGTGGGTTTTCCTCGAGCGTTTCTTCTTTTTCTTGTCTGCAGGTTCCTTGATGGTTCTCTCTTTTGCAGCCTCCCATTTGAACTCTCTCCTGGCTTTGCATTCAAGATCTTGCACTGGTTTCTTGAGCTGCAAGCTATCTTGGAGAACTCGGTTACTTTCAACACTTCATTCACATATCAAGTTTGATCTGCCTCTTTTGTGCTTCTACACTGCCTCTGATCAAGACTCGCACACACATTGCCCATCTCATCTCAGATCTTTTTTTAGCTGGTTTTTTATCTATTCAAAAGCTCATCTTTGCTCATTTTTGCTGCTCCAAGACACTGGTTCCTACTGCACTTTACGGCCTGTTTTAGATTCATCCACACTTCACTACTGGTTTGGATGGTCTCTGATTTCTCAGCTTGGGTTCCGAATTACTGGAAACATCACTACCTCCCTCCGGTTGGTTCCATCTATTCATTGCAAAGGCACTCTCATACTCAAGGCTTCATTTGTATTGTGTTGATTAAATTTGCTTTGAATTATCCTGTTTTCTCTACTCTCATCTGTAGCTAGGTGTGTTTTTTGTGTGTAACCTTTTTTCTACCTCGAAAGAGGGTTCTTAATATATGCTTTCTCTGATAAAAAAAAGTCTAAATCTCCTCTCGTTATGCTTACATGCATTTTTCCCAGAAGACAAATATAATATTCATTCACATGCTACTCACCAATCAATAACTATAAGCCCAGATTCAATATCTTTAGTTACACGTGAACATCTTTTATGCAGATAAAATGGATGTCAGACAAATACCTAACATATAAAGAAGGGTTAATTGCTAAACACTACAAAAGGTTTGGCTCACTTGCTAAAAACTACACTGAGTTTAAAAGTGGACAAAATCATACAATAACTATTGTCTATAGTCTTTTGTTAAAATAATGAACAATTCTATTAACCTTAAATGATATGTGGATGATACATATATTATTGAAAAGTATTATGATCAAAACATATAACATTGAAAAGTAGTAAGGACAAAACATATGGCCTCAATACTTAACAAAATATCATATTTTGTTCATTATTTTAACAAAGTATGGTGTATAATATTTATTGTACGTTTTTTTTTTCTCTTTTAACCTCATTGTAAGTTTTAGCAAATGCGCATATTTTGTTAGAGTTTTTAGCAATCAACCCAAACTGTAAAGAATGAAAACAAATGAAACTAAAATGCATGAATGATGACTAGTACTTATTGTATTGCAGAATTCACTGTTTTACACTTTTCCCAACGATTTACAGCTCTCAACTGTTAGTTTTTCACTCTAAATTCCTTTCAAAATGGACTTTCATTTTATTAAGCCCTCCAGGGGTATTTATACTCATATATACAAAACTAACCAGCTGAAAGTAACCTCCCCACCTTCCTCTATCGTGCTCCCACCTTCCTGAGACCAAGAAACACGTTTGTAGGAGTTTATGAAGTTATCCGATCGACGCATCCGATGGGTAGGGGCTTGAGTATTTTGGTATCCAATGGTCGTACCTGACAGATGGTTCGTCAGGAACTGTGGTATCCGATGTCTCTGAGTACTACCATATCCGATCATCCACCGTTCAGATGATTTGACGCGTACTGAGTGCGTCTTGCTCCGTTGTAGTCCATTTTTGGCCCTTTTCGTTCCAAATTCTTACAGAATCTTAAGAAGACGCAAAATAGAAAAAATAATGGAAAATGAAGTAATGCTTATTAGAACAGGCGAAAAGAGTACTAAATGAGAGGAAAAACACTTTAAACGAGTGTAAAATGCATACGAATCAATCGCCATAATCCCTGGCGCAATTATGAAACAAGGTGTTCTTCCCTTTCTCTTGTATTCTGCAGCAAATTCTGCATCAGATCTATGTGTTTTCTGCAACAGGTGTGGGTTCTCATCTAAGATAGCTTGTCTTGCAAAATAAGGGATATCAAGCCAATTCAATTACGGATGACATGAAATCATTCAGAGGTTTGCGGGATTAGGAGGTTGATTTGCATTCCGTGCATGGATAGAAAAGAAACATGTTCCAAAATTTTCCTTTTGCTCATTATTGTATTTAAAGTTACACGATTAATATGTGATTCTGGAAACCATTGGATAAATAAAACTGAATAGTTTGGATTGATTAATAGTTAACAACATAAGGTTGATTAACACTTCAATGTGCCTCTATAAAATTAAGTTCTTTATCACTTGATCAACTTATGTAGGTAACAAAATGGTCTAAATAGTTTTGTTTTTAAATCTATAGATGTGCAGGCAGTATCACAAGAAAGGTAGATGAAGACAATTATGAGCTCTTAAAGGGATATGTGTATTGACATATTAAAGTAATAGAGGAGAAGCCTGGTGAGAACCATGTGTTAACGTAGTTTTCGCGAGAACCAATCTAAGTCATCCAATTTAAGAATGGATGAATGACATGCAATTGAGTAGTTTACTGCAAAAAAAACAGCACTTTTTAGTAAGTGGTAAGGGTTTTTTAGTAAAACTATCACATTACTTTTTTTAATCAATTCACTAATTTAATTTTTCCCGCTTCGTTTGAACTCCGATTGGCTTCAAACTTGTGCCATTAGTTTTGTTTTTTAAGGGCTTTCTATCAAGATCAGTCATGAATATATTTTGAAGCACGAAAATAAATTATTTCGGGGTTGATTTTTTTTTTTTATATAAAAAAATCTGGGTAATTTTATCAACACTTTGCTCTGTATTTATCAACACTTTTACACTGGTTTTATCAACACTTTACACTGGTTTTATCATCTCATTCTCCAAAACTGATCATGATTTTATCACCTCATCGCGTGCTTTTTATGAACACTAATATTATCAACACTAAATAATATGTTTATCATTCAAAATACGAGTGGTTTATCACTCCCATCACATGTTTTTTTTGAAGCACGAAAAAAAATTATTTTGGGCCTGGTTTTTAAAGAAATTTTATCTGGTTAATTTTTATCAGCACTTTGCTCTGGTTTATCTGCACTTTACCCTGTTTTTATCAACACTTTACACTGGTTTTATCACCCCATTCTCCAAAACTGATCATGATTTTTATCATCTCATCACGTGCTTTTTATGAACATCAGTTTTATCAACATTAAACACTAGATTTATCATTGAATTACGTGTGTTTTATCAAACCATCACAAGTTTTTTTATCAACGTTAAACTCTAGTGTATCACACTTATTATCAAAATTGAACATAATTTTTATCACCCCATTACATATTTTTTTTATCAACATTTAGCACTAGTTTGGTACTCCGATTTAAAACATTTATTAGTGAAGATTTATCAACACTCAACATTATTTTTATCAACTTGATATAAATTTTTATTTTCGTGCTTCAAAATATATTCATGACTGATCTTGATTTAAATCCGTTGAAAAAAGAAAAATATTGGTGCAAGTTTGAAGTTAATCGGGGTTCAAACGAATCGGGAAATATTAAATTAGTGAATTGGTGAAGAAAAAAATGGAAAATTGTCCACATGGCACCATGCTATTACAATTATGCCCTTGCTTGTGTGAGAATGGATGAAAGTGGGGTGAATTTGGGTAGAATTGGGATGATGATGTGGCATCATAGTTAATGTTAGATCTTAGGTGTGTGTGGGTAGGATTGGTTGTCACGCCCCAAATCCGGTTTTGACCGGACTCGAGACGTGAACTAAGAAACAATAATAAATAAAACGATTTTTAAAAGAAATAAGTTCCAAAATGATAAATCAACCAATCAATACTTAAAATTCTAACAATGCGAGTCAACCGCTCGGAAACAAGTAAATAAAATGTTTACTGCAAAAGAGAAAGTACGTCTCTAGACCATACTAGTCTAAGACCCTCGCTAGCTCCCAAGCTCCGAGAATCCCCCTAAACCGAATCCTGCTTGAAACCTGTAGAATAGTCAAATAGAGGGGTCAGCTTTCGCTCAGTAGGAAAAAGTAGTTAAGATGATGAGTTATCCGCTCACCAGCACGGGTAACTGTCCAATTAGGGCATACTAGTAAGGCACAACAACTAACGACAACCTCTGAATTCACATAATTACAACCATACTTACATGACCAACATCACACTCAAATTACATCACTTATCCAATCATCAAGCACACAACACACAGTAAAACAATCACACGTCCCGTACAGCAGTACCCGAACTCCGCCGACTGTCCACAGCCCGACTCAACCATATCGTATCGGACCACACAACATCGGCCTAGATATCTTCCCGAAACACGGCATCGGGGTACAAATCACGATACATCATACCGGACCACACAGCATCGGCCTAGATGTCTTCTCGGACCACACATCATCGGGGTACGGACCACATCGTCGGCCTAGATACCCTACACCGACATACCCCATCGGTGTAGGTATCGTACCAGAACTAGTAACACCGGGGGACCGCGTACGTGGGACCACACCGTCGGCCTAGATACCACCCTACACCAGCATACCCCCTCGGTGTAGGTATCGTACCAGAACTAGTAACACCGGGGGACCGCGTACGTGGGACCACACCGTCGGCCTAGATACCACCCTACACCAGCATACCCCCTCAGTGTAGGTATCGTACCGGAACACACCTCAGGTCTCAACAATACCACAATACCATAGTTCAACTAACGGCATACCAAACTGAACAATCTTACCACAACACATCACATCGGTCTATCAATCACCCGATCATATCACAAGCATTGGTTCACGTCATACCAAACATGTCACACTCGATAACATACCAACATGCCGCACCGAGCATACCATATCGTGATTCTTAGTCTAACAACGGATGGACCACATATCAAGCATCACAACTAAAACACAAACCTAAGGGCTCGACATGGCCCACATGCATTTCTACGGCACGACAATTACCAAACTTACGACACGATATGGCTCGTAAGCTATCCCTCATTTCACTCGTTCCTCACATCCTACATGCAATTCTATCATTATAGCAAGTATTCGTAACCTATATGCATACTAGTAACTTTCCGCAATTAAACCGGTATCCGCGACTTTCCCCACCTCGATCGCTATCCAAACGCTTAGTCACTTCAAGACGCCTAGTAGCCTCCTCCGCCGTGCTCAGGACCAACGTCTAGGATCACAAATTAATACGAGAATTAAGCGTAATTCAAGAGCGGTTTTAGAGAGAAAACGTTCCCGATTAACCCCCAAAGGCTCGGTTATAGATAACCTTCCCAATTACTCGAAAAACACCAAATTGGGCCCAAAAGGCCCAACTCTGGTCTACCACGGTTTGGGTCACAGAGCCTTGACGGACTCCGTGACGGTTCGGGTCACGGAACCGTGACGTGTGTCGTCACGGCCTCCGTCACGGAGCCGTGACGCATTCAATCACAGTGCCCGTCACGGATCCGTGACGGGTCTGACTTTTCTGACCTTCTTCTTCCTCCAACTTCTTCTTCCCGAAATTAAACCTCAAAACCTCCATTTTTATAATCCAAAAACCTCCAAAACAGTCTCATACACCTCAAAACTTCAATAACCAAATGAGTTTCATCAAAACAACACAAACCCAAAGAGATTTCATCATCTAAACCTATTTTTAATTACAAATCATCTACTTAAACCTCAAAAATTCAACATCCATGAAAACCCATCTAGTTCATGCATTTTTTTACCCAAACCCACAACACAACTTCAATAAAAACGAGATTGGATTGAAGATTTACCTTAGGAATGAAGAATAGAAGAAGAAAATGGTGTTTTTGAGAGGATTTGAGTTAGAAATCAAGCTAAAGTCTCCCTTTTTTCCCTTGCTTCTCCTTCAAACTACCATGGAACCTCCTTCTCTCTCTCCCTTGTAGAATTCGACCAACACACATGCTAACTAAAGGCCCCATTTAACCTAATAGTGTAGTACCCAAAATGCTCCCTTGCTCTTATCTTCTCAAGACCAAGCAATGAGGGTTAAAGGCCTATCTCTACTAAGCGACAGCAACACCAAGCGACAATATGATGCTCTCTTTCTCTGAGTTTGGTTCTACCCTTGTTTCTTTATACGGTGAGTATTTCAAGTTGTTGCAGCTCTAAGGATTGGAGAAACATTCATTCCAGCCAAATCAAATCCAGAGTTTTTTCCGGCTACGAAGGGTGACAAGAAGCGGTCTCGACGTTCGGCCAAGGGTTATGTTCCTTTCAAATCTGCTCTAGTGAAAGATGAGTTGGGAGCCGATGCAGCTGTTTTTGGGGACTCTGTTCGTGGTAAGCGACTCAGGAAACGTAGAAGTTCGGTTAAGGTGAGGGTTTCTTCAATTTCCTTTACTGGTAAGGCCAATGTTTCTGGGAATTCATCTGCTCCCGATGTTGTGGATAACTCCCAAGTCGCGGAGTTGATTGTCAACAAGGAGGAGATCGTCACCAGTAAACCAAGGGGTTCGGTTTCAGAGATTGTTTCTGCCCAGGTGGTTTCGGAACACTCTTCAGACTCAAAAATCTTTGTGCACAATTTACCTTTTGTACTACTGATGAATTAGTGCTCTCTACTTTTGGAGTCTTTGGTTCCATTACATCTACTATTGCACTGAAACGACATAATAGAAAAGGGTGTTGTTTTGGTTTTGTGGCTTTTCAATCCTCTGTATCAGCTTTGAAGGCCATAGAAGTTTATAACGGATGTAAATACAATGGGTTTAAGCTTTTTGTGACTCTTGCTCGCCCTGAAAAGGAGCCCTTCCCGGTCAAAGGGATTGTTGCTCCAAAATAGAGCATTCCGTTTCTTGGTAGTAGAGTATCAAACCATTTGGGATTTAAGCTGCAGAAGGAGAGTTTGAAGATGACAGATGGGTTGGCAGCGAGGTTGTTTCTGAACGTTGATCGGAATTCAATGGTTGAGTGGTTGGCAGAATTGTTTCGGGCGGAGGCGTCTCACCGTCATTCTCGCGATTCTAAATCAATTTTTGGAATTACTGCTTCTGTTTTGGATGTTTTGAAAGAGCCTGATGGTTTTACTAAAGCTCGGTGCTGTAGGGATTCTGACGTTGCGTCGTTGATTGAAGATCACGCATCATAGTCAATGAGTTCTCCTGTAATCGCGCCGGAGATCTTAGATACTCATCATGGTTTGAATGATACCAAATTTAATTTGGGTTGTTTTGTACCAGGCCCTGCAAAGTCTGAAGCCCAAAGTAATTTGGGGTCTAATGGGTCAGGCCCTTTACCGGTTGAAGCTCAAAGTAAGGTGGATTGTGTTGTGGCAGGACTTTTTCCTAGTGATATGCTTGGTATTTTAAACTCGGCGGGTTTGTTAGCCTCGGAACCGGTTATCGATGGTTCGGAGGCTCCAGTAGAAGCGGAGGAGAAGAAGGACAGCCCATGGAAGGACACTCTCCTTAAACCGCGTTTGAGTCGGCCTTCTGTTTATACTGTTGTTACTCGCTCGAGAGCTCGTTATTTGACTCGGGAACGGGCCATCAAGGCAGCGCCTCCTATTTCAACCCTGTGGAAATCGGCTCATAAGGCTCGACAAAAACCAGCTCTTTAGTTTTTTTTTTGGGTTTTTTGTATCGGTTTTTTCTGTTTTTGGGATAAGGTTTGTCCTTATAGTTCTCCCTTAGCAGAGCTCTTTTGTAAGCGTGGCACTGGTCTTTTGACCTCTTTTACCCTGTTTCTTTGAACCAGGGCATTCTGATTCCTTTTATTTGAATCGGTCTTATTAATAAAATTTTCGAGCTTATAAAAAAAATGGGTCTTTTTAGACCCATTTCTTCTCCTCCAAGCCACCATGCACATGTGTCCATGTGGGGTCTACATTTAATCAAAATAACACCAGCTCAATTAAATTAATTCCTTAAGACTCTTGATTTGACCGAAATTGACCCCGGGTTGACTTTTTCACAAAATTAGCCATTTGAAAGGAAACGACCCAACTAAGCTAACCGTAATGACGGCTAAGCTTTTTGGGTCCCGGAAAAGTCCTAAATGACTCCCGAAGTCATCGATTGACTTTTCCGGTGGAAAGTCAACTTTCGCCAAAGACCACCGGTTCCACCGGGATCGACCGGGGGCGGTTCTTACAATCTACACCCCTTATAATAATTTCTTCCTCAAAATTTAAAACGGACGTACCTCATGTTGGGTCTCGAGGTAGGGTTGGAGATGAACCAACTCGCAGCGGAAAATCAATGAAAACCAAGAGACAATTAAAACCATGAAACAACTAACAAAGAATGGATTAACAAGAGAAAAATTCAGCACTAGTTCTTACCAAAACAAGAACACCGGTTAACGAATGATTGGCTTGAGTCTCCAAGACGCCTACGTATCCACATGGGAATCAAAGACACGTAGTTCTTCTCTTTGAGGACTCAAGAACACAAACATGGAGGTGGAAACTAGCCAAACCCGAAATGGCCATGGAAGAGGGAGAGAAAATGTGTTTCCTATTCTTGTCTTGTGTTTGTTATGTTGAAAAAAGATGACTTAAACATAACAAAACCCATACTTGTCCAACTAAAGGCATGGGACAAGTATGGTGTCAAGTAAGGTGTAAATAGGACAAAGTATGGCAAGACAAGATTGGGTTAGGTGGTGAATCACCAACACCTTAATCCTTGTCTTGCTTACTTAGTACTAATTAATCAAGACTTGATTAATTAGTTCCATGGGCCTTGGTTGCATGGGCCTTTCATGGGCCTCTTGGAACATGGCCCGTGGCCATTTCCAACGAGGTCCCGTGATTCGCTCATCGCCTCCATGCCTTCCATACCGGAAATGTCCAACATTATCCGACGCGATCAATCCCAAGACTCCAAGCCTTGTCTCGATCTGTGAAGTCCTATTCACTTACGGGCACATGACCCAAAACCCAGTTTTGGTCATGTCCCGAGACAACTCCCTTTTGGCCATTCTCCATAAATGTGTCAATGAGTTTCATCCTCCGGTGTGACCCTTAGGTTTATGCATGTCAATAGATCAACGTAAAATCCCATTTTACTTGATCCTATTTAAGTGGCAACTAACGAGACTTTAGTATTGCCTGACACTACATAACGAATCGACCCTGTCGATATCTATGATCAGACTTTAGTATGTCCCACATGATATCTATGATCAGACTCCGGAATCTCATTCCAATGACTAACAGAACGTAAGCCATAAAGAGCCATCTTTCATACTAGTCGCTTCTAGTGAAGCTTTGTTGACTAGGGACCCATCGAGTGTGATCTATCTCGATCTATGGTTCTATTCGCATGGTGGGCATAGATCAGAGCACACATCGATATATTACTCCAACACATAAGTAATATAAAGCCGCTTTAATTTTATTGCTAACGATGATATATACATTTGGACATTTAGGATTGAACTACGGGCACTAAGACTAACAATCTCCCACTTGCCCTAGTTCCAATCTAAACTCCAATATGTCCCCATCGACTTTACATGTCTAACATGTTCAGGCAGTGACACTGCCTTAGTCAACGGGTTGGCTATGTTATCATCTGTTGCAATATCGGTTATCTTCACTTCACCTCAGTTCAGTATTTATCTGAGGTGGATACGCCGCAGTACATGTTTGGATTTGTTATGCGATCTAGGCTTTTAGCTTGCGCAATGGCCCTTGTGTTGTCGCAAAATGGATTCACCGGACTGGATGGGTTTTTAATTACACCCAGCCCTGCCATGAATTTCCAAATCCACATAGCCTCCTTAGCTGCCTCTGCAGCATCCATATACTTGGCCTCTGTCGTAGATTCGGCAATGGTATCTTGCTTTACGCTTTCCCAGCTAAAGCTCTGCCATTCAGCGTAAACACATATCCTGATTGACTTCTAAAGTCATCTGGATTTGTCTTGGAAAACTAGCGTCTACTCATCCTTCGACGACTAGTTCAGCATCATCTTTCCCCCGGGTTAGAATGATGTCTACTGGTACAACATAAGGCTTACGAGACGTCTGGTCTCATACATGTCATGGCATATATGATCGATCCTGCCCCCAGGCGCATAGGATTCTCATCATCCTTTTCAGCTCATCAGGTGTCTTAGGACACTGAGTCTTGCTGAGATGAATGCCATGACTAGTGGGTAAGAGTCCTTTCTTTGAATCGAGCATTAAGAACCTACTCAATGCCTTGTTCACATAGGTTCCCTGACTTAAATCCAAGACCCTCTTGGTGCGATCTCTACATATCTTAATCCTTAAGATATGAGAAGCATCGCCTAAGTCCTTTATTGAAAAACACTTCCTCAACCAAGCTTTAGTCTCGTGCAAGGTTGGGATGTCGTTTTCAATGAGAACCAGAAAGGTAATATTGCTCCCACTAGCCTTCTTATAAACGCAAGATTCATCCTCGTTCTTGATTAAGCCAAATCCAATTACAGCTTCATCAAAACGAAGGATCCAACTCCGAGAAGTTCGTTTCAATCCATAAATGGATTTCAACAACTTATAAATCTTTCCTTTATTCTTCGGATCGTCAAAACCTTTGGGCCGAGACATACAAACGTACTCAGTCAAATTTCCATTTGGGAAAGCGGTTTTGACATCCACTTGGCATATCTCGTAATTATGATACGCAGTTATGTCAAGAAGAATTTGGATCGATTTTGACCATAGCCACTAAGGAGAAGGTTTCCTCATAGTCAATCCATTGGATCTGCCTATAACCTTTCGCCACCAGTTGAGCTTTGTAGGTCAGAGGGTTGCCGTCCATGTCCATCTTCACCTTGAAGATCCATTTGCATCCTATGGTCCTCACACCATTGATGGGATCAACCGGTTCCCAGACTCGGTTGTCCGACATGGATTGCATTTCCTCCCTCATGGCTCCCAGCCATAACTCGGAGTTGGGCCCATCCACGACTTCCTGAAAGGTGGCTGGATCATCGTGATCCACCATGACTTCATTGTCACCTCCGGATACCATATCTTGTAGGTGGAAGATTGATCATTTCAAATCGCCTTGGACCTTACAGAATTGTAACAGGAATGGGTTCTTACTCTACGACAATCTCTGGCTTCTTTCTACTGGGTTGCCAATTGGTTTAGACAGATCTGTACCATCCTGAATTTCTTCGAGATGCACAGTCCTCCCAATGACGTCTTTGGAAACAAAACTCTTTTTCCATAAAGACCCCACCCCATGCGATGAACACCATGTTCTCACTGGGATTGTAGAAGTAGTATCCCCTTGTTGCTTTGGGATACCACACGAAGGTGCATATCTCAGATCTTGGTTCGAGCTTAGTCGAAACCAAATGTTTCACATAAGCCTCGCAACCAAAAATCTTTAGGAAGGACAAAGCGGGCATCATCCCATATCATTTTAAAATGGTGTCCCTTCCACACCCTTCGTCGAAGCCCGATTCACTATGAATGCGGTCGTCTCTAGAGCATAATCCCAGAAAGAGATTGGGAGATCAGTCCAACTAATAATGGAACGGACCATTGTCTAACAATGTCCGATTTCTCCGTTTGGCTACACCTTTCATCTACAGTGTCCCAGGAGGAGTCCATTCCAAAAGGATCCCATTCTCTTTTAGATGATCTAATAACTCTGTGGTCAAGTATTTTCCACCTCGATCCAATCGAAGTGCCTTAATACCTTTGTCGAGCTGGTTTTCTACTTTAGTCTTAAACTCTTTGAATTTATCAAAAGCTTCTGACTTATGTCTCAGCGAATAGACATAACCATATTTACTGTAATCATCAGTAAATGTGATAAAGTAGTTAAAACCCCTCCTGGCAAGTGAACTTATTGGTCTACACACATTCGAGTGTATCAGCCCCAATAATTCACCCGCCCTTTCATCGCAATCGATAAAAGGGCACTTTAGTCATTTTGCCCATCAAACAAACCTTGCACCTATCGATCGAATGGAATTCGAATGAACCTGAAAGTCCGCACTTCTGAAATGCTGATAGGTGTTTCTTGTTTATGCGACCTAAATGACAGTGCCTTAACAGAGTTAGGTTTAAAACGTTGGATTTAGACCTCTTGGTATTAACGGAATATATAGAACTTGAGGCATTGTTACCCAAATCTAATATGTACAATCCTCCAACCAAGTCAGTACTGGTATAAAACATATCATTGCATAGAACATTGAAAACTCCATTTCCAATATTAACATTATATCCTTCCTTGTCAAACACGGATACAGATATAATATTCCTACTAAAAGTAGGTATGCAATATACATTATACAGTACTAAGACAAGGCCTCTTGGCAAAGCAAGACTCATGGATCCTACAGCAGTTGCCACAACTCTGAGGTCCACTTCGTGCTTTCCAAACCTCTCCTACTTTCAGCCACCATATATAAGTGCATGTGTGAGATTCAGTCCTGATATCTAATACCCATGAATCTTTGGAAGTAGAGAGATGTAGCTCTATAGAGTTAATACCGGATGAAGGCCCGGTCCCACCGCCCTTCCTTAGATCATCCAGGTTTCCTGATGAAGGCGCAGTCCTACTGCCCTTCTTCAGATCATCCACGCTATTTGATGAAGGCGCAGTCCCACTGCCCTTCTTCAGATCAGCCGTGAACTTCCTGTAATCCCGGTTCCAATGACGAGGCTATTGGCAGTAGAAGCAGACATTCTCATGTGTCTCATCTTTCCTGCCAAGTGCGCATGGGCCCCGCCCTTGCCACTTCCAATTCCCTTGTTGACCATCAGAATATCCTTGGATCCCAGATCCCTGATATATTCTTCTCAGCAATTAATGACACTTCATGTAACTCTGATATGGTCTTAGAGACAGCCTTGTCAAGGACATATTCTTTGCGTTCAGACTTGAGGACTATCCTCAAAATTCTGTACCAGTCCAAATAGTTTGTCCTATTTAGCTTGACCCTGTCCAGAATGGTTTTTAATGACAAACTATTAATGTTCGCTGAATTTGCCATTTGATCTACAACAGATAAAATTCAATCAGTAAACTGAATAAATTTTATGAAGATCAAGCTTAAACACCAACAATCGATTCTAAACCTTTAGAATTTGAAACCAAGATCCTTGATTCACTCGATTAAGCTGAACTAATGCTCACCACTTAATCGAGCTATGTAGGTAGGACTTCATCCAATCACATCCAATGTGACTCCTGGCTAGGGTATGTGCTTATGTACACGACTTACCCTTTATGTTACCCTAGCTCAACCTCAGGCTGAGAATCGTAGTCGGGTCCACCAATTTTCAACTATGGCTCGTCACTATGTAGGTGCTCCGCTAATGCGCACGACACCCACATATGTCGTCCAAACCTACTACCCCGCTTCCCCATGGATGCTCCGCTAATGCGCACGACACCCATAGGACGGGGAGGTAGTAAGGTGTTGATGATTGGGAGGTATCGGACATGACCCGCTTTTACTTGTCCAGTTGTGTTCAAAACTTTGGCACATCCTAGATGCGATGAGCACATCAACTACATTCCAAATGCAATGATGCCTCAAATTACATCCAATGTAATTCTTCCTTTGAACCCGTCACCTACATCCAATGCAATGACGGTTCTAAGGGTTCACACACAAGGATTAAAATTCCAATTTTATCTTTGCATGTGAGGTGATATGCTCGGTAAATAAAGTTAAGCATGCAATTCTAAAACACATAGAATTAATCATGCATAAACTAAACCAAGCATAAAGCGATAAATGTGCACATAATAGCCCCCTAAACTAACTCCCACTAGCTTCTTGAGCTCCACCGACTCCAAGCCGATGCCAACACCCGAAAAGCCACCAAATGACCTTTTCACCCTTTCTTCGTCTTGAGTAAAATATTACAATTTAATACACGACTCGCAGGTCGGGAATAAATAAATATTACAAACACGTGGTTCGACGACCACACCTTGAAATAATAATTACACGCTAACTCTAACGGCTCGCAGGCCGTGAAAAGCGATACATAATTAAATTGAGCTCGGGGCTATTATGTACACCATGCCAACATCACATCACACATCGTGTTATCAAACAGGAATGTTATCAAACATCATGTGATTTTCCGGTTTTAATTAATAGCCAAGTTTCGAATTTTTTTCTCCATAAATGTGTCAATGAGTTTCATCCTCCGGTGTGACCCTTAGGTTTATGCATGTCAATAGATCAACGTAAAATCCCATTTTACTTGATCCTATTTAAGTGGCAACTAACGAGACTTTAGTATTGCCCGACACTACATAACGAATCGACCCTGTCGATTCTAACCTTTCCGTCGTCCCTGTCATTATCCTTTTATCTCCGATATCCTGATTGAGATAAGGCATAGAGCCGTCATCCTTATTATTCTCAATCACCGTTCCTTGATATGTGAGATGACTGAAGATATGATACCCAGTATCATGTGCATGGCCATGCTATTCTTCCAGTCACTCTCGATCAAGTGGCCGAGAACCGATATCTTTCCCATACCTTAGTATGAGGGATAAATCCCTTAGCCGTCTTTCGTGTCACTCATGTAGCCCGTCCCCAAGCCAATCCTGGCCGTTATGGAAGCCCTGTTACGGACAACGTTAGGCTCAGGTCAAACTCAGTTGTTGTCTACATAGCGATCACAAAGACTCCTTGGTCTAAGGATACATGACAAGCTACAACATTGAATATGTTCATGACTTAATCTATGGCACATATTCAGGGCGGGTCGTCCAATATCATGTCCCACATGATATCTATGATCAGACTCCGGAATCTCATTCCAATGACTAACAGAACGTAAGCCATAAAGAGCCTTCTTTCATACTAGTCGCTTCTAGTGAAGCTTTGTTGACTAGGGACCCATCGAGTGTGATCTATCTCGATCTATGGTTCTATTCGCATGGTGGGCATAGATCAGAGCACACATCGATATATTACTCCAACACATAAGTAATATAAAGCCGCTTTAATTTTATTGCTAACGATGATATATACATATGGACATTTAGGATTGAACTACGGGCACTAAGACTAACACCTCAAGGGTCGAACAGGCTGGGGTACTTCGCACGAGCCTCATCCTCGCGCTCCCAAGTTGACTCTGCTCCGTGGTGCCGCCACTGCACCCGTACCAATGGGATAGTCTTGCCACGCAAGACCTGCTCTCGCGTATCTAGAATCCTGACTGGCTGCTCCTCATACGAAACATCTTCAGCCACCTCGATGTCCGTCCACACAATAACGTGGGAGGGGTCCGCAGTGTACTTCCGCAGTTGGGAAACGTAGAAGACATTATGAACATTCCTAAGCTGCGGTGGCAATGCAAGATGGTAAGAAACGACTCCCACTCTGCCCAAAACCTCAAAAGGTCCGATAAACCGCGGGGCCAACTTGCCTCCGCCGCGGTTGAACCGCACAAGCCCCTTCTTCGGGCTCACCCTCACAAACACATGATCACAAACTATAAACTCGAGAGGTCGGGGCCGTCTATCAATATAATTCTTCTGTCGACTCTGTGCGGTCCTCAACCGCTCCTGAATCAGCGCGACCTTCTCGGTCGTCTCCCGGACAAGATCCAGACCAAGTAAACTCCTGTCTCCCACCTCTTCCAAACACACGGGCGATCGACACGGCCTACCATACAACGCCTCAAACGGTGCCATCCCGATACTGGCATGGAAGCTATTGTTGTAGGCGAACTCAGCCAACGGTAAGTGGTCCTCCCATGACCCTCTAAAGTCCAACACACAGGCCGGTAGCATATCCTCCAAAATCTGAATCGTGCGCTCTGACTGACCGTCCATCTGTGGGTGATACGCTGTAATGAGTAGAACCTCGGTCCCCAATGCTCTCTGCAAGCTCTCCCAAAACCTTAAGGTGAAACGAGGATCTCTATCGGACACAACCGACACTTGAACCCCATAAAGACGGATAATCTCCCGAACGTACAGACGGCTTAGAGCGTCAACCGTGTCGGTCATCCTCATGGCTAAGAAGTGTGTCGACTTGGTCAGTAGGTCGACCACTACCCAGACTGCGTCGTGCCCTCTCGGCTACCTCGGTAAGCCACACACGAAGTCCACCGTGACGTGCTCCTACTTCCACTGCGCGATCGACAGTGGCTGAAATAAATCGGCGGGACGCTGATGCTCGGCCTTCACTTGCTGACAAGTAAGGCATCTCGAGATGAACTCCGCAACTGCTCTCCGCATCCCGCTCCTCCAAAACTGCCGTCTGACATCCCTATACATCTTGGTGCCACCCGGGTGCACAGCAAGATGGGAGTGATGAGACTCTCTCAACACATCGTCTCTACAGCTGTGCGGCACAAACAGCCCTCCTCGGTAACGTAGGACCAGATCCGTAACCTGCTCCCAGCCCTCAGCGTCAATACCGCTGGTAATCCTCTCCTGGATCTCTGCCGTCTCGGCATCCTCGGCTTGCGCCTCCAGCACTCGAGCAACTAGTGTGGGCTGAGCTACCAGTGAACATATGGCTACACCATCGGTGATCTCATCTAGCTCAAGCCTGAACGTGCTTAACTCCTCCATCATGTCCCACTCTCGGGCTGATATACAGGCAAGGCAGTGGGTCGACTTCCTACTCAGGGCATCGGCGATGACGTTCGCCTTGCCCGCATGGTAGAGTAGCTCGAAGTCATACTCCTCAAGTAACTCCATCCACCGCCTCTGACGTATGTTCAGGTCTCGCTGGGAAAAGATGTACTTGAGATTCTTGAGAACACCCGGAATCGCTCTCCTTACAAGTAGTGTCGCCAGCTCTTCAGCGCGAAGACAACTGCTGCCAACTCTAGGTCATGGGTAGGGTAGTTGCGCTCATGTGTCTTCAACTGTTTGGAGCCATAAGCAACTACCTTCCCGGACTGCATCAACACACACCTCAGTCCCTCACCGGACGCATCACAATACACATCATATCCGATCCCGTGCTCCGACACTATCAACACGGGTGCGGTAGTCAGTGTTGGGTCTCGAGGTATGGTTGGACATGAACCAACTCGCAGCGGAAAATCAATGAAAACCAAGAGACGATTAAACCATGAAACAACTAACAAAGAATGGATTCACAAGAGAAAAATTCAGCACTATTTCTTACCAAAACAAGAACACAGGTTAACGAATGATTGGCTTGAGTCTCCAAGACGCCTACGTATCCAAATGGGAATCAAAGCCACATAGTTCTTCTCTTTGAGGACTCAAGAACACAAAAATGGAGGTGAAAACTAGCCAAACCCGAAATGGTCATGGAAGAGGGAGAGAAAATGTGTTTCCTATTATTGTCTTGTCTTTGTTATGTTGAAAAAAGATAACTTAAACATAACAAAACCCATACTTGTCCAACTAAAGGCATGGGACAAGTATGGTGTCAAGTAAGGTGTAAATAGGACAAAGTATGGCAAGACAAGATTGGGTTAGGTGGTGAATCACCAACACCTTAATCCTTGTCTTGCTTGCTTAGTACTGATTAATCAAGACTTGATTAATTAGTTTCATGGGCCTTGGTTGCATGGGCCTTTCATGGGCCTCTTGGAACATGGCCCGTGGCCATTTCCAACGAGGTCCCGTGATTCACTCATCGCCTCCAAGCCTTCCATACCAGAAATGTCCAACATTATCCGACGCGATCAATCCCAAGACTCCAAGCCTTGTCTCGATCCGTAAAGTCCTATTCACTTACGGGCACATGACCCAAAACCTAGTTTTGGTCATGTCCCGAGACAACTCCCTTTTGGCCATTCTCCATAAATGTGTCAATGAGTTTCATCCTCCGGTGTGACCCTTAGGTTTATGCATGTCAATAGATCAACGTAAAATCTCATTTTACTTGATCCTATTTAAGTGGAAACTAACGAGACTTTAATATTGCCTGACACTGCATAACGAATCGACTATGTCGATTCTAACCTTTCCGTCGTCCCTGTCATTATCCTTTTATCTCCGATATCCTTATTGAGATAAGGCATAGAGCCGTCATCGTTATTATTCTCAATCATTGTTCCTTGATATGTGAGATGACTGAAGATATGATACCCAGTATCATGTGCATGGCCATGCTATTCTCAATCATGTGCATGGCCATCCTATTTAAGTAGTTAAGGTTATGAACATCAGTTCAATACCACGAGTAACCGTCCAATTAGGGCATACTAGCAAAGCATAACTATCAACAACGCCCCCGGAGCAAGTACCAACCACTAATCACCCTCATAAGATCAAAATCACAAATAATACAACGCGCAAAGCCAATCAGCACACACAACAGAAAAATACATAATTTAGTACAACCGTCCTCAACATCACCGGCTATCACAGCCCGTCCCACTTATATCGTACCAGAACACAGAGCATCGGTCCCGACATCTTCCCGTCACCGAGACTTGGGGTAACATACCTGACCGGCAATACATTCAGTCGGATGTCTTCCCGTCACAGAGACTCGGGGCCTCACGCATAACGGACTAGCACATACCTCGGTCGTACGCCTTCCCGAACCACATAGCATCGGGGCAATGGTTAAACCGTCCTCGTCCTCGATACTCTACACCGGCCTACTCTCTCAGTGTAGGTAATTCTACCGGACACAACTCCTCTTGGAACACACATCAAGGGAATAACATGCATCACAATGCCATAGTCCGACCACAATATACCAACCGAGCCAACTCACCATAACACACAAATCGATCTATCACTCACCCGATCATATCACAACCAAAGGTTCACATCACATCAAACACGGCACACTTGCCCACTCATAGCCACAACATGCTACACCGAGTATATCATAACATGATTCTTAATCTTATCGACACTTAGTCACACATCATGCATCTCAATCAAAGATCAGGTATTTCAATCAGCACGCAACCTAAGGCTCGACATGGCCATTCTACCAGCACGGAAATTTCCCAAGAATTGAAAGCGATTAGTCTAGTGAATCGCATACTACATGCAAACTAAGACTCGTCCGGTTATTAATGTAATTGAAAGCGATTATTCTAGTGAATCACATCCTATATGAAAATTGTCACGCCCCAAATCCGGATTTGACCGGACTCGAATCGTGACCTGAGTTGAAATGAATAGAAATCATAAACAATTAATAAACCTTAAAATTCTCATAAAAGCTCCATCAAAAGATATATATAAGCAAGTAGTTCAAATCCTCGTGAGTCACAGCTCAACGTAAATAGTAAGGTAAAGGATGTTCAATGCACAAGACCAACATAACTCTACTAAGAACCCCAAGAAGTCCAAAAGCTCCCGAGCCTCGAACTCACTAGACATCCGGCACACCTGTAACACAGTTAGAAACCAAAAGGGATGAGCTGGCGCTCAGTAGGAAAAACCTTAATAACTCAACCCTTAGGTCAAATAGTAAACTGTTTACAAAGGTAACTCGAATCAATAGTTTAATACAATTAACAAGGAAATAATAAAGAAACAGGAATAATTACAATAAAACAATATTCTCAAGGTAATAATAACATAAGGAATTTCATAAGAATTACTTTAACGAATCAATAAGAGTAAAATGGAAGCGATCAATATCCTGTCAACCACTTGCTTTCTCAAGCCTCCGATCGATGGATAAATTCTGGGATCACCTCGGTTCCTATGTTCCAATCCACCAGAGTATCCATGTCATATCAGATTTTCCCTCGGTCCAGAGGGGGTACATGCATCGGGGCACCGAAAACCATTCTGATATGCCTCCAAAGGACCATAAATCATAGAGAACCAAGTAGTACTCCCGTGGGACACACCCACTTGGTTGAAACCTCAGTAAGTATAATCAATATCACGTAGGATCTGCCGAGCCCTCTGGCCCCAATAATCAATGAACATCCCATAGGATCTGCCGAGCAATAAGCTCCTCACGTCACTCAATATCCCGTAGGATCTGCCGAGCTCTCAGGCTACAATAATCAATCAATATCCCGTAGGATCTGCCGAGCTCTCAGGCTCCAATAATCAATCAATATCCCGTAGGATCTACCGAGCTCTCAGGCTCCAATAATCAATCAATATCCCGTAGGATCTGCCGAGCTCTCAGGCTCCTCACATCACTCAATATCCCGTATATCTGTCCAACTCCAACCATCAGAACGGCACCGGATTACCCCCCCCCCCCCCCCCCCCCCCGGTGTAGTGTCGAACCAAACATACATTCAAACATACATCTTAAGAATAAAGATAAAGGAACTAACATCAACATTCATCACGGCACACGTTCATCACAAAGAAGGCATCCAATATCATTCTACACTTACCGTATACTTACCTGTCACGAACCATCGGTACATCGATCACCTGATTGTACCGCTTGGCACAACCAGTCATACTCGATCATCCATTCAATCAACAATTAATCACCATTCAAGTAATCAATGATCATTCAAGCATTCAAGTAAAACTAAGAACAATCAAGCAAGCATTCGATCTAGTTCCATTAGACTCTTGAATATCCTAATACTAGCAACCAAGCATGTGAACCTAGCACACAACTAATCCAAGAGCTCTTCACAGCCTCTCTACCAGTAAATCAATTCCCAAGTATTGAAAGCAAGCTTCACTAATTGTCATCATCCTAAACATGCATACTAGACTCATCCATTTATTAGTAATTGAAAAACGATTAATCTAGTTAATCGCATCCTATAGGCAATTCTAGGACCTTTCCAATTTTATTAACCTAACATACATACTAAGCGTTATTTAATCGAGAAGTTAAGATTTTCCCTACCTTGTGGTCTTCCTCTCAACACTCTGTTGTCACAATCGATGGTCACCACACCGTCCTTCACACGGGTACCGGCAAGGTCTTCGTTCTTCAAGGTCTTGTGGTCTTTGAACACAAAACAAAACCCTAATTAGACTCCACTTGACAGTAACAAAAGGTTCCCAAAACCCCTCCAAAGTTCAGCTCCACACCAAGATCAAAACGGGGGAAAAACCCTCAAAAACCCCTCTGAACTGGTCGGTCACGGACACGGTCATGGAGCCGTGACACCGACCCTCACGGAAGACGTCACGGAGCCGTGACGTGTGCTGTCACGGTCTCCCTCACGGAGCCGTGACGTCACCCGTCACGGGATCCGTCACGGATCCATGACGCTCCAGGGCAGTTCCGCCCTTCTTCAACCTCCAGCTCTTTTTCCCCGAAAATCCACCATCAAACTCCATTTCTAACCATTTCCAGCTCCCAAAACCATCAAATACCTCCAAAACTCCTCTACCCATGGTACGAATCAACAAATAAACAAGTTTCCAATGATTCTCCAAATCACAATCAAATCAAAAGCTCCAAAATGTTCATCAAACTTCAACAAAAGCATCATCTCAACATCCTACTTCACTCCTCCTCCTCCAATAGACAAACATAAGGCTAGTTCATCAATTCCAAGCCAAAACCCACAAAACCCAAGAATTGAGAGTAGATGAAATGAAGAGTTGAGAGTATCCATACCTCTAGGATGATGAGATGAAGAAGAGGGAAGCAAAATGGAGTCAAAAGGATGAAGAACTAGCTCCAAATCCAAGCTTTCTTCACTATCTTCTTCCTCAAGAAATGAGCTTCTTTCTTGCTCTCTCTCCCTTTGTGATTTTCGGCTGCAACACTAGAGTGTGAGCTGATTTTGTGTCATCTAATACTTAAAAAAAAGACCTAGAGGTGAGAAAGACCAAAAACCCTTTAGTTCTTATCCCTTTTGTGGACAACTAGTGAGGGTAGAGATGACATTTGTGCCTCTTTCCTTCCCTCCAAGCCATTAGTGACACTTGGCATAGTGGGGACCACTCTCTTCCATTTAAAATCCAGCAGTCCAAATTTAAATGTATCGATTCGATAAAAAGCTTGATTTTGACCAAATTTGACTTCTTTCGATATTATACTCAAATGAATGGAAACGGCCCAATTAAGCCAACCCTGATGACGGCTAAGCTTTTTGGGCCCCAGAAAATCCCCGAGTGACTTCCCGAGTCCACAGTTGACTTTTCCGGCAGAAAGTCAACCGTGTCTGAAAAGTCACCGGTTCGACCTGGATCGACTGGGAGCGGTTCTTACACAAACTAGGATCTTTCCGGTTATTATTATTATTATTCTAAAAGCATACTAGTAACTTTCCGTAATTAAGCTGGTATTCGCTACTTTCCCTACCTAAAAAATAAACAAGTCTCCACTCCTAGCTGTTGACGACCTGGCTCGCTTCCTCCTCCACTTCACGGGATCCAAGTGCCTCCTCTGCCATCACGCTCGGGTCCAAGGTCTTGGATCACAAAACAAGTACTCAAATTAATACTAATTCAGTTGCATTAAGAACGAGAAACAACTAAATTAAGCCTGAAAGTCCAACATAGGCTAAGACGGAAATTTGCCCGGAAAGAGGCCCAATCCGGGTTTGTCATGGTTTGGATCACGGATCCGTGGGCTGAACCGTCACGGTTCTCCTCACGGAACCGTGGCAGACTCTGTCACGGTCTCCCTCACGGAGCCGTGACGCCTCCTGTCACGGTCTCCCTCACGGAGCCGTGACGCCTCCCGTCACGGTCTCCCTCACGGATCCATGACGCTTCCCGTCACGGATCCGTGACGGTCGGGCACTGTTCATCGTCTTCTTCCTTCCAGCCTTGGGTTTTCACAAAATTAACTCCAAAACTCCATTTTTGACATTCCCAAACCTCCAAAACAGCTCCCAATTCGTCAATAATCCAATACCCATCATGGGTTTTCATCAAAACTTCCACAAAACAACTAAAAAACATCATCCAATCTCCTTTTCACTCCAAAATCCATCACAAAACTAAAAAACCCAACCCTTGTTCATCAAATTCTTCAAAACCCATGAACCCAATTCATCAAAAACGAAAAAGGATGGGATGCTCACCTTGGAAATAGAGAGGAGATGAAGAATCAAATGTTTTTGATGAGGTTTGAGTAGAAACTAAGTCCAAAAGCCAACATTTTCTTCCTTTCTTCCTCCTCAAGCTTTCAAAGCTTTTCTTCTCTCTTCTTCTCTCTCTAAAATTCGGCCAACTAGTGTAGATAAGCTGAAATTGTTGCTTCCAAACCCTTAAAAGACCAACATGTAGTTACCCTTTTGCCCTTATTTGTCTACGCCTCCTTAAGTTTAAGTTTGGGGGCATAATGGTCATTCTTAGCTTGTTTCTTCTCATCCAAGGCACATTGGACACTTTTCCATGTGGGGACCACCCTTCCTCTTAGGAAAATCCAGCACAAGTTTAATTATTCAATTAGGACTAAGGTTTGACCAAAAAAGACCGAAAGTTGACTTTTTCAAAATTACAGTCGATTGATAGGAAACGGCCCAACTAAGCCAACCGTAATGACGGCTAAGCTTTTTGGGCCCCGGAAAGGTCCCGAATGACTCTCCAAGTCGTCAGTTGACTTTTCCAGCAAAAAGTCAACTCTCGCCGAAAATCTCCTATTCGACCAGGATCGACCGGGGGCGTTCTTACATACCTTCTTTATTTTAATTTCATTAATATCTCAGTACTAATTCTTTTGTTAACTTTCATGAATATTATTTTATTACAACATTCAGCCTTATCATTTTAGCATTGAAGGATGCTGACTATTAATGTTGATTGTTAGACTGCAATATTAATTTTTTTTATTATAACAGTAAATCTTACCATCAGCTTTAACTTTTTAGGGTTGAAGATGCTCTTAACTGCTACTTTCGAGAAAATGTTTTTTTTTTTAGGAATGACGATATAATATTATAATCAAAAGATGCTTACAAGAGTGAAATACTGAAATGCACAAAAAAGGAAATAACAATAGAACTGAAAGTAAAGTCGCTCTATAGAGATCAATGGTCGTCTGGAGGAGGATACTGCGGAAGCGTCACATGCGATGCTGAGAGAGCGTCTGGTAATCACCGATACAAGGGCTCCAAACTGAGGGGCCAGGGCCGAGCAGACCCATTGTTGAGGTTTCCGATTGGGCATAAATGTGCTCCAGCATACTACTGAAGCCCTAGATTGACGCCCCGGGCAGCCCTGTAACTAGGAACTGAAATGGCTCAGTTGGACTTTGCATCCTCCCGAGGAACCAGTAGACGTCGTCCCCCCTCTGATGATATTGAGGGCCCTTAAAAACATAAAATTGCTGATTCCCGATCTGATTGAAGAAAGTTGCGCCGGTACTTGGTGGAACCGATGCCACCTTACGTCCAGAGGGGCGGTACCACCGACGAACCCCCTCTGGACCACTTCAGACTCATTCCGCAAGGCGAGGGTACGTTGATCCCCCCGACGCTACAAATGATGACCCGTCCGGCATTTTGATTGTCAGGAGTCGGCCCAAAATATGAGGCCTGACACAGCTGTGGAGCCCAGATGGCCCACCCCCTAGCGCGATCCGTCTGGACCCAGCCTCCTGCCTTGATTGGGCTCCAGGCCCATATCCTTCGCAGGCCAATAGGCCCAGTCCATCTGGTCAGACCTCCGACCCTTTCTCCTCGCGTCTGTCATACGCCCCCGGCCCGCCCCAGATTGGGCCTTATATTTGACCAGTTCAGCCCACCGGCCTAAATGTCTCGTCTGCTCCACCTGAACCCTAGAAATAGGTTCCTTTCCCGACCGCCGCTTCTAGATCCCAAGCCCGTCGAACTCTGGCTCCACATCATGTGGTCGGTGTCGTGGTTCGATTGCCTCCCTCTTCCTCCCATTCGGACCACCGCCCTACCTTCCGAGTTTCCGACCGACGCGACGTAGTGTCATGAATCAATATAGCGGTTATGGTGGTCAGGCCCAGCCCATCCATCACATCATCGCATTAGAATTTAGAAGGGATGAAATCAGTATGACCGAGAATGAGAGTGAGAAACAAGTGGTGGGTAATGAGACAAGTATACATACCACAGCTGTTTAGAAGGGATGTGAATGTTACTTTCACCCAATCCAGAAAAAAACAAACTAGGATGGGAGCCGGTCCAAATCTACATGTTACTTGCACAAAATGTTTAATCGACTGCATTCCGTTTATCATATGCTATTACTGCAAGCGGGTCGTACACTGCTCCATAAAACGGAACGGAGCCCAAAAAGAAACAGAGTGTGACACTCCAATCCCTATCCATAGGCGTATGGTTTCACTTCATCTTCTTCTTTCATTCTTTCTTTCTTTATGGTTGCACAACCTTAAAAACACAAGGCTGTATTATTGTAAGTAACCAGGTTTACCAACCA